>JAMAMB010000004.1:1200000-1882207 GCA_023629975.1 Cutaneotrichosporon sp. PL3408A
AACCTCCGCGGATACTAGGATAACCATGGCCATATAATAGGCGCATGGCACGTACACTTTTCATGATAGATGTATGAGATTTCGATATATGTGTGGACTTCGCTTGTAGGCATGATGAGCGAAGGGTACATCCACACTTCGAAGGGGCTGGATGTGCTACTCGCCGTGCTCGTTCGAATACAGTGCATGAGGTGTGATATGAGTCTATCCGTCCACGGTCTACGCCGTCGCCTACACCGTCGGGTAGCCTGGCATCTCGTCGGCTCCCGCGCGCTCCTTCGGCCAGCCCCAGAACCGCCTCTCGCGCCCCAGAGCACGCTCGTCGCGCGGCAACACATCCTCCTTCTCCCGTACGATACCGATGAACTGCTTGACGCCACGCGGCTTGTTCACCTTTGGGCGTGCCGCATCCTTGGCTGCCTGCGCTTCCGGGTCGTTCGCGCGGTGCGGGTACGGCATGGAGCTCGTGTAGAATTTGATGTATCCAGGCTCGAGGGCGAAGAGAGTGTGGTCACGGCCCATGCCGACGTGTTGCCCGGGACGGATACCCTGACCGCGCTGACGGACGAGGATCTGGCCAGGAAGAACGTACTCGTCTAATGTCAGCAAGGCTGTCATGATAGGTATGCGATAGGCAACGCATAAAGCGACCTAGGGCATCATGTCGACAAAGTCTGGACGACAAAAGAACACGGGCATGAAACCACGACGAGCCAACGCACTGGTAAACTTCTTCACACCAAGACGCTTTCCCGACGAGTCGCGTCCGTTCCTCGACGAGCCACCACCGCGCTTCGTAGCCGTACGGATCTGAGTCTGGAGACCTGGGTGTAAGCATCCTCCAGTGCGCAGACCTTCCACAACCTCTAGCTAAACGCTTAGCTCGCCCACTCACCCGAAGGACCGGCGAAGAGCTGCAGGCGGAGGTCGGCACCGAGCTGGGTGTTGGCGAGTGCCTTAGCGCGGGGAAGAAGGGTTCCGCCCAGCATGTCGATGTCGGTGTCGATGTCGGTGTGGTTGAGTTGACTTTTGATCGCGAGAGACGCCCAATTTCCGGCGATGAGGGATCGGAGGAAGTTGAAACGGGATCAAATCCACGTGGCGGGGACCTCCACTTCGCTTGGCCGATGCCGGTGGAGGTGACCCTCTCATCCATCTCCGAGCTCGGAGTGTAACCATACTGATCTTCTCTTCCGATATAAGTATCACCGAGCTCACAGCTGACCTGCCATCGAGGCGTCGAGCACAATGGACCTCGACAATGACACACGGGGCCTCTTCCGCTCCTACGATACCGTCATGCCCCAGTACCGCCCGTTAGGCCTGGACAAGATGTTCAACAGGGCGCAGCACTGGAAGACGCGAGGCCCGTCTGCACCCTTGCGAGCCCCTTCCCCGCCACCCGGCGAGGCTCACCTGGCCCTCCCCGCACCACTGGTTGGCAGTGATGTGAGCCCACTAGCCGAGCTGTTCACATATCCGGACCTCGTGCCCGAGGTGCTCTCCCAGCTGAGGCGGCCGGGCGAGCTGGCCGTTGCCGCCCGCGTCTGCTCGCAATGGGCGAAGATTGCGCTGAGGAAGCTGTACCGAGATATCTGGGTGCGGCCTTGGGAGCCAGCTCCGAAACCCAAGGTGGGTAGTGTTGTAGTAAGAGTGATGAAGCGCTGATGGCAGCTACTGAGGTTATTTGAGACGCTTAGTAACGATGCGGAGCTGTGTGGCTCAGTCTACAGCCTTGGTGAGCCGAAATTTAAAGTGTATCTAATTCCAGATGTTAGATTCTTCCCGCTAGATATGCAGGGCGAGTCCCGGTCAGTACTTGAGGATATGATCTTGGCCAGCTTGGAACATATGACGAACCTCACGCGGCTTGTGTGGACGGTGGGAGTTCAATCGTAAGGCTACCCGCTAATGCCAGCGCGACCGCTCCATATCTTCGGACCTCTTCGCAGTGATTACCCGTTTGCCGAACCTCGAGCATCTCGAGCTGTCCGGTCACAGCACACGATACTTCGATCCCTCACTCATCGGCCACATGCGTGCCCTGCGCGACCTCCGCATCATGATGCCAGATACCGCGTTCCGGACTGTCCTGCCCGCCATTGTAAAACGTCTTGATGCACGCACAAACGGCGGTCTGTGGGGCCTCGCACTCGTGTGTCGAGATCTCAACTTCATTAACGACCCTTTACTACGCGAACTTGCCCCTCATATCACACAGCTGAAGAAGCTGCAGCTGATCGGTCACACCAAGGTAACCCGCGAAGGCGTGTACGCGGTGTTAGACGTAGCGAGGGGTCTCGAGGAACTTGTCCTGGACGCTCCACCGCATTCCGTGAGTTGATTCCACTGCACGTCTAACAGCAGGACTTGGTGGATCTGTCTGAAGCGCCTGCGCTGCCTTCGCTCCACACCTTCTCCCTCTCCTTCCCGGCACCAGCCAAGCGCACGTCACTCGAGATCGCCGACATGCCCGTTCTGCGACGGACTCCGACACTCCGCGCGCTCGAACTCAACATCACTACGCCGGCGCAGAGCGGTGGCCGGGCACAGCGGTACCTCCCTGCCTCGGCTCTCGCGGCGCTGCAGCTCCAGGTGGATTTCTCCAAGTTAACCCGTCTGGCATTACTCAACCTCGTGATCGACTCGCAGACGCTATGGGCTGTCCTGGCAGCATCTCCAGCTCTCGAGGAGCTGTACATCAGCGTCATGAATGCGGGGACGCTCCTCCACTGTCCTGGTCTGGATGGCGCCCCGTTACGCATCTTCCACGCAAACGCGCCGGAAAGCACTGGTCCAACGCGGGCTCAGCTTGCCGCCTTGGCAGCTGGAATGCCGCGCGTGCAGCAGATCGGCTCGCTGAACCGTGTATATGAGGTGCATCGGTACTACGAAGGGGAGGAACGGGTCGTCGAGCTCAACAGATGGTCGCAGATCAATACGCCGGGATACTTCCAGGTATGGCGGCCGTGAGTGTGGGGGTGGCGAGAGGAGACGTTTAGTTGTAGGGGGGAAGCAGAGCCGGTCTGAAGTCAGATGGGAAAGAAAGGATGTGGAGGCGCGTTCGGAGTGGTCACGCACCTCCCAAAGACTCCAGACCGAGGCGGTGATTAAAGGAAGCATCTTGCAGTTGTATTTAGAATACGGAGAATCCGCGGAAGCATATGGCACGCCTGTACGAGGCCGCTGTTACCTTATGCCCTCCCGGGTCCTCCCGGGGCACATTATATTTCCCTTACCCGGTCCACACCGGCATCAGCTAAAGTCCTGGTGTCGTTCGACACCATCACAATGATCTTCAGTCTGCATGCGTTTTCGGAATAAGAGGGGTTTTAACTGGACAATGACAGCTTTCGGCACAGTTTATGACCCACGTTCGTAACTGCGGCGCCGTCAACGCCGCTCTCGTCGAGCTTCGCAACAGTCGACGTGATACGAGCGACTCCGCGTTTCGCGGTGCGGGCGGTCTCGGACAACTCCACTGGGTAGAGTATAAGAAACACTCAGTGGGCCCCAGTCGCCACAGCCCAGCTCCACCTCAGCTCCAAACTCAAGTCCGTGACCGACTCGCTCCTCTCAGCCTCAGCGCTGACTTGCGGCTCCAGCTGCCTCCAGCGACACCTCACGCCCGCTCTTCCGCTTCATAACCGCTCATTGCGTCATGTCCTCCATCGGGTGCGGCGGCGATGTCAATACCTTCAACCGCGGACGTGAGTCTAGTTGCTCCAGCTGCCAGGCTGACACTTAGGCTCCTGTCGCCCGTGGACGAATGCTGAGGGTCGCGTCGTTTGCATGTTCTGCTTGTTTCCCTTCCCTGAGCCCAGCCAGACGCCCACCTCCACGCAGCCAAAGAAGGAAGTGAAGTGAAGTTGTCTATAGGACTCAGTTGTACATGTTAGTGATGTAGCGCTGCTCAGTTCATGATGACGGTCCACTGCTCTGCGACCGATGCCGTGGAAAGGTCTCTTGCAAAGTAGGGGTGGCAGCGGCCGCCGGCTGCCATCCGAATGCTAGACGAAGCTGCAAGTCGGAACTCCTGGCAAGTGGTGGGGCCCTTTCATGGTAGCGACAACGGACTGAGAGCATGATATAGACAGGATGGAGCTATGGAGACCGTCAACAAGTGCACCAAAGACCGTAGCCTGCCAAAGCTGCCACATATCCACATATCCACATGCCACTGTTCGTACCCTTTATACCGTTCGTACCGTTCCTGGGAGGCTTTGTGTAAGGAAATAGGCACCAAAATTTGGGACACCTAAACACCCCGTGATTTGAGATAGGCCTGCCAAAATCCCCGTCCATGTTGTCTAGTTGCCTCCGATCCTTGCATATCCTCGATCTCATTGATCTCATCGAACCCAACCCCACAGTAGTATATATTACAATACCCATCACAGCACACGATTGTCTCTTCTCTCTTCCTCTCCATCTCTCATAAGACGCAAACCTTGTCGCCATGACGGACGACGACGAGCGCTACGACTCCGACGTCAGGTCTGAGGACGACATTTCGCCGGCACGTCCCAAGAAGCGCGTGAGTCACCCAGATGCCAAACAATTGGGCTGGCGGTGCCAGAGGCAGAGTCGATGCTGACAGGCAGGCAAGGATCGCGGACCCCGACGGTGAGAATGAGCGAAACAGTAGCGAGATACATGTGCTGACGCGGCGCTCTTACAGAGGAGGACGAAGTGAGTTTGGTGCAAGAAATGGAGGAGCGCTGACAGTCAGGACGACATGGAGCCAGTGCCGGTGCAACGTGGTGGCGGGGACAATGATCGACAGGGCGATGGAGAGGGAGAGGGAGACGATGACGAGGAGGATGAAGATGATGACGATGACGACGATGACGATGACGAGGACGAGGAAGAGGAAGACGCAAGGCCGCGGCAGAAGGTGGGTGCACGACACTGTTGTTGAGCTCACACCAGCGCAAGCACAAGAAGAAGCGCACTGCGAACCGCTTCCTCGATGTTGAAGCCGTCGTAGACGACGAAGAGGAGGAGGAAGAGGACGAGGACGACTATCGCGATGTCGCCGAGTTCATTGAGGAGGGCGCGGACGTCGGTGAGCGAGACGACACCACCCACCGCAACCTTACCCGTAATCTCCGTCGCGAGGAGGAGCCCGACATTGAGGAGATCCTCGCAGGCATTAAAGAGCGTCACAAACGCCAGGCGCGGTACAACGCCGAGAGCGACCAGGTGCCGCAACGCCTGCTCATGCCCGGCGTCGACGACCCCAGCTTGTGGCAAGTTCGCGTCAAGGCCGGCCGCGAGCGCAACATTACTGTCTCCATCTTCCGCAAGGTGTTTGAGCACAAGCACAGAGGCAACGAGATCGAAGTGTCGTCGGTCTTCTACCGCGACTCCCTGCCAGGGTTGATCTACATCGAGGCGCGTACTTCATCCGCAGTTCACGATGCCGTCAATGGCATTGTCGGAGTGTACCTCTCTCGCGGGGTACAGCTCGTCCCAATCGAGGAAATGGCACCGCTGCTTCGCATCAAGAAGAAGGAGATCAACCTCACACCGGGCATGTGGGTCCGTCTCAAGCGCGGCAAGTACGCTGGCGACCTCGCCCAGGTCATCGAAGTGGACCAGCTTACTAGCGGTGTCGTTGGTGTCAAGTTCATCCCGCGTATCGACCTGTCACCCAAAGAAGGTCGCGACCGTGGCGCCAACGGCAAAGGTCTCGGAGGTTCGTTCCGCCCACCGCAGCGTCTGTTCAACTACGACGACGTCAAGCGCGTGTATGGCCGCAGCAACGTCCGATTGGGCCAGGGCGGCGTCTATTTCTTCGACAATGATGAGTACCATGACGGCTTCTGCATTAAGGACGTCAAGATTAACTTCCTCACTACGGAAGGTGTTCAGCCAACACTCGAAGAGGTGTCCAAGTTTGCTGGCGACGAGAGCGGCACTGGCAAGCTTGACTTGTCGACGATTGCCGATGCCAACCGCAACATATCCGCTGGTGTTCTATCGCCAGGTGACCAGGTCGAGGTGCACGAGGGCGAACTGGCGGGTATGTACGGTACAGTTGAGACGATCTCAGGCGACACCATTTCGATCAAGGCGGTTGGTGGCGCAATCCACGGTCAGACTGTCGAGGTGCCTGCCGCGAGTGTGCGCAAAAAGTTCGACGTCGGCGAGCACGTCAAGATTATGAGCGGCAAGAACGCCGACGTTGCCGGTATGATTGTCGACGTGAAGGGCGATGTTGTTACCATCATGTCGAACCAGGGCCGGGAAGAGATCAAGGTCTTTTCCAAGGACGTACGCAAAGCCGCGGACGTCGGCGCGGGCGGTTCGGCCCAGCTGAGCCGGTTCGACGTGCACGATCTCGTCATGCTGGACTCGACGACTGCTGCCGTCGTTACCAAGATCGAAGGAAAGAGCTTGAGGATCGTCGACCAGAACGGCCTTGGACGAGTTGTCGGCGTCAACGAGGTCACACTCCGTCGCGACAATGCCAGATTCGCCGTGGCTACCGACTCGGCTGGCAACGAGATGAAGGTCGGCGACGCGATGAAGGAGGTTGAAGGAGAAAACCGCCGCGGCGAGGTTATCAACATCTCCCGTTCCCTGTTCGTGTTCCTCCATAACCGCGAGTACACTGAGAACAACGGTGTGTTCGTTGCGCGCTCAACTGCTCTTCTGCCTGTCACTCCAAAGAGCGCCTCGGCGGATCTGACCAAGATGAACCCAGCCCTGAATGCCCAGTTGCCTCAGGGTGGCGCGAGTTTAATGCCGCCACCTCCAACAGTTGGCAACCGCAAACTCATCAACACGCCCGTCGTGGTCACGCGAGGCGTGAACAAGGGCCTGCTGGGCACAATTAAGGATGTTGTTGGTGCGAATCAAGCTCGTGTCGAGCTAGCGACGAACAACAAGACGATCACAGTGCAGACAGCATGGCTCAAGCGCAAGGACCCAAGGACAGGTGCGACGTACCCCCTGGACTCCTTTGGTGGCAGTGGTGGTTACGGTGGCAACTACGGAGGTGGTGGGGGCGGTGGTTACGACGTCAATCCTTACGGTGGCGGCGCGATGAACGGCGGCAGAACTCCAGCGGCAGGACAGTTCGGCAGAACGCCGAATCCATACGGAATGGGCGCTTATGGCAAAACCCCGAACCCGTACTCCGGTGGTGGCGGCAAGACGCCAGGGTGGGGTGCAGGAGCGGGCGGAAAGACGCCTGCACCAGGTTGGGGTGGTGCAGGAGGCAAAACACCAGGCTGGGCCGGGGGCGGTGGAAAGACGCCTGGTTGGGCTGGTGGTGCGGGTGGCCGTACCCCCGCACCAGGCTACGGCGACGGTGGTCGTACGCCAGGCTGGGCAGGAGCCGGCGGTGGCAAGACGCCGAACCCGTATGCCTCGGCTCCAACGCCAGGAGCGTACGCTGACCCGGGGACATCCAAGCCTATGTCGGCTCCTACACCATGGTCTGGCCCATCTGCATACTCCGCGCCGACACCAGGCGCAGCCCTGTCTGCACCGACACCAGCGCCTGTGTTCAGTGCGCCGACGCCATACTCTGCGCCAACGCCTGGTGCGGCACTATCGGCTCCTACGCCAGGCGCAGCATTGTCCGCACCCACCCCAGGTTTCGGTCTGAGTGCGCCTACACCGGGAGGCATGGGTGGTCCCACACCGTTTGGCGCACCGACACCATACGTGGGCGGAGGAGGCGCGATGGTCGAGGTCGACGAGGGTGAGTAGCGCGAAACGCATTCTAGACTGAACACGCTAACGTTTAGGCAAGAAGTGGGACTGGGCACTGGATTTCCGCAACATTCTCGTTCATGTTGGACCCTCACGACGCGAGGGCACGCGCAACCCGCGCCACTTCCAGCGTGGGGCATACGACAACACGGTGCTGGGCATCGACGTCACCGAGGACGAGATCGCGCACTGCTATGTCGTGAGCGGGCCGGAGGAGGGCACCGCTGTGGACATTCCCGCAGAGTACCTCACGCCTGTGCGTCCCGACGACTCCGGACAGGTGGTGATCGCCATCTCGGGTGACAACCGCGGGACACAGAGGCGGACAGCGTACAAGAACGACGACCAGTGGCTCATGGAGGAGGAGCCTGGAGAAGCGATGGGATTGGTCATGGACGAGGAACAGCTGGCGAGGATCTGGAGGACGGAGGAGTAGCGCGAGTCCGAGGGGGGACGCCTGCGCAGGTCTAAGACTGCTGCACTTCACTCACCTGTCGCCTTGGCTCCTAGACTCGGCATAACCAAAACACATTTAGTAGGCATTTGTTTCGGCATGCATGACTGCGGTTCTCCACTGACGCTGTTCGGCATCGCACTGACTGCTCTGGCATCGTATCAACTCATTCTCTGCTTACTATAACTCGACCGGATACACTACTCGCGCCTCTCGATAGCTACTTCCTCGAACCCTGCCTCGGTCTTGCCTGCCTGTCCGTCCTTGGAGTTGGACGAGCTGTACGATCCGCCGCGCACAGCCAGCGTCGGGACAGTTGCTACGTCGGTACCAAGGAAGAGCTCTGTGTGCGGCTGCGGCGCTTGCGCCGGAGTCTCTGTGTCGTCGTTTGCGCTTTCGCTATGGGCGTTCCCTTCTTCAGCCTGCTGCTGGGCCTCGGCGTCGATCTCCGCCTCCTTGTCAGACGGGGCGGCGTCAATTGGCTGCTTGCTCTCGCTGCAGCCGAAGATCACCTGCTGTCAACTTCTGACGGTATCGGCCTCGCTGGGCTCATCTCAGCCAGGCGACTCACCAGCGTAACAACCACAGCCATAATAACCAGGATAGGAAAGACGGCGATGAAGATCCAGAACCCAGCATTGCCGCTGTAATTGCCCTCCTCGTCGAACCCCGTCCCGTTGAACGCCGGGTCGTGCCCGCCATAGTTCGCGCCGCCGTAGCCCGCAACGCCGGCCTGCCGGCGCTCGTACGGCACAGCATGGGCTCGGGCGGGCGTGACGAGCCCCACGGCGAGGGCGGCCGCGAGCAGCGCCGAAGGGCGGGGGTGTGTGGCGATCTGTGGGCGGAGGCGCATCGTGAAACGGAGAACTGGCTCTTTGGGATACCGAGTGAGAGGCTGAGGAGGTGCGCCAGCGCCGTGGCTTTGATATACAGCAGGAAACGGAGAGAGATACGCGCAGGGAGCGCGATGGATCACGGTAGACCCTCCTCGAGCTGGTGTCTGAGTGTCCCCTCATGGCCGCGTGGGCTGCCCACCAGAATCGGCGGTGCTGGGTTTGTTGACTCCGCGGACTGGCGGACGCGACGGCGACGTTGGCGGTGGGTCGGGGCCTGTCATCGCCCACAAGGCCCTGCGGCGTCGTCACCTGCCATCTTCGATATGGATCCATCACCTCTCAATGCTTCCAAGATGTGACTAGTACATATTCTGGCGGATATGCAGTGTATTCCAAGATGCCATTGTGAGCGCTGCATGCAGCGCTTGCTCTTCAGATCCAACTTCCCTTGCACTTTGATTTTTTGACCTTAGCCAGTCCTACCACGTGAGCAATGTTCAAACAAGCTTCCAATTCCAGCACATTGAAGTGGGTCGGAAATGGACGGTCGGAAATGTACAGTAGGTACGAGCGGTCACTGGGCCCCTCATTTGGTCCACGTTACACCTCTCATCATCACCATGGCACATCCAGATGTCTCCCGGTTGCCGCCGACGGTCGTGTAGCTCGCGTGTCTCAGCGATCATGGCCCTAAGGCCTCTGTGTGATTGAGACGCCCTCCACTCTGCCTAATTTGCCCCCTGCACGTACCCACATAGCTCGAGTCCCATAAGATTTGTTGAAGACCCGTGCTATCGGCAGGCACGCGTGAACGAGTCTAACTGCACTCGACGAGGTGGGATCACACCCGTCTCTCCACCAAACACCTTGTGTAAAGCCCTGTCTGTGAGGAGATACAGCCTGTCCCGTTCATTTCGTGACAGACGGGGGTGCTCGCTCACTCTTCGGGTCGCTCACTCTTCGGGTCGCTCACTCTTCGGTTCATGTCGCGGATGTCCAACTCTCCAGCCTCCCGGAAGCACTATCTCCCCCATCCGCTCTGGGCCTATCCCACACACGAATAGAAGCCAGCTGCTATAGATGGCTGTCGGACGGGGACTCCCCCGAACCGAGTCCTACTATCCCATCGGCATTCGCTCCCAATGGCACACAGATCTTGAGAATGGGCGTGCATGGAAGTAACATTGAAGTGGGAGGGCTTCTCAACTCTGATCGTCCATGCTGTCGACTGGATACGTATGTCAATGAAATCCCGTTTACGGAAGCGACGGTAATCAGAGTGGAGAGCGGTGTACTGTTTGCTGCAGTTGCCAATAGACTTCAATAGACCCATTGAGGCAACGTGCTCCTCCTCACCGATGTAACGAGACATTCGGCGACAGGTTTGCACACAAACATTTTCCCTCACCGGGTTGCAATTGATTTCAAGATACCTGTTTAAGCATGAGCCGTTAGTGTCAATTCTCAAAACCCACGGTTCACGTCTGCAGTGGTGACGTAGCAGCCCTTATGACCCAGCAGGTAGGGATGTTTGTTCTCGACCGCTCCAAGATAGACCAGCTGACGGTGAATTCTCCGACATGGGATTCCTGCAAATGTCATTTAGAACACAAGAGACAAGAGTGCAATGCAAGGCGGGAGAGCAGTAGGGAGGAGATGATGAGACAGGCTATGGCTGATACATCAGGTCCCATGCCAACTGGCCTGGCTGAGACCCGTTCCAGAGTGTTGGGCTGGGTAGGGGCCATGAAGCCAAGTGGCATTGGGATGTGTCCGCAGACCCAGACGTATGTGGCTTTGCCGGAATCGGCGGCGTCAGATCGCTTGTCAGCAAGAGTGTCAGCGGCGTCATAAAGCCATTGCCTCGTCTCGCGTTGCCTTTCCTCCTTCGCATTAATAAACGAATGCACGGAAGTTCCACGAAGCTCGTGAGGTGTAGAAGCAGAGCGGCGGAGAGGGAGAGACTTTGCAGCGTCGTAGGCCGGTAGTTCCGTCACGTCGGCCTACCCCATTTAGTCATTACAGGCTTCTGATACCAAAGATCAAGATAATGCATTCGTGTAAAGATCTTGTAAACGACAGTCTCTCGTCGGGACCTCGTCGGGGCCGACTCGGACGTGGTACCAGTTTGTGGCGGGGCGTTGACGACACTTGGGACTACTACATAAACTCTTCCCCCCGGTTCACCAGCAGTGTTGTATGGTCAGTGTTCCATCTAAGCGTTCATTAGCACGTCCCAACAACGAACACACGCACAACCACTCTCATAGAATGGCAACAAACGCATCCAGATGGGTGCTCGTGAATAGCCGAGCATTCGTCACGCCCCTGCGGCCGTCTCTCAGACTCGTTCCCCGCTCCCAGTGGACACCGGCGCGCGGAGTGGCCAATGTGGCCAGCATTCGCTCCAGCAGAACGCCACGGTACGCAAAAACTCTTGCTGCCCTCGGCGCTGGCGGCCTTCTGTTGGGGTCCGCCCTCTCTCCTAAGTCAGAGAACTCAGTCGTTCCCCTCGAGCAGGCATCGCAGAACAACTTGCCAGCGACGAGAGCAGAACCAGACGTGGCCCCAGACGTGGCCCGCACGACCTACCCTCTGACCTTGGATGAGCTGGTGGAGATTGACAAGCTACCCCGAGAAGAGGCGCACCTGACGACGGCCCCCGAGGTCCCTCCGCCCATCACACGGGACTACCCCGTCCTTCTCCACGTACCCCTGACGACCTTGGTGAAAGTGGGTCAGCTCACGAACCAGTACAAATACGAGAAGTGGACCTTCAACGGCACAACCCCCGGCCCCTTCATCCGTGCCCGAGTAGGCGATGTAGTTGAGCTGGCTCTCACCAACAAAGACGAGACGGGTAACCCGCACAACATTGACTGCCACGCCTTCACTGGACCCGGCGGCGGTGCGGCCCTGACAAACGCGGAGGAGAACGAGACCAAAGTCGGCCGCTTCCGCCTGCTGCACCCGGGACTATACATCTACCACTGTGCCGCGGCCCCGGTGCCGGTCCACATCGCCAACGGCATGTACGGCTTGATGTACGTCCAGGCCGAGGAGGACACACTGCCGAAGGTCGATCGGGAGTACTATGTCATGCAGAGCGAGTTCTACCATGAGCCGCCCGAGGTCGACGAAGAAGCTGGTGGCCGGCTGAGCTCCCAGGTCGAGTTCTCGTACCCCAACGCCATGCGGGAGGAACCCCAGGCTGTCGTTTTCAATGGAAGCGAGAGCGCGCTGACCCGGGACAAGCCGCTCAAGGCAAACGTCGGTGAGAGCGTCCGTGTCTTCTTCGGAAACGCTGGCCCCGTCCTCAACAGCTCGTTCCATATCATCGGCAGCATCTTCGACCGCGTGTGGCGCGATGGCTCGGTCGTCGACGACCCCGGTCGGAGTATTGCCACCATCGTCGTTCCCCCTGGTAGCTCGACCATCGTTGACATGGCCATGTCGGTCCCGGGCACGTACGCCATTGTCGACCACGCCATCTTCCGCATGGATAAGGGTGCCGTTGGATTCTTGAACGTCTCAGGGAAGAAGAACACCGAAGTTTATCAGAGCCGTGAGCCGCCCTCGCCCTGCGTTGGATGCAAACTTCACCCATGATGGCATCGGATGTGTGTTTCGCACTGGACTCGTAGGCCTGGAGAAGATGGGAATGTATTGTATCTGAATGCGGTCAACGTTCAGCAGTTGCTTGATGAGGGCCATTGCTGCGGTAGGAGCTTCCGTCAGTAGAAGTTGGTTGACGCTGGAACTGTGAGCCAACTATGTAAGCCTGAGGTAAGCATTTCAAATCAAAAGCTCCTGATCTGTTGTGTGGACACAAGCGACCCGTTGTTGTTCCATGTTGCGGCAGCGTCTTGTTCAAACAAGGAGTGGGTGGTTTGAACGCTAAACGTCTGTATTGGAGTTGGGACACGGGTGGTGTTGTGCCGATCACTGCCGGTCAGTGCCGGTCAGTGCCTCTCCCTCCGCCAAAGTTCACCTGCACCGCCAGGACCCTCCGCAATCCTCGCAACGCGACCACTGCACAATCGCAACATCGCACCGCCTTCCATGTCCCACTTCACAACTTCACATCACGCTGTGCTCGCTCTGCTCTTGGGCACATCTACGCGAGGCCTCGAGGCCGGCAACGAGGCAACGACGCCAAGACCGGAAAGCCCGAAGACGCGCGAATATGCCAATCCGCAGCCCTCGGAATCACTACGATACCCCTTCGAGGCGCTCTGACCTGGCGCAAATACTGCTACTGATTGCAGTTTGATTTCTCTCTCAGGTGGCTCTGGTGGCTCAGATCGCAAGAGGTTACTCGGAAGGCTGAGCCTTCGCACTCACGCACTGACCTCGGGGTTGACGCTGCATCCTGACGTCCTGACCATGATCGTAAATCGGCAAAGGGGTCACAGCATGTCTCACAGCATGCCCATGCCTGTGATCAACATCGAGCATCGCTCCTACCACTGCTCGCCCCCTCTTTATGAACCTCTTCATTATCATCGTCAACCCCTCCTCTCTCTTTCTCTCTCTTTCGCTTCTCTTTGTCTTTCTCGTCCCACTCCGCTCTCACAGAGCATGCCGGTCTTAATCCCTCTCCTCGCACTCCTCGCACTCGTGTGCGCCGTTGGCGTTCGCGCACAGCGGGACCCGGAGCTCATGTCGACCTTCCGCACCTCTACCAAGACACACTCGCCATCGACTACCTCAATCGACCTCCCCGATTCCCCCTTATCTACCCCCTCTGGCAGCCCCTCCGTCAAACCCACCGCCAGCCCCACCGGCAACCCCTCCGTTCCCCCTATCGACGCCCACTTCGGTGCCTCTACCACCGCAACGCCCGGGGCGCACACCCTCTCAGCAGTCACCAACATAGCGACGGCCACCAACAACGACAGTCCGATCCCTTCCATTGGCAATGTGAACGAGAACCCTCGCTCCCAAAACTCCGCAGAGGTAGCGGCGATTGTCTTGGGCGTCATTTGTGCCCTTGAGTCAATTGTCCTTGTGCGTTCCCCGACCCTATCCCATGCCCGCACGGAGCTGACTACAGGCGATTCTGTTCATTCGCAATCGTAACCTCGAAAAGCGGGCCAAGAAACTTTCAACCGCTATCAGCGAGATGCCTCCTCCCCCTCCCCCACGTCCTGTCTCCACCGCGATGGACGTACCCCAGGTGCTGTTCAAGCCCATGAATGTTATGGAGGTTGCCCCTCCCCCGGTCAGTACGCGCCCAGCCAACGTTGTGCGGAAAGTCAGCCGCAAGGCGCCCCCCAGGTTCGACGACGAGGATACAGCCGCCATGGGTGAGAGGCAAATGGCTTCAGCACAGTTGGCTCCAGCACATAATGCCCTTGGGCTAGGTTTCGGCAGCGGGGTGCACGAGACCCGCTGAGACGACCACGTTATTCGGGACCGATGGGCGACCGTGGGCAGCCCGGATTGGACAATTTGATCCCTGTAAACAATGTAGATGGACACTGAGGGCACACCACGGTCGTTACTGTATTACGTGAATCGTTGTACTATACGCTGCCCACCGGGCACGGCGGTGCATCCTATAAAACACTATGCAAAGCAGCGGGTCCGCTGACCGGTCGTCGAGCTCAACAAGCTAGATATTTACTCTGTCCCTTTGTCCAGCAGCCGACTCTGTAGCTCGATTATTTTGTCCTTATCTGCGAGACAAGTGCCCCGTAGCTCGTCGACCTCTGCGGTGAGTGCTGCAACTCGACTATCCGTGTCGTGCAGGAGACGGCGAAGGCGTCCAGCTTCCAGATGAGTGTAACCCTTCTCAAAGCACATCTCGCAGCCTGGCCGGCACTGCGGCACCACGCGAGAGCGAGGTTGGGACGAATTGGCTACCGTTGGCACGCGTCTGCTGCCATTTGGGGTGTTGTCGGTGGCCTGCGCGGCAGATTTGGAGCGAGGTTTTGGAGACTGGTACGGCCTTGTTAGGTCGTCGGCCTCCGGTCGCTCTTAATCTCGATGACCTCGTGGTCCGCTGACGCGCGAGGTCGCTTCGTCGCACTGCGGTCGCCATCCGCAGGGCATGGGCGTTTCGTAGAAGCGGCGGTTGCTCCACTCTCAGTCGGTGTGACACGGCTGTGTGCGTGTATGCCAGTGGTGCCGCTACCACTCGCCTGCACGTTCACATGGTTCACGCCTCAACGCGTCGGCACCTTCACTTGGTTCACGCCGCTACCAGGCGTGCGGCTTCCGCTCGCAAGACTGGAGGCCGCTTGTCCGCGGACGAGAGACTTGGCGGCTGTCGATTCATCCTCGGTCTCGCTGCCGAGGCCTTCAGACGCGTCGCTCTCGTTCGAATCCAGAGCGTCGACGTCGTTCCTTGTCGCCCTCTCCTCGGCCTCCTCGCGCGCACCAGCCTCTCTTGCGTGCTAGTTCCGAAGACGCTTCTGCGCAAACTTCTCGCGCAGCTTTTGGTTGCCCTTGGCTGCCCACGCGGGGACAGCCGCCTCGAACATGGGCCGGTACTTGCGCAAGAAACCCCCCGCATGCTGATACCGCTCCAGGCCCTCCTGTTGTCAACATGTCGTCCGTCCGGAACGCACCTTCCTAGCCATGTGCTTGAAGAAGTCGCACCGGCAATTATGTCGGAGGTCGAACCTTCGGAGCTCACGAAGGTAGAAGGCATAACGTCTTTCGTCGCCCTTCCCGAGCTCGGTGAGAAGGTAGCCTGGCATGATGTCCGCGGTTAGGACGCTTATTGATTCATGGCAACAAGTGCAACAAGTTCATATGGAGAGCGTTGAACATTGAGATAACCGGTTGAACTGTTTAGCCGGGTTTGTCGGCTGAGGCCGAGCAAAGCTGGCGAGATTGTCCTCGATGGCTGGGATGCATTCCACCCTGACCGTCCGATATCAGCATGAGAACATTAAATCGATCTCCAGGAGACCATCTGAATCAATTTTATACATGCACAGCTGTGTGCTGTTGAGCAATGCCCATACCAACATCTGACCACACGTTCCACCGCCAGTGTCTTTAACAACGTACCTACAGCTTATATGCGGTGCTCCGCCCTTTCTGGACGCCAATTGGCACATCACCATGTCAGTCTGTCTGGCCTCTCGCTGTGCTGTGCCAGCTGCCTATGAGATTCCCCGAGAAGACGTTGCATGAAAGACAAATGCGACTCGCTGTGAGTAAAGTGGCTAGATGAGGCTTGGGGCCCACTCAGACTCCTTGTCGGGCCAAAGGACAGCCCACGTGCATGGTACTCCAATCCTCTGCAATCGAACACCGGTAACGCAAACGAGGCGAATGTACTCATATTGATGGAACTCTTTATGCTCCTTCATGAGTAGCTGGTGGCAATGCGTAAACGGAGTCAGTCAGGTTACCTCGATGTTCAGGCTCGTAGTCTACAGGTAGCTGGCGTACATATGCTGTGTGCGTTACAATGCAATTGATCTCTAGCGGCGGTCGCGATCGCGATCGCGGTTCCGCATGCCCTTATCCTCGTAACGGCTACGGTCGCGATCACGGTCATCGCGGCGATAGCCATCACGGTCGCGGTCGCGAGCACGATCCCGATCCCGATCACGTGGCTCGCGCTCACGCTCCCGCGCCTTCCGACGCGCCCGTTCCTCCTCCGTCTCATACCGCCTGCCATCGCGAGCTCGGTCGCGGCGATCTCTATCCCGGTCGTCTCGGTCGCGCTTCCGCTCGCTCCTTTCCCTCTCTCTGTCGCTGTCGTACCTCCCCGCATCGCGTCGCTTGCTCTGGCGCTCATCGTCGTCCTCCCTCCGTCGCTTTTCACCGGGACTTGCTGCCCTCGACCCCACCGTGCTCGTTTCCCGGCTCGTTGCCCTCGAATCGTCATTGCGCACAAGAAGACTAGCGGCGTTGTATCCGCGTCCGCCGCGTGTTGCGGCAGCCTCGCGGCGCTTCTTAGGATCCTTACTCCGACTGGGCGGCAATTCGGAGCTGAGCGTTGTCGCACCAAGTCCTAGGAGTGCAGCGCGGGGCTTGGGGATGTGCATCGGCGTGTCGTTGCTCGGGTCGTACCCCATCCCCCGGACCATAGCGAGGCCAAAGGACTCGACAGGGATTGCGTCGTAGTCATCCAACGTGCTTTCTTCCGGAAGGAGATTGAGGTCCCTCTCCAGCGCCTCGTCCTCATTCAATACACGAGCGTTGGCCGCGCTCTCAATGACGAGATCGGCACGCTGTTCGCTTTGCTCCACTTCACCGGCGAGAACGGCCGCAAGGGCTTCGTCGTCGAGCGTGCAAGGCTTCGTCTCCTCCTTCACCTCCTCCTTCACGTCGGGCTTTGTCTCCATCCGGGCAGCCTCGAGCTCCTTCGCCAGCGGTTTGCGATCATCATCCTCGTCCTCCTTGATGCCTTGACGCAAGCCACGCCGCTGCGGTTCGTCACCGACACGCTCGTGCGTGATCACCGGCCCATCGTCGCGCCTCTCGGGGCGGTAGCTCGGGGCCCTGCGCTGCCCAAGTGCAGCTGAGGACGTCGCGACAGCTCGCCAGTCGCGATTTGGCAACGGGGCGATGACAAGGGGCTCCGGCGAGCGTCTCCCACCGAAGGATCGCCCATTTGCCTCGAACCCAGATATCCTCTCGTCATCCGCTCGCTCGGCTTTGGGTCTGCGCCGCTCCGAGCTGGCCGCGGCGAAAGCGTCACCCTCGTCGTCGGAGTCGTCGTGGAATAGGCGCTGGCTCGGCGCGTTCCACGCGCTCTTGCGCTTAGTGCCTGGTGGCGGCTTGATGGCGAGAGACACGGGCGTGCTCATAATGTCGTTGCCCGCTGTCGTTTTTGTTTTGGGGGCACGACTGGTTGAGAAGTGTTCCAGATCACATTTCTCGCCAGTGGCAAACAAGCAAACTCAAGTATAAGGTGGGGGTGGGGGTCTTATTTGAGCCACCCTTTACGAGGCTCCGTTACCCTAGGGTGTCCATCACGCACGCCGTATCAACCTGTCGTCACATTCCCGTCTCAGGTCACTGCCGCCGTTAGTCTGTCACCCATCGACGCCGACGCCGACGCCGACAAGTCCATCGACACCGCCGACGGTACTTCGCCCATAACCCCGGCATCATGGTCGCAGTCGAACCGATCCCCCCGCCCTTCTTCAGCCCATACCTCGATGACCAGCTTTCCAAGCTCGCCGCGAGGCAGATCCCCTGGGAGGTTCGTTGATGTTTGTGGTACCGTTGCTGATGCCAGGGATACCAGCGCGCAAAGCTCCTCTCGCAGGAGGAATGCAACCTCATTCGCTCGCTTGACAGGTTGGTGAGTGGGATGGCTCATGCAGACAGCTTCGATGGTGACTCTGACCCCACCACCCCAATCGTCGTCTCTACCCCGGCTAACACTAGCCCCTCGCACAGCGTGGTACCAAGATCGCTCAAGAGGGCGCCCAGTATGCCAAGCTGTACATCGATCTCCTGCGCAAGCTGCAGCGCGTCGACACGGTTCAGGCCGTCCTCGTGTCCATCTCCAACATGCTTGCGGACATGAATGCGTTCCACTACTTCCACGAGCTGCGCAAGGAGAATCCTCTCGACCCGTACCAGCCCATCGTCAAGTGCTTGACCATGGACACGGACGAGGAGTTTGTACATCTTGAAAGTCTGCGGATACTCGCCCTGCTGATTGCGTGAGTACATGCGGACATGAGCCAAGCAAATGCGGACTGCTATGTCCAACGATCTACCGAGCGACATGGCTGACAGTAGCACCGACGACCAGGACTTCCCAGATGAGCTCCTTCCTACACTACTGTCGTCAATCTCCTCCTTTATCAACGGTCCCCATCTGCAGTCTCGCGACATTGCCACGCAGGTGCTTAATGCTATTCTTGGGAAGAAGCAGTTCCGCAGGGCCGTATGGAAGCAGGGAGACTGTATCTCGGGGTGAGCGACAGCGCGGGCAAGCACTAACAACCAGGCTCGTCAAGTGGCTCAAAGACAACCCGTCGCCCCAGCAGCAGTACGGCGCCATTTCATGCATCTGGCAACTGTCGTTTGAGCAGGACGCTGCCGAGGGCTTGGACAAGAAATACGACATTATTACTCTGTTTACCGATATCGCCAAGTCCGCCGTGAAGGAGAAGGTGCTGCGTGTCATCGTGGCGACGTTCCGGGTGAGTCTTGGCCAGCGGAAGAGCCACGGACCGCTTCCTGTCTCTTGTGGAGTGTTGTACTAACCTCCAGAACCTCCTCACTCTCGCACCTGCGCGCAATCTCCCATCCATGTTCGTGGTGCGCCTTCTGCCGTTCATCCAGTCGCTCAGCGAACGCAAGTGGAGCGATGACGACGTGGTTGAGGACCTCCAGTTCCTCAAGGAGGAACTCAAAGAGCGTCTTGAGGGCCTGACCACGTTCGACGAGTATGTGTCCGAGCTCGAGTCAGGCCACCTTGTATGGTCGCCCGCACACGAGTCAGACGACTTCTGGCGCCTTGAGGTCGGCCGCATCCAGAGCGAGGGTGGAGGCAAGCTCGTACGCCGCCTCATCGAGCTGCTCAACACTTCTCGCGACCCCGTCGTCCAGGCGGTCGCCTGCAACGACGTGGCCAAGTTCGTCAAGTACGGCGGTGAGAAGAGCAAGCGCCTCATCGACGAGGGCAAAGGCAAGACGCGTGTCATGCAGCTCATGACGAGCGACAATCCGGATGTGCGTTACTGGGCACTCATGGCTGTGCAGCAAATCATGAGCCAGCATTGGCAGAATTAAATAAGTTAGTGATGATAGTTACAGATGTATCCAGGTGTCAGTCGTGCGGAGGTATATCAGCTGATCGCATTGCTTCGTTGCCGTCCAAACTGATCTCCATGGAAACGTCCCTCAGATCGTCCCGATGACATTATTGTACAGTGGTACATGGCATCTACATATCTATGTACATGATCTTCCGTATTATACGAGCGTAGTGTCCACTACTTGAGCGGAAGTGTGGAGGCGTCCGTGGGGGGCCCGTCGATGAGGGCTCTACTCCAGAATGTGGCGGTTACGCAGCCACAGCAGGAGCGCCAGCTGCGGCAGCGACGCCTGCCGCGAGCGCGAGAGCCGAACCTAAGGCTGAGGAGTGATCCCGTTCGTGAATGGCCTCGCCGACCTCAAGCGGGGCGTAGAACTCGCGTGTGACGGAGACCGCCCATTCCACAAAGGCCTCGGGGATCTCGGTCGACGTGCGGATAAGGATAGCCGGTGTGGCGATGTCCCGGTGGACCGCGCGGTCCCACTCGCCGATGACTGGGGTCAGCTGAGTCCAAGGAGCAACAGGTCACGGAAGAAGGTCGGTGCACGCGAGCAGGGGTGGCAACTGTCCCTCCCTCACATCTCCGGTGGTAACGAGGAAACGGGCACGGACGTGACAAACTCCCCGTCACCATCCCAACCGTTCACCGTCGCACGCTCCATCACGTCCCCATTACCAAGATACTCACTGGCGGCGTCACATAGCTTGGAGTTGATGAAATCCGCGAGGTCCTTGAAGGTCGGACTCGGACTCAGGGGAGCATCGTTGGGAGTGTTGATCGGAATGCGGATGGTGTACATGTTGAACGCGTGGATTGAGGTGGTATGTTGCAGTAATGTGCGTTGATGATGGTAAAAGGCTTAAATGTCCAGATAGATGAGGTTGAAGGTAGACGATGCAGTCTCGCGACCAGTCGAAGACCAGTTATTAGTAGTAATTAGAAGACGTTAGTCATATGGCCGCAGGTTAGCTGTGCTTCATTGTTCTCAGGTCCGTCCGGCTGAGCCGAATCACTTAGGGAGGTGACAGAAACGGGTGTCCCGCCACCAATAGAACGCCCAACGACGCCTGACGCCACATGCCAACGAGCCAAGCCCCGTGATCCCGCGTCTCTGCATCTATCTTGCATCGCCCAGCGGTGCCCAAGGCGGGGAAATGGCGGGCGGCGTTCCGAGCGTCTGGGGTTGGAAAGGGTGGACCTGCGGGGTTCTATGCAGACGCCGCTACGCACTCCTCGCATTGCGCTTCTTGTCACAGTCTTGCTCTCAACTTCTGCCGCCAATTTCTGCCGTGCATGTCTCGGGCAAATCAGCCTTCGTGCGTTCGTGGCTTCATGACTTGACGCGCAAACTTTCAACAGTGACGACGCGATTTGTGGATGGACCATAGTGCGGCAAACCTCGCGCCGGGCCTGGCCGACGCTCTCTGTGGTGCGAGCCAGTTGCGAGTCGCGAGTGCTTGGGGGGACAGAGCAACGAATGCTCTTGGAAATCCTGAAGGAGAAAGGAGCGAGAGCTCCATTGTCTGGGATTGTTGGGTCTAGATTGTCCATTGTTCCTGCCCATTTTTACGTTTCGGAGTGGCCTTCTGGCTGACTGGTGGCAGGCACCACAATCACCTATCATCATGCCCGCCGTCAACATGCGCGCATCAGCAGGCCATCACTGCCCCTGCGCGCCCCTCGGCTCGGCTTCGGAACCTTTATGCTGTTCCCGCTCCCATCATTCACCCATCCGCAGTCCAACAGTCCTCCTTTTCGGCGTTGCCCCGGAACCCTCTGTCTTTCTCATCATTCTCCAGTTCATTCTCGTGTCTTCCGAAGCTCCGCTCCTCATGTTGCCGAGGTCACGGACATCACTAGGAGCAGTATTTCCCAGATGGTCCGTTGGCGCCGTTGACACATGCGAAATGTCACCTTGTAAACATCCTCGAAGCTGAGACCTAAAACAAACATATTACAACGATGAATGCTGGGATTCCGGTCCGTGGGTCATGTCCTCTCCCAGTGACATCCAGACAGCTGCTCTGCTCCGCGGCTACCCCAGACTATCCCAATGCCTTCTCGATCGGCACCTGTCACTCTTCGGCGACGTTGAGCGACGGGACGCGCTTCAGGTCCTCACGTGGAATACGGTGCACGGGTCCGGCGTGGTGCGGGTCGTAAACTTGGGCGCATTGCTCGAGAGCCCATTGCGCAAACTCGTCGTCCAGGCGGTGGTGAGAGGGGATGATGACTGCATTGCCCTCGACTCTGAGGACAATTTTGCCGTTCGGCGCGTCTGATGTCAGCGTAGGACAGATAAGGTGATTTGAGCAATTGATCCCCGCACGATCTCATCTGCGAGAAGGATAGAAGGACGAGGGGTAGAAGAACCCGATCCGAGTACAGAAGGAAGTATGCATTGACTCCCCATCCCGTCAATACCAATACTCACGGCCGAGATGCCACATTCGGTTGGAGATGTCCAGCGCCAGCGACTCAAACTGCTTGTTGGCCACGAGGTGGTGGGCACCGCATTCGACACTCGAGATCGGAATGACGATCTGGTATTCCTTGTGCTCGACTTGCTCGTCTTGGGTCATTATTGTGTCCTTTGTTGATTTCGTGGATGGGGAAACTCGTAAACACCCAGCACGCCTTCATATATGGCTCCATCTCCTCTCGTTATCTCTCTCCCGCCACTCGTTGCTGTGGGCCTCATGGTTGCAGTGTGGGCAGCAACAACAACACCAGTGTGGCAAGCGACAACGTGAGGTTAAAGCGCAGGCAGGCAGCGACAGAGAGGACAATACAAGCCGCACGTGGCGTTCGGGCGTCATCTGATTACAACGCGGCGTCAACGATTCCTTGCGTTTTGTTGTTGTGCCTTGACCGTGGCGCTGAGCTCCTTGTCCCATTCGACCGACCACGACAACTGCGTCGCCACATTCCATTTCGATTGCTCTTGGCGTTCGCCTCGAGCTGGCTGGGCAGCAGAGCTGCGCGTCTGGGCGGCAAGCTGTCCAACAGAGGAGCGTTATGGACGAAGTATTTCGCAGGTGCCGGTCCGCGGACTGGACCTAGAAGCAGGGGAGAGCACCGACAGGAGGCGCAATATTCATAACCGAGCCCAGTGCTGCAGATCTGCATGGTAAGAAAGGGAGAGCTCGAGTTTGATGAGCAGACCCGCTCCGGAACTGCTCCACACATGCCTGGGGGCATGCCCCAGCGTCTCGTTAGATCGACAGCGCTACCTCCATCGTATGATCAATCCAGCTCCCAGAAGCATGTCACATTATGTATCGAATTCTCTGCTGACAAGCCGGCTTAGCCCTCAGGTGGCAGTAGTAACGCTCACCCTCGGCGCCCGGCCATAATTGACTTCTACGCCGACGTCGGGGCTAACTCTTCGAACCCATAACTGTGTTGAGCTATACTACAACAGACTGCCGTTGCTTGGGTCGCGCGCCACACCCACCACCCACCACCCTTCACTATTGCTCATCAGAGCTTCGGTCTCGCCCACCGCCCACATCATGAAGTCGACGTCCATGCGCGTCCGAGTCGTAATGACAAGCTTGTCGTCGGACACCGACACGGCATCCATATCCCTCGCGATAGCTGTGTGTGAGCGTTGCTCGCGAGAAGAATGCCAGAGAAGGAGCCTAGAATAATCGTGTCATCAAATACCGCTGTCGAGCGAACAGCCGGTCAACGTCAGAGGACTCCGGAGACAGCAGAAGCGGAGCAGATCAACCGGAACGGAATGATTCCGGCAATGAATTCTGCCCCACCGCCCACCTCCCACCGGCTCTGTGGGATCCCCGGACTGCCCACCCCCACGCACATCTCCGCTCCGCTTCAACTGAACTTTCTTTCCATAACCCGACTGAATCGCCATCTCGCCACCTGCCCGTTACACCCCACCGGCGCCACTCACCTCGTTGTCGTACCAGCTCGCCATTGATTATCTTGGCAATCGCCCCCACGATTAGATCGTCCGCTCGTAGCCTCAGCTTGTACGCGCTCCGTACGGCAATGAGGATGCGGTGCATGTCCATAGGCAATGGGTTCGGCAGCGGCGGCGGGGGCCCCGGCTGGGAGAACATCCGTCGGTGACGAGATATTGCTT
This sequence comes from Cutaneotrichosporon sp. PL3408A, assembly GCA_023629975.1. Lineage (NCBI taxonomy): Eukaryota > Fungi > Basidiomycota > Tremellomycetes > Trichosporonales > Trichosporonaceae > Cutaneotrichosporon > Cutaneotrichosporon sp. PL3408A. Next base: position 1,223,878 of record JAMAMB010000004.1, read on the forward strand.
GCATGGCGTTGCGGAGATGTGGGGGTGGCGGAGCGCGGCTGGCGGGGAGATTGCTGGCGAGCGGCGCGGTGATCGTCGTTTGCGTGGAAGTCGCTTCTCCTTTCGTGGAAGCTGTTAGCTGCTGTTCGGTGCTCGCTGTAGGTCGTTTGCCGTGCACAACAAGTCGCCAAACGTGTTGGACGGGATGATCTCTTGTACGAAGCCTCATTGCGTCTCGTTCCGTGCTGGTCGCGGCAAATCGGAGAGGCAACAATCGCAAGCTGTTGCGATCAAAGTGCGCACGGTGACTGTTTACCGCGCAAGTGGACGGGCTGTGGGCGATGGGCGCGAGAGGGGCACGAATCGCGGGGAGCGGGGAGGAGGGCGCGTGCGCGTTTGGGCTGGCGGGGGTCGTGCTTCGGAATGAAAGGGCAACGATTGAGGTTGATAGGGCCCAGATGGGGACTGAAGTGAGTGTCTGAGAGCGATGAATATATCGTCAATGACAAGAGAGGCGGGGTGCTGTTTCTTCTCACGCGACGACGCGCCGCCTCTTATTCACATTGTTTCCGCCTGTAATTCCGTCCCACTGTTCGCGATACATCATCCGTCATGAGAGGGTTGAGAGGGAGCAAGTGACCTTAGTCACATTCCAGACTTGCATATGCGGCGTCAACGGCGGAGATGACTATGGGACCATACAAACAAAGCGGAAGTTCCGTGCTCAAACGGGTCAGGTGGACCAGGTGTGACGCAGATCTGGCGATCCGCATAAGCCAAGACATGCTAGACATGACCCGTGCAGCCGGAATTCACTCCAGTTCAGCATAATCTCGAACGGTTTTGGCCGAGAACCAGCCATAGCTGAGTCACCAAACCCCTCTGTCCGGTTACAACGTTCCGCACCGGCAATGTACATTTGGGCACCGTAGAACCCACTATACTTGGAGTGGGCTAAGGCCAATTGTCCACCCAGGGCGAGTGGGTTCACAGTGGAGTCACCATAACTCTGTGCAACTGCGTCAAAACAACGCATGCTCTATCATCCTACGAACACAAACTAGCCAAGACTTGTTGCCCGAGAGTGCAGCTCGGCAGCGCGTAGCGTTCTCCGTCAGGCGCCGCCCTAGCTATTTTGAGCGCCAATACCAACGTCCCCAGTGCACATTCATACAATAGACAGCAGCGTGCGGCAACACCTGCTTACTCGCCGTGCGCAGCCTCTTCGAGTTTTGGTAGGGAGCTCCGCAGCGCACGAATGTCAGGGCCTTCCTCGTCAACGGGCGTACTGGCGCCACTTCTACGCTGCTGAAGCCACGCCTTGACGAAACCGTTGCGCGCAGCCACACCACCGTCGTCCTCTGGAGCGGGAGGGAGGTCGAGATTGCGCTCGCCCATTGCGCGCTTGGAGGCATCGCGGAAACCGTCGAAAGCCGCGCGGGCGCCGCCGCTCTCAATGGACTCGCGAGCTAGGTCCACACCATGACGCCACGAGGTGGCACGCCCCGAGATGTGCAGGAGCGCGGCGGCGTTGATGAGAATATAGTCCTTGATCGCCTCCATTGACGGCGCATCCGGGCCGGACGGGTTGGCGAGGTGGGGAGGGGGCTCAGTGCCGTCGAGGATGGCGTTGAATGTCAGAGCGTTGTCCTCGGGCGTGCTGCCCTTGACACTTGAGAGAGGATGCAGCGGAAGACCAAAGTCCTCCACAGGGTTGACTTCGCCACGGTGAATCTTGCCGTTCTCCAGACGCCAAATCTAGTCCAGTTAGTCATGGGCATCGCTGTGAGAGAGTGCGAAGGGGAGGAGCAAAAAATGTGTCCCCGAAACCCGTAGCTTCCACTCCGACAAACTTACCCAGGTTGGTCCAGCAATGGAGACCTCGTCCAACCCCTCCTTGCCGCACACTACCAGCGCCCTCTCCACACCGAGCAGACGAAGGACCTCGGCGAAGGTCTCTCCGAGCTCATACTTCGCCACACCGAGGACCATGCGCTGTGGACGCGCAGGGTTGATCAATGGGCCCAGAACGTTGAACACAGTGCGGAAGTTGAGCTGACGACGAATAGGCGCAATGTGGCTAAGCGACGGGTGGTAGTGGGGGGCGAAGAGGAATAGGAAGGGGGAAGCGGGCAAGAAGTCCTTCAGGCAGGCGACGGGGAACGATAGACGGCAGTCGAGCGAGATAAGAAGGTCAGCCGACCCAGACGTCGAGGTGGCCGCACGTGAGCCGTGCTGATCGGTCAGTATGAGGAATGGGGTGCAGACAAGAACCATAAAAGACGCACCTTGGCTACACGGACACCAGTGCCTGCTACCACAACAGCTGCCGTTGTTGAGACGTTGTACGTGTCCCAGCCGTCGCCACCAGTACCGACAATGTCCACGAGGCCGTGGTATCCGTCGCCCTCCGGGTCAGAGTCCCCATAGTCCCACATGCCATGACCAGCGAGAGGCTTCTCAGGCTCAGGCTTAACATTGTTGACCGGCACAGCGTGCCTGCGCATGACATCGGCGCATGCTGCGACGACGGAGGCACTTGAATCGAGACCAGAAAGGGTGAGGGCGGTCAAGAAGGCGCCAGCCTGTGCTGGGGCTGCGCGGTCGCGGGCCAGATGCTCAAAGGCCTCTCCACAGTCGGCGGCTGTGAATTCTGTGGGAGATTGGACTAGCTTCTTAAGCAGAAGCTTGAAAGTCTCTGGGGAGTAGTCTTTAGCTGTTCCGTTTGCCTCAACCATGCTGCTGGGGTGAGCTAGTTGTGAGCGAGAGAGTGAGATGGAGAGCGTGAGATATTAAGAACTGGAATGTGGTTTGTCGTCGCGTCGTGAACATCTCGCTGTGGTCATTACCTGCCAATGACAATCGAAGGGAATAGATCCCAATCGGCGGCTCAGGTCCGGTCAAACCGACTCGATTTCCGGATGCAACCTGACCACTCCTTAATATAGTTCACCGATAAGGAGGCATTCAAATGTACAGTACGTAATTTTCCACGTGGTCATTTTGTTTCCGTCGGGGGACTCCATGGCCACCGTAATCTCTTACCTCCACCTCCTGGCCCTCCTTGGACAATCATCAACACCGTCACCTCACAACAATCCACTCATCTCGACGCGTCTCATCATCAACTTCAACTTGCTCCTCTTCACCACCTCTGCATTTTATTGCCGCCACACGGCGTTCTTATTGTCATCTTCCAATGTCACAATGAGCAAACGCAAGGCAACAGACCCTCCCCCTTCTGCGCCAGCTAAGAAGAGTAAGCTGCCTTTTGCTGCATCGCCCTGCTAAATTCACCAAGTCCACTCATTCTTCACGGGCAACGCGACACCGGGGAAATTTGACGACTCCATTCCTTCTCTTGTCCATTACGTAAATCTTGATCCTCTGAAGGGCGAAGCACCGTCAGAGCCAGTTCAGCTAGTGCTCTACGACCTCGACGGCACCCTCATCACACCCCGTTCTGGGCGCACCTTCCCCAAGGGCAGCGACGACTGGAAGTGGTGGAACGAAGTCGTCCCTACGCGTTTGATAGAGGATCATGATGCTGGGAAGCATATCGTGATTCTAAGCAATCAGGCGTTCAAGGGCCCTAAGGTTCGGAGAGAATGGCGCGGCAAGCTACCGCTCATCGCGGCCAAAGTGGGTGCAGCACTCGTGGTTCCCAGGACGCAGCTGATAGCAGCTTAGTGGAGTTCCCATTCGGGTTCTGGCGGCGCTCGAGAAAGACGCGTACCGAAAGCCGCGAACAGGGATGGTTGACCTCCTGAGGCGGCTGTATGAAGACAAGGGATGGAAAGTGGGTAAGTGTCACCACTCACGAGCAACACTGACGACAGACTGGGAGAGCGCTGTGTATGTCGGGGATGCGGCCGGAAGGAGTTCGGACCACGGGAACACAGACTACACAATGGCCCTCAACGCCAACTTGAAGTTTGTTACACCTGAGGTGGGTGCTTGGACTTTCAATAATATCCGCTCACGCCCAGGAGCACTTTCTTGGTAGACCCCCAGCATACCCAATCCCTCCGAAGTCGTTCCGGCCTGGTAACATTGTGGACCTGGACACCTGTGGGTGTGGTTCGGTCCTGCAAAAGCTGATTCAGTAGTGCCGCTCGTCGTTCCGTCCAATACTCCTATCACTCGAGAGGACAAGGAGCTCGTCATCTTTGTTGGTCCTCCGTACGTACATCGTAGCTGGTGTTCACTTCGGCGCTCACTTTAAAGTGCCTCTGGCAAGACATCATTCTATCGACGCTACTTCTCAAACTACGAGCATGTTAACCAGGACATTCTCAAAACGCGGGACAAGTGCATCCGCGTCGCACGAGAGCACCTCTTAGGCGGCCGCGGCGTTGTTGTCGACAACACGAACCGTGACGTTGCGACGCGCAAGCTGTGGATCGCGCTTGCCAAGGAGGTCGATGTGCCAATACGAGTGTTCCATTTCGCTTGTCCGATCGAGTTGGCGCAGCATAACAACACGTATCGCGCGCTCTACGCACCTAAGGACGAACCAAAGCGTGCCATCCTGCCTCAGACCGCCTTTGTCTCTTATACTGCGGAATTTGAGCCTCCTAACCTCAAGGAGGGTTTCGACGAACTGCGTAAGGTGAACTTTATCTGGGAAGGTACGGACGACCAGCGCGTCCTGTGGAATTGCTACCTCTCATGACATGGAGTCAGTGTCAGGGGCCGCGACTCTGTGAATTCTCGCGATGCCATGTACATGTCCAGACCCGCTTGTGTCCCAGCAGATGGCTTGAGATATATAGTGGAGTGTTCAAGTCGGGGACGAAATAAGGAAGATCAGGATACCAAGACAAAGTCGGCCGAGCGGCATTCGAGAAAACAGATCTTTGGCTTTGGCAATCGAAGGATATCCTGGAGCCGCCGGCCCCATCTTTTCCCCAGGGTCAGGCATGTCATCCCTCTCCCCAGGGTCTAGCATTCATGGGCCAGACTGCTCATGTGCCATTCCCCGCCCCTCACTCTCCACAACGGACTTAGGGGCCCATCTGTCGGCGAACTGACACAAAGCTAGCCTCAGCAGCCATCCCGTAGTCTCGCTGCCTAACAACCTTTGGTTTCTTTGTATTGCACCATTGCCATCCATTCGCACTCACACGTTACACGCGAACGGTACAATCCAAGGCGACATCTACCATTGCCTGCCGAGCTCATTTCAAGGAGGGAATCAAGTAGCCGGCTCCTACGATAACGCAGGTCTCGGTCATTATGCTGGGCCAGCAACAGCAGGCACAGGCTGGTCCATCAACAGAAGGCCCCGATGGGGCGAATGCTCAGAGGTATGTAGGCTCGCCCAAACATCCATTCCTCAATCACTTCGGTCATGACATGTCGGCGGCGAGAAGTCGAGCTGTGATGTGCATGGTGTTCGACTGATCGATCCGCTACTACCCACAACATGGATGTACACCACATGGATGCACGGACGCGGTGGCTGACGCCATACAGAAGCGGGGATGAAAACACCCCACGGGTCCAGCTTGCATGCTTCTACTGCCGAGCCAAACGGATCCGGTGCAGCGGCACCAAACCGGTTTGCACGGCGTGCCAGAAAGCTGGTGCCGAGTGTGAGTGGCCCGCTGGACGGCGACGCAAGCGCACACGGAGGGAGATGGAGGAGGCTCGGCGCCAAGAAGCTTCATCTGCCGCGGTGTCATCCACGGGCAGCGTCAGCTACAACATCAGCCCGACAGCAGACATGCACGGCCTGCATGGCGTACAGCAGAACATGCAAGGCGACGGAGGATCGATGGGGCCGGCGCTGTTCGATTCGACTTGGCAAGACCCGTGGTCGGCAGGGACAAACTTTGTGTGGCCGCCTAACTTCCTCCCCGAGGGATTCTCGTTCGACACTTCGTTCCAGCCTGGGGGCACGGAGTCTGGGAACATCATGTCTGCGCCTGAGCTCAGTCCAGAGCAACCGATGGGAGCCGATTTGTCCGCCCTCGGGCCTCTGGCAGGTTTTCTCGACGGCACCTCCCCAGGCACTGACATGCGCCTGTTGACAGCGCTGGACCAAACTGCCTACATTACCGGTGACCCTTCGGAGGACGATGAGGTTGAGCTGTACTACTACCGTTTCAGTGGTACAACAGCGCTGAATCCGGGCATCAACCGCATTAGCCTCAAGCTACATCGGCGGAATGGTGGAGCAGCGCAGGCCCCAGAGCCCGGAGACAGTAACGGAGACACGCCGGCCAGCGAGAAGGCGCGATCTATTCGCCCAGCCCCGCCGCCGGAGAGCCTGTTTGACAAGAATGGCCTGCCTCACAAGCATGTATGGGACCCGATCTTCGAAAAATTCCTCAAGCATATGAGCCAGCACTTCCCTTCAGTCTCCCGCCGGCGCATGCAGGAGCGCTACGAGAGCGGGACGATGAGCGCCTTCTTGGCCAACTGCATCATGGCGATGGGCGCACGGTTTGGTGGCGACGGCGATGCCGATGGGGTGGCAGCGTGTGCGCCATTCTACGCAAAGGCCCAAGAGCTCGTAATCCCTCTCCTCCATCTTCCAGCCTACGATGTTGCGACAGGTCTACTCATGCTCGCGTGGGCGAGCTATGGACAGAACTCAGACTCGGGGCTGTGGCAATACTCGGGCATGGCGATCCGCATGGCGATCGACCTGGGTGTGCACGAAAATTCGGCGATGTACGAGGACCAGGCGCACCTTGTGCGCACGCGACTCCTGTTCTGGACCCTGTTCGTCACTGATCGCGTTGTAGCGTTCGCTACCGGCCGTCCTGCCAGCATCCCCGAAGACATTATTGAAATCCCTTTGCCCGAGGACGCGGATTTCTTCCCAGATCCCGCTCGTAACACCCCCGAGTTCGCCCCCGAGCCTGTCCAGCCCGTACCATTTGTGTACCTCACCCGCCTGATGATTATCTGTGGACGTATCAGCAACGTGCTGAATGGGCGACGGGGACGCACCCGTACCCTGGTCGCCTCGGACGAACCCCTCGCCCTGCAGCTAGCTGAGCTGCAGTCCCACTTGGTCAAGTTCTATGCGAGTTTGCCAGAGCAGATGCGCTGGTCCGCCGACAACTTCAAGTACCAGTTCGGGCGCGGCCACGGAGGCACGTTCCTCGCATTGCACATGTGGGCGAATGCGGTCCTCGCGCTCGTGTATCATCCCGACCTACTGAAGTCGCCCAGTGGCGAGGAGACACCATTGAACCGCTCCATGCCGCGTAATGTCAAGCTGGCACTAGCCAGCTCACGCCAGATCGGCGAGTGCATGGTCTTCGCCGATCTCGTCAGCCATTCCAGCTACACGGCCACGCCCATTGCAGTGCAGCCGATCTACGTCGCGGCCATGGCACTCATCCACGAAATGCGTGCCGCCCAGGCACAGGCAAACGCCACACCAGAGCGGCAGAGGTCTGAAGGTCCAAGTGGCCCAACTGGAAGCGGCCAGAGTGAAAGCGGTGGTGGGGCATCGCTTGCGAGCGACCTCTTCCTCATCTCCATGGCCAAGCAAAACTTCCTGGCCCTCCTCCGCGCCATTTCCCGCACAGAGAGCTACTGGGCTGGGGCGGGCTACGTCGCCAATCTCCTCGAGAAACGTGAGTTTTGTGGTGTCGTCCAAATGTGACAGCGCTGATGATAGGATCTGGTATTGCCGCTCCCGCACGGGCTAAGAAAACGTTCATTTCGCTACCCGATCATGGCCTGCTGCGCAGATTCAAAGCGGACGTGCGAGACGATCCGCGCAACATTGCTCCAGCGACTGAGACGAGTTTGCGCGAGAGTATTGCGCGTTCCCAAAGCGGGAATAGTACCGGTCCTTCCCCCGTTTGGGTCAGCGACCTTCTTAGCGGATACAGCGTGGAGAACACGTCTTTTGCCCCCGCCGATCAACTGGACTTTGCCCGGCTGATGGCAGCAGCGACTGGTGGTTCGGAAAGGCAGAATGAGGGGGATGGGTAGGGAGCATTCGCTAGTAGGAGCCATCTTCAATATATTTGTCCGTTAGTCTGTTGTGTATCTCGGTGGTTTTTCGCTGAGGACATCCTCCGCCTTAGGAGGCGAAGGATTCTGTCGCAGAGGACCACTTATTCTTCGCACACCGGGGAGAGGTGAATGTGGATTCGGGCAGAACAGGCCATGCGTAACAAGCACTCCGTTCAAGTAGTGAAGGACCACAATACCGTTTCACATATCGGAGGACATCTCTGCGCACTGCGTCACTGGCAACGACAATGCTCTAGCTCATCTCTCCCATAACTAGCTCGTACACCCGGTACCCTACTACCTTGGCGTACTCGTCGTTGGAGTAGAAAGTCCACTGGTCCTGGAAGACCTCGAGACCCCGATCCCGCATCACGACGGCGCGGGCCCACTCGCGGAATGTCGGGCATCGCTGAGCAAGTCGCTGGCTCGACACTGGTCCGGGGTAGTACGAGTCCATTGGTGTATTCGGGGGATTTACAACCGTGATTCGCAGATGCGGATTCGCGCGCCCGAGATGCACAATTTCCCATAGTAGGAACCCGGCACGTCGGTTCACTGGCCCCGTGACAACGACAACGAGCTCAAAGTCTGTGAGCATCGGTGCGCGTCGCTCGACCTGGCGGAATAGGGCTGCGTTGGCTGCGTAACCGGGTTTGAGGTGGTATATGACCCGGCGGACCGAGGGTGTGAGCAGAACCAGTGGTTCCTCGTGCACACTGAGTGGGCCTGGGGGGCCATATGGAATAGTCATGACGATGATAGTGGTTGTCGCGAGCGCGAAGGGAGAGTCAATCTGCGTGGGAGTACCGCATACCCAGAGGCGCGTTATGGCAGGCCGCAAACGATCGGTAAGCAAAATGAAAGGGTATATGCTCTGAGGACCCGCAATGTCTAGAGCGGTATCATTGGCCCTCCTTGCGCGCTCTTCAACAGCTTGTGTCCCCCTCAAAGTGGTCTCGACGTCGCCGATCCAGTCACCGAGCACAGCGCCGTTGCTCAGAGGCGACGGAAGAGTGTAGTATCCTCCTGCTCGGGGAATCTGAGGCTGGGTGCACAATCCATAAAAGGCAGGATGTCGGTACACAGTCCCGTTGAGAGCACACTCCACTGAGTACCAGTCACAGATAAGATGCCGAGCCAGGTGGGTGTCTGCGAGGGCGCGGAAAGAGCGCGAGGCAGTGCGTAACGCCAGTAGCGATGAAAACGGCGAAACAGAGACGATGGCATCAATTACGTCCGGGTATGAGGTGTGGTCGAGCATGGTGGCGAGGTGATTGAGAAGAGGTCGATGAATGGACGTTGGTGGAACGATGAGGGAGTCACCTGGATTGCCGGCGGGCCTGGGGGAGCATCGGGACGTAATGTCGGCAACTTAAAACCCGCCACCGATTAGCGGATGAGAACTATGGGAAAACACTCTGGTTCCAATATTGAATCTTAAAGTCACGTGCCTCCGACTCCCCAATTGCCGGTGTGATCAACTGCACTCACATCGAGTAGACATCGTACCATCCACTTACCTACTGCATTCACCATCGCTGCTGCCCTACAGTACGCCGACGTGCTCGTTCATATGAAGCTCCGTTCCACTGGTTAACCTGCAAGATGGCAGTCCTCGACCACTCCATGTACCCTCATGTCCTCGACACCGTTCGTTCTCCGATCCGCACTCTCTCCTCCGTTTTCGCACAATCTGTCGCTCGTTTCGTGATAGGGCCGACGAGCTTCTTGCACGCCACCTGGTTCTTTGCGACGATAGGACTTGCCCATATGGCCTACTTGGTTGGCATCCCCAACTCCGCCCCTTAGGCTGCAGTGAACCTAAGGAGCAATCAGGGTATGAGCAGGCGCTTCGACTCCTCCGCGAGAGCACGAAGATCCTGGATATCGAAACATACGTGAGCGGAGCCATGTGCGACAAATTGAAGACTGCTCTAGATGGGCACATCCTCGACGCCATGCGTGGTCGCCGCCAGCTGATCTGGGACGAAGATACTATCTTGCCCCCCCACCTTCTCCGGCCGGCCACGAACTGTGGTGCATCGCAGATGCCTGAAACCGAACCCCGACGGCCGTCCTCTGATCATTCCGATGACAGCGGAAAGCTCTGGACAGGACTTGGGCAAGTCTGTGCACCATTTTACCATGGAGGATATACTTGACAGGGAGGAACCCACGGACTACTTCGAGTCCGCAGACGAGATCGTCATGATCATGTCTTTACCGACGGTACTCCCGAGTCACCTCCCGGTTCGAGATTTCGATACGGAGCTGTTTGAGGAGCTCAGACGATCTTTGATCCTAACACCGCACTGCCGACTCACGATCGTCAACGTGGACGCACTGCCCCGAGACGGGTTTGAGCTGCCGAAGCTCCGAATCAACTTCAATGGACACTACAAGCTAGGCTCAGGCGAACTCGATGTCGATGTCATCAACTCTGTATTTCAAACGATGAAGCACGGAAGCTGCAACAGGATGGTGGCGACCTTGCTTTTCCAGCCGCAGTTCCTTAATGTAGTTGACGAAGGCAACGCCGACAGGCCCTTCAGCTACGACCCAATTTCCGCAGACCCCGACTTTGCCCACCTTCGTCCCACTGGAATCGAAGTCCTCCGTCCTATGCAAGTGGACGGTGATATTGTCACGTATGAATTTGAAGCCAACGTTCCTGCGTTCTTGAACGATCTGGGATCGACGAGGTTCGAACCGTCCGCTCTGCGTCACCCATTCCAGATCCTCCTGCTCCAGGAGCTCTTCAAAAACTTCTGTGCCCAGGAATGCTCAGAGCGCGTATCGTTTCTGTCACTGGAAGCATACGAGAAGCGTGTCGGGGCTGCCCAGTTCGCAATCGAGATGGAGTTATAGAGCGGAGGACATCTTAGAAGGAAGGTCATGACGTTAATATCAAGCTGTGACGTATTCCTGTCAGGTCCGACAGACCCGACAGCACGGGTACCGCACTCGTACGGGGCTCGTACAGCACGGATACCCTTCGGTACAAAATATTCGACAATGAGCCGGTGATCCTCATATATAAGGATCGCCGACCTTCCTCGTAGTATGGTCTAAGTTTCTTGATTCATTCCGTCGCTACCTAGACGTCTACCAGCTCCGCCTGACAATCCCTGTAGCTCTCATCTTGGGCGATGGCGATGGGGTGCTGCGCTCGGCCAGACTCCTCGTACCGCTGCGTTCGGGTTAGTGACCTTTCCAATGTTTGGCAGCAACACATGTCCGCACGCGTTACTGGTTACATCCTGATGTACTACTTCTGGTCTATCCTACGTGTTGCCACTCGCAACTCATGCCTCCTTCGCAGACGCCTCAGTGGGCTCGAGCGCAACGAGCACGGCACCCTCCTCGACCGGCTGGCCCTTCTCGGCGCTGACCGAAGCAACAACACCGTCACGCTCGGCACGGATGTTGATCTCCATCTTCATACTCTCGAGGACGGCGCAGACCTGGCCCTCGGTGACGCTGTCTCCGGGCTTGACACGCACGTCAATGACGGTAGCGGGCATGGGGGAGATGAGGGCGTCCGCAACGGCACCACCCTCGCCAGCCTCGCCGTCGACCTCGGCACCACGGCGGCGCAGGGTGTGGCTGCCCTCAGGGGTGAAGACGACCAGCTTGGGTCCGTGGGGGATGACAGTTGCCTCAGTGCGGTTCTTGCCGAACTGGACGACAATGTCGTTAGGCCCGGTGCGCTGGGCGCGGGCGTGGAGGAGCACCGCCTGGCCCTTGTCCTCGGCCTTGTGGGCGTCGGCGTGGTCGCCGACAACGACTGACAGGTCGTAGCTCTTGTCCGGGTTCTGGCGGACGACAACCTCTCCCTCGTCGAAGTGGTAGGTGTGCTCGCTGACGTCGGAGAAGCGACGGCCGGCGAGGGATCCCCAGGCGCCAGCGCCCTTGGGAGTCTCGTGGTGTGCGATGCTGAGGGCGGCCTGGGCCAGGATCTCCGGAGGCGTCGTCTTCTGGGGGAAGAGCTCGTCGTGGTGCTCGGCGATGAAGTTGGTCTCGACTGGGCCGGCAACGAAAGCGGGGTGAGCAGCGACAGTGCGCAGGAACTCGACGTTGGTCGAAGGGCCGACGACCTGGTACTGGTCGAGGGCGGAGCGGAGGAGCGCAAGCGCCTCGTTACGGTCACGGCCGTGAACGATGAGCTTGGCAATCATGGGGTCGTAGTAGGACGAGACGTCGTCGCCCTCCCTGAAGCCAGTGTCGAGACGGTGGGGAGCATCGCGGGGCGCGGCGGTGTGGATGAGGCGACCGGCGTCGGGAAGGAAGTTGGACTCGGGGCGCTCGGCGTAGATACGGGCCTCGAAGGCGTGACCGATGCAGGGGATGTCGTCCTGGGTAACGGGTAGGGGGTTGCCGGCGGCAACGGAGAGCTGCCACTGGACGAGGTCGACACCAGTCACCTCCTCAGTAACGGGGTGCTCCACCTGCAGACGAGTGTTCATCTCCATGAAAAAGAACTCGCCAGTGTCGGCATCCATGATGAACTCGACGGTACCGGCGCCAACGTAGTTGACAGCCTTGGCCGCCGCGACGGCCTTGTCGGCCAGGTCCTTCTTAATCTCAGCAGAAAGGCCCGGCGCGGGTGCCTCCTCAATGATCTCTGTTTGTCAGCGAAGGATGAAAGGAGAAAGGGGTTGCGAAGCCCAGCGCTGGATTGGCTGCCTTGTTGACGCTACTCACTCTGGTGACGACGCTGGACCGAGCAGTCACGCTCCCACAGGCTGACGCAGTTGCCCTGCGAGTCGGCGAACACCTGCACCTCAATGTGCCTCGGGCGCTCGAGCCAGCGCTCAAGGAGCACTTCGTCGTTGCCGAACGACTTGGCCGCCTCACGCTTGGCCGAGCGGAGCTCCTCCACAAAGTCGTCGAGCTTGCGCACGACACGCATACCCTTACCACCGCCGCCGTGGGTGGGCTTGATCAGGAGGGGGAAGCCGACATCGCTGGCGGCCTTGACGAGCACATCCTCGGCCTGGTCGGCACCGTGGTAGCCGGGAACGCAGGGCACGCCGGCGGCGACCATGATCTCCTTGGACTCCCGCTTGCTGCCCATGGCGCGGATGGCCTCAGCGGGGGGACCGATGAAGGCGATGCCGGCCTTACGGACCGCGTCGGCGAAGGGGGGCGACTCGGACAGGAAGCCGTAGCCGGGGTGAATGCCGTCGGCTCCAGACGCTGCGGCGACCTGCAGGAGCTTGTCGGCGACAAGGTAGGACTCGGCGGCAGGAGCTGGGCCAATGTGGTACGCCTCGTCGGCCATCTCGACGTGCAGGCAGTCCTTGTCGGCATCGGAGTAAACGGCGACAGTCTTAACGCCGAGCTTGCGGGCAGTCTTGATGACACGGCATGCGATCTCACCACTAGACGTTAGCGTTGCGAATACAGAAGCTGGCAGCACGATAGGGAGGAGGAGAAGACGACTACCGAGGCAAGGAGCGATGCGGGTCCCTTGTGAAGAGCGAAAACAGGCGCGACGCCGTCCCCACCAGCAGTAGAAGTGCAGGGCTTGCTCCGCATTTCACTGAACACCACAGTTCCCCGGCTCTCCGTCTCCGTCGCCTTCCACGGAACCTCTATCTCATCCAACCAACCAAGCCGTTATACCCACCGGTTCGCAATCAAGACTTTGTTAAGCTTCTTAGCATCGGTGCGGGGCTCGAATCCCTGCGCGTTGGGAGTGAGAGTCTGCGCGGCAGCCGCCGTCGCCATCTGGCGCTTCGCGGCCGGAGTAGCGCGCACCACGCTGGCACTGGCGGTGTTGAGGGCGCGCGCGGTGGTTGGAGCAACCCTCCGCACAGCGGCGGGGCTGGAGGATGGGGCCGAGGGGAGACGGGTACGCGCGAGTCGGCGCAGCATGTTTTCTGTGGTGGTGAGGTTGGGGTCGAAAAAAGAGAGGAGAAAGGTTAGTCGCACGCAGAAGTAAAAGATATTGTATGCTACGCCGAGCTCGTCAAAGGATCAACCACGATGCCGGGATGGGTCAACTTCGTCGGTGGATGTCACTCGGTTTAGTCGCACCGGAGCAGAAAGTAGGCGGCCGGAACATGTTGGTCACATAGCCGACCCTACATTCTGCCTCAAACTTGACCAGCTTGACCCCCGTGGAGGCAGTCGGACGAGGCCCCACAGTCGGGGGTTGTTGGCCCTCACCGACCTCCACACTGCAAGTCCGCTCATTCCGCTCCCTGCCCGCGGACCCGGACGGAGTGCGAAGGGAATCAGTGCGCCAAGACCTATTCCGCACTTGGACCAACCAGCGTGCCAATGCCAGCGAGTACTACTATTGATCAAGGGACAGATAGAAAAGTGGCATAAAATGAATGGAGGGGAAGTAACGCGGGGTTGAGATGAGCTGGAAGTATGAGGTTTACCCGATACCACGTGATCAATTCATTTCAACACCCCACGTGTGAAACACGCGACGGCGTTGACAGATCACTCCTGATCTCCTGATCTCCTGACGCGCTTGACGATCCCGACGTTTCTGTCTGACTTATGACGTCAGCGATGACGGGCAGCGGTCATAGCCAAGTTTGTTGCTATGATGCGTGTTAGTCTGGAACGTCGAACACGACCTTCCACGACTTCAACGGGCTCGACTTCACAAATACTTCTCCTCGGCTCTCTTCTCCGTTTCCTCTTCACTCATTCTCCCCAACCGACTAACGACTAACGACTCTCTCTACAATGTCGGTCCCCGCAGCAGTTGTTCCCCCGTCCTACGTGGACGAGGCCGATACCGAAAAGCCGACCACAGACCCAACCAATGCCAACCCGGCACTTAGCAACCCCGCCGAGTCTAACCCCAACCCGGCACTCAACAACCCCGCCGAGTCTGTAGACCCCGTGTTTCAACCGCCTCCGGCGTCGGGAGTGCGTCAGCGCACCACCGAGTCGTCGGCGGGCGCCAAGAAGTCCTACGCTGGCGAGGCGAAGGCTTCTGTTGTCGAAAGCGCCGAACGCCAGGTACGCGGAGTCGCTGCCGTCGCAGAGGAGGCCGTCTCGAGCGGCGCGTGGTGGTACCCCATCCGCGGACTGCTTTACATCGGCTCGCGTGAGTATTCTCTCCCATGTCCCGCCCTCACCCTACACTCATTTCACTGCTCCCGTGCTCACATCAGACCCGATGCTCATCAAGCCCGTTCTTCCTACTCTCCTCCGCGGCATCCTCATGTCCGCGGGCGTTGTCGCAGCCTGCTTCTTCTTCCTGTACCTCCCCCAGGTAGCGTGGCTCGCTTTCTTCACCGGACCGCTGGGTACGTTCTCCCGCAAGCCAGCACGACGAGGTAATGTGCCCAGCCCCGAACCTGTGCATATACCTTGTCATTCCCACGTTCGCGCTAACCATCAGCGTTCATCGGGGCCGTTCCCCTCGTCCTTGGCGAGGCTTACCTAATTATCATGTTCCTGGGGAAGAACTTCCTCTTCGGCCAGCTCGGTGTTGACCTCTTCGACGCGGTGCTTGTGCAGAAGGGTCATGCAGCGCTCGTCGAGAAGCAGCGTCCTGTGTCGACCCGATCAACTGGCGCTAAGCAGCTCGGTAAGCTGCTTTCTAAGCCTCTCAACAAGCTTAGCACGGACAACGTTGTCCGGTATCTCCTCACTCTCCCTCTCAACCTCATTCCCGTTGTCGGTACTGTGTTCTTCCTTGGCTACAACGGTAAGTGAGGGTATGACTATCCCCGCCCCCATTGACCGCTTTGCTGACCTCAGGCTACAAGTCGGGTCCCTCGTGCCACGCGCGCTACTTCCAGCTTAAGGGATGGGACAAGGCCCGCCGCGCCAGCTTCGTCGACAACCGCCGTGGTGCGTACACTGGCTTCGGCGTCGTCTCTGTCCTGTTCAGCATGGTCCCCGTGCTTGGCATTGTCCTCAATCTCGCTTCGAGCGTCGGTGCCGCCCTCTGGGCTTGCGAGCTTGAGGGAAAGTCGCCCGCGCAGTCTCAGGAGGTCGACGTTAGCATCCCCTCCAGCTAAACGCGGTCGTCATCAGCATGACCACCCCCTCTAAATTCTCCCCTACGTCACTGAACATCCGTTCCTTCGTCTCGCCATAGACAACCCCCTCTGTAGCCTTTGATTAATGAATGTTCCCACCCTCTCATTGGAGTGCCAAGTAATCCATGCGGTACAACTCTGGCTGAAATCCAGAGACGATTGATAAGGTCCTACAGGCATCCGCGAAACCACCTGGAGCTCGCTCACTGTGCCTATCTCACCAAGACGTCGTTCACGAGCGTAAGCACATCGCCCCACCACTGTTCGACGCTTCCCCACACAAAGCCGTTCACGTCATAGCCGAGTGACAGACACAGCTTGCTCCTGCGGTCAGCTTTCGATCAGGGTTGAACAGCTCACTCAAAGATATAGGCATGCAAAGCGATATCCCCTACTCCCTGTCTTGCGCCAACGAGGACGTTCTGAAGGCCGACGGGGTACTGTCCCGCGTACACGCCCTCAAGATCCGTGACGCATACGTTGAGGAGCGGGTGCCCGATCGCCGGCGGTGGAGCTGGCGCGTCCGGATCCTGTGCTCCGACGGGCACTGGGGCCGCACGGGAAGGAAGAACCAAACCGAGCCCAAGACCTGGGTTCGCGCTCGCGGCAATGGCGTCGGCGTCGCGGGCGGATACGAAGGCTCGCCGTGCCGCTAAGCTGGCTGCGCCCTGTACCACTGCGGCTGATAGGCGTGTCCTGTGGTTTCTGCGGAGCTTTACCTGGACAGCGGCGGCGCGGTACCAAACGAGATCGTTTGTGGGGAGCGGGGCGATCGAGGGGAGGGAGACTGGTGCTGGGGCGGAAGTGGGTACGGCAAACGAGGGGTGCTCGGCCCGCAGGCCGATGCGATCTCGCAGATCAGTGATGGCCGTGAGCATTCTGGTGTCAGCTCATGGAAGCTGGCACGCTTACATTGGCCGGGCACGGTTACGGGCTTGCTTCGTCCAGGCCACCGCGCAGATGGCGATCACGACGCTCAGGAGGTCGACTCGGCGGTGGGCGCAGCGGCGGCATGCGCGCTCGGTCTGTTCTGGCGAGAAGATACGCGTGGGGACGACAGAGAAGCGAGACTGTGGCCGCGCGCGGGGGAAGTTCTGTCCACTTATCCTTCCCCGTTCAGCTCGTCTTGCAGCGACAACCCCCACGGCGCTCTGGAATGCCGACAAGCCCAGCCGTTCTTCCACAGATACGGGGAGGGCAATGGGCGGAGAGCGCTGGATTGCATCCTTCAGCATCTCGTTCAGTTGCAACCGCGAAACGGAGAGGAGGCTGAACACGACATCCATGATGCAGTGCAGCGCGGCGGCGTCTGCAACGTACCCTGCCGCAGAGAGGAGGATCTCGCAGCTCTCCATCTCTGGGTTCCTCACTGGGGATGGTACGCCGGCGCCACTAAGGTCCGCGTCACGCAATGTCCCAGCCCGGGCGGTCAGGTGTGAGAGCGAATCCGCCGCCAGCATGCGCGTACCGTTGAGGTACTCGTCCACGAGGTCGTCTGGCCCCTCTGTGCGCGAGAAGCGGCTCAGGCGTGCGTCAGAGGCCGCCAGAGCGTCCGACCACGACGCCGGCGGCGTATATGTGAAGCTCACATCTCCAGGGCCGCGCACGTCGATGCGTGCGGCCAGGAGAGGATGCCATAAAAGCACGAGAGCCCATACGACCCGCAACCGGTCGAGAGAGGTGTGCTCGGCGTTGGCCGTTATGTTGTAGTGGGCGTATCTGACGTCAGCCGGAATGGGTGGCAACGCTAAGCTTGTTACGGTCTCGGATTGGTGTCGGACAATTGAGCGGCTTGACGCCACCAGCCTTTCGCATCGCGACGAACGCAATGGCGGGGTCGCGACGTGTGCATAGTTACATGGACGCGTCGTGCTGCTCGTCGCTCGAACATGCCCCGCTTTCGCGACCACAGGCACACAGGGCGCCTCCTGGTGTTGACACTCACCTGTCACCCGCACCGTCCGTGCGCGAGGCATAATACGCGGCTAACTCCGTGTGGCCAAGAGGACGTCGGAGTGTCCGCGGGTGCGACGGCGATGCCTGGGACACACCGATTCCGGCTCGAGCGGCGGCTCCTGGTGGTGCTGGGGGTTCGGCTGGTGGCGGAGCACTTGGCATGGGTGGGTGTAGGGATACGCCGAAGAATGGGGGTGGGTCAGAGCCAGAGTCGGAGTCGGAGGTTTTGGGAGGAGACGAGGGCGGAGTTGGGAGCATGACTGCTGTAAAGAGGACTTGACAAGATGAGGGACGGGAATGGGAGACGGAAGTGGGAGACAGCTGCAATGGAGACAGAGCAGTTGACTGCGATACGAGCGGGCGGCGTTGCAGCGAGTGCAGGAATTGCAGGAATTGCACGAGTTGCACGAGTTGGAGGTCGAGTACGGCATTATAGGTAGGTGCATTAGGTGATGTACGAGAGCGAGACAAAGACAGAGATCCCAAGTATTCCATGATGATGGCATCGCTCAAGGGCGGGAAGACTGGGAGAGAAAGGAAGGTGGGGGTGGGGGCCAACCGCTCTTGGGGGACGGTATGAAACACGGCACATCAGGGGCTGGTTTTACAGCACACCACTGCAGTACAGTTACTATCCAAGGCTTGCTTTCCCAAGGCTCCCCGCAATCTCACGCGACTTGCCTCTTCGACATATTAAATGCAGAACGGCCATGACGAGATTCCTTTCCGGAGAACAGTCACTGAACCACGGATCCCTCCGGCCTCGGCGGTAGCAACCGCAACAAGCTTTCCAACAATCCCATCCATCCGCCTCGCCGTCCCAGGGTGCGTATGTCCCGGGGGCGGAATCGTTGCGCGACGCTTCCAAGTCCCTGGGCTTCCAGTGGCGGGATCACGAAATTTTCAAAACTGGGCAACGCCGAGCTCTACTCATGTGCACCGGACGTGGACGGCTTGTGCGGGGTGTGCAACCAAGCAACCGATTGTCCAGTAAATTGCTGGAAACGTTCCCAGCCGTTCGTCTATCAGGATGGGAGCTACCTCGGAGCCTTAGCTGGCCAGCACCAGGCTCATCGGAAGGATCCCGCGCAGTGTCCAACTTCGAGAAAGCCAATTGGGACGTTTGTGAGAATGTCTGTTGGAATTCACACGCTTGTACGCCTTCCGTCTTGGCTACTATTGTACGCAACGGGCTTTATGTTGGACGTCGTGCCGACACGCTCAACGTCATCCGCTCAGTGCCGGCATTAAGTCATCGGTTGGAGCGGCTCAACCTATTCGGCAGCGAGCTCGGCGATGCTACCATACCTTGATTCCGCGGTATCCAGGGCTAGAAGCCAAGTTTTGGTTTGGGCCCGCGGTTCATTTGATGGAAACTGGTCGTTGTGATAAACACTACTTAAACTTGGAGACAGCCACCAGGCCCACGTGCAGCCAAAGCCAAAACCGTCAGTCATAAATGTGATCCATGGCGCGCTGCCCTCTCGCTGGCAGGACTGACGTGCAGCATATTTGTGGTTGACGCCGGCTCAGCTTCAGCCTCGGAGGACAACTACTGGTCGCAAATAGAACGGCGGCTGGAGGCATTCAGTCTGTTGGAACGTTTGTTGGGCCGCTTGTTGTCGTATCTGGCCAGCATGTTCTCCGCTACTCTCCTCACACCTCTGTTCTCCGCTACCTCCTCACACCCCTATTCTGCGTACCAGCCATATTCAAAGAATCCATATGCCAGAGCAATGTACCCAGTCGCGCTTCGTAACGCGCCTGCTCTATACCTGCCGCACAGGCGGCACCCTAACTGATACAATAGAGCCGAGTCTAACCACCTAAAACCATCTGTTGTATTACACCTCTTAGAACTTGGCAGCGGCACCGAGCTGCTCGCGGAAGCGGCGCACGATTGGAACCATGCCGCCCTCGTCGACCACAAAGCCAAGACCGAGAGGGTACGAGTTGTCGAAGCGAGCGGGCCACGAACCGACGATGCGGCGGTTGATGGGGTCGTCCTTGAACTCGACGAGCTTGAGCGCCTCTTCTCCAGCCACCTCTTTGAGCGCCTCAAGCTCCTCCTTGACGGTGGTAGTGAAGCCAGGGAGGTAGACGGCGCGGGTGTGGGGGAGGAACTTGTCTGCTGGGATGTGCTTGGCAATGACAAAGTTGCGGATGGTGATCTCGGGGGAAGCGACCCAGGCAGCAAGCTGGAGCTCGGGAGAGTCGAGCGAGTTGCCGACGGGGCAGATCGCCTTCTCGCCCTGGAGGGGCTCGCGAATGATGCCAGAGATGAAGGCGGATGTGGCGGCCGACGGCACACCAGGGCGGACGACGATAGTTGGAAGACGGATGATGCGGCCGTCGACGAACCCGCGGCGCGTGTACTCGTTAACGAGCAGCTCGGCGCACAGCTTGCCGCACCCATACGCACCCTCCGGGGTGGCAATGGTCTGAGGGCCAACGACTTCCGGGAGAGGTCCGCCGTAGACAGCGAGCGAGGACGTGAAGATGAACTTGATGGGGTCGCCGTTGTTCTTCTCAACTTCGGCACGAGCGCGGTCGAGCATGGCGCGGATCGAATCGACGTTGACCTTCAAGCCCAGATCAAAGTTGTCCTCGGAGCCACGCGACATTATGCCGTGCAGGCAGTAGACGGTGTCAGGAACCCCGAGGTCAGTTTTGAAGAGCGCGTCAATGGCGGCAGGGTCACACAGGTCGGCCTTGATCGTCACGACGGAGCCTGCAGGAGCGGACTTGGGAGCCTTGGGCTCAACGATGTCCGCGAGGATGAGCTTGACATCTGGCGTCGCGGGGTCGGCGAGGAGCGCCCCGCCGAGAATCCCACCGAGCCAGCCGCCGGCACCGGTGATAAGGACGACGTTGGAGTGAGCGGTCCCGTTGATAGTCATTGTTGTTCCTGCTGTGTTGAGGTGGTTGGAGCTCGAGGAGTTGTTGGGGCTGTCAATCATAGCGAATGAAGAACATATGTACTTAACGCGCTTCCACTCGGGCTCATCCATCCTCCGTACACTTCACTTGGGGACAACGTCATGTGCGAGTAGGCCGGGTGAGACGTCGGTCCGCACGTCCATCGCTCCATGTTTCCATCGCCGGACCACTTCCGTTGGCCGTGTTCCGGTCGAAGCCGCCGGGCCGAAGTCGGTGGGCAGGGCTGAGTTGACTCCGGATTGACTCCGGAGTGATATCCGGAACAATGGAGCTATTCTTGCAGGCGTGCCATGGGAACGAGGCGCGTCAGTCATCCACACATGCCTGAGAGCCATGTGCTGGTCACGTGAGTCAGAGACGGTTTCGTGTGGTCCATTGCGGACGCCGATGGGTGCGGGTCAACTCCGGACTCGGGGCTAAGCCAGGGACGAGCCCAACTTGAGCCGTCATTTCCCGCTGCGGCTTTACCATTCACACCCACTGCAACAGTCGTGGAGCGCGATGGGCCGCAGCGCTCACGAGAGGATGATATCAGCAGCCCAACACTTCTGCAACCTCAACATCTCTAACTGGGCCTGCCGCGAGTACTGATTTATCACTGTACCGCGCCCTTTCGCCACGCCGCGCTTCGCCACATCCAGCAACACACCATGACGACCTCCACTCCAGAGTACACCATTGTCGTTGGCTGCGATGACGCCGGTCTCGACTACAAGGAGCGCATCAAGGCCGACTTCGAAGCCGACCCCCGCGTGAAGAAGGTCATCGACGTCGGCATCACTGGTTCAGACAAGACGGCGTACCCCCACATTGCGGTGGACGCTGCGCGTAAGATTGCGAATGGCGAGGCGGACCGCGCTTTGCTCATTTGCGGAACTGGTACGTCGCTGTAGAGGGATCACAGGACGAATACATATGTGCTGCTGGGCATCGCCACTGCTGCCCATTGTGGGCGTTGCTCGTCCAGTTCTCCAGGAGAGGTGCACAAGCTAGGACAGACGACACCCCAGCCCCTATCCATGCCTGGCCCCCGTTTCCCCCCTTGTCTGCCTCTCCCTAGTGCTAACTCCAGGTCTCGGCGTCGCCATCTCCGCGAACAAGGTACCAGGTATTCGGGCCGTCACGGCGCACGACAGCTTTAGCGTTGAGCGCGCTGTCCTGTCCAACAACGCCCAGGTGCTGTGCATGGGCCAGCGCGTTATTGGCATTGAGCTCTGCCGCCGCCTCGCCAAGGAATGGCTCGGGTATGTCTTCGACGAGGGCAGCGCGTCCGCTGCCAAGGTCAAGGCGATCCACGAGTATGAGAAGTAGACGCCAGACGTCCACATGGAGATCGAGGCAGCCTGTCTAAGCGTAATTCGACGACGAGGTTAGGTGCATCATAGAGTGAGGAGTATCTGTAGCCCATAGACTCCCATGTGCATGAGTTTGACATGCTCGCAAGGAGGCACCAAGTGTAAGGGCTGCCTGGGGGTGGAGATCGGGAAGATTGGGACAGAGATCCGGGGGCCTGCCGGAGACCTGCCGGAGAGCTGCGTGGCAGGAACGGAATCGCGTTCGCCCTGTCGTGCCGTACTGTGACTCGTTGTGTCGGTGTAGATTGATTTGCTCCGGGTCCGAGAGTTACCGACTCGCGCGCGCAGGCGATAATATGAGTTCTCGCGCGACTCGGTGATGGTGTGCAGTTGGCAAATGTCAATGTCAAATGTGGTGAACGTTTTGGTAGCTCGGATCGCCACTTACACCACTCCGGATGTGAAGGCGAATCCCGCACTGCACGCGCCTCGCGATCGCTCGCACCCGCCGCTGTCACCAGTGTCCCACGCGTCCCAACCCTCTTGCCCGCCATAGCCGACTGGCCTTGCGGTGCTCGCTGCCATCTTGCATGGCTACACATGCTCACGCCTGTCACTGCCTTCGCTGGGTGGCTAATCACACTACGCGGTATTTACATTGACACGAACTACATGCCCACACGTCCCTCGCAACGATACAACGAGTCTCGAGCTTCGAACAAGCAGACAGTACGCGTCTAGCGGCTGGACGTTAGCATGTATACCTTTTATGTTGTGTGCTTGGTTGGACGCCTGCAGCTTGCAGATACTCACTCCTCGGCCCACTCGTTCTCCTTGCGGATCTGCTCCTCCTCCTCGGGTGTGAAGTCGTTGACGATGTTGAAGAGCTTGCGGATCTCCTCGGGGGTCTTGCCCTTGATCATGTTCGCGACAGTCTTGCAGCCGACGTCAAGAAGGGGCTTGATGTCCAAGTAGTTCGCAGCAAGAATGATCTCAAAGAGCATCTCCTGGTCGACCTGATGCGTCAGCCTTTGTGGCCTTGTTCCTGTGTCAGGCCTCATCAGTCGTGACTATTGTCTCCGACTGATCGTCCCATCATAACCAAACACTCACCTGAATAAACTTGGCGTCCCACTCGCTGATCTCAGAGGCCTTACGGCGGGATTCGTCGGCATCGTTGGTGTCGGCAGCGGGGAGGGGCTCGTTCTTGTGGTGGTCGCAGTATTCAAGCACCTTGACAAGAACGGCAGCCGAGACGTTGGGGAGGGGAATGGGCTCGTCGCTCTGGCCGGGAAGGTCTGAGGTTAGCATAGCACTTTTGTTGTGATTCAGGGAAGGAAGGGCGCGAGGAAGGCCCGGGAAGAGGTGGAGATGGAGTTGGGAAGTATGTCTGACGCGTTTGCGCATCCTTTACTTGTCGTCTAGAGTCGACTCACCCTCCATCATGGACTTGATGAGCTGAGAGCGCTCAGCGACCTTCTTCTCGACCTTGAAGCTCTCCTCATCGGAAGTGACGAGGGTGACGGTGTCCTTCTTCTCCGACGACATTGCTGCTAGATTGAATACGGGGGGTTACTCGAGACGGAATAGAGGGGAAGATGTGTCTTTGCAAGGACTTCGGAACGGGCTGTTTTGAATGCTCAAAGTTCGAATGCGATGCGAAGGAATCCGATGAGAGATGTCTTCGTGTGATTTAAAGAAGAGAGAGAGAGAGATGTTGAGGGAGTGAAGTGGATGATGATGATGATGAGGTTGGATTGTGGATGGGATTGGGATGGGATGGGATGGGATGACTGTGTTCAGCCAGCCCAGCCAGCTAGCCAGCCAGCCAGGCAAGCGATGATGGAAGCGGAATCAAATTCAAGGTGGCGGCCTTGGTGGCGAGGTGACACGCGGACTGCCCCCCCGACACGCCCTACCCCACCGGCCCCACTGTACGCAGAGCGCGTCTTTTCGAAGCTTAAATGAACCCTCCCTTTCTAAACGACATTCTTCTTTTTCCCCCTGGCCCGCGTGGCCCGACTGGCTCGGCTGGCCCTTGTCCCATGTATCCACAGGGCCTCAAGAGGCGATACCACAGCCTGCCACAGCCCCCCGCGCGCCCCTGCGTAAGCTCGGGCGTACACAACACTCTTTTGAGATAGCCCCGCGAGTACATGCGAGTACTGCGAGCTGTAAGCATACTACGTGCTCCCAGTTAAGCCAGTCACTGACTGACAACGGAACCAAATACCCGGCTGCCAACCTAATGTCACGTGGATAATGGCACCCTATTGTGGCCCAAGGATGCCAAGGATGGGGTTGCAAGCCTAAGTCTACGACGTCACTCCGCCCCACTCCTGTTAGCGAGCCCAACATGCCCAGCTCACATGCATTGTCCTGGACACACCAATCCAGAGCGCCACACATCTCACAGGTCCGAATAACAGTAGCTGGACTTGCGGAAAGCATGGCAGGTCTGACCGCCCCGAGGCAAAGTGCCTGCTAAAAGATGCCGGCCATGCCGTACCGCATCCGACGACACCGTAGTGACGGGCCTGCAATTGGAATGACCCAGGTGGGCAATTCATTGGTTCCAGGCGGCCGTCATTGGCGATCGCAAGACCCGGAAACGACTCGGCCAGCTCGGCAATGTATGTACAGCAGAGCCGTGCGATCGAGGGTGATCAGGAAAGGGAAATGTATATCAGACCACACAGCAAGTCGTTACAGTAGGAGTAGAGATATAGAAATGCCGGTTGCCGAAGGGGGTGTGCAGTCGTCCTCATCAGAACATCCGACAACAGAAGCAGATCACTCGCCCAGCGTTATGCATGTGCTCATGGCACGCATGCCGTCCTAGTACATTCAGTAGTACATTCAGTAGACCGGCTGCACGAATTGCATTTTATCCGAGGGGAATGTACCTGGTGTGCGGAGCAAACAAGAACTGAGAGGTGAAAGGACATGGAGGGGGGCGGGGGGGGGGCTGGAGTTGCCAGTCCTCGTAGTGAGACCATGTCTCAAGTCCCGAATTAGTCGCTGGCGACCATCACAACAATACCGGTTTCTCGACATCTCTTCATATGGTCCACCCTGGCAACGCATTCCGCTCCCACTCTCTCTTCAACATCATTTCTCCAGCTCATCTCACGTTCTTGGCTGGACATCACCAACGAATGCGTGTGCCAAACCAGCAGTACCCACCCGAGACCGCCTAAAGCTTGTTGATTGATCGCCCTCATGCCGGTCGGCACATTTTCCCTACACCCGGTACACCCCACACTCCGCATTCGCTAGCGTTATCTCCCGTCATCATCTTGGTCTGTATCCTCCCTGACCGCAAGCGACATAACAATACACTCCAATCATTGCATCTGCTCCCCGTCAACTTGGATTTAGCACCGACAGGTTTACCTAGACTTGGCGGCAGCGGGTAGGCGATCTGGAGATCTCGGACGCCCACCAACCAAGCTGGAGCTCGAACTCGAACTCGAACTCGAACTCGAACTCCTAATCACACAATGTTCCACATGAACGGCAGCGGGCAACCGCAGCATCAACAACAAGTTCCACCACAAATGCAGCGTCCTTCGCCACAGCAACAACAACCACAGCAGCAACAGCAGCAGCAGCCGCAGCAGTATCCCCCCGCAAATATGTCGTACCAGCCTGGAACTCTTCCAGGTACCCAACGCGGACCCGATGCCCGAGACATGGCCACGAATGAGCGTGACTTCATGCAGTTCAACCCCTTCCTCGCAGCCGGCGCACAGCTGCCGCCGCTTCCTTCCCAGCCCAGCGCTCAAATGCGGATGCCCATGCCTGATGCTGGACCATCTAACGCCGGACCACAAGATGGGTCAGGTGCTGCGTACCCCGAGTTCGGGGCGGGCATGAGCACCGGCACGCCAGAGAGTAATTCGGCTAGTAAGAAGAAGGCGAAGCGTCGCGGAATGGACAGCCCAGGTGGGGCGGAAGAGAAGCGAACGAAGACGGGAAGGGCCTGCGATGCCTGCGTGAGTGTCCGACGCCAACTCTCAACTGACAATAGCGATCGAAGAAAATCCGTTGCGACATCCTCCCAACTGAAGACGAAACACAGCCCATCTGCGCCCACTGCAAGCAGTACAACATCGAATGCACGTTCTTCCTCCCTATCACCGAGACACGGTTCAAGAAGCGGCGACAGGCTGAGGCGACGACCTCTCCAGCGACAAAGACGACCTCGGCTACCGCCAACGGTGGAGATGGAGGCAAGACTCCGGGCGGACCTGCCTCAATACTGTCCCTCGTGCACTCGTCATTGCCAACGCGCTCGTTCGAACAGTTCGATATGGACAACCATGCGTACTGGGAGGTGACCGAGGACGCGGACGGGCGTATCAAAGTGGAGGCCGTGGACGGCGGGGATGACAGCGAGGGATCAAGAGCTCAGAGGTTGGCCAAGTACGTGCTACCACCTGCAATGATGAGTGCACTTGTCAACTCGTACTTCGACAACGATTACAAGTACCTCCCGATCGTGGACCGCGCCGATTTCCTCAAGCAGCACAAACCATATCCCTTGCTGCTGTACGCCATGTGTGCGGCGACTGCGACGCGGCGCGAGTTTCCGCGCCACGTCTTCCAGCGGATGCGCGGGCTGGTGAACGGTCTGCTCCGTGCCAACGAAATTCTGAGCCATGCGCGTCTTGAGCATATCCAGGCGCTGCTCCTCTGCTGTACGAATGGCGAATTGAATGCGCAGCCGACAGCACCGACAGCGAGTGCTGCGTTGATGCGACTCGCCATCGCTTGCCGCATGGGACAGGATCTTGGGCTCCATCGCGAACAGACGAGAGACAGCAAGGCACAGACGCCCGAGCAGTTGAGAATGATCGAGCTGCGGCGGCGAATCTGGGCAACGTGCATGACATTTGACGCATGGTACTGCGGCGCGCTGGCGGTCCCTATGGTCCTTAACCCTCTGGACTGCGACGTGCCCTTGCCGTCACCGTACCGCCTGTCACCAGATAACGAACCGGTGTTCGACGAGGTGTACGCATGCTCGGGGGAGCATCTCAAACTGTCTATGATCCTTGCGCGCGTCTTCCGGTTGATGTACGGTCCAACGGGGCTGAAGCGCGCGACGGACGACGAGCTTCGTGCTATTCTCAATGACTTGCAAGCGTGGCACGAAGGCCTACCAGAGCCATTGCGATTCACGGGTCCTGAAAGCTCTATTCTTGCCGGAATGCTGCAAATGGAATTCACCACCGTACAGTTTCTCTTCTGGCGCGGATTCCTGCGCGTCCAACATCCGCCCCCGCCTCACCTCACCATTATGCTCGACGCACGACGATGGAACCAGCTCGTCCAGTGGTCTAGGCAGAGTATCGAGTGGCTCAATGCCCACAATTACACCCTCGACTCCGTCTACTTGTTTCCTTACACCGCGACCTCGTGCGCGCTGGTTCAGTACCACATGTGGGCCCGGAAGCGGGATATGGCTGCGCTCGAGACGCTCAAGCTCGTCCGTGACATTGTGGCACGCTGGGAGGGAGCACTACAGCCCGACCAGATGAGTACCCGCAAGAAGTCTTGCGAGACCATGATGCTCTTGTACGAGGCTGCGCTCAAGACGCTGCCGGAAGATGATCGTACGGAGCGCTCTGAAGGAACACCAGGGAGCTGTGGATCGCGCGCAGACAGCGGTATCACCCCTGCTTTTGGAAAGAGATCACAGGCGCACGCCCAGTTTGCGCAGCAGAACAAATATCTCGAGAGACTCGAAGGCGAAGGGGCGCACTTCGTCTCGTACCCAACAGAAGCCAACACCCGCGCCGAGCTGTTCAACCCCGAGGATGCAGATTACGACGTGTCGTTCTTGGACAACCTGCCTGAGTCCAACTTTGACTGGCTGGGATGGTAAGCTTTCCAGTCCAAGGAACGCGCTGACAGGCAGGGGCCAGTACTTTGAGACGGTGGATCGAATATTTGCCAACAACGACAACGCCGAAGGAGATGGTGGAGCGGCAGCGGCTCTGCCTGCTGTATTAAACTCGGAGCAGGGGTCGTAAGATAATATTGTCAGCACTTGTTGTTGTTTCGGGCTTGTATCAGGAGCTAAGCGGTTCCACATGCCATTACGTTGCAATGCGATCTACAACCCAGTAAACCCTCGCGCTCACGCCTTGTCAGTCGAGCCCATGAGGTCGGCAAAGCGGCGCGTCTCCTTCTCGAAGGCCTCCATGGCATCATCAATGGCCTCGGGCATCGTCTTGCTTGCCAGCCCCTTCGACAGCGCCGCGCAGTACGGGTCACGCAGCCACGAGTTGACGTTGACCTTGGTAACGCCGTTCTTGATGCATTCGCGGAACAAGTCGTCTGAGATCTCATCCGTGCCGTGCAGGCACACGTAGGGCGTGCGCCCGGCGAAGCGGGCCTGCAGGTCCTTGAGGATCTCCTGGCGGAACTGTGGGCCACCCTTGACAAACTTGTACGAGCCATGCAAGTTTCCGATGGAGGGGGCGAGGATGTCGGCGCCAGTGCTGCATGTAAGTTCCTGGCAGCGATGCTTTCTACTGATCTCGCTCTCGACTCACCCCTTCATGAACGCCTCAGCCTTCTCGGGGTCGGTGAGCATGGCACCGCTGATCTCGCGGAGACCAGCCTCGCCGCCCTCGAGGCGGCCGAGTTCGACCTCGGTGGCGATGCCATTCCGGTTGCAACGCTCGATCCAGGGACGTGCAATGGAAATGTTCTCCTCGTCCGTGTCGGCATGGCTGGCGTCTACCATGATCGAGTCGAACTTGATTCCCTGTTCAGCGAGACCGAGGACATACTCAAGCTGCTCCTCGTCTGTCGCGTGGTCGAGGTGCACCGAAATCGGGACGCTGGCGCTGTGCGCAATGTCGAGGCAGTACTTGAGGAACGGGCCACCGCCGTGCATCACAGTGATGGGGAACATCTGAAGAATACCGGGGGAGCGCTTAGCTTCGAGGCCACGAACAAAGGCGAGGGCCTGGTTGGCATCGTACACGACCTGCGCGATGATGCCGTAGCGGCCCTCCTCGGCCTTGCGGAGGATCTCGAGGGTACGGTTGTCCTTCAGTCCAGACATTGTGGTAGCGAGGAAGAGTTAGAATGAGTGAGAAGGTGAAGATGCGCAAGACACGAACCACAAAGCTCAAAGTACAAGCGTCCCGCGCTGCAGCATCCTTTCGTGACGGTATTGTTGTCGGGTGTTGGGTGGGCAGATGTCTGCTTCACCGAGTCGGGCTTAGGCAACAGACGGCAACTGCCGGGTTCCGGTCCGATGTCGTGTGGCCTCCACCTGTACCAGCCCGGCTTGACGTTGAAGCGATCAGCCTTAACCTCCACACATCAAGACCAAGGGCCAGATGAGCGTAGGAGATAAACATGGGACTTCTGAATACGTCAGTTGAATTCAAGGCTGCAAAAGGAACGGACGAGACAATCGGGCAAGAGTGAGGGATGAGGGAGTTCGGTGTGGAAGTTCCGAGAGGCGCGTAGACATGCTCTTGGACCCAAACCCTCAGAGGACATCAACCCTCAGGTCTCTGAGGCAGGCAAGAACACTGCCGGGTAAGGTTCATTGATCCACAGTTCTGCTCAAGCTAGAAGCTTTGGAAAACTGGAGGACGCGATCCGGGCCTGGAAGAATGGTGTTGGGCACGTCCGTACGCGCACAAAGACAGGGGCACATCGTTTGGTAACATTCCATCTCGATCTGTATTCACAGGAAGGATGCAGTTTTGCATATTTCCTCATCATCCCTCCCCGATGAACGCGCACGACTGCAAGGGAGGCCGGAGTCCGGAGCGCTGACCTCCGAAACCGCTCCACGCGAGGATCGGTCCGATGGCCACGCGACCTTTGAACATAATTCCACAACTCCGGGAGTTCCCAGAGCTCCAGACTCTCGATGGAGCGAACAACCAAGGCAAAGCCCTTCGGTAACTTCATGCGTGATGCAGAACAAGGTCAACTGCAAGTTGCGTACTCCCCTGCATTCTCTCGTTTTGACCACCTCCGGATCGGCATCTTGGGCGGACCATGTCTTACTGACTTTTTCTCCTAGGCTCACGCTTGCGCTGGCCTCGCTAACGGTCCCCCTCTGATCCGCTCAGCACAACGTAGGGTTGCGACTCTAGCACGAATTGCCCGAGAGTCCCCTCCAGCCAAAGCTGCATCCTCCCACGCGCGCGTCATTCCGGAGCGATACTGGATGTATCACTCCGGACACTATGAGGGCCGGACTCTCACCCATTCAACAATCGTTCCCCGCCACTCCCCATCTCCACTCCATCACATACACCAGCACTCGCGGCCACCAAAGCCACGACGAGATATAATCAGCCTGCATGGCGGGGCACCCCATCACCAACAACCTCAACCAGAGGCACCAACTCTACCTCGAGCCACCAAGCGATCGGTTCCGACTAGTATCAACGCAAGGACAACTGCCTGCGACATTGGCATTCCACAACTCCCGCCGGCGACTCCACACCACCACACCCTCAAATCTCGGCCATGTTTGACCACTCTGAGAAGGCGCTCGAGAGCATTGCTCACCACGACAATGAGCTCGGCCGCAGGCTCTCAGTTGCTGAGCAGCGCGAGGCCCTCGCTGCCTCCTATGTTCCCGGCTCTGAGGCCGAGAAGAAGTTCTTGCGCAAGATTGACATGCGCATTGTTGTGAGTACCTTTTGCAGCGCTTTGACAGACGTACAACTAACCACCAGCCTTGTATCTGGGTTCTCTACACCCTCTCGTACCTTGACCGTGCCAACATCGGTAACGCGAAGACCGGCGGTCTCGAGGATGACTTCCAGGTGAGTCTCGGGATGGTCTGTGGCGAACAACCGGACCATTATTCCTGTGCGTCCACTCACACCACAGATGACTTCAACACAATACTCAATCTGTCTACTCGTCTTCTTCATCTCCTACGTGCTGTTTGAAGTTCCTTCCAACTTGATCCTTCCTCGTGTGCGCCCCTCGCTCTATCTCTCGGGTCTGTGCATCCTCTGGGGCGGTGTCTCGGCCTGCATGGCCGCGACCTCCAATTGGAAGCAACTCGCCGCTGTCCGTTTCGCCCTGGGTGTTGTTGAGGCCGGTTTCGCTCCTGGTGTCGCCTTCTACCTCTCCTCCTGGTACCGCCGTTACGAGCTTTCGACGCGCTACTCGATCTACTACACTGCCACCGCCGTCTCGGGCGCCTTCTCTGGTCTTCTTGCCGGTATCATCACGCAGCACCTCGATGGCGCCAAGGGCCTCCGCGGGTGGCAGTGGCTCTTCATCATTGAAGGTGTCGGCTCGTCCTTCGTCGGCTGCTTCACTTGGTTCATCATGCCGGACTGGCCTGCTACCACCAAGTTCCTGTCCGAGGAGGAGAAGATTCTCGCTGCCCAGCGTCTCGCCTACGACGGCCTCGGTGCTACTGCTGGAGGAGAGGAGGTGTCTGAGATGACCGCCCTCAAGATGGTCTTCAAGGACTGGCGCATCGGCTTCCTCATCGTCCTCTACATGCTTTCGACCGGTGCCCAGACTATCCAGTATTTCGTCCCTACGCTCGTCAAGAACCTGGGCTACCAGGGTTACGACGCCCAGTACCACACCATCCCCGTCTACGCCTCCGCCCTCGTTTACATCCTCGTCTTCTGCATGTGTGCGGACTGGAAGCGAAACAAGCCGCTCTTCATTGCCATCGCCAGTTCCATCGGCGTCGTCTGCTTCATCATCACCGTTGCAAACACGCACCATATGGTGCAGTACGTTTTCCTCATCCTCGGCTTTGGCTCCGTGTACGCCGCCTGCCCTCTTATCCTTACTTGGGTTCCCAACGTCATCACATGGCCCGCCGAGAAGCGTGCTGTCGCTATTGCCCTCGTCAACGCTTTGGGTAATTCGGCTTCCATCTACGGTGTCTTCCTCTGGCCCAAGACCGATGCGCCCCGCTACATTCCTGGGTGGAGCGCTACTACCATCTTCATGGCCCTCGTCGGTATCCTCGCGGTTACATTCTCTATTCTTCTCAAGAAGTACCCTGCCGAGGAGCCGGCGGGCCACGTCGCTCGCGACGAGGCTATTCACCGCAAGGGCAGCGAGTCGGAAGCATAGAACGCTTTGGAGTGCAGGCATAGAGAGGGCTGGAGGGGGATGGATGGATCCGTGGTAGTCAGCAGTAAAGGGGCGAACGGTGAAGTATTGTAGCGTAGTGTGATACGACAGTGGGTAGAGTGTGGGGTTTCTGGATCCACACGGCTTGTATAGGGCATGTTACTTCATCTAATGGTGACTTCGTCGACCGCTGTGCAAGGGGGAGTAGCAGACAGACGATGACCTGGTCGTCTGGGTACGCTGCGTGATTCTGAAGAATCACGAGCCCTTACTACGGTGAGTCACTTGAGGTGCATGCACGCGATGCAAACGATGCAAACGCATTGAGAGTTGTCGGAGAATATCATAAGGTCGGAACTCAGATCGGCATCTAGACTGGGAAGTAGCTTCGGTTCGACGTCTGGGGTCCGAGAACCGCGGTCCGAGAGCCGCGTCGCAACATTTCGGTTCAGTCACGCGATTTATGCCCACTTCCATGCACTTACTCGACACAGCTCTATTTGTTGACTAACTCTTGATCTCAACAATTCTCAACTTCAATTTTCACTCTTACTCACAGCTCCTGGCTCGACTAGACCTGACAACTTTCTCCGTCGACGCATACTGGCTCGGCACGCTTCACCCACACAGTAGCACCGTCGTTATGGGCATTTCGATCGAGCGCCTCACAACGCCGTCCGGTCCTGCGTTTGACCAGGGTGCGCAGGCAGTCCACGATGCTTTCGAGCCTGGATACATCGCGCAGGCCATGTCCCCCCGGGGCGAGTTGCCCTCCTTCCACTCGTTCCGCTACACCAACCTCGTGCGGCATCACGTTGAGGATCTCGAGGCGTGGGTTGCGCGAACCCAGGACGGCGGTGAGGTAGAGGCAATCATGCTAGTTGCCCCGCCCGGGACGCCAGATGTAACGTGAGTCGGTCGCCCAGGGAATATCAGGCGCTGCGAGGCGGCGCGTCGCTGACTTCAGGCCGAACCAGGAGACGGATGCCTCGCGCGAGTTCCTCGCCTCTCTGCCACCTGAGATTCGTGAGGCGCTGGACGAGATGCTTGAGGCCGAACATGCCCTGCAGCACCGCTCTTTTCCGGACAACACGAACCAATACTTCATCGCGTTTCTCGCGACGTCGCCTGAAGCGCAGGGGCGGGGACTGGGCAAGGCGCTGCTGGCGCATGTGCGACAGCGTGCGGCTGAGGAGCGAAAGGACGTGACGCTGATCACGCAGACCCAGGCGAATGTGAGTTGAACGGGCATATGGAGGGTGTTCTTGGATCAAGAGGCGAAATGGACCTGGAGGGAGAGTAGTTCGACTGAATGAGACGACAGAGGTTGACCTTGGAGGTGGAGGCGTGGATGGGGCCCTATCACCGCGTTCGCTTACACTAGGTCACTTTCTACGAGAAGCTCGGGTTCACTGTTGTCGAGAAGGCCGTAGGCCCTGTACGAGGAGTTGAGGTGTCATACTGGTCCATGATCTGGAGTCCGCCAGACAACTAGGTACCAGTTAAAGTGAGCCTAGAGTGACAATATACCTGTGGGAGTAAGTCTAGAATGCCAATAGATCATACCGAACCAGACAGCTCCATCGTCGTTCTCGTACTGCCACTCTACTAGACTGCTCATTGTATCTCCTCGACATGCGCGTATAGGGGAGAGACAAGATGTCTTGCCTCGATTGCCTCAGTTGGACAGTCGCGATTTGGGTTTGAGCGTGACAAAGATACGGGCATGACGTCATTTCGATCGACCATTGTTGTCACACTCGACAACCACCTGCGCGATGACCTCGCACGAAGACGCCACGACTGTACAATGCCTCGAATTGAACATTGCATTCTCACCGTCCTTCGACTTCAAACTCTCATCTTCTAGCTACTCCCAACAACCATGTCAGACTACGAGGACGAGGTCCCCGCCGGCGCACAGCAGAAGGCGATGAAGAAGCTCGCCGTACCCAAGTATCCCGACCAGGTGATCTTGCCGCGACCTCCGATCCCGCCGCCCGCGATGAGCCACAAGACGCTCAGGCAGGTATGCGACAAGCTGCTCACAGTTGAGCCATTCTCCGTGACTAAGTCGCCGTCGGTCTGCCCTGTCGGCGCTGGGCCCAACGAGCTGTACACCGTGAAGCCATACTGGTGGAATGAGGGCGGGAAGTGGGTGCGCAAGGACGGGCAGAAGAATCCCGGTGAGTCGGTGTAGTTGC
Organism: Cutaneotrichosporon sp. PL3408A; assembly: GCA_023629975.1. NCBI lineage: Eukaryota > Fungi > Basidiomycota > Tremellomycetes > Trichosporonales > Trichosporonaceae > Cutaneotrichosporon > Cutaneotrichosporon sp. PL3408A. Next base: position 1,258,366 of record JAMAMB010000004.1, read on the forward strand.
AGGCGAAGTGGGCATAGACGTATGGCTGACGAAAGACTCCAAGCTCCCACAGTCCCAGAACCAGCTGCACGAGTGCGCCCGTGCAGTGCAAGCCCTTGCGTTCGGCGCGACTTGTCTTCCCGAGGCGCAAGCGTATACGCAGAAGGCGCTTGAGCTGCTTAAAGTGTTCTTCCTCGACCCACAGACCATGATGGTTCCTGAGGTCAAGTTCTCGCAGTGCATTCCGGGCCAAGGAGGCGACAAGGCGTTCGCCATTGCCCTGCGGTACATTGTGCTTGTTGATCAGGCACTCACCGTGCTCCAGATGCCGCCAGACATTGACCAGGGCATGCGGGCTTGGATCGCTGCGCAGGCCAAATGGATGGCTGAGAGCGAGCAGGGCAAATCTGCACGCGAGAGCGGTAACAACATTGCACTTTGGTACCATGCTATCGTTAGTGCCTTTTCGCGGCCCCGCTAATGCAAGTACGCGTCGCACATGGCGTTCCTCGACCCAAACAATGTTGGACAGTACGTCGCCGACGTGCTCGCTTCGGAACACAAGGGCCCGGAGACCTTCTTCAAGCCCGAACTCGAACGTACCCGCCGTCGGCATTACACGCTGTTCTCGCTCGAGGCGCTATTCCTGATCGCGGGTGCGCCCGGAGTCCCAGCGCCTGATGTCCAGCAGTGGCTGGCGACGCTCGTTGCGTTTGCTCGGACAGTCACGTGCGGTGAGATCGAGACGGACATCGACGCCGACCAGCGCTTCTATGCCAAACTGGCGTACTTTGACCGCCAGCTGCTGCGTTGGGGCGGGCAACCTGTGACCGAGTGCGATCCAGACGGATCCGGCTGGATTGGTGGCTGGAACCAGCGCAGCAAGCTGGTGTGGCAGATGGTGTAGAGAGGGATGCGGACGATGCTGGTCTCACCGCACTACGCTCCCAACGGTGACATGTGGACAATGGTAGTAGGAAATGTTCGATATATACACGACGGCTAGACCAGGGAACACACGATGACTTAAAGGGACCAATGGTCGCCTCGTCCCCTGCTAGCTCTAATGCATAACTCGTCCTCATCCTACAACTCGCATTCCAGCTAATGAGACACTTCGGATGTCTAGTCGCCTCCTGTAGTGTTAGCTTGGTGGGGACGTCCTCCATGCCCATGCTGCCGCGCTACATTCGCGCACTTACAGAGCTTCGACGGCGAAGACGCACGGGGTGGGTCAATCTCAACGACCAGCTTGCCAAAGTTCTTGCCGTCGCGCATGTCGGTGAAGAGCTCCTCGATGCCAGCGCTGTTGTCGAGCCCCCGCACAGACTTGCTGACAACGGGCTTAATCTTGTGTTGCTCGACAAACTTCAGCATGTCCCGGAACTCTTGGTGCGAGCCCATCGTCGAGCCCTTGAGCTCAACGTTGGCAAGCACAGCCTGCATGAGCCAGTCCATCTTCGGACTGACAGTCATGCCGTACTGTGAGATAACGCCACCGGTGCGAAGCAGGCGGACGGCCTTGCTGATGATAGGACCACCCGCGCCATCAATGATGGCATCGAGGTACGGCCTGTCCTTGGGGAGCATGGCCTTGAGCTGCTTCTCCCACCCGTCCTTCTTGTAGTTGACACCACCCTTGGCACCAAGCTTGATTGCTTTCTCGATCTTCTGCTCGTCGCCGCTTGAGACGTAGGCGTTGACGCCCATCGCCACAGCGAACTGGAGAATCTGCAGCGCCACGCCACCTCCGATGCCGGTGATGAGGATGTTCTTGCCCTTCTCGGCCGCCCCGGACTTGATCACAAACGCGCGCCATCCCGTAAGGCCGGCAAGGGGTAGGGCAGCAGCCTCGATGGCGTTGAGGTGCGCAGGAGCACGCTCAACCTCAGCTTCCGGGAAGCAGGCATAGTCGCGCGCACAGCCAGAGTCGGAGTGCTCGGTGCCGCCGGCGACGTGGAACTTGTCGCCGGGGGGCGGGCCCTGGGGGTCGCTCTCCCACCCGCGCATCGGCGCAGCGACCACATTGGCACCCACAAGACCCCGCTTGCATCCAGGTCCCTCCTCCAGGACCGTGCCGTAGCCGTCACCCATGAGGGCCTTGCCGAACGCAAGACCAGGGTACAGGTGCTGCCTGATGAAGAGGTCGCGGTGGTTGAGGGCGGCGGCCTTGAACTGGACGAGGACTTCGCCGGGACCGGGTTTCGGAATTGGCACCTCCTTGATCTTCAACCTACGTGTGAGCGGCACACAAGCCATCGGAGGTGAGTGGGGCGGCTCACGGGTAGTAGACCTGGCCGGGCTTTCCGTCGATCTTCTCAATGACAAGCTCGCGGGGCATTGTGTGTGACTTGGAGTGGTAGAGTGAAGGAGATAGTGAATATGGGGATGATAGTTTTCTTGGCAAAAGGCGATGTCGAGCAATGATCATAAACCAAAGTGGATAGGTTTAATGTGAACGAGGAGTGACCGGGTGAGGCCGATGTCAAGCCGATGTCACCTAGTTCTGCATAGCCGGTTCAATTAGTCACGACGCCGAACTCGGCTAATTCCATGTCTCCTTACCCGTGCAGTAAGGCTTACAAAACAACCATTAGTACTGCTGCAGTCTGAGGCGATCCCTCTTTGCTCAGTCGCATTACAACGCACAACGCGCACGCGTTTTCTGTTATCGAGCAGCAGATACACTGCCAGGACCCGTGGAGAAAGTGCGGGGACAACCTGTTGAGAAGCACGCAGCCGAGATTTCACAAACAAGCCATGGCTGTCCAAAGATTGCCCAACGCCATCCAAGGCAACATGTCTGTACATACGGTCATTGCCTTGAATATGGTACTTAGTCATGGGCAGCGCAATTGCACTATGTCGCACATGTGGGACAGGTCTCACAGGCCGCACAGGTCAAAGTTCCAAAGGACGACGGCTGTCAGACACTTCGCTCTTGCGCGAACTGCCATCGTCAGGCAACCCATCCAGCCTTACTCGATGCGCTGTCCGCCACCTTGCTCGCGCCGCTTGCACTCTCTCCGTCTTGCTGACCTCCATTGCCTTACTTGCTCCGCTACCTGGCCTCTTTGTTCCGTCGGCTGCTTCTCCACCACTCCCTTTGCTACTACACGCGCCTCCTCTGGTTCCACTCCACGCTCTGCTTACAAGGGGAATTCCCTACCGCTCCGTCCACTCTACCTCTTCGGCGAACGCTTCCTCGCCGACCTTTGTCCGGTAGTCTTCCATGGACATGAAAGCGACGCGGCGATAGACCTCCTTGCTTCCCAGCTCTGGAATGAGCGTGGCACGCAGAAAGCGCTCGAGAGGGTGGATATTCTTTTCTTCGTCACGCTTCCAGTGCAAGAATGAGAGCGGGGGCAAGGTCCTCCCGAAACCGTATCCCAGCACGCCGTCCTCATCAATCGTGATATAGTCGTCGAATTCAGAAGAAGGGATTGGGATACAGTCGGGAGGCACCTCGTCCGTGTTGACGAAGGTGATATGCAGCGGGGCCTCCTCTGCAGCTGCTGAGGCCATGTCGGCCCCTTCGCCTGGGTCCGCCGCCTCGAGGGCCGTGGTGATTACAGTCCGCATGACCGCACGGTCCCGTGCGTCCACGATGGGCGAGGATGGAGGTAGGAAGACAATTACGATTTCACGTAGTGGCGATGCACCGCTTTGCCGTGCTTGAACAAGTGAAATCAAAAGGGAGGGGTAGGGCGGTTGAGAAGGATCGACGTTATACACCACCCGCTTGGCCGAGGTGACCGTGTGTGCTGCCTCGGAGAGAGGAAAGCCCGTGGATGGGTGAGGCGGCCATGGCGTACGCACAATAGCAGTGTGCGGTGCGAGCTTCAAGTCTATCCCCTCGTAGTCTTCCAGCCGAGGAAACGGGCGGAGGCGGAGCGTGCGCAGAGCGGTGAATGAGCCGCGGGCCTCTTTCAGCCTTGGATATGACAAGAAGTCAGCTTCCGTGTCAATATCGAGGAGCTTATTGTGACCGAGGAGGCAGAGTATGCGGTCGACGGAGATACTCCTCGCCTGGAGCGCGACGAGAGCAGGGTGCCAGCCTTTGCTGGAGCCTGGCGAGATCCTGTCGTCCCGGCACACAAGGTGTTTAGCGAGCCGTGTGTCCACCCTTTCCCGAAACGAAGAGCATGCACCCCGCAGAGCAAGGAGGGAGGGGAGCTCGGCATGGGTGAATATGTCATCCAGGATATCTGGGTATGCCGTGTGGTCGATCATGCTGGAGTGGGAACATGGGCGATGCAGCGTTGCCACCGCGATGGAGAGTAGGGCTTATCAAGAAGTACGGAATATCTCCGAATCGGCGTCGGAGCAAAGTGGCTCCGAGGACACGAGCTACAACTGCCAACTGTCCAAGCCTGGAGCTGGAACACCACTTGCATCGACAATCATCGAAGTAGACACGTTCTCCTCTCCTCCATAGCTTCCCTCCATCATCTTCCTGATACGTCAGGCAGCGCTCTTATTCTTCTTCCATGCAGGGCAGAGAAATAGTGACAAGGTCCCGAACGCAGCACATGGCGTTTGTTGTCCAAGCACTACTGAGAGCCACCTTGGTGACCGCCGCGGCCGCTGCTTCCCGGTCGTTATGGCTCCCAATAGTCGGAGCAAGCCCATTAGTCCTTGCAAGGGCATTAGTTCATGACAGCCCATTTGGCCATCCCAGTGTTGATTCTGACTTGAGGTGGGAGACATCCAAATCACGGTGTACGCGCCCCAGTGCCCCCCAACCCGCTCAATGCGGTCCTCGCGGATCCGAGCTTGTGGTGGTGAGGTTGGGTGACTCTGTGCCCGGATGTCCACTGGGGATCATACTGCGGGGGTACGATCTGCTTGGGGCGGGGGCGGCGGTACTTGTAGGCTTGCAGCAAGCCACCATTGCGTTCCTGGAGAATCTCAGGATCGCTCGACAGCGAAGGGGTGACCGGCGACACAGGGCGGGGGGGCGCCGAGCCGCCTGCAATCCGCTTGGAAAGTGCGAGGATGGCCTTGGCAAGTACGACGGTCGTCGACTCGTCCGAAGGCATAACCCCGCTTCGCGGACGGTCATCCGTAAATGTAGGCTGGATATTGGTGTTCAAGGCGGGGGAGTGAGAGTGTTGGACGCCACTTGCACGGTCTGCGGCACCCGGCTCCGACAAGGGGCCGCCGTAAGCTAATTTGCGGGAACGATAGCGCACTTACTGCTGCGAGTCTGGCCGCGATGGCACCTCCGTCGTCCTACTTCTGTTTCCTGCAATGAGAACTGCCTTGCGGTTCGAAGCTGGGCTGGTGGAGACGTGAAGGCCCACAGGGAAAGGTTCAACAATGCCTTCATGGCCCACGCTCTCAATCTCAAAGACCGACGCCAAATCGCCGCTATCGTCAGATGCAATTCAAGTTATCGAGGAAAAATCAACATACCGCTCGTGGCTGGTGTCCCAACCACGTACCACCTTCTGGGGAGGAGCACGCCTACGCCTGCGGAGACAGACGATTAGAACGGCCGCCATGAGCGCCAATCCGAGGACACCGCCCACCTGGGTTGTCAACTACTGCGATTCCAAAGGTGTTTCTAAATGAACAAAGCTTACAACGCCTCCAGCAATTGCCCCAGCTATCTGTTAGCCTCATGTTCGCCTGCGCTCTTGCAACTCACTCAGTGAGTTCTGATTGTTGTGCTGTGTGTTGCCCTGATTAGCGCCGCCGTTGTCCGTACTGTCACCCCAGATGGGTCTTGGTCTAATCGTCAGAGTCTGCGTTCTGAACGGTGCTGGAGGGCTTTGTGGGCACATACTCGTCATCGGAATAGGAGGTGACCTTCGAGTTGTTGAGATACACCCCCTCCCCTGCTGTTTCTGCCTTGGTCGAGATGGTAAGGCTGTAGCGGAGGTTCGGGTTGAGTGGCAGAGCAAATATTGTGTCGTGTGTGAGCCACGACCGATTTGTAGACCGGGACATGTAGGATTCGCCAATGCTTCCAGGAGGTGGGGGGTCGAGCGAGAAGTAAACAACGCCGTAGTTGGGTCCAACGTAGCCCCCGCATTCAATGAAGGATGAGTGCTTCGGCACCAGAAGTCTCATTGACGCGTCTCTTTGGAGCACGAGGGCGGCTTCCTTCCCACCATCTGAACGGTGAGCAGACGACCATGGTTGACTGTCTATGGCCTTGCCTCAGAGACTCACCCTGAAAGGTATTCTCCACTCGCAGCTTGACCCATGGTGGTCACGAGCGGATTGATGTTATTGCCAGCGGCCAAAGAGAGTTGATGAACGAGGCCCGTGTTCACTTTTTGGTCGCTGGCGAGATCAACAAGTCTTCTCTTTTGCGTGTGGAATATGCTTCCCTCACTTCTGGCGCATAATAATTGTGGTCCATCCCGCCCACACAAGGACGAAGGACCCGTTGAACTGCGGGCCAAGCTGGAACGTAACGTTGTGGAACACGTTGCTTATGGACCCGACAGAGAAGATGGTGTCAAACGTCGGGAGATTGGTCTTCAGTGTATACATCGTCGGGTCCCGTCTTTCGTTGTCGACGATGACGTTCCAATGGTCTGTGCTGCTCACATTAAAGTTCTCGCTGACGCTCAGGGTGCCCTTGATATCCATGCTCTCGCCGGCAAACAAGACACTGGAGGCCTGGTTGGGCCGAGTGGTGCTCAGAGTTGTTCGACCCTCACGATCGCGGAAAAAGTGGTCTGCGATCCAGGCGTCTGAGATTTCCACGTGGTCCCAGGCGCGAGGTTGCCGTCGTACGTGTACTCCCATCCCTCTGTGAGGGGAATGACCGCAGCAGCCTCGCCCCACATGCCGAGATAGATGGACACACTCGGTGTATAGTTGAACAATGGATCGACAGCCAGCGCGATAGCAGCTGAAGCCATCACCGCGGCGATGGTGGCGAAGACTCTACCGAAGCCGGCACAAGGTCGTAATGTTCCGAGCATGGCTCGTGTAGCAAGTTGTATTTCTCACCTCCTGGCAGTTGGGAAATGTGTCGAGGGAGCTCCGTTGATTGCGACGGGCTGCCCACGAGTCGAAATACGGTTGCTTCGGAGAATGTGAAGTTGTTACGGAGATGAAGGCTTCGTGAACGATGAGCAGACGGAGGTCTCAGCCACCCTCTTATGTCGGACAGTCGGAGGCCCGTGAACCAGAGGCCCGTGGACGACGGTTAGAAGCTGCTGGACGACGGTGTCTGCTCGCCACGAGTTGCGTTCTCTTCGAGCTTCTAATGTGATGCTTGGCGACACGCATCTAACACGCCGGCCAGATCTGTACCGATGACCGAAGCAGCCCGCCAGCGCCTACCCCGCGTGTTAATCTTTCACTGCTAACCATTAAAGCATCGTATCCGTTGTACACAGGTCGCGCGACAGCTCTCGTGCATTGACAGCAGCATGATAGCTCCGCATCACCGCATAATCCCATGTACGAACAGCTCCGCTTTCTACGGAGTTGCCACCTCTACCGAAGTTGTCTGACTTTGCCAGTTCCCTGGTCGATGGCCATTTTCATGGGGAGCCCAGCGCGGGCCTAGAACAACACAAACTGCGCCTGAGGGCCAACAAGGCAGCCGAGAGCGCCGCAGAATCGAAGCTAGGGGTAAGATGCGAAGTTGCCAAGGGGGGATTAAATTAACGGTTAAATTGCCATACTTACGGTGAAGTGAGCATTTACGGCGAAGGGGGCACCAGGGGGGCACGCCTCATGGCCTCGGACAAACTGCTCAATTGTTCAGTCTGGAAGCACAGCAAGTACAGGAAAGTGTCCCCAGCGCCCAAGCGCATTGCTCGGAATCGTCGGCGCAACCTGGGTTGTGAGGAGATTGTGGATCTCCTCACACTCCGATGCCTCACGGGCACCTGGTTGCATTAGATCCGCGGATTACGAGTGGTGCAAGGCTTCTGAATGTGACTATCATCAGGGATGGTAATGCACCTCGCTCGGTGTTTCCACGTCAGTTACGCGTTTGACCTCCATTTCAACAAGTGTCCGCGGTGAGTAACCGGCCGCTTGGAGATGTGAATGCAACATGTGACACATTTCCACTGCTTCTACGAACGTTTGATCGCATCTAGTAATGTCAGCGCTTGCTTCTCGTTGAGAGAGAAGAGGGAGGAGGGTAGGTGTCAGGTACAATGGAGATTGGCTTCGTGTGCCGGTGTCTAATCGGCTCAGGCTCATTAAATCAGGTTTGTAGAGCATCCTTCAAGAGGTCGAGGGCTGATGTGGTCAGGGAAGATGCTCACCTTACATGCCAACCATGAGCTCGCCTTCAACGGCTCCCGCCTCGAGACCACAGTCAGCGAGGGTCTGCGCGTACTTGAGCGGCTCAGAGCGCTTAAGGTACTTGAATACGCGCGCACGCTTGTGGATGAGGAGACGGAGGTTACGGCGGTTGTGAATGTCGCGGGGGTTGCTCTCGATGTGGTTCCACAGCTCGCGGATCTGGTGCGTGATGAGCGCAGCCTGGACAACAGTGTTGCCAGTGTCCTTCTCGTTCTTGCCAAACTCCGCCACAATGCGCTGGCGGTTGACGGCCTCGATGCCCTTCTTGTCCGCGTTGCGGAGGTCGAGAATCCGACGCATCACCTCGCTCTGTTTGCCCTGCTCATTCGCAAGCGCAGCCGAGTGCATTGGCCGTTCGGGGTCGAACGCGAGCGCTGACGTCGCCAGGGGCAGCGCGCCGAACAGCAGTTCACGGTCTGCCTCGGCGATTCCGTAGATGTAGTGCTGGGGTTCGGCGCCAGCGGCGTAATTTGGCGGAGGAGTGTACCACACATCTTCGGCACGCAGGACAGTCGACTCAAGTCGCGAGCCGTTGTACAGCGTAGAAGGGCCGTCCGGCGCGTTCTTGCGTGATCCCAAAGCAAGGTGCACTGCTCCAGCCTCGTCCTCAAGAGCGCGCTTTTCACGCCCCTCCACGACCTTTTTGCGCTTGCGACGAGCAGTCGCCTTGCGGGCGGACTCGCGGCACACAATCGCCGTCGCGTGCAGACTGCGCGAGCTGGATGGGCCAGCGGTCGCACATACTGCTGAATGTGAGCGAACCCCGAGGACAAAAGAACCTACTCTGCGCTAATGAGGCTCTTGTTGCGGACAAGAAAGAGAGGGCCATGGTGCAAGTGCGACGAAGTAGACAAGGGTTTGGACCAGACTTTTGCTTGAACTTTGCCTGCCAGCTCGGATCGTTCAAAACCTGGAGAGGACATTGCCACGTGACAATATTTCCGCCCACTTAACCGGCCAAAAGAACTGTGGCACTGTTCTTACAGCCTGTCCATGCTGCAACCACTGGCATGCATCAACAACATGACATGCAGTCTACTGACGCTATGCGTGACTCTATACCCAGCACAACACGCCCATCCACACGACCTGCGCAGCGGCAACTATGAACAGGAACAAGACGCGCCGGCTGCGTTGGCCATGCGACAAAGTCGCGGCTGACGCGCTCACACTCGAGTCGGGCAATAGCACGTACTTGAGCGAGCGGAGCTATGGTTAGCCTTGACATGAGGTTCATGACCTCTACTCACGAGGAAAAACGCGTTCGCACACACAACGTAGAGGAAGACGCCGGATGTAATCACACGGCCAAGGGAAAGGAGTGATGCGAGAACCGTGACGATGATTCTGTGTGTCAGTGCCACACTTAGGCCCACCTGAGCATAACCCACCCGACAAACTTATACCCGCCATACGCGAGCAGCTCGACGCCGCTGGCACCGCCGCCGCGGACGTCGAGGAAATAGCAGCCAAGCTTGATGGCCACGAATTCGGTAATGACAATGGCAATGGCCTTGCTGAGGGCGTATCCCAGAACCTCGGGATGGAAGCGCTTCCCAAGACCCGCAGCCAACGCCGAGAGGAGCGTATACGTCACAAGCGCCATTGCTGCCGTCAGTGAAGCTCACCATGTACACAGAGGACATACTGGGAATGTACAGGTCCGGCGCGTTGATATCATCTCTTGGCGGCTGCCACGCCTCAACACTACCGCCGCCTTCGCCTGTCCGGCGCGGTCGGCGTGCCCAGGGGCGATGGCGCCATGGGAAAAGTACGATGCGTAGCTTGCGCAGGACGTAGCCGTTCGTAACCGCGAAACATGTCTTAACGAGCGGAAGGGGGAGGTAGCGCGAGAACTGATCGTCAGATCACAAATCCAGCTGCAGCACCCACGTTCTTCTCCACATAATCCTGGCCGGCTGCCACAGCACTCTTGCCAAACTGCATGCCCATCTGGGCCGTTGCGTCGTTCACGCCTGGCCACCCAAAGCCAGGTTGCTGGCCGTACCCCATCGGCGCGTTCTGTCCGCCCTGTCCGTAACCCCTGGCGTGTGCCTCGCTGCCGCCGGGAGGCGCATACGCCGACGTCGAAGCATGGGCGCCATGATGGTGCGCCTCAGCCTGTTGGTGAATGCTCCCGACGGGCGGGGATGAGTATCGAACATATCCGTCGCCCATGTCTAGACTTGTACGGCCATATGACGATGTCGAGCTACGGCCAGGAGTGTGAGGTGGTTCTGGGGGTGGGTACGCTGGGTGCGTGGGCTTCGGGTGCTGGAGAGGAGGCGGTGAACGCGACGAAGTGTACGGTGGCGACGCCATTGTTGGTGTCGAGCGCGTTGTCGATGATGTCGATGCTGTTGTTGAAAGACGGTTTGACAGATTGACACCGAGTCCAAGTTGCGTGTCGCTGCCGACTGCTCATCTCACCTCACCTCCACGCGTCATAGTAGTCCTCGGTCAACATTTTCTTTCCGATAATTGTTTTTAATTTATCCCAAAATGTCTGGAAATCACAACCACCTTTGGGTGGCAAGTTGCCGATCGACGGATGGGAAGTTGTTCAGAACCACCTACACTTCCCCCCAGCGCCAAGGATGGCGGACACAGTGACAAAGCGCAAGTCGGGACGCACACCCGAGCAGCAGGCGGCGAGGGACGCCCGGAAGGCCGCCAAGAAAGCTGCTGAGGCCAAGCCCATTCCGACTTCGGTAGCCATCGAAGTGGAGGCCGACGATGAGGCCGCAGCCCAGACCGGCGACAAGCGCAAGCGACCAGTGTACGACGAGGCCGAGCTCCTCGAGGTTAATCTGGGCGCGGGTGCGCCTCTATCTAAAGCCGAACTACGCGCTGCGAAGAAGCGAGCGAAACTCGGTCAGGCTCCAGTACAGAAGAAGGCAGAGTACGAAGAGAAGGCCCAGGCTCTCAAACAAGAAGACGCCGATGACGGAGAGGCAGCGGAGGGAGGCGCCGAGACCAAGACCATCCGACAGAAGGAGAGCACCGGAAAGGAGGCCAAGGGGGAGTACAGCGTGTGGATCGGCAACATGTCGTTCCGCACACAGGCTGAGAGTCTCAAGGAGTGGATTGAGGCCGGCATCGCTGAACTTGGAGGCGAGACCGACTGCGTGACCCGTGTCTATCTACCCAAGAAGACCGGACGTGGCGAGTTCTCCGAGAACAAGGGGTGAGTTTGCACGGCTTGTCATCGCTGACAAGCAGGTTCGCGTACTGCGACTTCAAGACAGAGAGCCAGCAGCTACTGGCGCTGGGTTTGAGCGAGCGGCCCCTGGACGGTCGCCGACTTCTCATCAAGCTCGGTGACGACCACAAGGCCAATCCCAATGCGCGGACGCCCAAGACTTTGCCCAGTGGACCTGGTACAGCAGCGATCGGCAAGCAGCAGCACGCGGAAACCAGCACGCTGTTCATCGGTAACTTGCCTTTCGACACGACGGAGGAGGAGCTGCGCGAGCTGATAGAAACAAACGCTACCAACCTGATTGCCGAGGAGGAAAGCGCAAAAGCTGAAGACGGCAATGAGGAAGGCGAAGACGACGAGGAGTTGGCGGAACGGAAAGCCAAGGAGGCGTTGACAAGGGGGAGTCGTGGGAGCGCCCGAGCTGGCCTGATCAAGACGCGTGTGGCCCAGTTTGAGGACAGCGGCCGGTGCAAAGGGTGAGCCATTTACAATCAATGATTGAAACTGTGTCTGATATAAGATTTGCGTTTTGGGACTTCAAGTCGCCGGTCCACGCTCGTGCCGCTTTGATGAACAGGAAGAACCACTTCCTGCGCGGCAGCAAGCTCAGGTTGCAGTACGCAAGCCAGGAGGCGACCCAGCGTGCTGGCAGCAAGAGGAAACGTGAGGGCAAGACTGAGCGCTCCGGCAAGCGGGAACGCAAGGAGCGTCCCGCCCGATACTTTGAGAGCGGCGAAGGCGACCATGCTCAGGAATCGCAACGTCCAGCACCTGCCGACTTCAAGTCTGAATCAGCAGCACAGGCCCGTATTGCTGCGATGGTGGCTGGCGGTGAGGGCGAAGAGAGGCGGGAGCCGAGCGATAAGCGCGATAAGCGTGGAAAGAAGTGGGAGTCAACTGGACGGCCGCGACCTGGCGCTGCCCTTGCCATGGCGAAGCGTGAGAACGTGGGCATTGTGCAGAGTTCTGGATCCAAGATTACATTTGACTAGATTATCGATATTTGGCGTGTGTACATACAGCATTGACATTTGCATGCATGAGAAGCAGTGGTTAGAGGCAACGGTGACGGGTACTCCCGGGGCTGCCGAGTAGTAACTCTGACCCAGCCAACCCCACCGATCCCCACCGTATGAGTGCGTCATGGATTTTTGGGTGACTGCCACAATCAGATATTTGCTTCCGTCACTGCCAGTGGGTGGCTTCGTTCCGAGACTGACTTGCACATCTCTCATTTCAACTGTCGTCTCTCTACATCGTACTCACCACTCATTCACGAACAGCATTCTTGCCGCCGCAGCGCGCCGCCCTCCGATATTCCCTGCGCCGCGCTGCGCGCCGCACGCTACGCTTATCCCCTCCCCGCCCTCGGCCCTATTCTTGAAGCGAAGTGCAGCAGCCCACCAACTGCCGTAGAGCTGTCCGACCCGCCGCGGCGACATCCCATTTCTCTACCGCCAGCACGCGGGCACTTGCACGCCGGGGCTGCGCGACCCCCCTACGTACGCAGTCATTTATCCTTTCTCTGACAGACCAGATCCAGCGCCGGAATGGCGCTGTCGCGTGACGGTAGCGCCGATGCGAGCACGTCGCAGGCGGCGAGCCTGAGGACTGATGGCAACGCCGCGCACCCTAGCCCTCCATACACATTCGTGTCCACTCGCCCTCCGCAGCTAGGAGGGGGTAAGATTACGCCACTCGATGGGCAGGCAGCTGTGGCTAAGCGGGGCCCGCCGTTGTCCCTGTTCACCCTCATCCATGTGCCGCCGTCACTGCATTCAATGGTTGCGGGCGCGGGTGCCGGTCTTGTGTCATCAATCGCCACGTGCCCACTCGATGTTGTGAAGACGACACTTCAGGCGCAGAGCGCGCCACGCGGTGCTCCGGGCTACGAAGGAGTGACTAAGACTGTCCTCCGCATCTACCGTCAGAGCGGGCTGCGGGGATTCTATCGGGGCCTGGGACCCACAATAGGAGGGTACCTGCCGACATGGGGTATCTACTTCACCGTCTACGACTTCATCAAGGATCGGTTGAGGCATGTGCCTCTAGCAGTCGCCCACCCGGACATGTCACACGTCGTGGCGGCCATGACGGCCGGTGCCACGGGTACTATCCTAACTAACCCGTTATGGGTTGTCAAGACCCGGTTTATGGTGAGCCAATACGAGAAGAGCTACTCGGATGCGAGACTAGCCAACTGAGCTACTTCCGATCCCTGTGTTCTTGTTGTTGCCCGAGTCGGGAGAGTTGGCGACTAACCCATCTCAGGCCCAAGCCATCCTCCCCCCAACTGCGAAGCGGTATCGCAACACGTTGCAGGCGTTCTACACGATCTACAAGAACGAAGGAATTAGAGCATTTTACAAGGGCCTGTTACCGAGTCTGTTCGGTGTATCGCACGTCGCTGTGCAGTTCGGGTTGTATGAGAAGCTCAAATCGTGGGCATGTGAGTGCCACTGTGTGCCTGAGTCTCCGTGTCGGAGACCCGGCGCAGAATTGCAGGTCGCTAACCGCCGCAGCTCGTGACCATCGGCCACTGACCCCGAGCGCAATCCTCATGTGCTCGGCGTTTTCTAAGATGGTCGCCTCGCTCGCGACGTACCCCCACGAAGTCTTGCGCACGCGCATCCAAGTGCAGCGCTCGCGGCCCACGCCGTCCCCACGACCACCAGAGATTGTGCAGTCAGGGCCGATTGGCGCACCGGCCGGCTCCTCGGCGTCAGCGCGCTTGAATACGGCCCCGCTTTACTCGCCCCTTGTGACAGGCTCGGAACCGCCGTACCCAGAAAAAGTAGAGCAGCCGGAGGCCGGTAACGGGAGACTGCGGCGGTGGCATCCGAAGAAGGGAGGGATCATTGACGTCTTCCGACAGATTTATCGCCAAGATGGGTGGCGCGGGTTCTATCGCGGTCTGAGCATCAATCTCGTCCGCACAGTGCCGAGCTCGGCCGTCACGATGTTGTCGTACGAGCTCATCATGCGCGGCTTGGCAGACTCATCAGCGCCAGTAGGGTCCTCGTCATCGTCGTCATCGTCAATATGAATGCATAGTGTTACAAGAGTCATCTCGGGGAAGCGAGGACATGCGGAAAGCCTCGTTGTCGTCTACGACGGCGATCCACTCGTCCGCCACTGACGTACGCCATAGTAAATACTGAGCATCCAGACCTCACTTCTTCACTGCCTTGGCAATGCCCTCAGCAACAGCGACGAACGCCATTGCTCCCGGGTCGGGGGGCATAACAGTGTCCTTCCGGTCACCGACGTACGCAGCACGACCAAGCTTGGCAGTGAGGTTGGCAGTATTCTCCCCACCGGCTCGGCACGCCGCTGCCGCCTTCTCAATGTCGCCTGTCTTGGCCAGCTCCTCGGCGAAGGGAATGAGGGCGTCCATGACGGTGCGGTGGCCAACACGGGCAGCTGTGCGCTGTCCAAGCGTATCGAGGCCGTCCAGAGCCACCTTGCCGAAGAAGGCGCCGTCGACCGTCGGCTGGGGCGACTTGGCTGCCGCCTCCATGATGCTCGTGGTCATGCCAGCAAGGAAAATGGAGATAATGGCGCCGAGGGTGCCGCCGCACGCCTCGTCGATGATCTCAGTGAGATCCCGGAACAGGGTAACGAGGTCGCCGTCCTTGCCGAGGCCATTCTTGACAGCCTCGAGAACAGCCTTGCCTCCGTTCTCGCACGTCTCGCCGCAGTCACCGTCGCCAACAATTGTGTCCCACTTGGTGAGCTGTGGTTCGAGGGCGACGGCGTCCTCAGCAGCGGTCGTCAGGCTAGCCTGGATCTTCTCGGGGTTGGCCTTGAGCGCGGGCCCGGACGGCTTCTCCTCCTTCTTCTCCTCTGGAGGGTCGAAGTAGGCGTCGGGGCGCTTGCGTTCGGCAAGGTCCTTGGGCACATTGGCGTAGGTGTACTCGGCAGCAGGCCATCCAGGGGCGTTGTGCTTAGCGTCGACGAACTCGAGCAACTTCTCAACGGTGATTCCGTCGTCAGAGCACTCGCGGGCCACGTTTGTGAGGTTGAGAAGGGAAAGCGACACACCAGGCATGTTCATGGATCCCATGAACACGCCTGAGAAGACGCGCAAGGGGACGATCCCGCGGTCCTCGAGCTGGGTGAGGGTCTCGTCGACGACCGCACCCATCTCCAACGGCGACATGCCGCCCTGGTTGTTGACGAGGAGCACCAGCTTGTCGCCGTCGGCAAACTTGACAAAGGAGCGCTCTGGGTCGTCCTGCCGCAGCATCATGTCAAGCATCATCTTAATGAGCTCCTCAGGCTCTGGCTGCTCGATGTTGTACACGCCAGTCTCGTTGTGGAGGCCCAGACCGATCTCGACGCGTCCAGCACCAATCTGAGCCCACTCGCCAGAGCGCCCTGGGACGTGGCAGTGCTCAAGGGCCATGCAAACGGACGCTGTGTTGGACGCCATGGAGCGACCGAGCTTGACGAGAGGCTGGAAGTCCATGTTGACTTCTGAGGCGGCTCCCATAATCTTAGAGACTGATGTGAGCTGGTGATTAGGAGAGGGAGCAGAGTACATGGCCGACAGCTCGCCTGCGAACTCCTGCAGCCGAACACATATGTAAACTTACTCAGGATGATACCCGCGAGGCAACGACGGCCAACCATCTTGCCGCGAGAGTGCGGCACAGACACATCATCACCAACAACAACGAGTTCAACATTCTTGATGCCTTGGCCCTGGGCCATAAGACGGGCAAGGCCGAAGTGCAGGTTGTCACCAGTGTCTGTGTATCAGCGAAATGCCCTCAGAACGCCACCGCCAAGTGATAAGCCGTGAATTGCCGGGCGGCCTTCCACACGACCTGGACTGTACGATGGCCCCCGTCAACAACTCTGGTCGACCCCGACAGAGCTGCAGGACTCGAGTTATCATCCCAGCAGTCGGGGACGGCGGGTCTAATCACGGCAAGCGTGTTTCCATCTGAAGAGCTGGTATCTACACTGCCTCCCCGTCACGCGACCAACGTTCATGTCCCTCCCAAGGACCTTACTCACAGTTGGTAATGATCAGAATCGTGCCCTTGTCACTGGGGATGGCCTTGATGGCACCGAGCACTTGCCGTGCGCTAGGCGAGGCGAACACATCACCGGCAACGCCAGCAGTGAGTAGACCCTCGCCAACGAACCCGACAGTGCCGGGCTCATGACCACTTCCACCGCCACAAATGAGGGAGACCTTCGAGGGGTCCGCATCGGCACGGTACACGACCTTAAGAGCTGGAATGAGATTGAGGCGTGGGTTGTGGGCGACGAGGCCCTTGAGCGAGCGGGCGACGAGCGTCGTGTGGTCGTTGAAGATGTGGCGGTCGGACATGACTACACCGACGATGAAGAGGAAGCGATACTGACTTGAAAAGAGGAGGAGGGACAGATTATCTATTCCATCGCAGTCCCGCTGTTGCTGTCGGAACAGCACATGTAAAGGCACGTCAAGCGTCTAGTCTCACGGCACGTCTAGTCTCACGGTACGTCCGGACCGGCGGCAGCGGCCAACCTCCACCAACCCATAACCGCAGCTTAATTCCGGGTTCCGGAAGTATGCTGAGCGGTCAGTCGACACGGGGCTGACATCGTTCCCGCCATGTCTTGCATCAAGCCCCGCCAAAGTCAGCAACACGCCTTAGTGGGCGGCGGTGAGGAGAACTCCACACGTGGTCTTCTACTGCGCCGGTAAGTCCGCCTACCATACGTGAAGTCCGAGGGTATGTAAGTTGTCAGAGCTACGATTTCGGCTTGAGCCGGGCAGTCACCTCCTTGATATCTTGTGAGGGCGGCTCGGACTGCTTAACCAGCGGTACCTCTGATCCCGTCACGAGAATGAAGTACGGTTGACAGCTTTCCTTGCTTTGATGGAGAGGATATCCAAACGGAGGTGCATGCATGGGTCCCATCGTACGTCCACGCGGCAGAACGTCGCCAGAACTTCTGCCACGACAGATATGAGGCTTAGCCATTGGCTGCCGCTTAGTCATGTGACCAACGAGCGGCGTCGTGCGGCGCCCCGGGTGGCAACAAGCTTGTCGACGTCGCCGTCGCGGTTGCCGTTGTTGCTGCCGTCGCGTCGCGCGACGGGAAAGGCTACAGGCCTCGGGAGAGACTATGCATAGGAACCGGAATCCGTTGGCAAGTCAACCAAGTTGTCTGGACACGGCATGCCGACATGCCGATCTGCCGGAGGTCGCCAAACAGAGTTGGTGACATGACCCCAATCGCAATGGCAGTCGATATGACGTCTACGAGGCACAACAATTTACTCAAACCTCTAAGCGATATGGATGATCTTGTCAGATTATTCTCCATCGTCCCTTCTCTTTATCCACTCCGATATCGACACGCCGACGCGACACCGCCATCGACTGCGTCAACATTGACGGACCGCAGTCCCCGCTTTCTCACACTTGCTCCTCGCTACGTCAAACTGCGACACGCTCCGAGCGCTCTCCCCTTAAGTGGTCCGAGCACGTTCCAAGTTGTGCGAACGCTGCGCCAGGTCGCGCACAGACCTCCTCTTTGGGCTCTCTTGCTCCACATCAACAACCCCACTTCCACTTCCACAACCCTCAACAACCTCCCCCAGCCTCCCTCCAGCAAGCCTCAACAACCCCACCACCCCCGCAGGGATCAAAGCAATCTCATAACAAACTCGGCATCCGTGCGCGCGTCGTACATCAGGTGATGAGCGATGTGGGCTCGACAAGAAGCATCCTCCCAGCTACATATTAACAGCAGCATTCTTCATTATCTGCTGTCTCCCATTCAGTCTCTCTTACCAATGATGTCTGCCACCACTCTGCATCGCTCCCCCCAACCCCATCTCGACCATACGTCGTTCCCACACATCGTTGACGCGGTCTTCAGCTTCGCCGATCGCGAAACCCTGTTGGCCTTGCGAGGCGTCTCACACACGTTCCGCACCAACGCCGACTCCCACCTTTCCGATCACCTTGTATGTGGCTGGACGACGTTGGACACCCCCCGGGGTGGCCACCCAGCGTTGCACTCCTCCCATGCGCGTGTCTGTGCCATGACCGCTACCGCGCCTGCCGACCGAGATGTGACCACAAACCTCCCATGGTCCACTGCCAAGTCCGCCGCCACCGCCACGGCCAACACACCAAGGGTCGTCGATTTCGGTGACATGTTCAATCCCCGCTCCCTCTCACTCCTGCCCCCGCGCGTCGGAACACTCCGCGTCTGGCTATCGAGCTTCGTGCATAACCCGGCTATCACGACGGCTGCCGACACCATCGTCGTCCTCGGCTGGCCCCGGGCCCCAACAATCGGCTGCGTGTACGAGCCCTGGGTCGCCCTACGTCCATGTACCACAAAGGTGGTGTATCACGTCAACACACGCTTCCGGGCGCACTCCGAGCTCCTCGCTCAACTCCGAGCACCAGGAGATGAGGGCGGAGTCCGCGAGCTCGTCGTTATCGTATCCCCAACGCACCCTCCGCCCCGCCCATGGGAGCACGCGCCTCTCCTCCACTTCCTCCGCTGCGTTGTCGCTGCCGCGCGTCGGCGCCCCGACATGCAGGTGACAATTGTCAACGCCG
This sequence comes from Cutaneotrichosporon sp. PL3408A, assembly GCA_023629975.1. Lineage (NCBI taxonomy): Eukaryota > Fungi > Basidiomycota > Tremellomycetes > Trichosporonales > Trichosporonaceae > Cutaneotrichosporon > Cutaneotrichosporon sp. PL3408A. The sequence goes on from JAMAMB010000004.1 coordinate 1,277,419, forward strand.
CTGCGATTCCCGAGATGTTCCCAAGCGATGGGAGCGTCGTGTTCGGCGACGACAGTGTCGCGCCCTTCGTCAACTCGTTTGACGAGTACGTACGCTGCATGATGGGCAACGCGGGCCACGACAGCGCAACCAAGCAGCCCAGCAGGCAATGGAGCTGTACATCGCTGGAAGACTACAGGGAACGCGTAGGAAGGCGACAATTCGAGCTCGAGATGGGGGCGTTAGTAGTGTAGTCTGTCCTGTATCATTCATTTGTTCATAGAGTATGTTGTGCGCATTCGCAGTTTGTAATCAGAATCAAGTATGAATAGATGCCAAGCAATTCAAACGTCGCGTGAGATCTCTACCCATTGGTTCGCCCAAGCCCCAAGCCTTCCGCACTGACAGTACGGATTTGGGGAATTACAGTCCTCAACATTGATCTCATGCCGCGAGACAAAGACTCGACGGAACCTCCACTTTCGCGCCACACGTCCGCTCTCGTCCGCGCCTCCCCATCCTCGTCAAGCATTCATCGCCACCTCGGTAGTGCTGGATTCGCAGCCCCAGCCGAAATTCGGACATCAGGGCAACGGAGTTCTGGCCATTCTTATCCAGGGTGAAGTGGCATACGTGGCGCCCCTCGCCAGCACTTCGGGCAACGCTACGTCGGCTCGACTCAGCGATAGCACCACATCATGCCGTCAGAACGACCCGATTCCCGCGATTCTTGCCGGTTCCTAATGAGAGGAGTCCGGCTTCCGTCGCTTAGGATGCATGAACATGGCCTGGAGACTCGGGGTATGACGCTGCTCGCTGTGGATTGAGGATGGCAGGGTTCGGCGACGACTCTCCCACGTTCGTTAATGACCCAGTTCCCAAGTGTGATCCAACAGCCGATACTTCCATGTTGATTCCAGCGCTCGGACCCCTCGGAACCTGTTAGGATCATGGGGAGTCATCTCGGCCCGATGTCACGTGCACTCCCAACCCCTTGGAGCCTTGCCTCCGTGTGCTCGCAAGCCGGTCCCGCTCGATGCTAGTTAGAATGCTATAACTTCGAGCGATCCAAGGTGTTGTGGGAGTTGCTGGATACCAGCAAGTGCCGTTTTAGCGGTGGTCATTTACATCGCATTGCCCACCCCAAGGCAAAGTGTGATACTCCTCAGAATGGGTAAGGAGACGATGGGTGGTTTCGCTGTGATGCCCATCAAGCCCCGTACAACAGGGCCACAAACGAGATGACGAAGGTCGGAGGAGTGTGAACAAGTATGTCTATAGCAGAGTCATGGAACTGCAATGGACGTTCAAGAGGTGTTTCTCTAACCGAGGGTGTGACGTCCATGGCATGGAACTGGGTACAGTAGGAGCATGACCTTGGACTTCCTCCGAGGGTGTTCTGTAACTCATCTCGGTTTCCGCAACTTTATCTGGTGCAAACGAACGACTACCGCCGACTTACGCTTCCGATCGTGTCCATGGAATACCGCTTCCACATTCACATGATCAAGATTCTTCCGAGTTGTGTCCATGGAACACGGCTTCCACACTCACATGATCAAAGGCCTTTAACCTTGTTAGCCCCCGTTCTTGGCAAGTGGAGCTTCGGCACGACCTCGATTTACATTATATACTGGCCACGATGAACTGTCTCATCCGCTCTTACCCACCGTGTTTAGCACAATGATTCCCAACACGCTTGTATCCTTCGTTGCGATCCTGTTCGGTTAGCCCTGCACTTTACCGTAATGGCGCGGCGGCGTGCTGACTGCAGCTTCGGCTTCGCTGGCCTCCCCGACTCGGTCTGGATGTGACCCGGGAGACCCTTGCGCAGAGGGTCAGACGCAGTGTAACGGCTCCTGCGTCGACTTGCAAACTGATTCGAACCACTGCGGTGAATGTGGCAGGTGGTGTGCGAGCGATAGTGCCTGGTGCGAAGGTGGCGTCTGCAAGTGCCCAGGTGGGGTGGACGCATGCACCTTCAATGATGGACTGTCGTGGAACTGTGTGGATCTCAGCACGTCTCCCTTCGACTGTGGGGCCTGTGGTGCTGAGGTGTGTCTACCTCAATAGCCTGTAACGCGAGCTGACATACAGTGTGCAGTCAATGAGATGTGCACGAATGGGACTTGCACTGCCTGTCCTGAGGGACACCACAGATGCCCGGTCCCGTTCAACACGTTCGAATGCTTGGATGTCAGAACCGAATGGAATCGCTGTGGTGGCTGTCACAAATACGTGAGGATAGTTCATTGGGCTTCGCTAAGACTCAGTGTGACCCCAACCTTGGCCAGTGCATCAACGGAGAGTGTATCTGCCCCGAGGGCCTGATCATCTGTGGCGAGTACGTTGCGGAGGCGGAGTGTGTCGATTCCCTCACCAACCGTTTCCACTGTGGAGCCTGCTCTACGACTGTGAGTTGCTGTGTTGGCGTTGCTGATTCGAGTGCCCTTATCAATGTGTGAACGGTCAGTGTGTCGACTGTCCTGACGGCCTCACCGGATGCCACGGGAATTGTGTCGACCTCCAAACTGACCTCTCCAACTGCGGAGAGTGTCTTCGCGGGGTAAGCAACGGCGACATTTTCAAGCAGGCTGACGCTAGTGTGAAAACATCCAAAGCTGTATCCAAGGCCAGTGTGTGTAGCCTCCGCGACCCGCATAGTGTGGCGAGGTACAGAACATGCACACCCGTGGCTCAGAAGGATGTTGGTTTCAGAACGTCGTAGACACGAGTCACAGAGCGCTCTCCTTCAGTAATGCAATCCATGTCGTTCTAGAGCCGTTCGGTCGCATGGAAGTGGGACACGGTGGCGTGGCACCTCCAGAGAGACACGGGCTACGATATGGCCCTGCATATCCGACCTAGAGCTACCTGGAAGGGAGCGCCCCTGGCATGCAGGTGCGTGTTAGACAATGCGCGCCTTGGGGCCTCTGTCTTGAGTTGGCAGATCGCAGAGTGCTGCTCCTCCGTTGCGCATCGTGAAGCGCCGCGGGGGCTGCCCCTTATCAGTAGAGTGCCGCTGCTGACTGTTCGAACGGGTCAAAACGAATGTATCCGATCGGAGTTGAAGCATCAGAATCCGGACATGAAACTGTTCCCGGCTAGTAGTCTAATTTTCCGAGGGTGATCCGATGATCAGCTGTGCTGACACCACGTATAATTACCGTTGCTTACCACATTCCGCTTATGGAAAGCAGCTTGATGACTGATACATGGCGGATGGAGTGCTTTGAGTAACCGATGGTCATGCCCGAGGTAAATGGAGCTCTTCTCACATCAGCAGTAGTGTCGACGACACATTGGATATATAGTGCTTAGCGTCAGCTGCAACACTGCACGCATGTTCGCTCGCTTTCGTTTCCTCGCTCGTCAACAACTCTCCGCACGCCTTGCTCCGCGCAACCTGCCCTCACTCCAGACAGTAAATCTCCACACCAGTGCTCGCGCCATGTCTCTTCCCACACAACAGCAGGCTTGGATCCTTGCCAACCCACCAACTGGTTCAGTCCAGGCCGACACCTTCAAGCTCACCACTCGTCCCCTCCCCGAGCTGGGTGATGACCAGGTGCTCCTCCGCATCGACTACCTCTCCAACGATCCCACCCAGCGTAACTGGATAGCCGCCAACACCGGATCCGTGAAGCAGGGCGACGTCTTCAAGGCGTCGGCACTTGGGACTGTCCTCAAGTCGAACTCACCCAAGTGGAAGGAGGGACAGGTCGTTATCGGATACTTCGGATGGGTCGACTACGCGGTCGTACCTGCTTCCGCCATTCAGCGCGAAGTACAGCAGCTACCTGGCCGCCCAGCGATCGGACTCGGCGTTCTAGGAGCTACGGGTGCGACAGCGTACTATGGCGTCTTTGACGTTCTTCAAATCAAGCCCGAGCACACTGTCGTCGTCTCTGGTGCTGCCGGGTGAGTTGGCTCTTGTCCATCAAGAAGCACGCTAACATGCAGGGCTGTCGGCTCGACTGCTATCCAGTTCGCGAAGAAAATTGCCGGGGCCAAGCGCGTGATTGGTATCGCAGGTGGTCCGAAGAAGGTCGCCTTCGTCGAGTCTCTCGGCGCCGACAAGGGTGTCGACTACAAGTCACCCACGTTCGCCGAGGACCTCCGCGCAGCCATCGGCCCTGAGGGTGCAGACCGCCACTTTGAGAATGTCGGCGGTAACGTCCTCGACGCTGTTATCCCCAACATGAAGGTACACGGAAAGATCGGGCTGTGCGGTACCATTTCGACGTACAACGGGGGCCCGACCCAGCTGTACAACCTTATCGATCTGATTGTGAAGCGTGCGGATATCCAAGGTGAGTTGCTGCGGAGCCTGGGGCGCGACTGACTTGCAGGCTTCAGCATTGTCGACTTCCTACCTCAGATCCCCAAGGCAGGAGCGGAGATTGCGGGGTGGATCAAGGAGGGCAAAATTTCCGCCGAGGCAGAAACGGTGGTCCCAACATCGTTCGACAAGATCCCAGACACTTGGCAACGCCTTTTCAGCGGCAACAACGAGGGCAAGTTGGTCACTGAGATCAAGCGATAAGCTGGAGATGTGTTCCATCCATGGTTGTAAACGTGTATGAACATCGACTATACTTGAGCGTTTCTCACGTACCTGTGACAGAGGGCAGTGTCGTCGTTACACGTAGGGTTAGAACCATCGGATGTTTCGAGGAAGGGGATGTTGAGAGCCGACGTGGCTGGAATGGCCGCCCTACGAACTGCCATATAGGGAACTCACACTGTTTTCTCAGGCATGCAAGTAGCCATGACAGCCCAGATAGCCTCAAGACACGACGTACGGTCAGGCGAAGTCACTACCTAGGAAAGAGGACCATAGGCATGCTCGTGGAGATTCCAGCCTAATGAGTTGTAGCGGTTATGCAGGAAGTAGAGGAAGGGTGAGCAAGTGGTGTGCCCAGAACAGCGGGTTTGGAATGGTACTTCTATAAACTGCTTCATTCTGCCAGCACTCCTCTACTCTTCCATCTCGAAAGCAAATTGCTCGGGGCCAACTAACTCGGCGTACTGGTTCAAGGTAAGAAACTTGAGTCGCCTGTGGATTGCTTCGGGGGAAAGGTGTTCGGCAAGGATATGGCGCAGGTGGACCTCACACGGGTGGGTGCCGCGTTTCTTGTTCGCGGCACAGACCTGAGGGTGTATTTCACGGGGATACTGGAATTCGGAAAAGGGCAGGCAGTCGATGTTCACAATGGTGTACGTTTCCTCGGTATCCTGAGTGTCCGGATCCATAAGGCGGTCGAAAAGGAAGAAGTTTGGGGGAGGAATGCAATACTGCTCGTATGGGGCTTCACCGGCATTGCCACTGTTGGACAAGATAATCACGTAGTCGACGCGGTCGCCTTTCAGGCAGAATAGCGGGCCGTATGGCCTGAAGAAGGACTTCAGACTTAGATGCAAGACCGCTCTCGTGCTTGCGTCACTGTAACCCCCTGGCGACACCCACACGTTTGACCAGCTACGGCCGCGCTCTGGGGTCGGCTGTTGAGAGGGGCGAACTACCATCGAGGGAGCGTTCAGCCATAAAAAGACCGAGCCACTGCGTGGGTTGACGTCCCAATTGGTCCAACGCCCACGAGCAACGTCAAGTTGTGCCTCCTGCAGAATTACAAGGGCAGGGAATCGCCTTTCGATAGCCTCCACGTCTACTATTCGAGTATGCTGTTTCACGACATTCGTTGCTTCAGCACAGACAGTCGAGTGAGCGGGCCCCTCCGGATACGACGGAAACAGCACCCTCAGGCGTGGGTGCCAGCCGGGAAGTCCCAAGGGGCTAATCCTGTCGCCGTTGACGACTAAGTGCCGTGCGAGGAGCCCATCTGCGCGATCACGCCAGGAGCGGCATACTGTCCGGAGAGAAAGAAGGGAGTCGGGGGGAGCAAGCTTGAACACTCGATCCACAACGTGGGGGTATGCTGTGTGATCGAGAGCGGTAGACATGTGGGAAGCAGCCTCTTGAGAATGGAGCTCGCGTGATGATGAAGGCTACAAGGCTCAGCTGCGGAGAAGGGGTAGGTTGGAAAGCCGAAAGGAGAAGGGACCCAAATCGGTTGGCAGAATGTTCGTGTTTGTGGCCTTTTTGAATGTTCAGTTCAGGATGATTCCAGGAGTGAGACTTACGGCGTGGAGACAATGTGGGGATAGCTGTTGTGGGTCGGGTTCTTGCCGTCTTGGCTTGTTATGAATAAAAGTAGTCAGAGTTGACAGCAGTCTTCAGTTCGGAGTATGGGGTTGAGGGAGAAGAGGGCGATGTTGAGAGACAAAGCGTGAGTGAGGGCGACAGTGATACCGGCCGTGAGAGTCTATTGGGTGGCAAGAGCACAACATGATTTTCGCGTGCACGGACTCGCATCCCCTGTTGACTTGAGTCTTCGCTCCTCAAGGGAAGCTTCAGTTCACTTACCCACTTGGTGTCCGAGAGAGAAAAACCTCATCACGTTCTGTACAGTGCAACGGAGATATCGAGGATTGGGAGGGAGCGCCACAAGTGATTGGTCTCCGCCGCCTCGTACTGATGAAGAAATCGTAATATGGGAGCGATGGGATCGATGTGAGGACGAGGTCATATGAATTGTCGGTGTGGTGAGGCAAGCGTAAATGTCTGTGCATCGAGGTGCGTGCTCGGTCGACAAAGGGGCCTTCGCTTCTTTGTTCATTCGTCTTCCTCCTCTCACGTGAGCCCGCAGACTGGCTAAAAGTGCACAAGTAACATCGTTGTGCCGACCCTACAAGCAGAACAGAGAAAAATGTCCGGATACAGCCCAACGTAGAGAGGGAAGTTGTATAGTGGGTAGTAGCGAGGCCGGAAGGATGGTAATGGTATCTATGCGGGGCGCGGGTGGAAGCGAGGGCTAAAGTGAGATCCGACTACTTATTCACTCCACGATACGCGTTTTTAAACATTCGTGACAGTCAAGTCGCGATGAACGGGGGCGCCTGAGTTAACGCTGCCGACTGACTGGGGCCGATGGAGTGGTGCACCGCCGGGCTGTGGAGTGGCGAAGTCGTTGTAGTTGTACACATCGTCGTCAGTGTAGTTGTAGTACGTCGAGCGGAACCCGTTTCCCTCCTGACTGGTCTCTGGGACGGACGTGAGGGTCTCGTCGTGGCCGGCGTAGACGTGCGCGACATCGTACTGTGGGTCACCGTAAGAGTGGTGGTAGTCGCCGCTGGGCTGGGAGAAGTCGGGATTGCCGCCATTCTGGTAGTATCCTGCAGCGTCGGCGGTGGCAGCAGCACCAGGGCCCATGGGTGCACCGTATGCTGGGTGGTCTTGGTACTGCCCGTGAGGTGGGGAGCCGGGAAGCGAGGGAACATCGACAAGGTTGGCGGCGTACGGGTCGTAACCACCGGCCGCCTCGTAGTCGTACCCACGAGTCGACTGGGGGGCCGAGGTGTCAAAGTCGTGGCTGCCGTTCGAGGTGTAGTACCCGCCATACTGTGTCATGGCTGGCGAGTGGTCATCTTCGTCCTCGAACCGCGGCTGTTGAGCAGCAGCAGCAGCTGCCGCGGCAGCTGCGACGTCGCGGTCGAGACATTGGCGGCGACGGCGGCGGAGCATGAAGAAGGTGAATGCGCCAATACCTGCTGCGACTACGAGGCCGACGACCACAAAGACACCTGCAACAGCACCCGTGTTCTCGAAGAAGTCGCTGCCACCACCTCTTGACGAGCTCCCGTTCACGCCAGCCGTGTTATGAACAACAGCGGTGATTGTGTAGACCTTGCCATCGGCGCCAGTTGTTGGCAACGCCGTGGTGTACATCGAAGGCGCAGTCGTGATCGTGTTGCCACGGGCATCGGTCGTAGTAAGAATCAGTCCGGAGGTGATCTCAGTGGTGCCGGGAACAACCAGCGAAGGTGCTCCGCTAGAGGGCCGCGGTGTGGATCCCGGAGGTGCCGACGAAGCAGGTGGATTGGATGTTGGAGGGTTGGTTGAGGGCTGGTTCGTGGGACTATCGGTTGGTGTGGTACTTGGGGGTGGTGGTTGGGAGGTTGGAGGGGGTGATTGCGACGAGGGAGGAGGTGGTTCCGAGGTCGAAGGCGGAGGTTGAGATGTTGGAGGAGGGGTGGTTGGGGTGTCCGAGGGAGGAGGAGTGTTGCTTGAAGGAGGAGGGTCGGAGGGGGTGTCGGACGGCGGGGGAGAGTCACTTGTTGGGGTTGGTGTCACCTCGGGAGCTGATGAGGTCGGCGTTGGGTTAGGGTTATCGGTAGCGGGGGATGACATGGTGCGAGAGCGTTAAACCACAGGATTTGGTATGGATGGGGGCGAAGAGGGCGAAGAGGACGAAGAGATGGGAGTTGGAGATGGCGATGAATCGGAGAATGGTGGTGTTGGTGATGGAGAGTGTCAGCAAAGCGATCTCGAGATGGGTGGTGAAAGAAGAGGCCAAGGTGGTGAAGAGAAGAGGAGGTGAAGAGAACAAGGAGGCGAGGAGGGGGGGGGGTTAGAACCCAGTACCACTCTCAACTCTCAACTTGGATGGTAAGCCGCCCTCGCCGCTCCCAGACGGGAAGAGAGTCCCTCTTGAGTCCCTCTGAGCCGCTGCCGGGTTTAAGGGACCACTTAACTGAGTCACCCTTACAGCCATACTGGCCCCATACTCTCTAAACCAACAACCAACCCACCGCCTCATGCACCCGCGCTGCCCATCCTCCCTCATGCTCCCCATGCAGGCCATGCCCCCCATCTACCCATGTGGATGCCCAGATGGTACCTCATGCTGCATGCAATTCATGCCACAGCATGGTCGCAGTAATGATGAGAGCGCTTTGTGCCCACTCAATCCCCCTGCACCGCCGAGCATCGCCGACAATCCTAACCACTCTCATCGCCATGCCGACACGCGAGCTAAAATTCGCGTCTATGCGCGAATGATCCGCGAAGCGGTCGGCGCAGGTCGCCAAGGCTTGACGCCGTGGCATGCTGGTACAACTTTGACACGCTAGGTGTTTCCGTACCTTGGCAACCGGACCTGGTTGCAACAACACCTTGCAGGACAGCATTGGAACCGTAAAAATCGGCCCGGACAGGGCTCGGGTGTGCCGTGATTTGGAGGAAAGCAGTACGGCGCTGGGCGGTGTGCGAGAGCGTGCCAGGGGAAGCAGTCCAGCCGGGCCCAGCCGCCTCCGCCTCCGCCTCCGAGCCACCAACACTCGACGCCTCAGGTCGGTTCCGTCCGTTGCCACATCCGATGTTAGACTCACAACTCATATTTGGTTCCTCTTAAAGTATACTGGGGTGGCTGCTTGACGAAGTATTGAGTTGATTGCGACAAAACAGATACAAGATCCAAGATGCAAGAAGAAGAGATAGATGATGTGGGCGAGATTTGGTGTTTGTGATGCACGGTGCGAGTGGATGGGAAGCAAGGGAGGGTGGGAGGGGGGACAAGAGGTGGCTGCGAGGCGTGGTGGGGCGCAGAATGAGAGGCGTACAGCGACCGAGGACCGAGACCGAGATGTAGAAAGGATATATGGCACTTGTAGCTGACTTTCTGAGTGATCGGGGCCCAGTCCTGGTTTGAACACGCGGTCTTGAGAAAAGGAGGAGAAAAGGATGATGGCAATGGCAGAAGAGCAGATGAAGCGAGAGAGAGCGAGAGGGAGAGTGAGTGGGCGTTGGCAATTGACGCTTGAGTGAGGGGATCAGACACAAAGCATGGGCAGCAGCTTTCAAGACAGGTCAGGTAGCCATACGGTACCATTCTACATACTGACGGCGGCTGCGAACAGGGATATGCATGTAACTAGGTGGTCCGTGTACCATACCGAGCATTTAAGTGGGTGGTTGATCAGGAGGCATGGAAGGTATGGCAAGGGGCACTGCCACAAATGAGTGCTGTGCAGAATTGCAGAACAGAGCGTAGACTGCCCAACCTGCCATCAACTGAGAACCGCGACGACGACGTCGACGTCGACAACGCCGACGACGAGGAATGACTTGGCACAAGTAGTGTATATCTACCCATACTGTACTAGCATAGCAGTGTTGTGTTCAGGCAGTGGGTGGCGAGGAAGGTCGATGAGAAGGAACAAGGGTTTCGGCAACGTTACCTTTTTCTCGTTACCTTCCTTTTCATGGCTTCTTCCATTTTGCATCCTTCCCTTTCCCTATGTTAAGCCCTTAAGTGGCCTTAACGACCCTGACCAATCCCCACTTGGCATCTTGGCAGATCCAGGCGCGTGCCAAAGCCGATGGAGGACCCTGAATTTGGCCTGAAATGACAAAAACCCTGGGCCGAACAGCTAGCCAGACCTTTTTGGCCTCGACCCCTGAATGCTATCCTCTTGGTGGTGGTCAATACCGAAATACCGATGATGCCGAAGATGTGGCACTTCTCTCACTGCCCAGCCACGTTCCAACTACCCCTCTCAGCTTTCAGATTTCAGATCAAAGTTTGTTTGGTTCAAGGTTCCAAGCTGTTTCAAGGTCGCAAGTCAATTCCAATTTCAAGTCGACTTGGTCAGAGGGCAAAGGTTGCACTCTGCATTGTATCTATGGCTCGACAGATGGCCTGCCACCATCTATCACACCTCCGTTCTCTATCTGTACATGCACACGCCAACGCTCTCTTCCCGACTCACGTCGACGACAACCAGAACCCAAACACCAATCACCAAAAACCAAAACACTCAAACCTATTGCGGGTTCACAGAATCGCATTAGAAAAGTCGGGGTCCCATACGCGAACCACCGGGACGGGCCCCAGGGGGTCCCTGCGAGATACCAAGGTCACGCACAGTGCCCTACTCCGTCAGCATCCATTCCAAGGGATGGCAAACCGCATCGCGCGGCATCTTCCACACTCACGTTCTCAAGCTGGTACACCCAGCCGTGAATGGTAACGCCGAACTCGCCACGGCGCTTCCAGTCGTCCTGCACAACCTGCGACGCGAGGAGGTTGCGGACTTGCTGCTGGACGTTCTCCTCGACAAGGAGGTCGAGACTGGGCGGGCCGTCCTCAGTGGCCATGGCCCGCGCCAGCACTGTGAGCGGCTTGAGGTAGCGCTGAATGGCCTGGCTCTCGGGGACGGGGGGCAGGAGCGACGCGCGAAGGGCAGTCTGGCAGCCGACGCAGTTGGAGTGGCCCTGCATGTCAGCGGAGTGCTGGGTGTTTGGGATGTCGTGCAGTCCCGAGCGCCTGCTGAGGGCATGCACGCGGCGCCGTCGAAATCGCTGCAACACCGACCCCCTGTAACGCCAACCACCACGTCGACAACTGCAACCACGACTCACCGCCACAATAATGTGCTTAACCTTGAAGTTGATCAGGGCGATCATCATCACAGCATTGAGCGAGTCGTCCTGCGGCGAATACAGGCTAATCATCAGCATAGGTGTCACCGTGAATCACTGTGCAGGTGGTAGGAGAGGTGCCTGATCACGCCCCACGTCAGATGGGCACCTGTCACACCAGAACTTGTGACAAGTTTGATCATGCAGAGTGAGGTGGACCTTGAAACTCGGTGAGCCGCAGGATCACAGCAAAATCCGGGAACTTCGGTCTTGGACCCCGGAACACCGCACTCTCCACTCAAGCAAAGGACACAATAATCTACCCACTTTGCGATTCCACGGTGCACGAAAATGTCGCCAGGCTGCGAGCCCATGATGGTTGTCTCAGGCACACGCGCATCCGAGCCTGCCGTCAGCTCCATTGTGTCTACCCAACTACCACTTACAACCAATCCAAAGAATCTCGGGACGCTGACCGGGGTAGTGTCGGGGGAAGAAGCTCATGTCAGGTCTGAACAAACCAAGACACATACCTTGGGTCGGAGGAGCCAACACGCTTCGCCCAACGCTGATTACGGAGCATGAGCTCTTTCTGGCGTCAGCGGCTGTGCCAAGGTTGCAACTAGGATGGGATGGGTTGAAAGGTCCACGATAACATCGTCCTTTGTCTCCTCGAGGTCCTGGCAGAGAGGACGAGAAGGCAACCTGCCAACAAAGGACAACACCGAAATGTCAAGAAAATCAAGAATCGCTTCTCCGAAACCGACGCACCAGCTCCGGGTACAAGTGCGATCCATGCTTCTCGGTCGCACTCGTTGGTTGGTTGCGGTCCTCTGGGCGATTACTTGCGCTGATAGCGGCGCTGGGCGACTGGGCGGGGAGCTCGCGGCGGAACGGCAGAGGCATGATAGGCAATGCGTGTGGAGGAGATGCGGGGATGGAAGGACAAGACGTGAATTGAGGGAGAGGTGATGAGATAATACGAAGGGGTCTTCTTTAGAGAGCGTATGTCGGTGTGGACGTGTCAAGTATCGAGAAGGAGAGGGGCACGAGCGACGCGTGGCATGGGCTTGGGCAGGCGGGTCGAGCGTGGTCCGCCGATATATACTGGAGCTGGAAATGTTGAGGCTGGCAACACCACAACAGGTGTGGCCTGGGGGATAGACCGAGAGCGAGGGCGCCGGTATGGGCCGGCGTGTGCACGGGGTCTCTTGGCTTCTATCTCCTGTCGTGTCCTGTTTTCATCTCCTGTCGACTGCCGTAAAGAACCCAGCGCACTTTGAGTGGAACATGGCCGCCTCCAGTGCATGGACCAACTTTTGCGATATCCCAACCAATCCCGACTTCTCCGCGACTCCAACTCCAGGCTGTCCATATCCGGGGCTGGGGAAGTCTACATGCACAGACCGCCTCCGCCCTGACAGCTAGCCGACAGGTAAGGCCTGACGCTCGTCCCCCTTGCTCATACTACTTGATGATTGCCTTGGCCTGATTTTGGTTGACAAGTATCTCTTTCCAGACGCGAGGTATGTGAGCATGTAAGGAGTTCCGAGCTTGGGCGTCTTTTGTCCAAGCAGGGCCTGGGGGTGGCGTCAGTAGCCACCAGCTTGGATCTCTGTTCAGCGCGGTGTCGACCTTGACCTCGGCAGCCTCATCAACATTGCTCATGGCATGGTACATCTTCATTGAATTTGCGCATCGTTCGCCCATCTCGCCCTCCCGAGAAAGTGACTAGCCATTTACTGATTGTCACTTGTCAGAATGCATATCACTAAACGGCGGAAAGATGGGCAGCGGAGGTTAAGTGGAGATCGGGCCGGATTCGCCGGCCAGCCAGAAGAGTTGGCCGATCGGTATTAGGGAACCGACATGTCGATCGGTTCGACTTCATGCCCAACCTCATTCTCACTCTTCCTCACCATCATGGCCGGCGCTCTCAGCATCCGCCTCGCCGAGAGCCCTGAGGACATTGCGGCATGTCACAAGATCCGCGTGGACGGTGAGTTGTTCGGCAAAACTGTAGCCCATCGCTCCCTGCCGTCGGCTTTGAAGCCCCATGACTGACTTGCAGTGTTTGCTCATGAGCAGGTAAGCCGTCGCGATCGCACTTGGCCCCCGTGTCCTCGTGTTCTCCTCCATCAAAGCACGCACGGATCATTGACCTCAGGGATTTCCGCTCGACACCGAGTTTGACGAGTAGGTTGAGGGTGGCCTCAGTTGTCTTGGAGGCCTTGACGATTGGCGCGGCACCGTTTTGTTTGGTCCGTCAACGGTGCGGCGCCGAACGGCGGCCGAAAGCGAGGTTTCGATCGCGATCTGACCCTCAGGTACGACCACACGGGTGACTGCAAGCACTGGCTGGCTGTCGTTGCGGGCCCCAACGGCCCCGTGCCCGCGGGCACGGTGCGCCTGGTACCGTCCAAGGGCAAGCTGACTCGGCTGGCTGTGGTGCCCGAGGCCAGGACGAGCGGAGCAGGGAGCGCGCTCGTGCGGGCCATGGAGGACTGGCTCGTGCAGGCTGGTAAGAGAGGTGATCGGGAGGTCGCACATCTCGTGCATGAGGGGCGACAGGGCAAGACCGTGCACGTCAAGATCCATTCACAAGTGAGTTTCGGGGTTGAGAGTGAGAGATGTTCGGAGGCTGCCCATTCTCCGTCGAGAGTGGAGCTTGGCGGCCGCAGCACGGTCGTGCCGCTCATGCACCAGATCCCCGTCATTAAATTCTATGCCAAGCTCGGATACAAGGAGGAAGGCCCTCGGTTCGACGAGGAGGGCGAGCCGCACCAGCTCATGGTGCGTGACATTGAAATCTGAACGTGATGAGGTCCATGCATCACTGTCAAGGAAATGCCTCCGTACTACTATCACGACGTGTGTCAAGGAAGTGATGAATAATGAGCAGGAATAGAGGGAGCACATCCAGAAATAGGAACACGTGAAGAACAGTATTTTGCACAACATGGCATGGAGGAATGTACAAACTCGTCGCGGTAGGAGATCAGCCCCGAAAGATGGTTAATTTTCGACAGCATCGCCGAAGCTAGCCGTGGTCCGACATAGTCGGTCTTTGCATCATGAAACGCAGCAGCGCTGCGCTCTCCTACCGCGGCGGCAACATCTAAAGTCTCAGAATTCGCGGGAACATACTCGAAAGTACAGCTGATGTCAGCACAGTCCAAGCAATTGGATAATGTGTGTTCAGAAATCGATGAATCACCAACTCCTCCTCCCCGCCTTCGTTTGTACATGGAGGCGTTTAGCGCAAGCGCATAGGACTTGGATTTCTGTCCGCCCATCGAAAGTTTTCATCCGTGTGTCCGAGGGCAAACTTACCACAAGTGTCCTTTGACAGGCGCGCCACCTGGAGTGTGGAGTGAGATTCTGTGGCTGTCGGTCAGCTAAGAATCCAAGACAGGGAAATGAGGACGGGAGCGCTCAGTCAAGGCTGAAAATATCTCGTCAATCGCGGCAGAGCCGGTTACGAATGAGGTAAAGTATGGTATGGTTGTTCGTCACAGCGCAGGGAGATGTGGGTTCAAGAAAAAGAGCGCGACTCACTCAGTAATCAAAAGCAGTCGCGAAGAGGTCAGCGTTGTCAGGAGCTACCGTCAGCGTTGACCACAAGGTCAAACGGAGAAGAAGTGTCAGGTCATGTGTAATGCTGTCCGCACGCAGACCGGTCCTACCCGGCGCCGCGCGGCGTCCACGATCCTTGCGAGAGTTTCGTGAAACGACGCGCTTAGGAGTTGGATTGTAATGTTCATCAAGCATGTGGGAGATCGAGCAAGTACTCACAGTCAGCGGTATGAACGCGTGTGATGATCTGAAGCCTCTGGAGGTTGACAAGAGAACAAAGGCATGCGCATGAGATGAAGAGAGTGAAGGAGAAGAGTGGATGTTGGGTTGACTGTGTGAAGCCGTCCAAAATGTTTTGAGGACGAGGATCGAAATGGGGAGGGATTGGCGGTAAAAATGACGTGGAGGTTGACAAAAAGCAAGTTGGGGGGGAAATTGATAAATAAACATCCGCTGGGTTTTGAGGTTTGTGTGGGTTTACGCGTTGTCGACGTCACTCGTTGGTTTCCTTGGACCGGCGAGAACCCTGCCCGGGCTGCCCCCGCTGCCCCCGCTGCCCCAAGCTTGCCCAACTGCCTGTCCCCGCCCCCTTGGTCATCATATTCCAAAGTCATCTGCACTACTCTTTCTCCTCTCTTTCTCTCTCTCTTGATCTGACGATTATCGACCTCGCCGACCTCGACTCTTATTGATTTCGCTCTCTCACTCTCCTTAACACTACTCTATCGGCAGTTGCATAACAGCAATCAGCCACAATGCCCCCATCATTTTCCCAACGTAACATGTTCGATGTTCTCGACGTCCACAACGCCGTCGAGGACGATGTCGAGTCCGAGGTCGATGAGTGAGCTCAATTTAACCTGCTTGGACTTCAGCTGACCCACAGGACCGTCGAAGAGTTCGAGCCCGCACCGGCTGCTCCCGCATCCACCGCTTCTTCCGCACCCCTGTCCAAATCGGCTAAGAAGCGCGCGCGGAAGCAGGCACAGCAGCAGGCCGCCTCTGCCAAACCCAAGCCGAACGGCAAGGAGGCGGCTGAGCCTGCACTGCCGAGCCTCAACGGCGAGAGCAAGGCGACGGCGGCTGCGCTAGCGGCGCCTACCGAGCCTGCGGCCGCTGCCCCGGAGCCAACTCCGGCCGTGGCGCCTGCGAAGGCGGCAAAGAAGGAAGTGTCCGAACCGTCATCATCGCTTGCCCCTCCAGCGCCGGTCGAGTCCCCACCGACATCCCCCTCCTTCAGCCCCAGTCTCCCCGAGAGTCTCCCCCACCCGAGCTCGCACCAGCTTCCGTCGAACCGCAAGCGCAAGACGCCGGAGGACTTTACGCCAGCAGGTCCCGGCGCGGCGCTGACCCCGTCGAGCCCGTCCAAGAATGCTGTCAAGTTCGAGGACGGTGTGCTGCCCGGAGAGGGACGGGATGGGGAGAAGACAATCATATCGAAGAAGGACGTCCAGGCCGTGGTGTCTGAGGTTGCGCCAGTTGTCAAGAAGAACCAGAACGCCATCGAGCGCACTGTGTGGACGTTCATCATGATCTTCGGGTTCATCAGTGAGCCCATCGTTTTGTCACGCGCTGACTGCAGCCCTGCTCCTCATGGGCCACCCTTACATGATTATCCTCGTCATGGTGTGCCAGGCTATCGTGTACAAAGAAGTCACCGCCTTGTTTGACCTCCGAGACCGTGCGTGTGCCGGCGTGGTGTATACTGACCGCGCAGAGGGCTCCAAGTCGATGAAGCCTGCGGGCGATTGGAGCAAGACCCTTAACTGGTACTTTTTCGTTGTCACCAACTACTTCCTCTACGGCGAATCGATCATCTACTATTTCAAGCACATCGTGTTTGTGGACGCGTACTTTGTGCCATTCGCCAAGAACCACAGGTTCATCAGCTTCATGCTGTATATTATGGGTGAGTCGAACATGGGATCAATAAGGAGATGTTGGCGAAGAGGTGCGGAGATGCTGCTGCGCCGGAGGTCATCGGAGGTGCACCCGAACCTGGCTCAGCGCAAGCCTCACTGCACATCTCGTCATCGCCGATCATATGCTTACGCCCAGGCTTCGTTGGTTTCGTCGCCAACCTCCAGCGCCAGTACCTGCGCCAGCAGTTCGCCCTTTTCTGTTGGGTGCACATCACGCTCCTTCTTATCGTTGTGTCGTCGCACTTCATTGTGAACAACATCCTCGAGGGCCTGATCTGGTTCTTCGTGCCAGCCTCCCTCGTCATCTGCAACGACATCTTCGCTTACATCTGCGGCAAGATGTTTGGCCGCACACAGCTGATCAAGCTGTCACCCAAGAAGACGGTTGAGGGCTTCGTCGGCGCATTCATCTGCACCCTTCTCTTCGGCATCGCGTGGGGCACCTTCTTCCAGCAGTTCAACTACTTCATTTGCCCTGCCAAGGACCTGGGCGTCAACGTCTTCTCCGACATCCAGTGCAAGCCCAATCCGGTTTTCCTCTGGAAGGAGTTTGAGTTCACCGGCCCTGTGCGCGCCATCCTCCAGACTATTGTGAGTTTAAAGTGGCGTGGTTTAACTCACACCAGCTCGGCCACGCTCCCCCTCCCGTCTGGTACAAGCCTTACCAGCTGCACGTCATCGCAATGGCCACTTTCGCGTCGCTTGTGGCGCCCTTCGGCGGTTTCTTCGCATCGGGCTTCAAGCGCGCGTTCAACATCAAGGACTTTGGCCACTCGATCCCCGGTCACGGTGGCATGACCGACCGCATGGACTGCCAGTTCATGATGGGCCTCTTCGCCTACGTCTACTACTCGTCGCTCATCCGCATCCAGAACGTGACGGTCGGGTCCATTCTCCAGACTGTCGTCGTTAGCCTCACGACCACCGAGCAGCTCGAGCTTCTCGCCGACCTCAAGCGCTATCTCGGCGGCCAGGGCGTGACGGTTTAATGAGATGCGCAGGAGGTGCGCAGGAGAGAAAACGAGTGGATACACGTCCGCTGTGATACCCTAGATAGAGACGAGGACGACTTCGAATGCGTTTAGCATTTGGTAATGTGAGCATGCATCTATCTATGAGCTCAAAGTGCAGGTGTGGATATTGGCAAGTGACTACCTCTCCTGGCATTGGTCACGGTAAATGGTCCAAGCATATTTGTGCACAGCTCGTGTAACCTGCAGCGCCACCCTCGCATCAGCACCTCCACTCAATTGGTATCCTGTTCCATCTCTGCATCTCGTCGCCATCAACCGTCCCGAGGCTCAATACATCCGCCCAGTAGGTAAGCAGTCATCTGCATCACCCCTGACGGTTCGCAGACACCTGACCGCCCCACGAACCCACCTTCCCGCGTCATCATCCAATCGACGTCTCACTCTCAGCCGAAATGACATTCGACGAAGGCGTTCCGCATATTCTCGACGCCATCATTGCGGCCTCTGACTACCAGACGCGCTTGCGTCTCCGCGCTGTGAACAAGTATCTCTCCGAGCGCGTCGATATCGCTCTCTCAGCTCACCTAGTATGGCGCGATGGCATCATGTACACCAAGACCGAGAGTGAGAAAAGGGATCGGCATCAGATCGAGACTGAAGAGATACCGCATAGCTATCAGACCAAGGGTGAAGAGAAAGGGCGTCAGTATCAGGCCAAGACCGAGGAGAAACGGCACCCGCTTCGACACCCGTGGGCGCCACACCCTGACGCGCCCTTCGTCCCCACTCCTTCCAAGTGGGACTGTGGCCCCGAAGGAAGATATCTCATCAGCGACGACCTCCGCCACGTCAAATCCCTCGACATTCGTAGGCGGCTTCTCGACGAGAATATCTGGTGCTTGCCTGGCGCGCTCCCAGTACTTCGTGTCTGGTTGACGAAGTATCGCCCTACGTATCCGGCATCCATCCAGGTCAGCACTGTTGACACTGTCGTCCTGCTGTGTGCTCCCGACGCCGACAACCCCCACGAGCTCGAGTACCAGTACCTTAACGTTCTGCTCAATCCCGTCCAGCAGCCTCGCCGCTTAGTCGTACACCTGGGTCTTCCGTGCTCTCTTTTCTTCTTGTACCTCTTCAAACGCAACCAGACTGAAAACCCTCATGGCAGCGAGATGGTCGTCGTGATGCCCAAGCGACTCTACAGCCACGATCTCTACGATATACTCAAGTGCGCCAGCCCTCTCGTGGACGACCGTGACCGCGACCGCCGTAAACAGTTCAAGACCTACACTTTTATCGACGCCGCTGACTGTGACATATACCTTATCCAGACCCTCTGTCGCCGCTTCGAACTGCCTGACACGTTTCGGAACTCAACAATTGCCGCCATCATTCACGCTGTCTTCGAGCGAAGCACATTGCCCTCGAAGCCTGAGTTGCGTTTCCTCACCCGTGACCAGTATTGGGAGGAGCAGGGCGAAGAGCGCTTTGCCCTCGAGATGGGTTGGTAGAGGATTGTGCTGCTATAGATCTTCCCTCATCAGCATGAAAGTGACTAGACGCGGAGATAGAGGTGAAGTCCGGCTGCAGCACCCGGAAGCTAAGGAGGTTGCTTGTCTGATCGTCATAGTGGAGGGTCTATGAGGTTGTCGCCTCTCATCTCCTTTCCGCACCATCCATCTCCTCCTTCACTGTCCGAGGTCCAGCCATGCCGCCCGCACCAACTCACGCGCAAGTCAAGGCGCTCCATGAGGCCACCCGCGCCGCCGCGAGCACATTCACTTCATACAACTTCCGCAACTACTTCCTGCGCCGTACCGACGAGCTCTTCGCCCCGGCCCTCGCGGCGTTAGGCGATACACCTCCTGCTGCAGCCCTCGCAGCAGCCAAGGCTGTGGGCGACACCCCGAACAACATGACGCCGGAGGGGCTAAGTGCGTTTGTCGCTGAGCGAGAGGCTGCGCTCGCGGCTATGAAACGCGCGGGTGTGACGAACGCAATGTACGGCGGCGGAATCAAGCTTGTCGTTGAGATGCCTGAGGATTCGCACAAGTAGTCGGGGGTGGGTCAGAAGAAACGAGGAGTAGCGAGGTACGTTCTAGATTGTGATTGCTGTGGGGCGAGCCGGGAGCTAACGACGTTAGTGGCAGTCAGATGCATGCGTATGTTGCGCGTAAAGGTGAGCCGGTAATCGATAACGTAGTTGAAGCGTTGCAGCCAGCCCATCCAGCGGGTGGATGGGCCGACTGCTCGTGTCCCGCTGGATTGGCTGGCTGCAACGCTTCAACTATGTTATCCATTACCCGTCCACCCTGCGAGGCGTTCAAGTCTCGACTCGATCTGCACGTCAGTGGGACTTCTGAGATGTGTTAGGAGAGGTCAGCTCTACCGACAGCACGCGATGGAGCATCGAACCATGCTTTAACGAGTGCATACAGGTGACAAATGAACCTGATGTGTGCCAACTAAATCCAAACCAGACAGCCTCAAACGCCGCGCGCTTTATCCCAACGTCTCCACCCGAAACCGCTCAGGTCCGGCCACCGCCTGATACTCGTCGAGAGTCATGAATGCTACGTTGGACGAGAATTCGTCGGGGCCACAGGCTGTGACGTAGACTGCCTCCACGTACGCCTCGAACGACGTGCATTCAGCAAACCGCGACATCTTGGAATCGCCGTCAACAGGGAGAGGAAAGGCAGAAGGAGGTATCGACTGCGAGTTGACAAATGTGATGCGGGGCCGACGGCGTCGGGCCTCTGTCAGGAGCTCCAGGATGCGCGGAATGGCTTGTTGTAACCGCAACACGGCACCTGGACTGTCGTCGACGGGCCAGCGGGAGTGAAAGACGAACACGACCTCCTTGAGGCTTACGGGAGGTGTGCGTTTCCCAAAGACACCGTTGAAGAGGAAAGGAAGTTTGGTATTGGTGACGCCGATGTTGAAGACGATGCGGCGGATGCCGGGTGGAGGATGTTCATATCGTTCTCGGCGATAGCCGTTATTTGGCTCCCACATGCCCGCCCAAGCGAACACGACGATGGAAGATGCCGAGATCGGCAGTGGGCCGCCGCGCGGTGTTGTACACCACATCCATAGGCGGATGACGGGCACGCGCCGGGCGCCCAAGTATTGCCCGAGGGCGCGGGTTCTCGAGTCCGTGACGTAGCGCAAGTCGAGAACGCGGGCGTCTAGAAGGACGTTTTGTAGGGTGTTATCGGTCGCGCGCCGGCAAGTTTTGCAGCGGCAATGCTGGCCGCTAAAGACGAGCTGCGCATCGACGCCTCGCAAAGAAGGTTGCCGTCCATCGATGGAATCCAGAATGTTACCAGGTTTAACGACGAGGTGTTCACGAAGGAAGTGATCGACTACATCGCGAACCTCGCGGGATACGAGGCGTGTGCGGAGCAGTGACGCTCGCGGTAGATAGCTGATGATGTGGTTGACAACGGATGGGTAATGTCTGTAGTCAATGCACTGGAGTGTTGGAAGGCGTCGGTTCAAGATGAAACGAATGTCCGTCTGGCGCAGCTTCTCGGGGGATGGAGGAGATGCGCTCATGGTTGCGAGCTCGTCGGGAAGCAGTGCAAGGTCACGCTCAGCTGATGGTGGCGGCGAAGCAGGAGGGATGCGGAACGGCGAGTTGCGGCTGAGGGGTGAACCAGCAAGAGAACGTGAGAGTGTGAGAGAGTGGAGAGAGTGAGAGAATTCAATGTAGAATGAAGAGAGCTATGAGGTGAGAGACTGGAAGGTGGGGTGTGCTATAGACTTACACTCCTCTCTGCGATCCAGTAACACAAACAGGATGCCCATCTTGATTTTCCACACTAACCATTCAATTCCTTGTCACCCATTTACCAATCTTCTTGTGCATCTGTCCCCTCCTCTGTTACTTGTCCTCTTGTCTGCCTCCCCATAGCCATGCGCCTTCGGGCCTGGAGCGTTACTCGCTCGCGACGTTCAAGCGTGGGCTCGTACGTTTCTCGCAGCCCAACACCTACTCCCGAGGAACTGTCAACATCGGTGGCAAACACCCTCACCCCAGGTCGCCGCAAGCGGCAGCCACGCTTCTCCGCACCTCCTGTAGCTGAGCGCGACGCCGTTCCTAAGACCGAGTCGACGCCCACCCTCGACCTCGACTTCTACCCCAACGTCGTTGAGGCCATCATCAACTGTCTCAAGGCCGATGGCGACCGCGCCACCCTTCTCGCCCTCCGCGGCACCTGTCGCACACTCCGCCGTCGCGTTGATCAAGTGCTCGCGCGCCACATCGCAATCGGGTACCGCGTCAAGCCGTTCCCCGCCCTCGTGCTCAACGGCGCTCTCGGCCCCGTGCCGGGTGTCGCCACCTTCTGGCCTAAGACTGGTCCGCCCTGCACTGGCAGTTCGCTCGCCATGGTCCCCCGCCGTCTGAGCAGCCACATTCTTCTCCATTCCAAGATTGTCGACGTGCGCGGTCTCATCACGCACGAGATCCTCGACCTGGGCCCGCGAATCGGCCATATCCCAGTCGTGCGTTTCCGCGAGAACAGCACAGGGTATCGCGCCAGAGCGACTCAGGAGGGCCACGACCAGGTCATCGCTTTCGCCACGCTCGATCCCGACACCGATCGCGGCCAGCACCTGTGTCCCATCCCACACACTGCTCGTGAGCTCGTCGCGACTCTCAAGTATCTCCCCGAGACTCCGGCCAAGATGCCGCCGTTCGACCAGCCGGACAGTCTGACGGACGTCACCCTCATCTTCCGCAAGGCTCCACACGGCCACCGCCGAGTTGCCCGCAAGAGCGACTTTTACCAGCAGCAGGTCGGCCTCGTCCAAAGTCTCGCCGAGATCGTTGCCGAGCGCATTCCTCTCGTGCGGTACACCATTGTGGGCATTGAGAAGCTCGACCTCTTAAACGCCGGGTTTACGATCCTGGCCAGCTTTGGCCCAATCCGCCCCGACTATATCATGCGTAAGCTCGTCGCCACCATCGAGGAGAGCCTCAAGAAGCGCTATCCCCACGCAACGTTTGAGGACATTGGGATCGCTTTCGAAAGTCTCCAGTTCAAGACGCTGGAAGACTACTACGCGTCTCTGTCACCGGCGGCGCTGCAGCTCGTGACTGACGAGACGCTTTAGAGTAGCAAATTCATTTTGCTTTTTGCATGTTACTTGTGCATCTGACTGTCAGAACTGAATGGGCAGGCTGACTCACCGCATCTTCAACCTGGACGCGTATATGAGCAAGTGGGCGACGCCACGGTGCAGCAGCATCTCGTTCGGCACTTGCACCGGCCGCATTATCGGATATGTTCGGTGCCTATCTATCCTACCTGACACGCGGAGCTTAGGAGGTCAGGCTGACCCCAAGTGTGGGGTTTCAGGTTGTTTGGCTATCTGGCTCCTCCCAGCGACAGTGCTTGCCGAGATCATCGGCCGAAACTGACGATCACATCTTCTAACACGTCCCATTCCTCTTCCACGCGACTTTCGGATATAAGGTCATGTCCAACGCGCCCAGCATGCACTCCTCCTCTTCACGGAAACGCTCCCGCTCGCCGAGCAACGACATGACGATACCTTGGCCTCCCGCGCGACCCGCGAAGCGGCGAGAGCTCAAGAAGCTGAGTGCTCCTCCACCAACGACCTCTCCTCCGCACGCCGTTATCGATCACGGCGCGTTTCCGCACATCATCGCTGCAGTTCTCTCGCACGCAGACAATCAGGCGCTACTCGCGTTTCGGGGAACGTCGAGAAAGTACCGCTCTGTCGTCGACGCACGGCTGTTCCGCCACGTCGTGATCGGCTCTGATTTCCACACCGCTGACCAGGGGTTGTATGTGACTGTCCCCGGACCCCGCGGCGCTTCCAAACCGAAACTGCGCTGGCGTGCCGGTGAGACGCCTCCTCCGCAGATCATCTCTGCGCGGATTCTTTCGCTCGTGAATATCGAAGCATGGGAGGCCAATCTATTCGCGAGTAAATGCGGTACAGACCTGATGAGCGCACTCACGAAACGGACGCCGCAGGTCCGCCTCGTGCGTCTGTCCAATACTCAGCTCCACCTTCGCTATTCCAAGTTCCTATCAGCGACACAGGGGCGACATGCTGGCACTGTTGTGTGCATCGGCGCGATCTCGCGGGACGACCCATGCGGGCCGTCCCGCTGTGGGGGCGACATCCGGGTCGAGGTCCCGACCCTGCCGATCGGCGTCCGGCGTTTCGTCCTCACCATCCCCTACAAGCCATGTTTCGCGTACCGCCAGGACCTTGTTGGGCTGTTCGGCGCCCAAGTTCCCAGCCTGCGCGAGGCCGTCGTAATCCTCGCCAACGCCAACGCGCCGCACTTCAAGCAGCCGCACGGCCGACGACGATCCCGCCGCCTCACTCCCGACTCGGCGTACGCCGCCCGTCTCCCCAACTTCAGTTTCCTGAAGACTATCATTCAAGAGATCTACCGCAGCGATCGCAGCATCCACTGGACGCTCGTCGGCGCGTCGGCCTTCCTCGACGAGATGGACTGCTCGCCAACGCCGTCTGTGGACGAGCTCGAGACCTTCATCGACGGGCGACTCGGCCAGGACTGGCGCAAACGTGTCACCCTCCTTGAGCCAGCACAGTACGCGCAGCTTGTTGGTCACCAACAGTATGAACTTGAGACCAGGCATCCCGAAGACGATCAGGTGCGACGATGCAACGCTCAGCTCAGCTGGTGACCTGGGACTCGGCCCATGAATACCAGCGCCATCACTAGGCGCTGGTCGCGTTCGCCATGAGGGGCTGATGGCGGACGGTGCGTCGCGCTCGGAAGGAGAGCGCTGGTGGCACCTTGTCAGTCCACCTTGGGGCGGCGCTGCTGATTTCCGTATTGCAGGAGCGGTGCTCTGCCGAACTAGGGACAGCTGAGCGGTATAATCACGGCGAGATACGCGACTAGGGCGTGGGACTGTCCTTCCGCCCACCTCAACGATAACTGATGTTAGACCACTTTAGAAAGCTTGGCTACTAGCTCCATAGACCCATGTATGTACCACTGTGTGTCCCACAGTGTCAGCTACTGGTGCTACCGTGACAAAGGTCCTCGCCTTAATGCCCTGATCAACCCTAATGGTTACTGGGGCGACCTGGATGGCTGCGAGAGCAGGAACGGCGACACGGCGCCCACTCCCTCAACAGTACCGCGTGGGTGTCATAGCTATGCCTTCGCGCCGATGTTGGGTATACCGCTGACTAACGACAAGGGACACATTCAGCTCTGTGACGCGTCGGGGCTCGAGGGAGCTGCGGAGATGCCAATGGTTGGCCCCACAGAACGTGGCATGCGGAATGCCGGCTCATCCTGTCATCTCAGCTTGACAGCGATCCTTGAACTGCGCCAGGAGGGGAACGCCTGCCATGCACATGGCACCTCGCTCACGCTCCTCCCTCATTCAATTGTGTGGAGCTCAAAGAGGTCGTCCCCTACATCGGCTCGATACTCCCGCCGCGTGCGGAATATAATTGTCCCAGCCGCCATCTCCGCCTGCTCGTCCGTGAACCTCTCCCAGCGCTTGAGTCCGGCCGCAACACTCGCAACGACGGCCCGCCGGATCGAGTCTGGCGCACTGCGCGTAATCGGGACACCAGACGCATCTGATCCAAGCCATTCAGGTCTGATCGTCTCAACATCGACAAGAGTATACCGCACCCCGCGGGGGATGGCCATAGTCATGCCGAGCACGATCGAGTTGAGGATTCCCATCGGCTTCGTCGCGCGGCGGAACCACACCTCCTCCTCCTGATGTGTTGTCTTCTCTGTGAACACGACGACGACGTCGCGGAGGCTCCGGGGACGCGCGAAAGGCGGAACATGCGCCTGCGGCATCCACGACCGCCCGGGGTCGTAGCGGACGTTAAGGACGAACCGCTCAACGCCGTCTGGGATGGGTCCGACGTCAGCCACGGCCGGATAGTCCCACGATCCGATCTCTGAGAACGTGGTGAACGTGACGAGAAGGGGTGCCGAGAGGGGACATATTGAGGAGAGCGGTCCGGCAGGGTGGTGTCGCAGGCGTACAGCGGTGAGATTCGTGAGAGCCTGGTTGAGCTGCGTGATCCGGCTGTCTGTTGCTCCGAACGGCCCGACGATGTCTGCGACTCGGGCGTGATACAGTACGCGTGCCTCTCCCTCCTCCTTCCATTCACAAGCTGGCCACAATCCCGGGATGGGTCCGCTCTTGCCGCAAACTTCGTTTGGTGCGTAGCTTGTGAAAAGGATATGGCGACATAAAATGGCGTCCGCACGATCGCGCAAGTCGCTGGACACAGTGCGAAATGCGATCAACGCCGATTTCGGCGCGTGCTCGATCACGGCATCGAGGATGTGAGGATATGCTGAAGAGTCGAGCACTAGATCCCCCACCGTAGCATTTTGAAGAGATGCTGTTGTGTCGGCCATAGAGGAGTGATAAGCAAAGCAGTGCGTGAGAGAGGAGCGACTCCCGACTTTCGGCGTCGACTCCGAAGTAAAGCACCTCCACCCCGTTCATGACGGCACGGCGTTCTCCGCCTCAATAATTGTCAAAACAAGCAACAGATGCATTGCCGACAAATAACAGGACAACCAGATACTATTGTGACTACAACTACACGCTATTAGGGTATGTATCACCTACGAAAGCTCCTCCTCTACAAGCGATGCTCTCCACTCCTGTGCAGACATGAACGTGAGGTGTGCAGCTGCCTCGGCGGCGGTCTCTGGCGTCCTCCACCATCCCAATCGCTCGCGGACATCATTGTGCAGGTGCCGTTCAACGGTGTCAAGCAAGTCCAGGCCAAACCAATCGGGAGCGACGGTCTCAAGGTCGACGAGGATACACTTAGTGTAGCCGAACTGGTATTCTTGCTTAGTTATGATGTGTTCAACGGCACTGCAGAGCAGCTGGAACCGCCCTTGTCCGATATGGCCTTCTCCTCGATTTCTGGCTGGACTGCTCGTCGCAACAGTTGGCGTAAATGGCCGCTTCCAATCGGTAAAGACGACGACAAGCTCGCGTGTGCCATAGGGGTAGAGAAGTTGCGCATACCAGAGAGAGTTGGTGTCCGCGAAGCTCTCAACATGGAGAATCACACGTCTCAACTGGCTTGTCATCGCAATGGTCTCGTCACCAGGGTCGGTTTTTGGCATCTTTGGTTCCCCCACAATGACGAGGTTGCGAGTGCGGACGGGACACTTGTCGACGCATTGACCAAGACCATTAGGAAAGAGGCGGACGGTCTCCACGTTGGTAAGGTGTTGGGCGAAGCTGGAGAAGGCGTCCGTGGGCAGCGGCCCATACAGGTCAATCGCGCGGGTTTGGGAGAACGCAGCAAGGTTCGTCATCGTCGAACGCAGACGCGGATCGGAGCCCTGGCAGTAGATGTCCAGCGCCATGCCTCCGATGGCAGCATAGATCTCGATGTGGCGGTACAGCCAGGGGTCGACAAGCGCTCGTACAGACCGGGATGTCACTCGGAGCTTCACGAGCCCAGAAGCATCGCAGCGGCGTATGATGGCATCGAAGACATGTGGGAACATGACATAGTCGATGACGCCCTTGGCGACCTCTGGCCCGGAACATGGCCCGCCTGGAGTTTGCGATGTTGACGACGGAGGATGAAGACATTCGAGCAGAGGGGACGGTGCTTTAGATGGCGGCGATAGTGGTTGCTCGTGTCCCGTTGGATTGTCGCTTGCAGAATTGGAGGCCACAGCGCTGCCTAGGGCCACGTCGCGCACCGACTCCGGCGAGGAATGCGACCTGACTGAGGACGCGGCAGAGGTCAGGTCAGGCTGTGATATTATCAGCTCGCCGTCGCTGGAGTCACCGTCGAGCGAGATATCGTCGTCACTGTCCTCAAAGCGAAACAAGACCCCGGTCAGGTCATCATCTGGGTAGACATCCATGCCCTCCTCTCCAGACGCAGCTGTGGAAGGTAGCGAACAAGGTGTGTGCTCGTGGACCGCCGTGTCGGCCCGGCGACAAGAGGGAGAAGCGGAGGTATCGAACGGTGCGCGGAAGGGAAAAGAGCAGGTGAGTGATGGAGTTGATGCCACCACTACGCGTTGCGGGGAGCCTGACTGCTGATCGCTATCGGGGATGGTGGAAAGGGTGGTCGGGCTAGATGCGGCTTTCTCCAAGGTGCGCGATGCATCGTGCACACCTCTCTCGCCTTGGCCCTCGTTCACAGGGCGGTATATCGAGTCCGATCTAGGTGTCGCCATGTATGTATAGGATGAACAAATGATGAAGATGGAAGAGAGATTGGATGGAAGATGAGAGATGGATGTGATCGCAATCGAACAGCCCTTTATTGACAACCTGGTCCGTGCGGATCATTGTCTCACAGTGTCTCATCTCTCAACATACCACAGCCCCTCACGCTTCATCCTACATTCCAATAAAGCCCATAATCCCTCGAGTTGGCCATTTCTCCTTGAGTGGCGGGTTGCGCGTGTCCGTTTCAAGCACCTCAGCAGTCTCGAGGAGGTGCTCATCGCGATCGAGCGTCGCCGCGTACTCCTCCCGGGTTTTAAACACGACGCGCTTGATCGCCGCACGAACATCGGCAAATGGCCAGGGATCGGAGCCGCTGTCCGCAATCGCCTCCCTCGGCTTAGCCTCATCGGCGTCGGTCCCATCGGCGATCGTCTCATCCTCGGCGACGCCAACGGAAAGGTGTTGACGCAGCGAGTCCTCAATACTGCGCAGCAGCTGCCCCTCCAGCTGGGACACAGAGTCGAACTGCTGGCCAACCCAGCCAGGATACAGACTCTTAAATCCCACGACTGTGACGGTAAAGTCTTTCCGGCGTGTCCGGATCAACATGCCAGCAATGGAGGACGAGAACGAGTTCCAGCGCTCTCGTTGCAGCCGCTCACGGTCCCATGGCGGCAGCGCATTGATCCACCTCGGCTCGACGATGTGCACAACGACCTCGGGCACAGTGGGCGGAAATAGCTCCACTATGATCGGGAACCGAGCCTCCCCATGTTGAGCGGGATGGTAGCGCATATTGATGACGAGCTTTTCGACAACGTCAGGAACCACAGTTCGCCAGTCGCCCAACGCAACCTGCGGCGCGCCCACATCACCAAACACGACCATTTTGGGTGCAGTAACATGCGACTTGTACAGCTGCGCGTTGTCGTGATCGGGTCGTACGCGAAGTACCCGGACATTCTTGAGCGCGCGCGACATGGGAAGGAGAGTCATGTCGCCAATGCCAATGATATCGACAACGCGAGTGTGGCCAAGCAGCTGCTGAGATCGCGCTAGCTCCCACTTGACGCGCTTTTTCTTCGCCTGTGTCCAATCAAAGTAGTGCCGGTCGCGCAGACCTGGTATTCGGCCGTACGGCGATGTGACGTTCATCCGGGGTGGAGTGTCACACGCCATGACCACATGCTCGCCCATGAGAGCGTCGACGCGTGCGATAAGGGACTTTGAGGTACGACGAAAGGCGCAGAGGGTGGGCCATGTCGCCCAGCACAGAATGTTGTCAACGATGTGAGGATAGGCGTTATCGTCGATCCAACATACGCGGGCTGGTGGAGCATCTGCGGGTCAGCCAAGCCGAGGGTACCACACATTAACACCAACCCTCCCCACTTGTTGCCGCCATTGTGCGACTATGCAGATCTCGATAAAGGGATATACCTGCGCTGCTTGCAATGAGTGGACAACGTTGTGCTGGAACTGAGGAGTGGTCTGACACAAAGGACTCGTTGCGACGCTAGGCCGAGTGTTTGTGACTGAGATGTACTCCATGGTGTTCAGCCGTTGGTTGATTGCCGATCGGGCCGATCGGCCCTGGGTCCCGCCTGGTTTGATTCCGTTCCTCACCCAATCATTTCGCATGTTGCTATCTAGACCAGCTGGTACAGTTCCTTGCTTGGAGGCAAATGTCACAACAGTACAACAACTCATGCAGAATCATACAACGGCGTGTGCTATGAACATCGCGCCTGGCGTCAGTTTTGTACGCCGAGCTCCATCTACAATAAGGAGGCTGTCATCACTCCAGCTTCTCACACGTCTCGAGGTCATACTGCTCATGGCCGTACTCCCTGCAATACTCTTCTCCAGTCATAAACAGTACACGATCCCCTAGGGCTCCAAGGCTTTCGAGCACGAAACGTTGGCATCTCTCATGATGGGCTGGAGGATGGTCTTCAACGCCCAGAGCTGAGAAAGGAAAGCGGTGGAAATCGACAAGCTTCACAGTGGTGTTCAGACACTGGATGAGAATGCCTTTGACAGTGTTGCAAAAATGGTAGAGGGCATTCGTTGGTGTCGTCGCCGTGGCGTTATCGTAAAATCGGAAGTGCAAAACGTATGTCTTAGGCTTGTAGCGCAGCAGAGTCGGCCCACTCTCATCTGCCGTTGTCATTGCCGTGACGTTCCAAACGAACTTGTGCGCGCCCAATGGGACACCATGCGCCTTGCAGCGGTAAGTGGACCCATACAATGGAAGCGTTCCGAAAACCACAAAGGTATGAGCACCATATGTAAACAAGCCTCTGTACTCTCCCTGCATCGGGATGAGCCGTACGGTTTGAGGATGAAGGACTCCTTTCAGGAGATCGAGGCCTTTAAGCGTGACGGGCCCAACGATGTCGAGATTGCGACAGAGCGCGAAGAAGGGTTCGTTCCTCTGGATGCGATATTTCAGTCGGGGATTAGGGGGTTCAAACTCGCGAAAGATGGGTTGAGTTCCGAGGTAAGAACGAATCGCGATTGGAAGCTTGCGGTACATAGACCTTTGTATGACCAGATGCCGCCCAACGTCTCGGTAGCAGCGATCACGGTACGACTTGTTGGTCAAACGAAACGTTAGAAGAACCTCGGGCGAAGAAAACTTGAGAATCCTGTCGATAATGTGAGGATAGCTTTGGTGGTCAATGACAACGGGGCGAGCTAAACTGTGAGCGAAGCCACAGAATGACAAACCCACTATCAGGAGGCTGCTCGGCCAGGGGGAGCCTCTTCATGGTCGTTCGGTGGCGAGAAGAGTAATGGAGACATGTGAAATGGGAACCGTACAGCATGCTTGAGACCTGATAAATTGACACTGGGTGGAGGGCACAATCCGTTTTGGCCACGTTGCATGCTGTGCAGCGCCACAGCAATCATCATCCTCCTTGGCTCCGATCACCCTTCCGTTTCTCACGTTGTGGAGATGCAGTGCTGCATGCACATTGAACGGGACTACCAAACACTATTCTGGGCTTTGCCAGCCTCGCTGGATGGGCACGTGCCGTTCTTTTGGACCATCAGGCTGGGTGGAGGACTGAAACGACGGTTATGTGAAGTGGAATGAACCGACGAATACGCTCAGGCCTCCCACCAGTGGTACTGGTGTAAAGCGGGGCGCATCGCCAGCTCAACAGAATAGGAGGCGTTGGGGCGGATCTGCTAGAAGACCTCCGCGAAGGATTTGTGCGGAAAGTGTGATGTGTGCGGGCGAGCTCGGCGTTGCTTGAGGCTGCAATGTGCATCGCATGAGTGGGGGGCGGCGACAATCGTGTGGACGATTGTGTGGAGATGCGCGATTGGAAGCGGACTGCCGGTTGAGCAGTGCGAGTAGGAGCACCGAAGCCAAATGTCTGCCCCCGAGTCACAGTCGGCGTCGGCGTTGACGGTAGCATAGGCATCGTTCGCACCGTTCAAGGCCGCAAGAGCACTGAACAGTCAATGCTGCCAACGTGGCTGCTTTGTGAGGCGACGAAGTTGTTCGTGGGTCATGGCAGCTGACAATTGTTGAAAGGGGACTGATCTGCCTTAGCTGTGTCCATGAGAAGCATGAAAAGCTTCGTCACGGCGCTTGAAGCGTATGCGCCACCCGATGTGACCGCTGGCGATGACGGCCGCGACGCTGCCAAAGCGTGCCCAGCAGCTGCAACCTGTCCAGCAAGAACCCACATGGTGATCACCTTGTGCCCTTCACGGTGGGTAGTGCAATGCGTCAAGCAACTGGGATTAAATGAATCAAATGGGTTTCTGAAGGTTGAAAAGAAATCGACGATGGAGACCGGCGGTTCATAACAACGAGCAGGCGCGAGGTGTGCACGAAACACAACTTCATGGTGCAAGTGCCCTGAAGCAATGTCTTCCGGTCAGGCAAAAGATACAGAGCAAGATACTGTCTACAACGCTGAGGGTTAACATATGCGCTTATAAGTCTCGAAACTCACGGTCACCCATCTCGAGGGCGAGCTGCTCCGCGCTCCGCATTTGAGCATACTCGTCCAGCGATAAGAATCGCAACCTCTCGCACCGCGTTCCGAGGTTGAATTCTCCCAGTTGACGCACGATGTGGACCCGCACGCGATCTGCAAAGGTCTCCTCAAGCGTGCGCCCGCTCATCTCGGCACTGGCGATCCCCAGCGTCATAGGTCTCACAGCGGAGAGGTTGACGAGGAGGACCTCGAGCTCGTCCGTCCCAGCCACAAGCAGACTCGAGACCGAGTACACGAGTACCTGGTGCTGCTGTCTAAGGTCAAAGTCGGGCACCCACTTATTGAGCCCCGTTCGAGAGTCAAAGATGAACACAGCCTGCCGTAGCTGCGTTGGTCCACCAATGTTCTCCAAGATCACTGTTGGCGAGTGGAGAGGCGAGTTGAAGACGATGCGTTCGACCGAGCGGGGGATGCGCAGCCCAGGCATTGTCTCCCGGTCGCTAAGAGGTCCGAGGATGACCCACTGGGGCGCGACGATCGGACCGGTGAGATCTGGCGGGCGTGGCTGGGTCCACCCGTCACTGGACACTGCCAAGCGCACCACCTGCACGTGTTTGAGGTAGATTGGAAGCGGCGCGAGTCCCATAGGCGGAAAACTGTCCAAAAGGTCGACAACGGTGGTGTATGCCAGCACGCGCGAGAAGAAGCTCCTGGCGGAATTGGGCCACCCTTCCGTCATCGTGCGGGTTGGGTAGAGCCGTGTTGGGAACTTGGGGTGGAAGCTCGTGCTGGAATTAACGACGACATCGTTCCCGTATTTCGCATAGCGGATTTCTAAGTCCGGTGCGAGTTTGGAGTCGGCCCAGTTGCGCAGACGGTGACATGTGAGTCGGAGCTTGAGCATGGAGGGAACAGGGGCATAGGCGAGGATGGTCTCAAAGATGTGGGGGAACGCCTGGTGGTCGAGGACAGCGGGTTCGGAGGCCGGGCTCACGGAGGATGGCCTGGGTTCAGAGTTGTCGGCCATGGCTGATTGGAAAGGTGAATGTGAGGAGTAGAGGTATTGATGACAGCTGCCGGCGATATCAACGTCTGACGCACTGGTCGGGTTCAATTTTGGACGGCACCGAGAACACCGGAGTCGTCGCAAGAGTTCGGTGATGACGTACACTTCATAAACATCGGAGCTGATCTCTGCCACAGAATACTGACCGGAACCCAGCTTGATGGTAGCAAGGTAAGGTGCTCGTTTAGACTGCGAGCAGGCAGTTCTGCCTTCTTATCTGCTTATCTGACAGCGGGGAACACAGTGACGGAGGGCCATGGAGTGGAGCCAAATTCCGCGAGTTATTCCCTGGGCTATGCGTTCGTAGAGACGCCGTGGCTAGGTGTCTGGTCGGAGACGGCGATGAGACTGGACAGTCATGAGATTGCCATTCCTGTCGTGTTTGGGCTGTCCGATACATCATGTCTTTCTTATGTGTCAACAGGCGCCAACGCCGACTGAACTCCGATGACTCGACAGCCGGTCGCCGGCCGAGGCAGTAGCCGAGCGGGTCAGCCCCACGGGGGAGTCACCGATTTCGGCTCGAACAAATGGGTCGAGTTGTCACCTTCCGTTCTATCCTCTCCTGCCTCGACGCGCTCGTCCACACACATCCAGCTACGACATGGGTCTGAGCGAGCGCGAAAAGATTGCCCAAGAGGCAAGGGAGATCAAGCCGGAGGTCGTGCTCGACCCAGAAGGCGAGAGTATCGCGGCTGCTCCACCAGCGAAAGGGCATTCGCCGTTTGTGGGCTTCGCGGCGGGATTGTTATCAGGGTGAGTCGTGCCCCGCCCCGGGGGACGAAGCTGATCGTAGATGGACAAAACTTGTGGTCGGTGAGTCCGTCTATATGAAGCTGTGTAAGTAGGATGAAGCTGACGGACAGGACATCCGTTCGACACAATCAAAGTGAGACAGCTGAACGGGGACAAGAATACAGCTGACGATAGACACGATTGCAGTGTGCACCACCGGGGACGTTCCAAGGCGCCTGGGACTGCCTTGTGAAGACGGTGACGAAGGAGGGACCACGAGCAGTGTACAAGGGTGCATCGGTGCCCGCCATCTCTTGGGGCATTACGGACTCAATCTTGATGGGGAGGTGAGTGAGAGCCTGAAGCGGCGATAGTCTGAGGCGGTATAGGTTGGAAGATGAGTTCCAGAACGCTACTGACGCACAGTTTGCATAACTACCGCGCGTATCTGAAGACACACGGCTTCTCGGAGCCTATGCCTAACGGGGAATCTGGGACGCGTCTGACGATATTGGGACACTCGATCGGGGGTCTGTTTGCGGGTTGGACCAAGTGAGCGGGGCACTCGTTCTACTCTGACTGCAGTGCATCCGTGGCCCACCCGACTGAGACAATCAAGTGCAAGCTGCAAATGCAGCTCGTACAGCCTGACAACGTGCCCAAACAATACTCTGGACCGATCGACGTTGTGCGACAGACGTACGCGGCGCAGGGCATCACGGGCATGTGGCGCGGCCTCCCAGCAAGCTTCATTTACCGGTCATGCTTCGCGGCTATGTTTGGTGGTGAGTGTGGCCCGAGCCGAAGCGAAGCGCCAAACTTGCCGCATTGCCATACGAATGGCGCTGATCCCAGGTTTCGAGATGTTCAACCGCCTGTTCAACAGCTGGAAAGGCACCTCTTGGGAGATGTCGCCCGGCGCATGCAACTTTTTCGCCGGCGGCATGGCGTCGAACATGTATTGGTTCACTGCGCTGCGTGAGTGCTCCTGTTCGTTGCAAGCCTGACGCGCAGCTTTGGACAACGTCAAGAATCGCATCATGTGCGACTCGCCCACGAACCCGCGGTACAAGAGCGTGCTCGACGCGTACAGGCAAACATGGGCAGAGACGTACGATCCGACCAAGGGCTTGGGGTGGAACAGTCGTGCCCGTGTGCGCAATTTCTACAGGGTGAGTGACTGTGACTAACCGACGTGTTGGTGAGCTGACGTCAGGGCTTTGTCCCCGTTGTTCTTCGCGCGTTCCCAACCAACGCGGCGGCCCTTGCGGTGTGGGAGGCGACGATGCGCTGGGCGACAAAGTAGACGACGGTGTGGTAGGTGTAGTGACCGGCAGACATCTAGCATTGTATCTTATCACATCATGCACGCAGGGCGTGCCCCGATCAACACGGCCCCAGAATTCATCGAGACTCGACCTTAATGTTTCTCACATTCCCTAGGATACGAAGAGGTTTACAAGCGCAAGCAGCCCAAAGATGGCCAGAACGTCCCGCATCATCATCCACATGTCTACAGCACTCGAGGCGCTTTGAGCGTCCACCGAAGGGTCGGAAACTTGGCAAGCCATGGTGGGCAACGGATCGATCGCCCCAACCGTCTTCGTCGCCCACATCTTGTCGAACTGCAGCTGGAAGTATGCAAGCTCGAGCTTCAGCAGCTCAATGTCGCGGTCCCTCTCTTCCAGCGCCGCCTCGGCCAGCTCCATGTCGCGCTCCCTCTCTTCCAGCGCCGCCTCGGCCAATTCAAGCCGCCCCTCCGCGACGCTTACAATGTACTCGTACTCGTCCAATGTGGCTTCGGTTGCCGTGACGTAGTTGGCATGCTTTGCTTCGAGGGCACTGTGGGCCGTCTTGAGACACCGATACTCGTTCAGCTTGACCTCCTTGCGAAGCTTCCGGTTGGCGGCGGTGATCTGGGACGTGCGGTGCAGGAGCGCGTCTATCTCTGTGCTTGACGAAGTGGTCCAGGCAAGACAGCGGCGGCGTGGGAGACCGAGTACGTCGAGCGTGCGAGAGAGGGTATTACCTCGTAAGATCGCAGTGGTAGAGGGCACGGTGCCGATAGCCAGCGGAAGGTCTAGGTCACCAGGGTTGTTGGGAATGAAGCTTGGGACAGATGTACTCCGGCTAAGCCATGCGAGCTTGGAAACGTCGTCTGCCACCCGCAGTGGTGAAGGCTTGACTGGGAGGTGGGCGATGTGGTTCAACCCCAAGGTCGAGAGCGCGTCCTTGGGTTTTCTGATGGGCACATTGGGCGTCACGTCTCCTTCTGAAGTACTCGTATGAGTAGGAGGGGCGAAGATGTCTGTCGCAGTCGAGATCGACAAACGGGGCCGCGACCGCCCAAACTTGCTGAGGGAGAGGGTCTTCATTCTGCGACGCTGGTGATTCAAAGGCTTTGGTTCAGCCCAGGATATAAATACATTTCGGGCGTGATGGGTAAGCATTTCCTATTGACCTGCTCGGCCAGAAAACACAGCTGACAACGCAGCGACAATGCTCAATCAGTGCATCACCCATCACTAGATCGGATACAATAGCACCGCCGTCATCACATCACACTTATCCTTCGTCCTGAAACCCATCATTAGCAGACCCCATTGTCTGTTTGTAGCGCCGCCGACTAGCTGTGCGGGAAGTATGAGCTGTACGCGTTCAGGGCGGGCTGGCCGCCCAAGTGGACGTAGAGCACATTGCTCCCCGGCCTGATACCGCCCTCCTTGATGAGCTGCATCATGCCCGCCATGGACTTGCCCTCATACACAGGATCGGTGATCATCGCGTCGGTCTGGGCCGAGACTGGCATCAGTCAGGACGCATTGCACCAACTCTACGGCCACCCACACTTGATGGCCTCGAGGGTCTGTTCGTCAGGAATACCGTAAATGCCCGCATGGAAGCGCTCGTCGAGGATGATTGCCTCGTCGGGGATCTCGAGCTCTGGGTCGAGCAGCTTTGCCGTGTTCCGCGCAATGCGGGCTACCTGCTCCTTGGTCTGGGTAGGCTTTCCTGAAGCGTCGATACCGATGACTTTGCGCCCCTTGCCTTCAGCGACGGCGCCGACTATGAGGCCAGCATGCGAGGAGCCAGTGACGCTGCACACGATGAGGGTGTCGAAGAATACCCCCAGTGCTTTCTCCTGCTCCGCGAGCTCGACAACGAGGTTCGTGAATCCGAGCCCACCGAGCTCGTGGTCGCTCGCTCCCGCAGGAATGTAGCTGCCGTCAGCTCAGTAACACGCTAAAGGATAGTTGGACTCACTAAGGCTTCCCACCCCGCGCTTCGATGTCCTTGAATGCCTGCTGGGTTGCCTCCTTGTGCTCGATACCAAAGTCTTCGCTGTTGAGGCGCACATCGCCGCCCATGATTCGTGACAGCAAGATGTTGCCCACCTCCGCATACAGCGGAGGGTCGATTGGGACCCAACGCTCCTGTACCGTGACTGCCTTCATCCCACTGGCCGTAGCGGTGGCTGTCACGGCGCGGGTGTGGTTGCTCTGCACACCGCCGACGGAGACGAGTGTGTCGCATCCCTTCGCCTTGGCGTCGGCGACAAGGTACTCGAGCTACCGTTAAAAGGCATTCCCGGTGTCAAACCCACCTTCCGGACTTTGTTTCCACCGTAAGCGAGACCTGAGTTGCAGTCCTCCCGCTTAGCATAGATGTTCACTTTGCCTCCCAGAGCAGCCGTCATCTTGGGGAGAAACTGGACAGGCGAGGGCCCGAACTGGTGTCAGCGGGGTTGGTGTCTGGACCCACCAGGAAGGACTCCTTGGGGATGGACGCGAGCTTGTCCTTGTACACCGTCAACATAGTACTGGTAGTGGGTTTGTGAGTCAGAAGGGGATAGCTGCAGCAGGGGGGTGGGGTTGCTCGCAGTCTATATGAATACCGGGAGTACGAGAACCGGACCAGTCCTCTGGGAGGTCGCCATCCTCTTAGCGCCCTATTGTCCTCCCTGTCCCCTACTCATACCTCTCTTCGGAAGCCTGTTTCGGTCTCCAAAGATGGGGACGCCGAGAATATCGGTGACAAGCCTGGCGGGGATGACCAATATTGATTGGAGGTGGGGGAGGACATGCGGGCAGAGGCTGCCCGCTTCAGTTGCCCGATACCACTCCATGATCCGTCGGTCAACATCGGTGTCTCTGTTAACATGTCCCCGAGTTTGGATGCTGACTCGGTCCGCGTCGAACGCCATCGTATGTACACCGCACAGCCCCCAGATACGGTACGTCGCTTGTTTGAAGCTGGTCACATGGCGTGTTCCTTACGGGTGGACCGGACCATCACATACTCCCGGTATCTGGCGCCTATCAGTGATCATGACAACATGTACACGGAGGGTGGTCTTGTACGCCGAGGTATCCGATATCTGCCCTTCGCTTAGAGATGTCGCTCACTCCGAAGGGAGTGTGGACAGCGAAGGGAAGGATCCGGTGGCTTGCCATCGGGGTCGACCTCCAGTCTGTGTCACATTAGAACTCGCCGGCTCTTTGGCAACGTCCCAACCAGTGCTCGTATGCACAGCATAAGCAACTACAGCGCTACAATGGGCGACCACGAAATGTACTCTACGGATTGGTCCGGGACTCTAATTCTCTGCGGAAGTCGTAATCTATACCTGGCAATCACAGAAGTATCCCTCAGACATGCGGCGCATGTATGGGCGGAGTGGGGGGTCGTCGTTGTCCATTGGCATACGTTGGCGCGCTTTCTTGCCCTGCGGCCATCGGTGGCTGTCCCCCCTGCCCGAATAAGGCAGGATCGACCTGAGGCGCACCTCCCGGCTGCGGCCAGGGCAGCTCCAGCCCGACCCATGGGAAGTCGCCAAGCAAAAAGTCGAGTTCGCTCATCGCGGTCGCAGGCGTCTGACCCGGGGCGGGAATGGGACCACCGTACTGGTTCTCAAACCCGACCGATGGAGGCATGAGACCCTCACGGTCGGAAGCGGCTGCTGCACTTGTCTGATCGTCGAACGAGCCTTCCCCGCGGCGCTGAGTGCGACACAGACGGCGGAGGTACTTCGCATGCAGGGCCGGTGAAGAGTGCGGGTACGCGCTCGCGTTGTCCAGGGCGTCCGCGACCTTGACGATGAGCTCGCGCGTGTACTCCACCTCGGCGGTGTCAAAGTCGTACAGCTCCGGCGTACGGCATAGCGTCCACAAAAAGGTCGCTGCGTATAGCGCGAAATGAAGGAGCGTGTCGGATGCGTATGTGAGCTGCGACTTGTCCAGGTCGCCGAAGCGCAGGAGCACTGTGGACGCGGCGTTTAGACAGTGGTGGAACGCAGGGATTGAGCGCATTTGGCCGGCAGTACCGAGGCCGATCGCTGGAGGAGCCGGGGGAATGCGCTCAGCTGGTGGGATCCTCAACGTCTGGTTCAGTATCATGAGGTTGAGGTTGAGCGCCAGCGATGAGTTCCAAACGCGGGGTTTGTGGATGTATGCTGGCGTCCCGCCAACTGACGTCAGCTACAGGAGCTGCACTACTGAACCCACCATCGATGATCTCTCTGATCCATGCGTCCAGAGTAATGTCCCACTCCTTGTTCATTGACTTGGCCAGCACTGAAAGATTGAGTGGGCTAGGAGGTGGTCCGTCGCTCAGCAGCTCGCGGTAGTGGAGGAAGCGCCTCCGCAGGTCGACGCTGAAGGCGACAAACGTGTCAATTAGAGCATGCTCAGGGAATGCCTGCTTGAGCCAGAACTGGCTGGTCGCGATCAGTGGATCCGTTGGCAGAATCAGCATTGGCTGACGGAACTGCATGTGGAAGATGGAGTTGGTCGAGAATAGCGTCATCCTGGGGTCAGCTGAATGGTCCCTTGCATGATAGCCCACCAAAGCCTTTGTCGGTGACGAAGGTCCCGCCGTTCCGACTCGGTCATCCGGTCAATAGCCGCCTGGGGTGGGATTTGACCGAGGTTCAGCTCCTTGGCCAAGATCACAGCCTGCAAATCGTCAGCAACCAGTCAAAGGCACCAGAATTGTTCAAACACACCCTGTTGAAGTAGAACGTGGCCTTGTCGTCGTCTGGCTCCTTCCAGAGGGACATGGCGACGATTGCTTGTACGACCTCGACTGTGCTGACGGCTTCAGCGAAAGCCCACATCAGGTGGTCGCGGGCAAGGACGACAATGTTTTGATGTATCTGGTTATGTGATAGCGGCTGCGGCGCATGTCCGATCTGGT
Organism: Cutaneotrichosporon sp. PL3408A; assembly: GCA_023629975.1. Lineage (NCBI taxonomy): Eukaryota > Fungi > Basidiomycota > Tremellomycetes > Trichosporonales > Trichosporonaceae > Cutaneotrichosporon > Cutaneotrichosporon sp. PL3408A. The sequence continues at coordinate 1,317,314 of JAMAMB010000004.1, forward strand.
CAATATATCGGGATCCAATACACACTGGAGTAAGTACAAGTACGTGGGGGGAAGCTCACAGATGACAGTGTAGAGGAATGACGACTGCTGGCGCACGTAGTCTGCTCTGTCAGTTCACAAGCGGAAGTGGATCACTCACCGTGAGTATGTGTGACTGGGTCGATGATCGCCATTGCGCGGTTGAAGTGCTTCACAAATCTGTGCATGGTGAGCACCAAGCCTTCTCGGAGAGAACTTACATATTGAAGAAGCTCCTTGCCTCGTCCAACGTGACATATCCCAGTGAGACTGGATCGTCGCCTTGATGTCCGTTTGCTCCAGTTGCGAGAGGAGCACCAGAACTTGAGGGTCGGAGGTCGCGATGGAATTCCGCACGCGGTGATCTCTCAACTGGCTCGCGGATAGGCAGAGGCTCCGCGGTACGTGGCAACACACGGCTGACGCTTGCCTCGGAGTACGCGTCTTCGTCCTCTTCGCCATCCCACGGATCTGCATGCACCATGCTCCGTAGCGACGAGTTGGCGGGCATGGGCTGTGGGAGACGAGATGGCCCAGCACCGGGTCCCATGTCGGACGGCTGCTGGTCAACGGACATGAATGGGTACCGCGACACTGAGGACAGGAGGGCACGTTCGGGCGAGCCGCCACGATTCCAGTACGCCGACGATGACTGTGGATGAGGATTGACTGCTCTCGGTTCGTGGTGCGATTGCTTGGGCGCTGGGGATTCGGCACCGCTGTCGGTCGGCGGGCTGCTGTGAGTGAGGGCAGTCAAAGGAGGGGAGGCTTGGCGTAAAGACGTACGGGTTCTTGCGTTTCCGGCCACGGTTGTGCTTTTTGAAGACGCATTCGAGGGACATGCGCACACATCGCGCACAAGGTTTGGTATGATCGGGGTCATCGGGTGCGGGGTGGCATCGGATCTGATGTGAGCTTCGGGCTGAGGCGGGGTGGATCGGATTGGGATGGAACGAGAGCAGATGTCTTCAAGGACGACAACAGCATCAAAAGTGGAGAGTCAAGGGCTGCTAAGCAAATCCATACCTTGTGACGGCGGCACTCGTTGCATGCCTGGCTGCCTCGCTCCACGACTCGCAGCTTTGGTTTATAGTCGCCTCCGGACGGGGAATTTGCCTTGGACTCTGGTGAGGTCGGCGCAGTGTGCACCGCCATGTGTGCGAGATGGTCCATGTTGTCGGAGCTTCAGAGGCGGCGCTGTGTCGAGAGGAAGATGCTAATTGATGAGAGTCGATGTGGATGGAGCGTGTCAAGGGGAGGATAGTTGAATGGTGTTCGGATGGCAGTTGGTTGAAAGTGGTTGTTGTAGTTTGAGTGGGAGGTGGTAAGGTGAATTGATAATGGGGGGACGGGGAAAGGATGCCGAGTTTACTTTGGGGGGGAGGGTGTATAGGGGGGGTGTGGGGGGTCAGGAGGAGGTAGGAGGAGGTAGGAGGAGAGCGTGGGAGGGCCACCTGGGTAGAGCCGGGGGTGCTAAGAGAGAGTGGCTTGGGTGGCGGAGTGCATCGTTGGGTGGGTAGCTGGGTAGCCCGCCAACCATTGATTGACCTTGGGTACCCACTGCCGCTACCGTCTACTCCTCGGTACCGTGCAATGTTAACCACTCTCCATCCAAGCTGAATGCCCGATCCCGATGTCCCCGAATATCCTCCCCTAGCCTTCTTGCTTACACCGGCTCGTTGCCCCCCCTCATAACTGCACCTCGTTACTGATCTCTCAATCCCTCATAGTCATAGCGTCGGCATGCCTGCTGGCCTCCTGACCACCTCATGCCTGTATCTCCGTATTCAATATGCCATTACGGTCTCAGTATACCAGTGCAAACACCGGACCGAAGTAAAAAATATAAAAAAAAAGTGGTAGCCGAGACGTCCAAAGCCGGTACCTCGTACTTTTTGGCGAGCACGACAGACTGCACGACGATTTGGCGCACCCAGATCCAAGACACGTAAGGTCGCTCAGTGCGCCATGAGCACTTGGATCGGTTCGCTCGCGCGATCGGTCGTGGCTCCCGATGGATGTTCTCGAGACTTTTCGGGTGCTCGGACATGGCCAAATCACCGTGGCAAACGCGGGGTCAGTGTCATAAATGCGGCCCCCTATGACCTTCAAGACCGACAACGAGAGCGGGGCCACGGAACGGGTACAAGTCGGCGATGCTGGAATCGGCGCATCGGTGCCAAGCCGGCAAACCCGGCAGCTACAGGCCTTGGGTGTCCAATACATCGTTTCCAGTCGTCCCAGTTGTTTCGCGACGCGGCTTCAATGCTCTTCGCGAGATGGCTCTCGATGCATGCTAAACGACGCGACCACCAAATCTTCAGATTTACTGCTCTGCCTGGGCCTGCCAAGAGTGGTGATTACCCGAGAGCCGAATCATGGGGATTACTTAAACACGGACCCCGTTACGGCTTTGGAATCTCCTCTCGCTCTCATGGGACCGTCTGGCAATTCTATGTCGGCCTGTGCTTCAGTGGGAGTGATCGTAATCTGTGTCTGTAAATTGCAATTGTAATTGCAGTGCAGCACATTTGTAGAACAGAGCGATGGATTTGATAGAGTGTTGATTGGAGCTGGTGTAACGTGGGTATTGGAAAGTCGGATGATGTGAGTGTCCCTCGGCCTGCCTTGCACTCGGTGTCGTCGGCATTCTGTGGCGAGTAGACCGATTACATCCATGTCACCCTCAAACAATCACTCTGCCTCACCCAGCAGTGAACACCGAACATCTACTAAAAAGCCACAAGGGAGGGGACAAAAGACGATCCGAGGGCGTTGAGCGCGCGCTGGATTGGGTCGGCTCGGTGTCCATGTGCGCATGACTGGGCCGCCTCGTCGCTGGTTGGCTCCCTCTGTCGCGTGGTCGGTGTCGCACAACACTCCCTTGCTTGATACAAGGGTCGCATCGGGTCACAGCGGCCTCCTGCAACCCCCGAACCGCTTCGCATACCTCGGAGAGCTTTGCCCACCCGACTGCACCAAGACGCCAGCGCTTACTGATTTCACTGCCATTTCTCACCATAGTCGCCTCGACTCACTCCAAGATCCATAAGAGGTTCTCTTACCACCTCTCTCCCTTCCAACAACTTGTTCAATTTACTAACATCTCACGGAAGAATGTACGACGTCCTAGTTCTTGGAGCCGGAGGTACGTGCGTGAACATTTCGCCGTCCGTCGCCCTGCCGACGACGGTTGCGGAAGCCCCGATCACCAGGGGGCACACTCCGCAAGCCGCTCGGGCTGCGCAATGCACGTATCGCGTGCCCGACTCGTGCCTGCCGTTGAATGACACACCGACTTGCTTGGATCCAAGTCCACTGACTTGCAGTATACGGTCTGTCGATCGCGACTGAGCTCACGAACCGTGGCCTCAAGGTTGCGGTCGTAGCGCGCGACCTCCCAGAGGATGACTTCAGTACGGGCTTCGCGAGCCCGTGGGCGGTGAGTAGCTGGCCGGCGCCATCTGGCGGCGAAGCTTCTGTGCCATTACTCGGAACTCGACTAGAAGCTTTCGCATCGAGTCCTATTGACGTCGCTCATACGCAGGGATGCAACTGGTGCACCTTTGAGGAGCGCGGCGACACCCCGGCTGCTGAGTGGGATGCCATTACGTTCAAGTACCTCGGCCGGCTGGCGCAGGAGCAGCCTAATCTCTGCCGCCGCATTCCGTTCTGCGACCTGTGGACTGAGAAGAAGGCCACGCCGTGGTACAAGGGCCTTGTGTTCAACGTGAGTGGCATGGTCTGCAGTTGTGGAGTTTCGCAGGAGGAGACGTTCCGATCCAAGGGCTGCGAAAGCGAGCCGACCGCGATGAGAGATTGTGAAGTCCTGACGTGGTGCGAGCGTTGTTTGCCCTAGGTTGTCCATCAGCAACGCTCACAGGCCATGTGGCGTGAGGCGTCAGCTGGCACCAGCTTCCACAGCCTTCAATGCACGCGGCGGAGCTCTGGAGACGCGCCACTTAGACCTACCCACTCGCACCCGCTTACTCCAGCTCGAGGACGTCGACGGCACGTCCAGCACCCCACTTCCTGGAGGCTTCCCTCACGGCGTGCGCTACGAGTCGTACATCCTCCATGCGCCCAATTACCTCAAGCACCTGGCCGCGGGTCTGCGTGCACGCGGTGTGCCCATCATTCGCCGCCGCCTCGCGAGCCTGGACGAGGCGTACGACCTACCAGAGACGGGCAGCGTCGACCTCGTCGTTAACGCTCTCGCCCTGGGCAACAAATCGCTCCTCGGGGTTGAGGATGACAAGATGTACCCAGCCCAAGGGCAGACCGTGCTCGTCAAGGCGCCTCTCGTGAACAAGTGCACCATGTCGACCGGGAGTGTTGACAAGAATGCGCCTCGAGGCGGTGAGTCAGTGCGGGCACTCTGCGTGGCAGTCGCGGACGCAGAGGACCGCCTCGCCGACTCCTCAAGCCTGACGCCAGCGCCCAAAGCGGACGACGAGGAGTGCACATACATCATCCCGCGCCCCGGTCCTGAGGGCCACGTCGTGTGCGGCGGCACATTCAACAAGGACAACTACAGCACACTGCCCTGCCTTACTGAGGCGGAGCGGATTCTGAAGAGCTGCTTCAAGCTTGACCCTCTCCTCGCCGGTCCAGGTGAGGGCAAGACCTGGCGCGATATCGAGGTGGTTGCGCACAACGTCGGCCTTCGGCCCTCGCGTGAGGGTGGCGTGCGCCTTGAACTTGAGCAGCGCGAGGTTGGGGGCTCTGCGTCCGCTCTGGTCCCCAAGAGCCGAGCCACCGGTCGCCGCAATGTCGCTGTCGTGCACGCATACGGACCTGGCGGTACTGGATACCAGAGCAGCGTGGGGCTCGCTCAGAAGGCCGCTGACCTCGTCGTGGGACACCTGACCAGCGTGCCCGCTGCATCGAAGCTGTAGGTGGTGGGCGGTAAGTGAGCGGAAGGGAGGTATCTAGGGGCGGAAAGAGGCGCATGTGGGCGGATGGGAGCGGAACCAAGCGGTAATAGAAACCCACGGGCACACTCTGTGGTCGCCGTCAGCAATAATCATGCAGCGGTTATCTCTCCTCAAGCCACTGCTTCGGCTCCAGTTCCGCGGAATCGTCCAGCTTGAGATCGGGCAGGTGGCTTGGAAGGGTTGTACTATAAAAGCCAAGGTGTCAGGAATGTCAAGTCACATCGAGCCGATGTCGCCGGTCAAACTCGTACACCATTCACCGTACAATGTCTTTATGAATACAACTTTGGTTACAAGGCATACCTGAACGACGGATTCTCGCAATCAGTCCAGTCTGCAAAGTCGCCCCTCCCAATGGCTTCCAGATCTCCAAGCTCCTCGTTGCTCGAATCTGCTCTGTCCACTACGCGCCCAGCGGCCTGGGCGCGATCCCGACGGGCATTCTCCCACATGTAGTACACTCTGAGCGAGAGTACCATTGGTATGGTGAGCACAAAGCACACGATACTGGCACGCATGCCGCTGCGATAAGGGGGCTTCTCCTCGCTGTGGAATAGGTGTGGACCGATAATGTTGCCCGTAGCGTACGCGACGAAAATCATCCCGCTGGTGACGACGCGTTTGGTATATCCCGCAATATTGGCCCCGGGGGCTGCGAAGAGGATGCCGAGGGAGGCGACATACGAGCCCATGATGTAGTAGCCAAACACTGCGGGTCAGTCTGGTGGTGGAGAAGTGCCGGGACAAACTCACAGAGCGCGCCTCGCGCGCGGGTGCGGTACTGGATCACAATGCCCACGATGCTGGGTAGCATCTGCTGTCAGCTCCGCCCACTGTCCGACTCACGTATGCGGCTGCGACGAAGCACCGCGCATTCGGTAGCCTGCGCGCCAGATAGGCGCCTGAGAGGGGGAAGATGATCTGCATCACTGCCTGCGGCAGCCCCCACAGGATCGTCTGGAACGCGTCGTACCCATATGATTGGAGCTGGTGTGAGCTGCTGTCGAGCGACCGATATGGTGGCACATACGATGAGGTGGAGGAAGTTGGCTATGCCGCCATTCGGGATCGTGATGGTGAGCACCGTCAGAGTATACGCCCACGGCGCGGGATCGCGCCACGGCAACAGCGCCTCAAAACACTGGCCCCACTTCCACTGCCGGCAATGCAGGCTCGCCTTGTTCCCCCTCATTCGCTCGAGAGCAACACGGCGCTCATGCGGCGTGAACCGCTTCCACGTTTCTGGGCTTTCCGGACATACCGCGAGAAAGACTACGCCAAAGACAAGCGTTATCGCGCCGTTGAGGATGAAGATCCACGCCCAAGGCGGCACGCCTCTTACGTGGACGTGGCCCATCGCGTATGATACCAGGGCGCCTGTGAACGACCCAAGGCCGTTGCAGCAGTACCACAGCCCGACGCGGAGAGGTTGTTCTGCGCGCGCGTAGAAGCGGGAGACGAGGAGCACGAAGCCCGGCGTCACGAGCGATTCGGATGCGCCGAGTAACGTGCGCAGGGCTGCCATGCCTGCGAAATTGCGGGGGGCGGCCATACAGAGCAATAGCGTACCCCACGCCAGGATTGTGCACCCCATCGTCCGGCTTAGTGGGAGGCGTTGGAGAAGAAATGCGCCAGGAAACTCGAAAAAGAGATAGCCGATGAAGTAGCAGCTCCCGAGCCACGAGTAGTATTGGGGCGTGAGGCGAAGGTCCTTGCGGAAGGTGAACACGGCGGCGTAGCTAACGTCAGCGAGGCGATCCAGTTCTAAAGAACAGATGGGGTGACTACCCTGCCACTCTTGCATCCGGTCCTGCGCCCGTGCTCACCTCATCGCCGACCGGTCAATATACTGCAGCGTATACGCCGCCATTGTGAGAGGGATGAGTGTCTATCGTCAGCCACTCTCCCCACCCCCTACCCACAAAGTCGAGTTTCCGTAAAACTCTTCGCTCATCCTCAGCCGTGACCTCGACTGATGCCGCTGAGGGCGCCGCTGACACGACATCGGCGACGGGTCCGGTGCTCTTCTTGTCCTCATCCGGGGATATGGGCGACAACGCCAGTTCTGGTGACGACGCTGGGGTGGGTGGATCGAGCGAGGCAAGCGCGAGCGGCGTCGCCTCTGAGCGCTTCGACCGGCCGAATACCATTGACGCGATGGCGATCAAAGCGCAATGGCAATGGCGATCAGACCATGGAGGGAGTTGAATATGTGAGGTCGATGCCAGGAGCGCAGGATGGGAATAGGCGAAGTTCAGTGAGCGGGAGCGCGGACAAGCCAGTGCGGAGATTAACTAGGCCAGGGACTCTTGCCTGCCCCGCGTGGGCCGGAGCCTCCACTGCTCGATCAGTGTCTCTGAATGTGAGATTGACGTGAGATAGCGACGCAATGGCGACGAGGAATGAAGATATGAGATGCGATCCACGGATCCCAATGACGGGTCCGTGCGGATCTGGCCGCAGCTGAGTATTCCTGGAATCCGCTGCTGGAATTTGCTTGAAACAAGCCATCAGACGAAACGTACTGGAGAAACTTGCTCCAACGACTTAAGGCTGAACCGACTGTTCCGTGCCACTCCGAGCCCCGTGCCCAGCTGCCCAGCTGCTCCATGCTCCACCAGGGGCAACACCGTCGCCTCGACCCACACTCCTCAGATCTACAGCCCCCATTGTGGCGGTCTGAGCCGCGCACCCTGGTTGGAGCAGCCTTCTTAACTGCCTACTAGGATGCCGCGGATGGAATGTACGAATGCTCGGATCGGAGAGGAACGAATAATTAACGGGCGGCCCGCTGCGGCAGCTGACCAATGGGCAGGCTGAGACAGACTGACCAACTGACCCAACTAACACCCGGTGCTCAAGATCGGCAACTACTCGGTCTCTTGACATCGGTTCATCCAACCTCGGAGCTTCGCAAACGACCACTAAGATCGCACTTACAGAGCTGGAGATCGTAAGCCTTTACTTGAGGGGCTGCCCCGGCTTGTGATTAATTGGAATCCGGTAGTCACTCCCAACATCACTACATGTCCCTCGACTACCATCTCTGCCTCGCCCACCCCGCCCGCTCTTAACCTCGCTCATTCACATGGCATCAGCCAATAGACACTCGTCACCCTCACATTTTCTCGTCAACGAGCCTCTCTTACTTCTCGCCACCTGAAAACCCGGCAGTCTTGCGACAACCTCTACGATGTCCACACAAATCGGCATGGACGACATGACAGGAGAACAGCTCGCGCTGCCCTCGAGCAAGCGTGTGCGTGCATACACTTCGCATGGGCCTGTCATCGGCGGACGTGTCAAGAATGGATGCCAGGTGTTTCTGAGTGCGTCTTACTCTCTGTACATACAGTCACTCACGCCAGACGTACCGTACGGCATTGATGTTGAGCGATGGGAGAATCCAAAGCCGCTGCCACCAGGCTACACGTATCCCAACAAGGAGTATACCGTCGATGGGTTGTACTGCGCCCAACCAGGTCGCGCGTACACCGCGCAAAGTGAGGTCCTCAGCGATGCAAAGCTCACGCCAGTCCCAGTCCGCCAGCGCCTTGGCCTCGGCCAGCCAACCGAAAACCCGTTCTTTGCAGACATCTACGTCCCCTCCGATGTGCAGTTAGAGCGGGTTATCGGCCCAGGTCCACGACCCCAGGCACAATCCGGAGTGTCGACCTCACCACGGGCGTCCCGGTCCAAGAAGCCCACGGGGCCTCTCCGTCCTGTTCGCGTATTCATCCATGGCGGCTTTCTCCAGTTCGGGAGCACCAGTGGATCCACATACAATCAGCAGTTCTTCGCCGCAGAGCACTTTGGGGAAGTGCGCGTACTCCTGGGACACCGGTAAGTGCCTCTCCCCCTAATGTCTCCCCAAGTACCCGCCTCCCGCACAGCTTGAGCACGTTCGCGAGGCGCCCGAGATGATTCCAAGGTGTTCGGCATTCAAACCCTAAAGACACCGAGCCTCTCACGTGTTTGCGTCCCAAACGGAGTAACCAAGACTGACATCAGCCTCTCTGTGTTCGGATTTCTCGCTTGCGACCAGCCCCGAATAACTGGCAATTTTGGCTTCAAGGATATCTGGTCTGGCCTGCAATGGGTGCAGTCGAACATTGAGGCCTTTGGGGGTGACCCAACCCAGGTTCACCTCTCGGGCTTGAGTGGGGGGGCGCACATCGTGCACCAGCTCCTGCATCGAGCAGCGCGAGTAGGGAAGGCACCGTTCATCACGGCAACGTTGCAGTCCAACGCGATTCTCACGGATCCCGTACACCCTCGGGAGAGAAGAGAACAGTTCGCCGGGCTGTGCGCTGCACTGGACCTCGACCCGTCATCACCAGACATCATGAATGTCCTCCGAGACCGCACTCGCGTGCCCACTGCAAAGCTCGTTGCAGCTGTGGAGGGAATGGGCGCGGCATCGACGTTCCGAGGCGTCGCAGATGCCGAGGGGTGGGTTCACTCGAATCAAATGGGGTACCAGGCAAGCGGGGCGCTCGCGCGCGGCCTGGCAGCCGCAGGCGTTCGCGCGGTGATTGTGGGCGATGTACGGGACGAAGCGCACTTCTACGCCGGGTGCCACGAATGCCCATCTCGCGAGGATCTCCTCCCAAACGTGGCGAGATACTATCCCCTCCCTACAGCTGCCGCCCTTCTCGCATCCTACCCCCCGCTGCCGTCCTCTTCAACACGCGAGTGCCAGGATAGACTCGGCCGCGTGCTCGCCGACGGGCAGGTATACCTTCCTGTCCGGCTGCTGGCCAGAGACCTGGCAAACGCTGGCCTCCCTGTTGTGAGGTATGCGATCGAGGTTGTCGTCCGTTCCCTCGGAACGGATGGAAGTGTGACGCACGGCTCCGACATGCCAATCCAGCATCTCCGTCTCTCGGCGATGGGGGAGGACGAAGTCCGAGCCGCAATGGAGTGGCATGCTGCGGTTCGCGCTGCTGTGGATCCGGCACTGAGGGGCGACGGGAGCGCATTCACCCAGCGCCCCGAGGACCAGGTGTTGCTCATGGACGCGCGGGGTACAGCGTGGGCGCGCGACTGGCGCTGGGATGGACTGCGCGCAGCCGAGGCCGCAGTCCGCCCCGAGGGGAGAGTATGTGCTCATATGTAGAGTTAATAAAATGGAAGCGTTCCCAAGCTCTCGTCGCCTCATTCTTGCATACTCCGTCATTTACTATCATCCCCTATACGTCTGGCTCTGCTTCATCTCCCAAATGAACTTTGCGGGTGGAGGGCTTGTACACTACCACATATCGGGGCAGGTGCGGCCGCAGATCCTGCAGTAGTAGCAACCGTCGTCCTCGTACCAGTAAGGGCGGCAATTGCCTTGCGTCAGTGTGTCCAGGTCAGATCACTTACCGCCCACATTCTCGCCGGCCGCGTTGCCGACGCAGGTCTCACTGTAGTAATGACTCATGCTGGTGGTGATTGAGGATTAATTTGAGTAGGCCGGGGGGGTGTTGAAGCAGGTGACTGTTAGAGAGTAGAGGTTGGGAGAGTCGGATGGGGATGCGAATGAGTCGAACTGAATGGTATTTATGCGCTTCGACTCGTCCCCAACGCTGGTTTGGAGATCTGGGGATGGTCTCGAGGTGTGTGTGGGTTGCAACAGCAACTCGTATGGCCTGGGGCATCATCAGTGTGTTTATGCATTGTTCTTTCAGGTAATAACGTCCCATCGTGTCAGTAAGCAATCGCTGGTCGGCAGGACGTCCGTCATGATTCCTGTGGTTGGTGATGAAGGTGTCAGTAGCCGATCAATGCCACAGAACAACATTACCACCACCGCTGAACACTAGGAAGTCCCACCGTGATCAACACTACCACGCAACGAGTGCCCATCAACACTAAGCACACTTGGTCGACGTCAGTGTGGAGTTAGGGCCAACGCGTGGATCGGGTTACTGCGCTCCTCTGCATCCTCTAGCTCCTCTACATGTCAATACGCGCCTCGGTGGGGAGCAGTCCTCCGCGGGGACGGTTGGTAGTTGGACTTGGAGCCGCCGCGTTGGGCGCCGCGTTGCGGTTGATAGCCACCGTCCCCTGCTCACGCGCCGGACGGCCCTTATGGCGCCGCGAAGTCTCGTCTGTTCCACCCTCTTGTCCCGCAGGCCGTCCCTCGGCCCCACCGGCGCCTCCACCGCGCTTTCGGTTGCGGTTCCGCGCGCGTTTACTCTCCGTGCTTGCCTCCTCCGTGACTGGATCGCCGTCGCCCTCCTTCGTCTCCTTGGCCTTGCCCTTCTCCTTTTTAGCCGCAGGCTTCGCTGGTCCAGCAGCTGGCGTTGGCGGCGCCGCCAACTCCGACCCAGCCTCTTCAGCCTCCCCCTCCTTGCCCTTGCCCTTTTTCGAGCGCGGCTTCTTCTTCTTCTTCTCCTTATCCCCCTCCTTCTTATCCCCCTTCTTGCTGTCTTTCGAGTCGCCGTCCTGCACGCCCTCGGCCGGCGCGACGAATACTTCCCGTCCCTTCCCTGCGACCATGACGACGCCCCCGCCGCCCGTCTTCGGAGCCCGCTTGCTCGCCGCGTCCGAGATACTGGCCAGTGCAGCCGCTTTGGCCTTGGCGTCCTTCTCTTTCCCTTCCTTGGCCTCCTCCTTTTTAGCCGCCGCCTTCTCCTTCTTCTTCGCAGCCTTCGCTCTCGACTTGTTCGCGGACGCGCGTAATGCCTCGAGCAACGGTGTGCTCGTGGGCTGAGGCGCAGGCGCTGCTGTCAGGTTCGCTTAGCTGGCGAAGACTCACCAGGGATTTCGAGGGGCGGCTTGGCCTCCACTGCACCGCGGCTCTCCAGGAAGCTCAGGTAGTCTGGGTCTGATGTCAGCTCGACAGTGGCCCGCTAGCTCACCATCGTCGATGGTGCCCTCGCGTGCGTCCTTTTTCGCTTTGGCCTTATACGGCGTCTTCTCGATCGGCGCGTACTCGACTACAGCCTGGAACTCGGCGCCTGATGTCAGCTGCGAACAGAGCGTCAGTGTAGCTCACCAGCTTTGGACCGGAAGATGTGTCCATCAAACCCAGAGTGGAAGGCAACGAGCGCTTCTATGTCGTTCATGAGCACATATGCGCGCGAGTGCACTGGGTGTGCCCCATATCTGGTGTCAGCCGACCATGACGACTACGACGAGACGGGGCCGTCTGAGTTAGGAGACCACTCACGCATCGCCAGCTCGGCCCTTAACGTAGCGCCGCCACACGCTCTTGCCTTCAACGAAAGGCTCGACAACACGCCAAAACGTCTCCTCCGGCAGCGTGGGCGGCAGCCGGCGGATCACGAGCTTGAGCCTCGGTGCTGGCGTCTTCGTTGCACGCCCCATGGCGAGGTTTGAGGGAGGGGAGAAGAGTGTGAGAGGCGGCGAGGGGAATCCGTTGACCTCGGATACGCCTCCGCCGGACAATATCAGTGAGCTGTGCCCTCGAAGTTGAGGTTGAGGTTGGGTTGACTGTCGATATGTCGATAGGAGAGTTGGTTGAAAGTAAGCAAGAGCCAGGTAGCAAGAAGGGACCATTGATCGTCATTTGTTGATCCCTCCACCTTTGCAATCTTGCTTCCGTCCACATTCCCTTCTCCACCAAGACCAATCCACCGTCGGTGATGGCGAGCACAATAGTCAACGTTTACTACGAGCGCGTGAGCTAATGGACGCGTATATGTCAGCTGACAGCAGAAAGTCGGCACCGCCCGGCCATGCTACGTTTGTCGTCGGCCGACGACGACCGTGCTCGCAACGATCAAGACGGAGGACTTCCTGTATACATGCGATGGACATCTGAACGACGCGTGCGTAACTTCTGCGTATTCAAGCTGCTACGTACAGCGGTACTGACACTATGCTTCACTGTCTGCATACGTCTTCTGCCCATCTCACTCCACCGCTCGGGCCAACAGTGGTTTGTGAGTTTCCCTGCTACGCGGCCACTGACGGCAGCGCAACTCAGGTCGCAGCCCCACCTCCCGGCCCTAGCGCTGATGAGATCCGAAAAGTCGTCGATGAGTACCGCGCGCGCGAGACGCGGCGCACAGCGGCCAAGGAGGACAAGGATAAGAAGGACGATGAGAAGAAGGACGCCGGAGGACTCATGTCGTACTTGCCCAGCTGGGGCGGGGGCAAGGACGACAAGGACAAGAAGGAGGAGGGCAGCGAGGAGAAGAAGGAGGGGAGCAAGTCGCCCCCGCCGATCAGTCCTGTGAATGTGCCTAGCTCCCCTGCTGCGCCGACACACCGCAAGTTTGAGCTGCATCGAGCAATCTTCGCAACGCGGAAGGCGGAACTGGCGCGAAAAGAGCAGACGGCCAGAGCTAAGGAGGTGTCCAAGGGTGGGTCAGAGTACGGGTGGCCTTACCGACGATGCTAACCCGTTACAGTTATGCCTCAGGCGCCTCGTGGTGCTTTCTGAGCTCTCATGCGGGGGGTACGACGTGGAAGATGCGTAAGGCGCGCTGGGCGACAGACTTTTCATCCGTGGTGAAGGGTGGAAACGAATACATATACAGTTGACTTCTTGCGCACCCGCTCAGTGCAATTATTGTACAGTTAACATGTAATATACTACATATGCCAAGTGGAGGCCATCCTTGAGTCGCCATACTACTTGAATTCGCTGGGCTTGAGCTTGAGCGCATCGATGATCTTCTCCAATGCCGGGTTTCCGCCAAGCGACGCAATCTCCTCATTGATCTGTCGCAGTAGCTCCTCGATGACCCCCCGGGTATATTCGAAGGACTTGGTGTGGCTGGCGAGATATTCAACTGTATGCGCTTTGAGCGCGTGCGAAGTGGTCCGCTTCTGCAGCACATCTACGTGTCAGCGGGCACGTGATCACACAACGGATTGCGACTCACTCAGGATCTGGCGGTTGGATGTGTCGGCGCGTACGCCATGCACCACTGGGAAGGAGAACTTGCCCTCGGACAGGTCTTCACAGAAGCCTTTGTTGTCGGTGTACTGTGGGTCAGTACGAGCTCAGCTGCGTGCTTGGCTCTGAAAGCTCACAGTGCCTGAGGCGAGGTTCATGTAATCGTCACGGATTTGGAACCAGACCGAGATGAGGTTGACTAGTGGAACGAAGTCACTGTCGTTAAGGACATCCTTGCGATTTGTGGTAGTACTTACACGTTAGACTCGGACTTGGCCATCATGAGCTTGACGGCAATGCGGAATAGGCCGCCCGTCTCTGAGTGTAAGTGATACCCGTTCATCGACCGTCAACTCACTCCCAAGCACCATCTGGACATACTCCTCCTCAGTTGGGCACGTCAGGCTGTCGCGCCAGAACAGGTCGAGCCCCTGGCCCCTATGCAGATTCAGGAGCTCCTCTGTCATGTCAGCTAGTGAAGTCGTACACGGAGCTGATGCCGCACCATTGATCATGAGAACGAGGTCATCATCCGTTTCTGTCTTCCTAAGCTTCAGTAGCTTCTGGAAGGCCAGGAAGTAGACGTAGTTGGCCGTGTTGATCGTCTGTGGCACACCGTATATCTGGTGAGCAACGGGAACTCCGCGTCGCAGCTCAGAGTCGTCCTCCACATCATCCATTCTGGTATCAGTCCAGATCTATGCCCCAGGCGCGTCCGTCACCCGGACGGCCTTGAAAGCGGCGATGTCCACATTCCCCGGTGACGGGACTAAACGGTCGCCTCGACTCACAACAGGCTGGCATTGTGGAGCATAGACACGATCGTGCGGATCACATCGAGATCGGGCTCGGGCACGCGTAGCCAGGCATTGAAGGCGGCGATGAGCTGCGTGCGCACCTCCTTGCCGGGTACTCCAGAGAGGTATGTAAACGGTTCAAGCAGGATCTGAAGTCAGCCATCGCAGCCACCGCACGACCCAGCACAGCCGCGATGTGAAGCGGCGGAGATGTGCGATGAGATCGAGACAGGTCGGTCACTTCACAACCGCCAGCCGGGCATCGACAGCGGCATGCTGCATGTATGCACGGCCATGTTGCATGCATGTCTGCATGGGCGAGTTTCCAAGAATGGAAGATATGCGGGAAACTGGTTTGCCCGGTCGGCAGCGTATCGTGGCTCGCGAGACACATTGTAGCCGAGAGGATATGGCAGGCAGTTATACGATACGCGGTGTGTTACCGGGTTGCGGTAACGCGTGAGACGTGCCGAGCGCGTGCACTGGCTTGGGGGTATGTGGTGGGATGATGCTCACTTTTTCCTGGGTTTCTGTCCATGCGTCGCGCTTGAATGTCTCCCGCAGGGCCGAGTAGTCCATCGATGCGATGTGATGCGATGTTGTTGATTGTGTTGGTGGGTGGCAAAATCGCAAACGCAAGAGTTTATGCGTTGCCAGCTTGCCTGTTGGTCTGTGGGCTGACGCGACGACATCAACGCTGTCGCGTGCCATGCGTAGCGGTTTACGTCATTCCGGAATTCTCCTCGCGCTCCTCGGTTCTCCGCTGAACTTGCATGCCTATCAGTTCTAGGGTATCGCTTTTAGGCTCGCGTCGGCTGAATCGGCCCAGGCTGGCCATGCATGCCCAGGCGTATGGCGGCGTATCGCGGCGTATCGCGGTGTAGGGTGCGTAGGGCTTGGTTGTGGGCGCCTCGGCGATACGCGCGAAATCCAAAATCTAATAGGCCATTACATAGACCCATGGCTATTTACGCGATCGTGGTGCAATCGCCAGTTTTGTAGATCGCTTGTACCTGGCCAGCTGGCCAGCATAGCCAGCCCGACGCTGCCCACCTAGAGTGGGCATGACGTGGGATGTAGAGTATGGTGAGCAATTGCCACCCACAGTAGAGTGGCTACAGTGGCCGCCTCGTGTTCCAGCAACCCGGCGGCTCGGCTGTTTCTTCAATTTTCATTTCGTATCCTCGCTGAAATCGCTGACCTCGCTCGGCTGTTGTTATCGTTCCGGACCTCGTCCCGGTCCACCGAAACATCGGACATCGAGCCCACCCCCAAACAGGATTTACATCATCACGACGCTTCGCGCCTGCCCGCCTCACACATCTGCATCTGAGCAGGAGCGAACAGGAGCGAGCAGCAGAAACAGAAGCAGAATCACCCTCCTACGACTCCCACCCGATGCGCCGGTGCAACTTTTTTCCTCTCTTGCAATGCATAGGCTCCATCCCCGCCCCTCCCAACCTCGCACCCTTTTGCTCCTTGCGGGGATATGCGTGACGCGCAGGCAACCGGCCAGCGCGGCCAGCGCGGCCAGCTCGCCAGGTAATTGATAGAAAGGGGTAAAATGAAATGAGGTTTGCGGTTGCGGTCAGACCGCTTCTTTCTTTCATGAATTTCGAACGGGTTGTCACTTTTGCCTCAGTGACCCTTTATCCATAATCGATATTATCGATAGGAATTCGATCTCTCTCAAACGACATCGCCAACAACAACGTCCACTTTACTCTTCAACAAAGAGGTCCTCGCGTCTCCTCGCTCATTACTTCATTCGAAGACACTGTTCACAAGCACACAAGCACTCAAGCACAAGCACACACACTCATTTACTTCTTTAAACCTCTTCAACATCTTAATACATGTTGTCATCTCTTCACGCTTAATCATTACCTATCATCCATCACCCATCGCCACTCGAACCCACATTGCCCACCGCCCACTTTTGGCCGGTACAACACACCTCCTCTCAGCCACCATCTCACTCCTCCACATCATCCATCACTACCGCGAGAGGCATGCTCCCACTGTTCCTTGAACCTCTCCCCCCGGCGCGACCGGAAATTGCAGAGGCGTCGCCATACACATCGTGCGGCTGCGTTCACAGCCACCATGGCCGAACCTCCGCCACGAATTCCCCCGCCTCCGCCTCTCCCCTTCCGACACGCGACCTCGCCATCGGACTCGGTCTGACTCTGCGCAACCCGAGTCAGCGTACCCGGTTCTTCGCCGAGGCTTCGGAAGCACGCCGGCGTATGGACCAATGCCGCGCGTGGGCATCAGGTGGGTGTTCATTCTGATTCTATTCTCTGCCACTCTCCCAAAACCGGCTACATGGCCTAGCTCCCAACCTCCCATGGCAATTCGACGCCTCATTCCACATCCCTTCGCTTCTCCCACGCGAACGCGATCTAGATGCACAAACAATGCTAACGTTCCAGTTGTAGCCGAAGCAGCGCGTGATGCCGTCCATTTCAACGTCGTCGACGCCGGCTCGCCATATGCAGCCAACCGCTCCCTCCCCCCATTCTACTACGACCCAGAGGGTCACGAGCCCACAGCGCTTTCCAGCCAACCAGGCTCATGCTGCACGTCACCGACCGTCATGCCGACTCATCCCCGCGGGGTTGGGGATGACGACCTCGACCATTTCGAACACCGTCACAAGATTACGGATAACAAGGGCACATACCGTGGCTCTGGGCCGGCAAAATGCTACACGGACAAAGTCAAGGTCGAGGCCGCAGAGCACGAGCCGCTCTACCCCTCTCCGTTGCAAACCGCATCCCTCTTGTACTATCGCGGCCCACACCCTGAGCACATTGATTACCAGTATGCTCGCGTGGAAATCCTCGACGAGAAGCCACGCAGGCTGGACGTTGAGCCCCACCTCGAGGGATCCGCTCTTCGCAAGCGTCGCTGCAGCACCCACGCCTCCGCGCCCCCGGCGCAGCGGATCAAGAGGGAGGTCGTCGACGACACCGCCCGTCCATACACATCCAGATCCGAGTCCTCGGTCAGCACGACTGACTCTGTGCCGATCTCGGCACGTTCGAGCACGAGCTCGCATTCCTCACGCGCTTCATCTCGCCGTCGCCCTTCATCGAGGGCCGATCGGCGCACGGAGCTTCCACCACGGCCCCGTCATGAGTCCGAGCAGAGCGAGTCACAGCGTCGCCTGTCCTCTCCCGTTTCTCAACACCAGTCTCAGCCGATGATGTCGATTCGCTCCACCCAGTCGGCACCCGCCGATACGGCAAATGACGGCGCCGAACAAGGCCGAGCTCCCGATCAAGACTCCCCGCAACGGACTTGCGAGGTTCTCCCTAGCATCGGGGGCCTGCGATGTGCCCGCAACACCGGCAACTCGCATTCCACTGGACCCGGTAGCCCCAGGCCCCACAAGCCCGCACCATAGACAGCATAGAACAGCAACTTGACCCTTTCGCCTCGTCCCACATCCAGCATCCATACCCGCTCCCAGGACACTTTCGCGGGACCTCGGTAGAGCTTAGAACTTACATACTGTAGTTGTACAACATAATTCTTGTGAACCATGCACAGTTCTTCACGATTCACACCACCTGCACTATTGTTCATGTCTCGTTGTTCGTTTCTCGGAGCTTCTTCTCGCTCCACGAGACAAAGGGGTGACTGCACGAGATACTCTATTACCTATTCGGACAATTGGGTGATTGGGTAATTGGGGGGCTGGTTTAACCGCATTAGGTTTCCAATACGCTGGCTACCGCCTACAGCCGAACCTCGTCAAGTCCGAAACATCGGCCATTCCTTCTGGAGCGAGGCACTCTAGGTACGAGGATCTGCAGGACCTCGCTTACTGCGGCGGAATGGCGGTGAAATGCCGGTACGGAACTTCGCGTTCGGCGCTGTGGAGCGCATCCATACATGCGACACGTGAACGTCATGCATCGCGAGAACACTCAGGCTGCGCGCACAGTAGGGCCGAGGTGCAGGAGGCCAGCTGCTTCCGCCCACTCGGCAGCTGCCTCGACCGCCCATTCACCGACGCGCTCCCATCGTCCGTCCTCGCCCCATGCCCTCAGGCGCGCGAGAAGGACTTCGGTGTCGAGTGATCCGTCGTCCTGCTTCTTCTGGACCCCACACTCCCGCTCCGCCCTGCTCCGGAACGTCTGGCGTCGGTTTGCACGTTGTGCGCGTTCCGTTGCTGCCAGAGGAATGAGGAGCGGACCGAGCAGCTCCGCGGGGACAGGGACGTAGGCGGCCTCGGGAGAGAGCAAGGTGGACGCATACGAGTCAAAGCTCGCCATCGTGCGGAGCGACTGCAGTCCCCCGCCCGTGTCAATCTGTACTAATGCGCCTTCGGCCGCCGCCGCACGGATCGCCCACTCAACGAGCCGCACCATTTTCGGATACCGCTCCGCGTCGGTCAGCTGGTAGTCGCTGCTCCGTAAGCGGCGCGCTCGTCGCGTGGCGACGACAGCCTCGTCCCGCTTGGTCGTTCGGCCCTCCTTGACTCGCTTGCGGCGCTCGTTCTCTTCTCGGCGTGCTCGCGTGTCGATGACTCGAGTCGCGAGAATGTGCAGTCTGTCCACTTTCAGTAAGGCTGGGACGGTAAATGGCTCCAACGTTGGTGACAAGCGTGTGAGGAAAGTGCTGTTGACAGAGGCTGCGCGAGGCGTGGCGTCGTTGGAGAGGAAGGGGGTGTCAAGCGTCGCTTTGGCCTTCTCCCTCTCCCGCTCATTCTTGGACCGGAACGTTGAGCGAGTCTCTCGTATGGACGGTGTTGGGCCACCCGCTTTTAGACGTGCAACGGCGGCTTCGCGCTCAGCTTTGGATCGGAACGTCGTGCGCGGTCGTAGTGTCTCGCAAGAAGGGGTGTTACGGAGGTTCTCCGCGTGGCTGGGTGCGAAGACTTCCAGCGCGGCGCATGCAGTCACAGCCGCTCGAGACGACGGCGCTGCAGGAGTTGGAGTAGATGTCGCCGACGGTCGCTGTCGAGCAGCTGGGGACGGTGATGCTGCTCGTTGTGTCGGCGCAGAAACGGTACACGCAGCGTATTCGGGAAAGATAGCGGCGAGCTCAGGCACCTGGGCACTCGCGTTGGTGAGGAGCACACGAGAGGCGCCCCGCATCACCTTGGTAGTCTCCCGCACCATATAGTCCATCAGATACCGCTTGAACGTCATCTCCGTGAGACGCGACGAGGAAAGCTTGGATGGGTCAGGGAGGTCAGGCCCGTCGTCGTCCTCGATATCGACCTCGCTGGACAAGTCCCATGCCGAAGCGATGCTCTTGGCCGGGGACGACTTTAGGCTGGGCGGTGCTGTGGCCGGCATGACGAACGGCCGGGAGTATACCTCCCTGTGAAGACGCGATACATTCTCGACGTGAATGAACTGCTCGTCGGGGTCGACCACGCCTGGAGTCAGAGTGAAATGAGTGCACACCCACGGATGAACCCCGAGCCGCCCACTTCATCCACGACGAGCTGCCGCACAGCGTCGGTGCGGCGTATCCACTCCTCTACGGCGCCGGCTACGCGCACAGTATCCCCAACGCGGATATCGGGTCGTACATAGGACTTGGCCACTGAAGGGGCCGTCGCTAGCGGCCGGTCGACCTCCCGCTCACGGGCGGAGCGAAATGTCGTTCGCTTCTTCTTCTCCTTCTTGGGAGTGGTGGGCACCTCGACCTCGGCGAGCTTGACCACCACACTCAATACGCTCATCCCGTCCCCGTCATCCACTGTCGTCAGCACAGCCAGACCCAGCACCCACGCGTGATGGTCACGGTCGTGTCCTTGTGGTCCACTCCCGCCACCCAGCCAACAAGCTCGACAAACTTGCATGGAAAGTTGTTCAGAAGGAACACGTCTGAGGTCAGCTACAGCACTAAAGAAATAGCTGCACCTACCCCTGGTTGTTCGTGACATGCATTGCGTCTCCTCCCGCAGTGCGTGGAGGGAGTACACATCGCTCACGAAGCACGGAGCGAGCGCCTGCGGGCGGTGCACCCAGCTCTGTAGCGTCGCGAGGCGGGGGAGCGCCTCCAGAGCGCACGCCGAGCTCGAGGCGTACATCAAGCAACGTGGCGCTCAGCGCTGCTCAAGATACCTAGATATTGTTGATGTCGGCGTGAGAGACAGTCGAATGATGTCAACAACACAGTCACCTGTAGTATTCGGAGACGAGCCGGAGCGGAAGCAAATATTCGGAACGTCATCTGCGGCGGCCATCGGCGACTCACAGAGAGGCAACGAGCAGTAACTTGACATCGCACCGTTCGCCATGTCCAGACCCCACCTGTTCTCCGCCTTTCGGGCGGTGTTTGGCGCCGGCCGCGCGCGGCCCCATGCCGGACGCTTCAACTTTGGCCGCATGGACCGTTTCGGCCGGTTTGGCGGTGCCAGCGCCGGTCCCTTCGGCTTCAGTTTCGGCGGGCAGCAGCGGCCTGCGTCGACGGTTGTGAGCACGTCGCTCAAGTCGACCCTCTTCCGCCCTATCACTATTCTGCTCGCCTTCGCGCCGATCCTGACTGGATACCTCGGCGTGTGGCAGGTGCAGCGGCTCAAGTGGAAGCTGGAGCTCATTGACGAGATTGACCGGAACCTCGACAAGCCGCCCATCGTTCTCCCCCCTCATATTAAGTGAGCAGCGCCCGTCCGACGCAGAGTGTTCCAGAGAAGGGGCGCAGAGCGCCTTCGTCTCTATCGCCCTCTGCGCCCTCGTCTCTATCGCTGCCTTGCTAACACCCAGCATGTCCGCTCTGCCCGACTTCGCTTTCCGCCGCGTCCTCCTCAAGGGCCACTTCCGTGGCCCTCCCATTCTCCAGGGCCCGCAGACGCGCGACGGGACAGCGGGATACCACCTGATCGTCCCGTTCGACAGGAGCGCCGAGGGCGGCTCGACAGTGCTCGTGAACCAGGGCTTCATCCTCACGGCCGAGGGCGACGCAATCCGCGAGGGCCGCAAGCCCGTCCCGGGCCTCAAGGCTGATGGCGGACCAGGGGACGAGGTCATCATCGAGGGCATGCTGACCAAGATCGACCACGGTGCTAAGAGCTACTTCGTGCCGGAGAACAAGCCAGAGAACAACGAGTGGTTCTGGAAGGATGTGCCGGATATGGCCGAGTGGGTTGGCGGCGAGGCCAAGGGCGTCCAGCCTGTTTTGGTGGATGTCATCGACAGTGAGTCAAGGCATGAGGCTGGTGAAGTCTTGGAGTGCTGACCCGGACCAGAGGGAGAGTCCCCCGCGTCGATGCGCCTCGCGAACGGCGTGCCTGTCGGGCGGCCGCCACAGATCGAGCTGCGCAACCAGCACCTTACTTATGCGATCACCTGGTGAGTGGCTTCTCCTGAGCAGTCGACAGCCCGACTTTTCGACTACCGCGCCAGCTGAGCGTCCTATCCGTTCTCCGTGTACCACGCTAACCCCAGGTTCTCGCTGTGCGCCGCGACTACAATCATGCTGGGCCTCGTCATTCGGTCCGGCCGTTCCAAGAAGATTCCCAAGCGCCGCCCCTTTGGCAGGGGGTAGGCGAGATTGCATCAAACTCGGCGCGTCGAGCTCACCGCGTCACGCTGTACTCTACTCTACATTTGCATGCACTATTCACTGACACACGGTGCGAGGCTGCGTTGATGCGCAACCAAAGGAGGCTTGAATC
This sequence comes from Cutaneotrichosporon sp. PL3408A, assembly GCA_023629975.1. Lineage (NCBI taxonomy): Eukaryota > Fungi > Basidiomycota > Tremellomycetes > Trichosporonales > Trichosporonaceae > Cutaneotrichosporon > Cutaneotrichosporon sp. PL3408A. Next base: position 1,339,568 of record JAMAMB010000004.1, read on the forward strand.
CCAGCAGGACCGAGATGGTACGGCGCGCACAGACATGGAAGATGACAGTAGACCGCATTGGCTGCGCCATAGAACCAACTCACCGGACAGAGCGTGGTCCTCGCATGTCTGGCCGCTTCGAACGGTTCCGCATTAGTACCTTCGTTCTTCCGTTCATCATCACGACTCCCAATCTCCGCTAACCGCCATCCCACTCAACAGCCGCGGCTCATCACCAACTTCTTTGAGCTCGCTATCCAAACGCATGTGCTCGCTATCGGCCTTTACGCCATCGTTCAGGACATCTCTGGTTGCCACAGCGCGGAATCGCTAGGCACCGAGTAACGGGCACCACTTGCATATACACGCAGGCGTGTTCTCAAGGAGTGCTTCAGCGGTGGGTCGCACACTTACGTCTTCTGTGCATGCTTGAACACCAGATATGGTGTGATTTACAAGTGCAGGCTGGTTCATGCTGTCTGGCAGTTGTGTCGGTCACTCAACGCGGTCTTCGTTCCGCGTCCGAGCGGGGGTGTCCGTTGTTGCCTGCATTTGGGTGGGTCGAGTCTTATCCTGGCTTCCATCTACATCGTTTTTTGTCACCTGGCAGGCTTGTTGGCCGACTTCAATGTTAGCAGCTTGTCCGCGTTTGCTGCAGCTGTGTTGAGGCTCACTTGCTCCGACCACTCCCTTGACCACCCTCTGCCGCAGGCAGCCCGGCAGCCCAGACTGACCTTCGACCTCAAGCATCGACCGCTTCCCATAGCAATGAAGATCCAGAGTAATTTTTCTGAGCCGAACCACTGGCCTCGGTGACAGTTCCCATAACGGCAGCCAGCGTGGCAGAGTGGTTAATGCGATCGATTACTATGGGCACCCCATGGGCGCTAGGCAGTGTATCGATTTCCTTCGGGACCGCGTGTTCGAATCACGTCGCTGGCTAGTTTTTCCTCTTTTCGACGCCTTCGCATGCCGTGGGCGTTGTTGGGGGTCCTTTGGGCGTCGTAGAAGCCGTTGGAGTCGGCGAAGAAGTGGTTGGGGGTGACAAGTCGTTGTTGTTGGTCTGTGCAAGAGTGGAGGTGGAGGCGGGGTAACGTGCGGGGTATCAACGCCTGGACGCGGAAGCAAATTGTTCAACACCTCACTCCTCATGTGTTCTTGAATTGTAGGGCATCTTGGCCTTGTGCAGACTGCGGATCCACGAGATAAGCCTGTAGGTTGTAGAACTTGAGACTGGCCGTAGGTTGCAGAACTCGAAACTGGACGACAGTAGTGTTGAACTAATCTGCAGTTGGCCGATATCGATGTCAATATGAGCCGATCTCGGTCAATCTCGCACGTGACATCATTCCGATCTCAACATTGGAAGCGCCCCATTCTCGTTTTCCACTATCCATGGTACCTCCCAGCGTTCGAGATGTCCTCGGATATGAGGCAGAGCGAAACGACCTCGCCGATGCGGTAGTACGCGCCGCGCTGGATGCATACGCCCGCCTCCCGAACCACGGCAAGCCAGCACGGCGGGATAACGGCGTCGTCGAATGGACTGTATTTGCCGCCATCGTCCTCACGATCGCTTCCAGTTCCTCTTCAGCCGCTGGGCCGCGACAGATCGTGCCCGCGGCGCTAGGGACTGGCGTCAAGTGTCTCCCCGCGACGCGCCTACCGCCCCTCGGAGACACGGTGCACGACAGCCATGCCGAGGTGCTCGCTCGGCGCGGCTTCGTGCGCTGGCTAATAGCGGAGGCGGGCCGTGTGCTCCGCGGAGATGGATCAGACGTATTGGAGCTAGACGGGGAAACATTTGTCATGCGCCCAGGTGTCGAGGTGTGGCTGTACGTCTCAGCCCTTCCGGTACGTCACGCCCCCGTCCCCCCTAACTCCAGTGCGGCGACGCCTCGACATTCTACACCGCAGCCCATCAACCGCAGACTGACGCGGCGTCGTACGCCGCCGCACCGGGTCTCGAGGCCGCTCTGTCTGCTGTGGAAGGCGTGGCGCGCGGGAGAAGCGGGTACGCAAACTACGGTGCGATTCGGACAAAACCCGGACGCAAGGACTCGCCGCCCAGCATCAGTCTCAGCTGCTCAGACAAGATTGCCAGCTGGTACGCATTAGGTCTTCAAGGAGGGCTCTTGAGGTGTTTCGCGCCGATTTATCTCGACAACGTTGTTGTCGGGGGTGTCGAGGTGCCAAAGTCGATCGCGGAGGGAGGGGAGATGGCGAAGGAGAAGTGGAAGGAACGCGTCAAGCAAGAGGTTGAGCGCGCGCTGTACGGACGCCTCGAGTGTATCGCTGGTGCGTTGGACCTCCCCGCCGATGCTTACACTGCAGCGTCGCTCCCTGCACCATACTCCCTCCATCGGCCGCAGGTACACCTCACAGCGACCCGCTTCCCGTTCGAGAAGGCGGCAGACGACGGCGTCACAACAGCTACGGCCAACACGAGTCTCTCAGCCATCTTGGGACGTAGCGAAATGAAGAAGGCCGCTGAAGTGCTGGTGAACGGCTGTGTCCAGACCAGCGGGTGGAGGGCGCCGGGACGCGTGCTGATGAAGGATAAGCTTCGGAGCCGGGTATGCCGGCTCGAGATCATGCGCGCATTCTGTGCGTTGGAAAAGGAGATGGCAGGGCAGAGGCCGGAACAGAGTGTCGTTGGGGATGCGGTCACTTACAGCGCACTCAAAGCACGAAACACCACGTACACTGCTGCGAAGCGGGTTCTCCGTGGCGACGTTGGCGAACCCCTCGGCGCGGAGTGGAAGCTGCCGCACGAGTTTTACACGACAGGCGGCCATGCTCCGTTCAGGGGCTGGATTGTGTCGGGAGATCGGTATGCGTTGTTCACCACGGTCGGGGAGTTGAGGGACCATACATGACAGCTACATCCACATGAATACAGGCACACATCATCGGGACAACTTTGAACTCGGTGCTCTGGAAGGCTGCTAATCTTCTGGGAGCGGCGCTGTGTTTTCTATCGTGCTGGAGTCGTCCAGTCTAGGTCATGGTTTTCGGTTTCGCCGTACTCTATCACGCCTCACTGTGTGGCGCCCACTCGTCGCTGACCGCGGCCTTAATACCCATCCCGCCATATCTTGAACCCGGGGTCACTGTCCCCGACCGCGCCTATATCCCATGCAAACCGCACACGCTTGGGAGCTGGGGTCTCACTACCCGACGCTACAGGTTTTGGCTGGAGAGATGCCATCCGTGGACTTGGCGGGACAACCTCCTCGTCCTCCCAGTCGAGGTCAAACTGCGGGATAGCCCCATCTAAGAGCCCGTCATCGGAGAACTCGTAGATATCTTCGTCGTCGTCTATCACCTCGTCGTCCGTCATCTCGGCGTCCAAGGGCGCGAGTTTCGGCGACGGCGGGGCCGGTGTGGCGGCGGCGACTGGCTCTTGCTCATGCTGCGGCTGCATGGCGGCCAAGGCTGCCCACGCGCGCTTGGATGCGCGCTGCATCCGCGCTGGCGACTTGGTCTCGCATCCCTTGTGGCTGGGATTCGATTTTGACGCCTGTGAATCAGGAACGGAGGTCGGAACTGTCGTTGCCGGCGTCGGGGGATACACCGTCTGCTCGTCAGCTCCATTGCACTCTGCGGCTGACTTACAGGACCGAGAACGGGAGTGCACTGATCGCTCTCGTCCATCTCGTCCTCGTGCTGCATCTCGTCCTCGTGCTGCATCTCGTCCTCGTGCTGCATCTCGTCCTCGTACTGCATGTTCTCGGCAAAACGCTCAAGGGTCTCAACAAGGCGGTGGCGGCGGTCCTTGGACTCGGCGTCGCGGTGTTCGGCTCGGTGACTGGCACCAGCCGATGAGGTCTGGGGTGTCGGGAGAGGGGGGTGGATGTGCTGGCGAGCACGTGGAGTGGCGTGCTGACGGGGTGGTGGTTGGACGAAACCGTCGTCGTGGTCAGGCGACTTGGGATGAGGTTGAGCAGCTTTGCTCGCACCCGCACGGACGTTCTGATCCTGCTCACTCAGGGGCGATCGGAAATTCTTTGGCTTGCGAACGGCCCTTGGTGGGGGCCGCTCGCTCTCGTCTGTCACGCTGCCGCTTGTCCCGTACCGGTCGCCGGAGCGGAACCCGTCCTCGCCGTCCTCGGGGGCGTGTGCGTCGGCTCGTGACCGGTACCGCCGTTTGCCGAGAGGAGCTATGGAAGGCTTGTGCACCACTTCCTGGCTGTCCTCGCGCTCGGTCCGAAGCAAATGCTTCCGAGGTCCGTGTCGGTGGCTGGAGCGAGGAGGATCGTACTCGTGCTCGTACTCGGACTCGTGCTCGTACCCATGATCGGCTCTGTTGTCGTCATCAGTACTGTCAGAGGAGGGAGTGTAAGACGGTGAGCGGCGACGCCGTTTGCGCCGAGATGAACGGCGTGCGGAGGAGTGGTTGCGGTGAGTTGAGTGGAAATAATGCTGATGCAGATAGGGAAAGGGAAGGTGGAGCGGACGGCCGGTTGTGTCAACGACACCGTGAGAAGTGAGCCACACTGGAAGGTAAGGTGAGTTTGCTGATGGAGCTGGGACAGGGGTCATTGATGTTTCTGCCGGACTCATACCCCCTACCATGCCAGGTAGAGGGTTATGCCAAGGCGCGCCCTGGTCGGCGAGTTGGGAAGCGATCGAAAAAGGCGTCTGTGCATGCGTTTGACTGCCGGGTAGGGCGAAGAGAGCGCCGTGGTGTCTCTGGGGGAAGTCCAGCGGAAAGTCGTTTGAGACATGGAGACCGGAATGGACAAGAGCTTCTGGCTGACTCTGGAGTGTCTGGCGAACTTGGGGTTGGATCTGGATGTTTTCCTGATCAAAGTGCTCGAGCTGGTGAAAAGGCGGCACAGCCGAGTACGAACGGGGAAGCGGAAGGGGTTCTGGGGGTGAACGTTGCGCTCGTTCTGGAAACATGATATCAACCAGCCACTGGTCAGGCTCCTGTTTGGCCTGGGGTGAGATATGAGTTGATCAGGTCACTCACGGCTGGCGTATCCACAGTCCTCTGTTCTGGCGGCCGCCTCAACGACTTGAAGGCTTTGCTGGGCCCTCTATACTCATAATTGGTGATCGCATGTACACTGCTAAGGTGCGGGAGGTTGATGCTCGAGTGTGCCATTGGCGCGTCCTCCGTCACGCCGAAACGCTCCATGAGTGCCTTGTGACTCGCATTACGCCCACGCTCGACGGCCTGCCTGCTACGGTTTGGGGCTAGTAACTCGAGAGGGCGGGGGTGGTTGGCACTGATGATGCTGTCGTACTTTGTGTTGAGGGAGTGGCGGCGGTGTCCCGTGGTACCGGCGGCGCCGTGCGCCGAGGAACCGCGACCACGTCCCCTGCGAGTCATGCTTCTTAGGACAGGATGAACGGGAATGAGACGGTCAGTGCGTTGATTAGCGAGATGGCGGGAAGATTAGTGCAGGGAGAGATGGGGGGATCGGGTTGGACGTTGGAAGGGGGTTGAGCGGGAGTTGAGGTGAAATTAAAAGAAGAGCAGAAGGAGGTTGTATTGGAATTGAGAGATCTGAAAGACGCATGTTGAAATGAGGAGGAAGGAAGGAGGGAAAGAAGGTCGGTCGGCGAGTGGGAGTGTCCGCTCCACTGGCCACAGGACCGGGCTGACGGGTCATGACTGGACTGACACGTATCAATGCACGTGACGATCATGCTATGTGAGTACTACTGCACACCCAATGGCACCATGCAAGTCCCACTTGTTCCTAGCTAACAGAGAGCGGTGACGCCGATGAATGAATACACGACGACGAAGACGCAGAAGGCAACACTGACGATCATGATGCGAATGCTAAGCTTTATCAGGTAACTCACCAAGCACTCCCACCCACATCAAACGACTAGTTGGTTCTTGATCCACTACTCTCACCACACCTCAGATGGCTTCGTGACCCTCGCTGGGATGCTCATTGGCGTGTGGTCGCGTGGAACCTTGTCAAAGCCATTTGCTGCAAAATTTGCTGGATTCGAAGCTTCGAAGATCGGTCAGGAGGGTCAGGAGGTGGTCTATGTACCTTTGTAGCTCGATGTCTCAGATCTGGGACGGAATGCTCATCGATGAGTCAGGGTAGGGGCAGAGGAGAGGCTTGGCTGGAAGCTTTGGGACACGCCAAGAACTTTGAGGGAGCCAAAGACAGTCAAAGAGCTTGAAAGTGCTTATCGCTGGCCAAATTCAATTGGCGTGCATGGCTTGCCTTTGAGGGGAAACACCTTGAGGCGGTGTCGCATGTACGACATGTGCATGCTCCTCGCTGATCTCCACTGTACCCAAACACAAGCTGTGATGGGCAGGTGCACAAACTGACACACAACTGACGGGCATTCTATTGTGTCAAGTGATGTTTCCAAGTGTGACTCCGAGTTGTGCGGTGTGAGATTGAGTAAGGGGGTAGTCGGGGAGGAGAGCAATACAGAATCAACTGTCGGTCCAGCCAGAGCCCAGGGCAGGGGCTCCAAACACTGCCATAACAACCTTCAATGCATCAAAATCAATCACGCGAGTGGAGGCGCGTCTCCGCGTCGTAATCCAAATAATGCTATTCTGGAATCATTTCCTACTGTACAATAGCACAAAACACCGCAAAACACGCACCACTACTGTTTGTATCGCTTGATGATTCCGCACCCGACGAGCAGGGCTGCTCCACCGCTTCACCTCGAAGTGGCGAAGAGTGGATCCGCCCAGACCGACGTGCCAGATGCCAGATGCCAGACATGTGCCTCGGTTGGGAAGTGAATGACTGAATGATACCCCTGTTGTGGCGTTTTGGCGCGTTGCGCATGGACCTCTTTTCCGATCCTCCATCATGCAGATCCACCGCTCCATCACCCACGGCCACCACCCACGGCCACCAACTCACCAACCCATAGGCGGTCACTGATCACTGACACGCACTACTGACACACTCACTCCACCCAACACTGCCCCACCCACCCAGCCAGCGTAGCCAGCGTAGCCAGCGTCCCACCCAACGTTCCACCCAGCATGACAGCACGCTCAGAGCCAGGCCCAAACTTATTCCCTTATGGCCACCAGTTCCGCATCCTTCCCACCATCCGATCCCCTCCTCGCTCCTCGCCCCCCCCCCCCCCCCGGTCTCACCTCTCCCTCCCCCTTTTCTTCTTGTAACCTTACGTGCCCGTCTCTGGGAAACCTCATCCCTACTCTTCCGCGTATCCGCGTTTGACGGACGTCTCACTACTACCGACGTGGCTACTCCGACAACAACCACCAACTCCGACAACCCCGCTGACTCATAATGTCACTCCGCTTCTCTCCTTCTTCTCCCACGGATCCCCCTCAACGTCCTGCATCTGTTGCAGCGTCTGAAAACATGTCAAACCACTTTGATCACAGCAACTATAGGGACTTCAGCATCTTCCAGCACCGTCCTCACAAGACCATCAAGTGGTTCTTCAAGGCTTTCCTCGCTACCGCCCTCTTCCGCATCTGGCCCACTCTCCTGTTCTTCGGAGGATGGAGTACCGGTATTGTTCTGCTCAACCTCAAGACCGATGCCGTCCTCGCCTTCCCCAATGCCATGATCACGGTCCTCGGTGTGCTTCTGGGTCTGACCATCTCGTACCGGTAAGTAGGGGTTAATGCCTTGCTGCGGAATGTGTCACTCCTTGAGATTGCTGACGCTCCCAGTACCACCTCGGCGTACGAAAAGTACACCGAGGGACGTAGGATGTGGGCGCAGATTATTGTCACTAGCCGCAACTGGGCGCGCCTAGTTTGGATTCACTGTACGTGTCCTGTCTGCTTGGCGGCTTGGCGTTGACAGTGCACAGGCCCCGACACGATGCAGCCTACCCCCATCGACAACCCCCAGGCGGCGGCACACGACCAGGCCAAGGCGATCGTTGAGAAGAAGACGATGGTGCAGATGGCTCTCGCCTTCGCCGTTGCCGTCAAGCATTACCTTCGGGACGAGCCGGGAATGTGAGTTGAGAATTTAGTCCGTTGCCAAAGACTCACGCGTCAGCATGTACGAGGACTTGTACCACCTCATCTCCTTCATCCCGGCCCTCAGCTTCCCCCGCGGGATCACCACCGAGTACGCCAACATTGCTCCCAACCTGCCGATGCTCAGCGCTGGTCCCGTGCACCCTCACCGTAAAAACCCTCCGCATGTCAACCGTGACGGCCTCATCCTATTCCCCGCCGAGGACCGGCCCCACTTCGGTTTCAAGGACCTTTGGCCTTCGACGTTTAAGAAGCACGAGAAGCTCCACAACCCGTTCACTGGCGCGGACAAGGATGTGCCCCTCAAGGTCATTACCTTCATGTCGTCGTGGCTCGCCTCTCTCCAAAAGCGCAAGACCATCGACCCTCCCACCATCACTAACTTTTATGCCACCATCGCCATAATGACTGACTCGCTGGCCGCCCTCGAGCGTATCGTCACGACGCCGATTCCTTGGTCGTACAATGCCCACATTTACGAGATGAGTTGGATATACTGTCTCGCTCTGCCGTTCCAGCTGTACCACTCCAAGCTCGGCTGGGTCACTGTTCCGGCGACTGTTGTGAGTATTTAGTAACACCAATACCAGCCATTGCCTCCTTTATACTTACACCGACACAGATTACGGCCTACTTCGTACTTGGTTACGCCAGTATTGCGGAAGAGGTAAGTTTTGCGTGTGAGCTTGGGACGGCTCGTACTGATGCCATAAAGATTGAGAACCCCTTCGGATTTGACAAGAATGACCTTAACCTGGGCTACTTCTGCCAGGAGATCATCTCCAAGGAGCTCGACGCCATTACCTCGCGCACCTACCAGAACCCCGAAGAGTGGATCTTCTCGAACTCGAACCACCCCTTCGGGCAGGCATTGCCGTCGGCGGAGCGCATGGCCGACCTTTCGCCTGCCGAGCTTCGTGCGCTCCTCGCGCGGAGCGCCAAGGACAGCGGCTCGCCCGACTCCAAGTCCCTTGACGGCGAGGCTGGTCAGACTGGCGAGAAGGCGGTCTGACCGCGGTCACCGTGCCGATTGGGACGGCCATCACGTTAGGCCGATAAGGTCCAGTGCCTCGCCTCCGTCCGGGGCTACACCACATACTTTTCCTTTTTTATTGAGCATGCCGTTGCATTGTCATTCCTTTTCTGGACAAGTCTAGTCCAAGCGAGCGTGCCGAACCACAGACTGCTCCCTAGTCGCCGCGTGGATGCCTGCATCGCGAGGACGCGATCCCTGCATGTAGGGCCACGACTTCTACGGGATGTCGCTGAATCACTCAAGCATCCTCATGAGGCCACGGTCTGGTCACTGACACATGTCTGACACATGTCGTCTAGAACCAGGCACTGACATTGGCGTGTTGATAACTTTTACTGGATTGGAAGCCTTGGACGGTCTTGGAGAGGTCGTCAGACGAACTCAATGTCGTCGGTGGCGCCGCTTTGCCCTGGTTCAGGCCGGCTCACATCGCCACTTGATCAGGTCCCTGCAGTCGGACGACCCGTCCGAGACAGCCGGAGGTTGGCTTGCCAACAGCCTGAGAATACGACCTTCCCGAAGCGTCAAGAGACAGCTCCAGCACAACGCTCCACGTTGGGAGTGCAAGAAAAACGGTTGACAAAATAAGGAACGTAACATGAACTTCCCAGATCTGGAACTTGATGATCCTCCCCACCATCTCTGACACGAGGGTGAGTTTCAAATTAACTGTTTGGGTGTGTGGGGAGCAACGGTGACATAAGGCAGAGTACCTTGCCACCTTGAAACGTGGAGATGTAGGTGGAGGTCTCGGCATGGAGAATGCCACGCCACTATCGGCAGGTAACGCTCGCAAGGCCTTTCATGGCCGGAAATTGGTGAATGGGCCTGACTCCGGCAAGTCTTCAGAGTCAAAGTTACGGCATATTTAGGTTGTGCCGGCCTCTCCACCGGAGATGTCTAGCTCGTGCCTGAGAATGTAGCAACGGGAGACCGACTCGGGAGAGCGGGAAGAGAATGCTCGGATCAGAGGGTATGTGGCGGGACTGACTTGGAGAACCAGGACCAGGGTCAGGGGTAAGAATGGCTACAGGTTGAGGTTGAGCCTCGTGCCATGACACTGTGGGTGCATGGCAGAGAGGGCTTCGAGGGGTTTGTGGCTTTTCGTGGGAGAAGGCTGATGTGGGTGTGAGAGATGTGTGAGAATGATGCACAAACAAGGGCCGGGGGTTGCCGACCGGATCCCCTGGCACAGGCCCAGGGCTTTTCGGATGGGCCGGTGTCTGGTGATCGCAATCCAGAGTCTGGTGGTTGTGCGTCGTGGTCGTCGCTATGACATGATGACATTAGTTGGGCATTGACAAGCTCAGGTCATCAAAACAGAGTTGAGTTCCAGGGTGAATGGACCGGCGGTGGGTGCCAAAGATGGAAGGCAATCACAAAAGAAGTGCGAACAGTCGGACAGGGCCCTCTTCCCATGAATCAGTAATCAGTTGCGTATGCAAACACGCACAGGGGTGCACACGATACTACGGTACTGTACCAACACCAACACACGGACAACGCACATTACAGACAGGCAGGTGGTTCGGCTTGTGCCTGTCGGGGCCCAGGACTGGTTGAAGCGGCCGTTACACGTGAAGCTCAGTGCACGGTAGAAACCCAACTTGATGATGCACAAAAGATGCAGGGTGGGGAGTTAAGGCTCTTTCGCACTGAAGAGGAAAGTTGCCCGCAGGCCTGCCTCTTATGGTACCTACCGGCCGGATGGAGATGTGTTCCTTCGGAGACGGCCCGGTGTGTGGGATAAGGAGACGGGACGGGACAGTAATGGCGTGCAACGGCTCATCATGCACAGGCACCTCGCCAGACATTGCAGCTTGGCCGTCGTCTGCATTCGTCATAAGTCTTTTCATCTTCACGTTCATTAATCCGTGGGTTCTCCATGAGCAACGGCAATTTTATTGTGCTTGGTGGTCGAGAACAAGCATCCTGAGAGCGTCCAGACATGTTTCGGCATCATGCAGAACTATGGCCATCCCCGTGTCGAACACTTCCATAATCGTGTCCTGGACGACGACTTTTTACTTCTTCCATCGCGTTCGCCCACTACCTCTTTCGGGCTGACCAAAATGGGCGTTTTTGGCGGGATGTCACTGGCGCGAATTGCAACCCTGCTCGCCTTTTTGACACGTTGACACATTATCACGATAGTTGCAGCCATATTTCACACAAGATGGAGCGGACGGGGTTCGAGATGGATCAGCTGGCTGTAGAGAGATCTACTTGTACTTATTCGGAGGGGAGAGCGGACGACATTAGACAATAGGAGGCAAGTGAGCGTCATTGATCGCCAGGTCAGAGCTCGGTCGGCCTCTTGTGAGGATTGTGATCATGTACTCATCACCGAATAGACCCTGCGAGCCGGCCATTGGCGGGTCCGTCGATGATGCAGCCTGAGATGAAGCGTATCCATCAAAGCAGGCAGGGGCGGGTGAAAGGGGGGCCAGGGTATGAGGGAGGGGGTTATTTGGGTTCCGATTGCTGACAGGAGCTGTGAAGTCAATACGAGGGGAAAGGAGAAAGAAAGAGCGTACGCAATGCGGGAAGTCGATTGGAAGAGGCAAGAACGGCCAGAGAGCCACCAGAGGAGTGTCAGAGGACTGCCAGAGGACTACTGCCCAAAGAAACTGCCCAAAAAGAGCAAGGACCGACGACATCAGGACTTCAGGAGCCAAGCCGGAAGCCATAACGCCAGGTCCGGGTCCAGGACCAAAACGACAACCGCCCAGTGTCTCGTCTCTCGCAGTGGCTCCCTCCGCTGCCGCCAACGCCACCGCCGCTGCCGGCCTGCATAGCATGTGCTTTGCTTCAAATGTCACTCTCCTTGGCGATGCTATCCTTTGCAATGACTTGCTGCCTTCCGTGCAATGCAATGCATGACAGCTGCGGTGCGATGCACCAGGACCAGCTGATCCTACTCGCTGTCCACCTGCCAACCTGCCTGGCCTGCCTTCCCCCCTTACTCGGCACAGCAGTCTGTGGATGAATGGGCTTCATGCTCCTTTCGTCCTCTTCGTCTGTCCGTCTCCTGCTTCTCTACTCCTCTACTGTACACTCCTACCCACATCATTAACTTGCCGCCTTTCTTGCTTGCTTGGGACATCTCGCTGTCATACATCCACCCTCCCGGGATCCCAGCAGCGAGCGGCAACGGGACGTTACCCCTCCTCCTCGCTCCCGGTCTCCTCGCACCCCTCTCCCTGCCATTCTTTTGCCCCTCCTCACCATCGTACTCTCCCCCATGCTGATCATTTCGATATTACTTTCTTCACATTCCCTCCAACGTTAATACGTCCACGGCCCGACCGGCTCAGTAACGCCATCCTCCCTTGTTCCCTTCCAACCCCATCTCCACTTCGTCTAAGACACCCGCCAACCACCCGGCCAGCCATCCCGGCAACTACGCCCGCAGTCGCCCCTCAAACGACATCAATATCGTTACGATCCGATCCGATCTAAGAGACCCAAACCCCTCCCCCGGCAGTACCGGGATAGTCACAACAACAACGCCCAGGTCGTGACATTTTTATCCTCACAGACACATCCGCACACATTCCATCCAACATACGGACTTGGCCGCAGCTTAATCTTTTGACGACGCTGCACGACATTTGAACGAACGACTACGCATCACGAGAGATCATTAACGCGGCAGACGAGCGGTAAACGAGCGCAAGACATTGAGCGTGTGAAGAGAGAACGACGAGGCGGAGAACGAAGTGTCAGAGGAGCACGCGGCCCACGCAAGGAGCGGAGTTGGCCAACCACATCGCGCCCCAGAGAGATTCTGTGAGTGAAACGATGGTCTTGCATGAACGATGGTCTTGCATGTCCGCGACTGCTCTTCCGCGACATGTCGAATGCCAAGGACAATTCAGTACTTGAGTCCCACAGCCTTGATGACTTGGACTAGCGAGCGCCAACGATGCTGATGCTAACGCCACACCTTAGCGGCTGGGCCATCCCTCATCATCCATCATTCGGTTGCCCATCACTGCTCCTGATTCCTGCACAGCCGTCACCAGTGCATTTTACCCTACATCCTATCCGACAACGTCGATTGACAGCCTGAGACCCAGTTACCAAAGGTCGAGAGACTCAAAGATTCGCTTGGTGGTTTTGTTGGATTGGACGGGCGAGACTTTGGAACAATCCTTGACGTTGACGACCCTCCATCACGTAAAACCCCCGCAACCAAATCCCTAGACAGGGTAAAATCGTACGGCACGGCACGGAGAGTGGCAAGCATCGACCACCTCACAGAGTCTCATTGCAGTCAGTGCCCCCAGCCTTGCGTCCAGCCTGCCAGTGCATCAGCCAGCCGCCGCCACTTTGTGCGGTTGACACAATTGTAACGCTCGACAAGCTCGAACTCCCTCGCACCAATCCTGTGAACAATACTCAAAGGATCAAAGCTTTCAGACCGCTCAAACATTACTCCGTTCTCACTCTCTTGCACTCCGCTTGCTCGGCGTCGTGCACCGTCACCAACAAAACAAGAGCACAACAGAGCACAACTGCTAGCATCCCACCAAGCGAGAGCGACATGAGGAGGAGAGCAGACAGCCCCATGGGGCCAGTGACCCACGGTGAGTTTGATGACTGCGGGCCTGCATGCGTTGCTTGTTTGCTTGCCTGTTTGCCTTGTTTGCATTGCCCCTTCGCAACCTCAAGACTTTGGTACTGGTTGGCATCACGGCAATAGCTTGGTTCCTTGGCACCCAAACCATCACCACACTAACTATCTATCCACATCGGCATCGGCATCGGCATCTGCATCGGCATGACCATTGATAGTGGGCTAATGCACACAGATCATCAACCATCAAAACGTATGAGGCGCGGATCAGGAGGATCAGCGTCCCCACCACGTTCGGCCAATTCCTACTCGCGCGTCCCTGCTCCCGAAGACACCTCTCCCCGCGTCATTCGAACCGCATCCCCTCAGCGTCCAACACTTCCATCACTCCACCCACTGCCCCTCATGCAGGCCGGTGCCTCCTCCGGCGGTGACCGGCCGCGCGATGCTCCGTTCCAGTCATTTGGCGCAGCGGGACGCGCTGCAGCCCAGTCGCAACCCCCGCATTATCCTGGCGGAGAGCGAGGCGTTGGAGGTGGAAGCGACAGAGGACACCACCCAAGCCAGAGCTGGCATGGGCACAGGTCACGACACTCGATCGACGCACCACACATCAACCTCAAGTCGCCATCACCGCCCGCGACAAGCCCAGACCGGGCTCGCCAGTCCGCAGAGGCACGCGCGACGTCGGCCCAACCAGCAGCTGCGTCAGCGACGACCACATCAACGGATGTCGTGTTCACGCGTGACGTCACAAACCGACAGCCTAGGTCCATGATGGCATGCATGCGCTGCCGCCGCCAAAAGTGAGCAACGACGACTGGTATAATGACAGTGGCCACCATGCTGACGACGTAACAGGATGAAGTGCGATGGGCCTGGGAAAGAGCCGTGCCGCGGATGCAGACAGGCTGGCGTCACCTGTATCTTTGAATCTCGGACGCGGCCAAAGTCGATCTCGACCCTGCCGTCGCGCGCGTCGCCGTTCTTTGGCGGATCGTTGCCACCGGGACGGGGAGGGACTCCGGCCGGCGGTCCAGGGTTTTATCCACCGTCGGCGCAGCCTGCTGCTCCCATCACGTCCCGCCCCACTATGGTTCCCGACTATGGCATGCGTCCTATGCAGCCTGGAAGAGAGCCCATGCCTCCACCGCAGCCGCACCCCAACTACCCGCCACCCCTGCGTCAGCATACTCCGCCCATTCCACAGCCTGGAGGAGGCCCGCCACCCCCTCAGTACTACGCGGGACCGCCTCCAGGCGCGCCGGGATACGGCGTGCCTCCTACGGGTCCTCCGCCTCCACCACCTGTCGTCGCTCCGCCGCCGCCTCAGGCACAGATGGACATGCGTATCGACTCTAGGCTGCGCGGGCTCGAGACAGCCTTCCGGTCCGTCTCAACTCTTCCAGCTGCTGTTGCAGGGATTCAGCAGACTCTCAACTCGATGCTGCGCACCCAGGATGCTCTCGCGGCCCAGCTTTCCGGGAGCACAGCACCGGCATCTGCGGCGTCCGCTGCCGTCCACGTGCCGCCACGCACCGCCACTGACGTACCGGAGCATGTATGGGAGAGCTATCGCGTTGGCGCGTGGCCCCTCACGCCGTGGCTTCCCGGGATCTCGCCTCTTCCCGGGCTTCCCGCTCACGTGCTGGCGTGCCTCGGACGCCGCGCAGCCGCCGAGCGCACCGAGGCTACTAGACGAGACGGAGATGCCGCGGCTGACGCTGTCGTGGCAGAGATCTCGCGCCTCCTCGGCTCTCGTGTTCAGTGGACCCGCGACGAAGTTCTCTCGCTCGGCGTGTACTCGACATGGACGGCCGACTCTGCACTTGCATGCTTAGCGGTCGGCCTCGCAAGAGATCTCCAACTGGACAGACCACATACGTTGCGGCGAAGCCATGACGAATGGCGCGAGTGGATCTACGTCGTACTCGCCGACCACATGGTCCATTTGCCGAACTTTGATGTGCCAATGATGCACGACCCATTGAGCGGACACTGGCGTGAGCTGGTGGCCGAGTCGCGGCCATCCGATCCCTCGACGCTGGACCGCGACTCCAAGCTGCTTGCATGGCTCGAGTACTCGGAGCTACTCATTGAAGTCCAGGCAATGCAGCGCGCCCCCGAAGGTCCCGCGAGTCCAAAGCGCGAATCAACGGAACGCGAGGGCGGCCGTGCAGGCTCAGCGTCGAGTGACGCCGTACTCGAGCGGGAACGGCAGCGCTCGCGTGACATTTGGCGCAGATTCGCGCCGAAGTGGGACGCATGGGCTGGTTCCAGCGGAGCCAGACATGATCCAGTCCTGGCCCTCCATCTCAACTATGCCATCCTGTACACCGCGTCTCCGGTGTACGCTGCGAGCGAGCGGGTGTGGGCTGCCGTCGCGCAGAGCCACGAGGGGTATGCGCAACTCGAGCGTGCGCGCGACGCAGCTTTCGCCGTCCTACAGACGCTGCTGAGCCCCGAGATCGGCAGAACGATGGGGTACTCGTACCCCGTCCTCCGGCCGTTCTTTGGGCTCGCGATCGCTCACATCGTGGGCATGGTCACTCGGCTGTCGCACACCCCAATCATCAGCCTCCCGCACGTGCAGGGCCAACTGCGGGCTGTGTTTGACTTGCTTGTCGACGCTGCGCCGCTTGATGGAAGTGCTTCCGGCGCCGGAGCAAGCCCAACCAGCGAAGTACACCATGGCGGAGGCCCAGCGTCCATGCCCCCGAGCTTGCTCCGCGATATCGTCGAGACGGGCCAGGTAGCCGCGATCGGCAAGCGCGACATCGTCGGTGCCGAACCCGGCCGCGATCTCTGGATCCGCATCGTGGGTTAGCGAGCCTGACCTAGCCCAGCTGGTATTTTCGGATAATAGTCTTCATCTCTGACTGCAACACTCCCCGAACACACGCCACACTCAAGACCTCAACTCCAACCTGTAGCCCTTCCCAGATCCATCTTCTCCTGCATCCACATCTGCTTTGACCTTACGCTATCGATTATTATCAGTTAGGACCATCACGAACGGGGGTATAGAGCCCCGGCCACGCACGCTCGAAGTGTGCGTACGATTTCATCATACGGTTTACGGACGGTACTCGTTACGACTGTCAGTGCTAGTTTGCGCTGTGCAATGCATGCTATTCTTTCGCTCCCCCGCTCCGTCGGCCATGTGCTGCATGTATTCCTAACCCCGTTGGCCGCATTCGGCGTGACTGATCAGCTGACGATCGGCAGCGTGACGGAGCTAGCGCGGACTAACGGAGTGCGATCGTGACAGGGCAGAAGTGCGTAGTCCGCATTTCAATCTCAGGCATCGCAGGCATCGCAGGCATCGCAGGCATCGCAGGCATCGCAGGCATCGCAGGCATTTTGGGCATCTCAGGCTCCGGCTCCTGGTGCGGCAGTTGGAGGGGACACGTTTCCGCGCCGGCGCCACCGAGGAACGAGGGCACGGAAGCGGGACGGATGGCATGATCGGCAGGGCGGGTGCCAAGCCGGCTGGAATGAGGTGGAGTATGCAGTCGGGGACGGGTAGTTTGGGAAGGATTGGATGGCGAGCTACGGGGGGGCTGGGTTTTCGGGAATTCGGACGACGCAGCCAACGCAGCGGGTGGGAGTTGCGAGGCGGCCATCAAGTCTGCCGTTCCGCCCGGAACATCCGGAGGCCAGTGCATGAGCGTGACAGAGGCATTTCAGGTGGATGCATTCCACTTTGTGTCTGGTCAGGTCAGACGACATGCTGCGGCTGCGGTCCGGATACATGAGATAGGTTGCCGAGGTCAGTTGGAGCTAGTAAGCATTCCTCCCCCGGGAGGTCAGTCACCCGTCATTGCAGTCTACATTTGCATCTACACGCTCATCGCGTTGCGTTTTACTTGCTGCCCTTTGGCTTGGGCTTAGATGTTCCCTTCTTGAAGGCGGTCGCTTCGTGCAAGCTGCGCCCGAACGGGTCCTCCTTCTTGACGGCGTAGATTCGCACAATCCAGTTTTCAGAGGTGAACGCCTCCTCAA
Source organism: Cutaneotrichosporon sp. PL3408A (assembly GCA_023629975.1). Lineage (NCBI taxonomy): Eukaryota > Fungi > Basidiomycota > Tremellomycetes > Trichosporonales > Trichosporonaceae > Cutaneotrichosporon > Cutaneotrichosporon sp. PL3408A. The sequence continues at coordinate 1,357,148 of JAMAMB010000004.1, forward strand.
TCACGTTCAGGTCCTGGTGCGAGCCGTGTACCGGGATGATCTGGTGCCGGACACGGTCCTGGGCCGGGTGTCCGCCGTAGAGCTCCGGGAAGCTGGGGTCAGCACCGCCTTCTTCGAAGCGATCGAAAGGGGCATGATCGCCGTCTCGCTTGTGGGCCCTCAACCGACGTCAAGCAACCGAAGGCGTTGACGTATAGGAGGGACCTGACTATCAAGCGACAAGGCCACGAGCACCGCCTCACTGCGCGCAGGGCGCTGCAAGTCGACACATACAGCCTGCGGCTAGACCGGGTGGTGCTCGTCAAGCCCGCGAGTCTCCTTCCCGCTCAACTTACCGGTGGTAGCACATCTTGTACATCAGCGAGTTGCGCATAGTCGGGGACGCCCGCTCGTCGACGGCATATTCGCCACGCGGAGTGAAGTAGTTGGGCTCGTGCACCTCATCAGGCCATTCGCCCTGCGCGATGCGGACCATCCAGAGGAACTTGTTGATGTCGTCGCCAGAGTAACCGAGCAGGCCGCCGAAGATGACAAGCACGTAGTCAACGTCGTGCTTCCGGAGAATGGGGTACGCAATCTCCTCCGACGAGGCCATAGCCTTGCCGACGGTTGCGATGTGGGTGTTGTTCCAGGTGTTGTTGTCGACAAGAGTCACACGGTCGGCCATGCCAGCAATCTGGTAACCGTAGTCCCACCACGAGGCGATAACAGTGTCCTTGTCCGTGTTCTGGCGCAGCCAGTAGTATGCCTCGCGGAAGTCGTCGATGATGTTCTGCGATCCGTCGTTATTCCTCGACGAGAGTACGACCGAGGGAGAAGAGTACGCGCTCGAGGTCACGTACGTGCAGTGGTGCACGAACATGAATAGGAGCAGGCCAACGACCGCGACGACCGAGATGCGCGAGTCGATGTGGAAGATGCCACGCGAGCGCTTGCCCGAGAACAAACCAGAGAGCTCAAAGCCCCCAGACTGCTGCTGGTTGGCAGCCTTCTTGGCCTGCTTCTTGGACTTGGGGGCGACGTCCTCAGGCGCGACGGAGGGAAGGACAGGGTCCATAAAGGCCTGCAGGAGCTTTGAGAGGGCGATGGCCGCGCAAACACAGACAATGGGAGTGAGGACGAGCATGAGACGGACCATGACGCCTGAGAAGTAGGAGGCAAAGACGGCATACACGACGATGAAGACGTGCTCGTCGCGCAGCTCCTTGAACACCCAGAAAAGACCCGCTGGGAAGATCCAGATCAACATCTGCAGGTCGAAGAAGTAGGCGGGCCAGGCAGTCGGCTGGTGCTCGGACACGGACGCGATGATGGGCATGTGAACCTTTGCGTAGCCAGTGTCCCAGAGCGAGTAGAAGCGGCCCGTCCATGGAGCGATCCAGCCAGAGAAGGTAAGGGCAACGAGAACGACGAAAGCCGCGACCGCAACGAGGGCAACGAACGCACGCAGGAGGAGCTCGAACTGCTTGCCGGGGACGAGCTTGCGCACAGTCTCAACAAATGCGATCAGCTGCAGGAGGCCGAAGATGCCCAGCGCAGCCATACCCTCAGAGGTACGGATGGGGAGGAACTCGACAAAGGGCACCTGCATGGATGCGATTGTGCCTAGGACGTACCAACTCGTGTACGCCACGTAGACGCGGTTGTTGTAGCGGCCCATGAGGACGAGCACGAAAACGTGCAGGGGAATCATGTTAGTGATGAACACATAACCGCCCCACGCAGCCACCATCCAACCGTACATGAGGGCGCACGCCGTGCCCCACAGAGCCGAGCCAGTCTTTAGCGCCTTGATCCAGAGATAGAAAATGGCCATAAGGAGGAAGATGGCAATCGCCTCGTTGTCGTACGAGCCAGCGACCGAGCGGGAGATGTAGCCCGGCACGATGCCGATGAATGCGGCAGCCAGGAGGCCCGCCGACGGCGAGGCCATCTCGGTGGTGAAACCGTAAGTTGCGAGCGCAGTGAGACCCGAGAAGGCCGGTGCAATCATCACGCACACGTTGCGGATGTCCACCGGCATGTTAATTTTGTGCAGGAACGTCCAAATCAGCCCCGACGTGACCATCAACCCAGGGTACACCGTTCCGCCGACGGTGCGGCCGAGCGGGTACCATGCTGTGGGGTCGAACCAATTCCAGAACTCGTAGAAGCCTTCATTCACGAGCACCTTTGTTGCGCGGCTGATTGTCAGCGTCCTGTTTCGTCGGGTTCACGCACTAGTTGAACCAGGGGTCAAATTCGTGGATGACACTCTCGAAGCGGATGACCGCGAAGAGACGGCTGGCTACAGCTGCACCGGTGATGAAGGCGAGGATCACAAAGCGCAGAAGGCTCTGGGTGTTGTCAATGGTATGCGCTGGAATATCTGGCAAAGGCCACGCGGTCTTGGGCCGGACAACGACGCCGACATCTTGTTGTGTCGACGTTGTCGAGGATACCGACGCAGCCGGTAGTTGGACTTGCGTCGTAGGTGAAGTTGGAGCGGCGGCGGTTGCGCCGGATGCAGCCCTCTTTGCAGGCATGATGGCCGGGGCGCTCCGTCGATGGGGATGGAAGGGGAGGGGGGGATGAAGGAGTGTGAGGGGAGCGGAGAGGAGTGAGAGAGTGGATAGATGTGTCGATATGTATGGGTGTGAGTTGCAAGTCGTAGTAGTTATCACTCGGCCTGGCCATTGTCCATGTTGGAACAACTGACAGCAAGGCGACGCGCCTCAGTGAGCCTGACAGTTGGGATGAGTCGCGTGGCCTCAGCCTGAAGCCATTACACGTGACATGCTGTGTGGACGTCTGCCATTTGGGCATTTGGGCAAATCAGCTTTTATTACAACCACGATTCATAATCCAAATGTAATCACATTACTATGACGTCGGGATGAGTCCACACAGGATGAGCGATCGCGGGATCAAAATTGAATATCGGTCGAGTGGAACAGCAACCTCGGATAGAGTGAATGACGTAATTGACAGTTGGGGAGAACTTGTGGGCCATGGGCCTGAGCGCAGGGAAGGGCGGCGGGCTCCCCCACCACGCCGGCGCTGTACACTTACCGAGGACCAAGGACAACCAAGGGACGACCAAGGACCACCGACCCCGACCAACGTTGCCGTCGTCGCCTTTTGGTTAATCGTCACCGTTCAAGCATCCGTCGTCCATCTCCATCCCTCTCTCTCTTAGCTTTTCCCAACTCCATATACTCTTCTAGTTTGACTCCTTAAGCATACGACAACCCCCACCATCTCTCTTTCTCTCTCTCCCCCCCCCCATCTCTTCTCCACTTCAAGACACTCCAATCTCATACGGCTTCACTCTCTTTCCCCTCATCTCCTCACTTTCTGTTCCATCCATCACTCCACCACCAACAACGCCACAGCGCCACTCTTGTTTTGATCTTGAACAACCCCTTGTCCATCCCATCGACATCGGACACTGTACCAGCACGACCTCTTCATCCCGCTCCTTCCATCCCAGGCGTGCTCATTAACGCACCCACTCCGCCATGGACCACCTTCGACCGGGCCAAGCCCACAGGTCATCTTCGGACCGCCTGCTGAGCAATTATCTGTATGTATACTCCACTCAGTCAAGCAGCGTACTGACTACCGCAGTGAGTCACAGAAGCAATTTACGACGTCTCTCCTGGCGCTTCTATCGCAGTCGCATTCGTCCAGCTCCTCTCTCCTCGCATACACCACCTCGTCGCCCGGTGTCCTCCTCTCAGTGCGCCGGGCAGTGCGGCACTCGGCGTTTGAGGGCCCCCTGTCTTCGGAGATGATGGAGAACCCCGAGGCCCATATGAGCGGTGAGCATGACACCACGCCAGGCTGGGCAGGGTACATCCGCTCCATCGACGACTTCCGCAAAGACCTCAAACAGATCCACCTGCTCGAGGAGGAGATGACTCGTGTCAAGCGCGACAAGGAGATCCTGGTTGGTCGCCTCATCAAGCAGACTAAGACGAGGCCCACCAAGTCAGATCTCAAGGGCATGGCTCTGAACCTCGACCACCTTCGTGACTCTGATGTGATGTCGTCCCGCTCGTCAGCCATCTCCATCAATTCGGAGCTCTCGACTCCCACCGGCCTCCCCGGTGGAAAGGAGACGAGACGTACCGCCAAGCTCAAGGAGGCGCAGGCAGAGCTCCTGGGCTGCGAGGAGCACCTGCGGGCTCTTGAGGTCAAGATTGAGAGCGAGCGCAACAATGTCATGTATCGCGGTCTCGAGGAGCGATTCCGCGCCATGGAGCTCGTTGGTCAAATGTGGCTGGGACAGGCCCGCTCGGGACTCGAGGATCTCGAGAAGATGCCTGGTCACCTCCCCCCTCACATGAACTCCATTGGTAACGGTAACGCCCACGCGTACGAGCTCGAGTCGAACGGCTCGCTCGCCCCATCCCAATCGGCGTCGCAGGTGGGCTACGAGGAAGGCCACACCCCAGGAGAGAGTACTATCATCTCGCCCCGGCGTCGAATGTCGGCGCAGCACCAGGTGCCCAACAAGATGGGCGGCCCAGGTGGCCCAGGCAGCATTACCTCTGTTCAGGAAGAGAACGAGGATGACAGCTCGGACGAACAGCAGGGCACTCTCATCGTGCACGAGAACGTCCGCACCCCGCCCGCGCAAGCAGAGCGTAGGGTCCCTCCGGCGCAGCAGCAGCTCCATCACCACCAGACTGCCGCCTCGTCCCCGCCTGTGCCAATGAAGGACTTCGACCCCCCCGACAACCGAAGAGCGATGTCGGAACTCGGCCAGCCGTCGCGGTACCACTCTGTCCAGTACCAGCCGCTGCGCAGGGCAATGTCGAATGAGCAGATCATCCACGCCTCGCGGACACCGCGACGTGGTCCTGCTTCTGACTCGTCGTCTGAACGCACTGTGACTTCCAAGCACCGCGGCGGGTTCCTCGCTTCCATCGCTCGCTTCTTTAAGGGTCCGAAGCGTGAACACTCTCGCCAACGTCGCCCTGCATCGCCTTCCAGCATCACTTGGGGCCGGGAGGTGCGCCCGACGCAGCAGTACGGCCGCCACTTCCGCTCCGACTCGTCCTCTGACGAGGAGGACGGCATGTCTGGCCTCGTTACCGTCGCGAACCGGAAGCCGCAGAGCGTTAACCAGTGGGGTGCGTGGAACGCGGCAGACGTCGGTAAGGTGCCCATGCCGCCTAAGCGTGCTCGTTCCGCTACCTCCAATAAGACGCGCTCGACGGCTGGCGGTGCGTCTACCCCTCGGACACGCCCTCGCCCTGCCTCGGCGGCTGGCCGCGCCCAGACTACCGGCACCTCTGTCACGACTGTCTCCCGGTCCAACACTGTCAAGTCCACTCCTGCGTCCAGCAAGCGCGCCTCGACCCACACTGCGCGGTCGCGTGCCTCGGCTCACGGCCCGTCGATCATGTCCATTGTTGACACCCCGCCTCCCGCAATGCCCGATGTTCCCAAGGCGCCCATTTCCAGCTCGGAGGCCGGTGTCGTCAAGGCTCCAGGCCCCACGCTTTCGCCTGGCCTCGTCCTTCCGTCCCAGATCATGCACCAGCCTCGTCAGAGCACCCATCGCCCTGAGGACGATGAGCTGGGTCCCAACGACTCCATCTCGAGGTCCAACTCTGCGAAGGTCCGCAAGCCCACTCGGACTAAGTCTACTGAGCGCCGCAAGTCCATGTCGGACAAGAAGGAGAGGCCAACGGCGGAGAAGCTCTCGGTGGCCGAGCGTGAGGTCAAGAGATCGGTCTCACCGTTACCGCCGTCCAAGATGCGAAGCCCGCCTTTGAAGAGCGCTATGCGTCCTACTAGCCCCCCGCTGTACCCTGCCGCCGCGGCCCACACCACAGTGCAGCAGGCTCCGATTACCACATTGTACGACGTACACGCTCCCGGACCTGTGCACCTTCCCGAGGAGGACGAACAAATGGTTGTGTACGACCCCGCCGAGGCGGATTACCGGAGGCGTCCTACCGCATCCACGGACGACCTCTCAATCTATGAGTCGGCCAACGAGGACGCGGTTACACCGAGGGTGACTAACATGGATGACGACTCAAGCAGCGACGACGAGAGCGTTGATGCACACGCATTCCAAGTTGTCAGCAACGATCACGTCAGTGACCAGCGCAACAAGAATGCAGGCAACCTCCTGTTAATCAGCGAGGAGGTGCGGGAAGGACCCCTGACGCCCGACATCCAGAACCCGCTTCCACCGCTCCCCGACGAGGCTGGCGGCGATGGCCTCGTCCGGCGCAAGAGTGTTCGCCTCGAGGTGCCTGGTTTGAGCAAGAGCAAGGCCCAGCAGCAGCAGCAGGAGCACTGGCGTGAGACCGAAATGCGCCAGGCGCAGCAAAGGCGCGACCAGGAGACGGAGCGCGCTAAGATGTACCTTGATGCGGCGAATGCGGCGTCGGACGACTCGCTCCCCGTGCGCCGGTCAGGCGAGCACTGGCAGACGCGGATTGGACACATGCGCGACGACACAAGTGACGAGGAGGACCGCGACCCACGTTACATGAAGGCGCGGCGGAGCCTAATGAAGTCGCGGGGCGACTTCAAGGGCGCGGAGAGGGACAAGAAGCAGAAGAAGGCAAAGAAGAGGGCGAAGCGCCTGAGCATCACCAGCAGCCTTACCAAGGGCCACGGCACGATCAGCAATAGCAGCAGCCAGCCGTGGCGTCCGAACACCGGCTTGACCAAGGGCATGGGTGCGGAGAACAAGGGCACGCCCTGGCGGCCGATATAGCGCCCCTTCACGATACACTAGCATCTTATCGTAATGTAGAACTAATAATAGGTGAGATACATACAATGCAGACACACCACTGCAAGCGCTGTCGGCGAAAATGAGGACCGAGATCATCGCCGAACTGATCGGAGGGACGGGAGCAGGGGGTACGATCAGGCGGACAAAGCACCGGTCTCGTATTCATTGTCCACTCCGCGCTGATCGGCGCTTCTTCTTTGCATCACGATTCACCATGGCCCATTGTTCCTCAAGTACTCGTCGCTGCCATGTGTCGACGTCACCGCCCAGTAGGCCATCCTTCGGACACACTGAAACATTCTGATGGCCCATTGTTCCTCAAGTACTCGTCGCTGCCATGTGTCGACGTCACCACCCAGTAGGCCATCCTTCGGACACACTGAAACATTCTGATGGCCGCGCACAGCGGAACAATGACTCGCAACATGTGCAGAGGACAATATGAGGTTGCTGATTTGTGGTCTGCCCACCATCATTGTCTTGTTCGCCACTGACCGCCATTGACGCTCGCTCCAGACCCCGCAAAGTATCTCCGTCGCTACACTTACTTGTGCTTGTCCACCTGTCTCGCCATTGCGGCCCTCGTCACCATCATTCAAGAGCTGGGGAACATCTGCCTAGGCGGCAAGTACAAAGGCTAGGCCCTCTAATGTCCTTGGCTTCAGACACTTCATAACCTTCTACTCACGGCACACTCGCTCCCCAGCCCAAGATGTTACAAGCCAACCCAAACCCGTTCAAGCCCCGCTTCCCAAACCTCCCCAACCTCTCAACTATTCCCTTCACGCGCTCGCCACCACTCATCTCGGCCCCTTACGCACTGGGCAAGCTGCCCAGCTCCAACCCCGAGCTTCGGAGTGTAGCGCGCAGTGTCGAAGAGTCGCCTCCACCCGGGGTGCGCAGTCAGCACGCCTCTATCATCGCGCCGCGCGGCTCTTTCACCGCTGGAAATACAGGTGGTGGCGCTCGCGCATCTCCTCCCTCGCCCGCTCTCTCAGATCAAATAGAGACGCTCCGCGACTCAGTGTTCGTTGCCCCCAACCAGGTTCGCGACACTTACGAGCTCACACCGGCGGAGTTGGCAAAGTATGAACAGCTCGAGAGGGCGCTCCGAGACCAAGCAGGTCCGCACAGCAAAGCCACGACAAACGTCACCAGCTCGGAGCTCAATGCGTCGTCGCTTCCTTTCCGGGACACTGGATCATCGTACCCAATCAATATTGACGAGTGGGCTGTGTCGCCGCTAACGGAGCACCGTCCACAGCCCCGATTCAACGCCGCGCCGTGCCCCGAAAGCCCGGACAATATCCCTCAGCCAAGACACCAGGCTTACCCGAACGTCGAGACGCAGGACAACTTTACCCCGCATGAAGGGTTCCAAGCCCACTATCAGGTGCCGCGAGGGGGTGAGGTGACGCGCACAAACTCATATCCCCGCTCATCGCGTGCACCCCGTACGACGCCCCGTCGTGCCCCTCCTCCGCCCCTTAAGCTCATGTCCGCCCCGCGCGACCGCCGTCCCAAGCTGCCGACTGAGCCCGAGACCGAGAAGAGGCGTGACTCAAACAACAGCGTTGGCGTCACTGTCGAGGACCAGCACGTGTACCCTGATCGGAATGGCAGCCGGTACCCGTCCTTAGGTGTCTCCGCCATTGCGCCAGACCTCGGTTCCGCCTCGCTCCAGGACGTCGTCCTCACTCCCCGGTTCAAGCCGGCGCCCTCAACTCCGAAGAAGCCCACAGGATTGATCGGTATACTCAAGAACGTCAGCGGGAGCTCAAAGTGGATTGGGGTCTCGTCGCGCGAGATGCCAAAGTCGAAGAAGCAGGTGCGCGTCGAAGAGCCCGTCGCGTCGGCTTGGGCCTCGGGCATCCTCCCAAGTCCTGGGACCAACCACCGCAAGTCGCCCGCCCGTCTCGAGTTCTCCCTCGGTATGAAAGGTACTAAGGAGAAAAAAAGGAAGCGGGGGTTCAACTTTGGCTTCAAGAAGTTCAAGCCGTGGCAGAATGTGAGGCAGACCGACATGGAAATGGCTCACCGCAGTGGCTTCTCGTCGTGGCGGCGTTCGCGGTGCTCATCCTCATTATCGTCCTTGCCGTCAGGCTCACGCTGGGGAGACACAAAGATTCCGCGCCTGCAATGCCCTTTGACCCGACGACGACACCCAACGCAAACCTCAACCTCGAACAGTGTCTTACGCTCTTTGGGGATACGCAGCTTGGCTCGAAGAACAACCTGCTCTATCCTTGCCACCTGTGTGTCAAGCAGCTCAGTATCGCACCAAACGACTTCAACACCAATGGCACCACAACGGGCATCGGAGCTGTGCTCCAGTACTGCGCGCTCCTTGACATCCTCTTCGCCTCCAACGTGACAGCGCTGTACACAGTCGGTTGGGGGGTGGGCCCGCCGTGCAACTGGACCGGAGTGGGCTGCGACGACCGCAGGCGTGTCACCTCCCTCGACATCCGGTATCCCCACGTCCCTTCTCTCATCAAACCAAGCCTCAGCAACCTCGTTGCGCTCCAGACGCTCCGGATTGTCGGCAATGGCCGCATCCCGAGCGGCAAGCTCTTCCCCGAGTTCACCGCCCTTGCCAACCTCACGACCCTTGATATCCAGTACACCGCAGTGGAGGGGTCGATGCCGCCGACAAGCAACGTCTCCAAAGTGCTGAAGAGCCTCACCCTTGTCTCCAACCCTGCGCTGGATATAACCTCAATGGGACAGCTCAGACTGGAGAGCCTCCCTCTCCAGTCGCTCGTCATCTCAGATCAAAATCTCACAGCCATCCCCTCCCTGCCCCCGACGCTTACTTATCTCGATCTCAGCTACAATCATATCGGAGGCAACGCCGCATTTGCGCTCACTCCCCCCAACCTGACCACCCTGTACCTCCAATACAACAACCTCACGAACTTCAACCCTCCGTCGACTGTGACGAACCTCACAACTGTGTCTCTCCAGGGCAACAAGCAGATGTCGGGGTGGATTCAGGCTTCTACGTGCCAAGGACTCACAACGTGCGATCTGCGCGGCACCCTAATGACGGCCTCGTGTCCTGCGTGTCATGACGGTGCACGTCGGGCTTGAGAGGAGCACCACGAGTAAGCTCATGACGGAGATAGCTTTGCGGGGAGTGCCGAGTTGGTGACGGTAGATGCTCAGTACTGCACATGACACATAAACACGGTAGTTCACTTTACGTTTACGTTGCGACTATGTTGCAAATGCAGACGTCTTGGATGTGGTAACATCGGCATGGTTCAGTACTAGTACGCTATCATTCCGGACTTGAACTGGGCGGAAGCTTGGCCCAAGCAGGCACGCCCAACAACTCCGCCGACGTCCGATCGCCCGATGCGGCAAGTGGTCAGAACGACGTCAAGGTGCCCCGCGAATTTATCATCGGACTCGAGGCATCCACGTCCATAACATCGCTCATTCACCACCAGAGTCCATCTTCAGCACCCATCTTCGTCCGAAGTATCTTGAACCAATCTTGACGGAATCTTTGCTGCACAATCGCACGAGCGCCCCGCCCACGTGTGCCGACCGAGCCGACGCACAGACCGCGCCGACCACACATCCGCCCCTTGCCCGCCCACACGCACTAACCTCCCTGCACCTCCCCTTCGATCCCAGCGAGCGGTCGCAGCGCGATTGAGATGCCGACCAAGGACTGGGCAGACGATGTTGATGATGATGAGGTGTCGCAAGATGATTTGAGAAAGAGACTTGGTGCCATTGGTCAGTGGTAGTTTTGGTTGATAAGGCGTTGTTGGCCGATGTCGAGGTGGAGGTTGTTGTGTTTCGCCCTTGTCGTGTGTGGGTGTGTGGGAGGTGTGTGGAGGCCGTGGAGGGTGTGGAGGGAAGGAGCACAGAAGGGAGAAGGGTTGGATCTGCAGTCCAGTCACCCATTCTATCACTTCAATCGCTCTCAACCTCTCATCTTCTATCCTTTCTCTTCTTTCCTTCTCTCAATCTCCCATTCTCTCAACTACTCCAACTAGCACTTCTGTTCTGTTCCGCAACCACGTTAACAGCCAGTACCCTCTGACGACGCCGAGCCCTCCTCAACGGGTACGTCCCATCGCCACCGCCATCCCCATCCTCATCGCCTCACCCCTCGCCACCCCTCCTTCCTCATCTTCCGTTCCCACTGCATCTGAGTGTACTCAGCTGACCACAGCTCGCGAGTCATCACCAGGAGTAGCATCCCTGGCCTCACGCATATCTGGCCTTAACACCGGCTCTCCTGCTCCCACTGCGCCTCCCCCAGAGAAGGAACGGCCCAAACCCAACACCGCCAATCCACTGTTCGGCAAAGCCCTCGCTGGTGTAAAGGAGCGGTCTCAACCAGCTTCCACGCCCGCTTCCGCCGCCAAACAAGCAGACACTGCCGAGAAGCAGCAGACAGACAAGCCCGCACCTGCCTCCGAGACGAAGAACGACGAGAAGAAGGAAACCATGGACGACGGTGAGTGTCGCAGTTGACTGTGCCTCCTTTGTGGCTGGCTGAGGGATCAGAAGGGGATCTCTGGGATCGGCGGGAGGCAAACACACTAACAAACGCTGACTGTAGGATGGGGTACCCCCACCGATGGGGCTTCAGCGGCTAGCGCTGGTGACATGCGCGAAGGGGACAACCTCTCAGGACTCGTCTCCAATGACTTCCAGGTCGAGGTGAGTGGCTCCGCTGTCTCGAAGACTGACATCGCAGGTCAAGCTTGCCGACCAGCAGGCGGACCCGAACTCACCCCTTTACTCTGTGAAGACTTTTGAGGAGCTCCCTCTGTAAGCTCACAGAGGCTTCATTCGAGCTGACGACAGCCACCCCGACCTGCTGAAGGGAATCTATGCCACGGGCTTCAAGAAGCCATCCAAGATCCAGGAGAAGGCGCTCCCCATGCTCCTCGGCAACCCGTTCGTCATCTCTGCTTCATCGCTGACCCAAGCGCCACCAACCTCATCGGGCAGTCGCAGTCGGGTACCGGCAAGACTGCCGCGTTCGCGCTCGACATGCTCTCGCGTGTCGATCCCGCCCTAATGACACCCCAGGCCATCTGCCTCGCCCCATCGCGTGAGCTGGCCCGCCAGATCAAGGGTGTTATCGACAAACTCGGTCAGTTCACCGAGATCAAGACCTTCCTCGCCGTCCCTAAGTCTTGGCGGCGTGGAAACCGCTTAACCGACCACATCCTCGTCGGCACCCCGGGAACGCTCGTCGACATGATCGGCTCGAGAGTCTTCGACCCGAAGCAGATCAAGGTGTTCGTCCTGGATGAGGCGGACGAGATGATGCAGCTCCAGGGCCTGGGTGACCAGACCTTCCGCATTAAGAAGTCAGTTACTATTCGCGAATGGGTGACTGACGGCAGGATGCTCCCCAATGACATCCAGAATGTCCTCTTCAGTGCCACCTTCCCCGACGACGTGGTTCAATTTGCTGGGATGTTCGCCCCTGATGCTAACTCGATCTACCTCAAGAAGGAGGACATCACGGTCGATGCCATTAAGCAGCTGTACCTCGAGTGCGAGAACGAGGAGGCCAAGTTCGACGCGCTCTCCGCTCTTTACGACATAATGACCATCGGACAGAGCATCGTGTTCTGTCGTGTAAGTCTGGAAAGTGGGACCTCGCTGACGGCAAGCGGAAGATCACCGCTGATCAAATCACCGCCCGCCTTGTTTCCGAGGGTCACTCGGTCGCGTCGCTGCATGGCGACAAGGAGCACAGCGAGCGTGATTCTATCCTTGACGGATTCCGCGACGGTAAGACTAAGGTGCTCATTACCACCAACGTCGTCGCCCGCGGTATCGATATCCAGCAGGTGAACATGGTCGTGAACTACGACGTCCCCGATATGGGGCCTGAGGGCAACTTCCGCCCGGACATTGAAACCTACATCCATCGCATCGGTAAGTCAGCTTCCTGATCATTCCGGTGACTAGCTGACTTCAGGCCGTACGGGACGTTTCGGACGCAAGGGATGTGCGGTCACCTTCGTCCACGACGACAGGTCCAAGAGAGACGTCGAGGAAATCATGCAGACACTAGGCAAGCCGATGAAGAAGATTCGCGTCGACAGCGCGGACCTGGAGACTTTAGAGCAAGTGAGTGAATCGGGCTAGGACTTGGGCTGATAACCAGGCACTTAAGGCTGCGATGAAGTCGGCCGACTGAGTGACTTCCGCCTGTATCCTCCGTATACCCATCGATCATGTGGTATGCGTTCCGCCTAATCGCGTACAGTCGTACGCACCAGTCATATACAGCGATGGCATGCATTTTATGATCGTTGGCACGTGGCTGTTTCGTCGACTGTTTATTCTGGATTTCCAAAGGAACTGATCGAACCGACGCCACAAAATGTTTCGAGATCACGAGGTGGTTTCCAGTCTTAATGACGGCATGTCGGCGATCGAATATCTCGTGTTCTCTATTTGTCCAGTTGCTCAGTTGTTTGCGTGTGCAATGTTGGCCGCAGGCATCCGACAAACAACTCGCACTCGCTCATCGCTCATTACCCATCGAGCTAATCCACTAGCGGGACCTCACAATCGGGCAAGTATCTACTAATTGATCACCTGGGCGCGTCGCAAATGACAATCAGGTGCCATTGCCTCCTAAAACCAATGTGGAACGCCGAGCTGATTCGCAACGGTGATCACGGACGACGGTCTATCTGATTCGGGCTAGCGAACGGCGTCAAACAAGCAAGCCTGGACGAGGTCACCAAGGGGGACCACGCCTTAGGTGGAGGATCCCTGCAAGCAGGAGCCCTAGTATGCCCGCGCGGCGGTCCAAGCTTCGAATGCGCGCCTCAACCAACGGGGTGGTGGCGGTGGCGCGCAGACCAGCGACCAGCGGCACGCGTGCGCGAATCACTTCTGCGTGGCTCCGTGCCTCCGTGCAAAAGCGTCCGTGAGTGAACACGCGGACATTGAGGACGGCTCGAGCTCCATTTAGAACCTGTGCGCCAGAAGCAGGCCGCCGGCCGAATGGATTGAATGGAACCATACGATGATACGCCGACGCCCCGACAATGGCGACCGCAATACACGAGGCAGGATATGGCAGTGCCCAGCGTGAAAATGCTGACGGCTTGACGCAATTGAGAGCAGCTGATATATAGAAGCTACTAACGTACTCACCGTTGCCTATCCCCCCCCTTGACTCTAATTGCTCTACGGCTCTCGGTATCAGTCGTGCTCCTCGCTTACCATTTTGATTGAACCAGCGCCGATCTCGGTGTCTGACACGACCACCGTGGACAATGGACGGACGCATACACAACCTCTCCTTGCCGGGGACGGCCACTCCGTCCTCCTCATCCTCCTCACTCGCATCCTCTACATATGCCCGTCGCTCCCGCCAAAGAACAAACTCTCTCTCCGTCTCCTCAACCGCACCTGCTCCCTCAAGCCCACCGGGGCTTTCACACAAGCGCTCCTCTCCAAGTCTGTCGCTCTCATCCATCCAGCGCCTCCGGCGGCGCTCCTTTCGCCTCTCGCCTCCTGTGCCCCCTCCCATTCCCCATCCCCCACCGCCTACCCCGCCACACACCCCGCAAACCATTGCCCAGTATTCATCACCCACAATGCCGCCACCTGCACCTCCACCCTTCGGCGCGCGCGAAGCGGCTCTCGCGGAAGTCCTGGCGAAGGGGTGCGTCGAGGACGGGCTGGCCGCGCTCGACGAGTATGGCTGGCGCTCCCTCCTCGCCGGGCTGCGGGTGCGCGAATATTGCGCGGCCGCGAGCCACGCCGTGCGCAATGTAAGTGTAACTCTGGCGAGGCGTATCGCGTGACACCTCGTGTTCGGCTGAGCCGCCGGACATGGGGATATGAGGACATGAGGGACTGCGTGTAGAGCACCGAGCGCTGACGCTATACCGATGATTGCACCGCGCCACCGTCTGTGTCTTCTCCCGCTTGGACAACGCCACTGTTCTCAACTCGAACTCAATCTCCCCCGGTCTTCGCAAACATGCGTTGTGGCGCGCAAACATGCATCATGTGTACGATGGATTTCTGTCACTGCTTTGTCGCCCAGTCACCCCCGAACGGCATTCGCCTTGCCCTCGTGCACTCCCCAACGCGCATTCTGTTCCCGTTCGCCCTTCCTGCCGGCGCTCCAGCTCCACCGTCCCCGAGCCCCTTTATCCCGCCACACGCGTTCCCTCACCTCACGCGGCGCCAGCTCGTCGAAGCCTTTGTCCGCCTTGCGCGTGAGCCCGACTCGCGGGGGATCGAGGCCCGCGTCCATGAGCTCGCGCTCGAATATGTTGGGCGCCGGTGGCGCGCTGAGGGCGGCGCCATTGAGTCGATTGCGCGTAAGCTCGCTGACGTCGAGCTCGAGGTGAGTCGGCTTGGCTGGAGGCTCCTCACTAACGGCAGGTCGTCCAGATGGAACCCCTCTCGTCTCGGCCGGTCCTCGCCGCGCTCCACACCCTCAGGTTCCAGCTCGGCCTTGTGAACTCGTCCCACCTCGTCAGTCGCCTCAGCAACCGATCGGCAGGGGACGCCACCCAGCTTCTTTGCGCGTGGGCGGTGCGTCGGCTCAGTGCAGGCGTCGAGCCCCAGGTGGTCGCCGACAACCTCGCGGCGATGCGTGGCCGCATCGGGTCTGCGGGCGATACCGTTCCTGACGTGCTGACATTCTTTTGTCTCGACGGCCGATCTGTTCGCACCAGCCATGACGGACCACAACTTCGTCCACGCACACTCTCACGACTCTCCCTCAAGCGCCGCACATTACCCATCCCACAGTGGCTGTCGCCGCGAGGCAGTCCGCAGCATCTCCGCATTCAGGAGGACGGCGAGCGGCGGCCCAGCTTACCTGCCATCCTTGCGCCAGCGGACCTGTCCCCGCGGCAGGGGACCCATACTCCGCGGCGGGGCACCCCGACAAGCGATACGTCGTCGCCGTGCTCGACACCGACATCGCGCCGCCGCCTTTCCCCGCATTCCCCGGCCAACTTCCTCGGCCTCGATGTGGCGACCGAGCGCCAGGTGCTTGTCGATCACCTCCTCGCCCTCCGCTACCATCTCGGATCGGACGCCGATAGCTGGCTCCTCGGGTGTGGGCGGGACAAGGCCGCCGACTTTCTCGTCGGCGTCGAGGCAGCGGGCGAGGAGCACATGAGGGACGTGGTTGCGCAGCTGCGTTACGCCTTTGACCTGCCTGTCGTCGTCATTCCTGGGGACATGCCACTTCCGCCCATGACGCTCCATCAGCGCGACGTCAGCTTCGACCTCGAGCAGTACCTCGATGACATTCGGTCGCCTGGCGGCGACGCCAAGACTGTGCCGGACGTGTTCGAGCCCACCGCATCCTCACCGCCGGGCAAGCTTTCCCTACAGACGGTCTCGCCGCCTGTCCCCTCTCAGCCTACCGTGCTCTCCCCTCAACAGATCTCGCCAACACCTACCTCTACATTCGACCGCCGCTCATCCATCGCGACTTGCAACAGCGGGCGCACGACAGACTCGGCTGCGACAATGACGTCGCTTGGCGGCGCGTCGATGAGCGACTGCTCCATCCGCCAGGCGATTCGTGCGGTGCCCATGTCTGCCAGGGCTATCGACTATCGCTTCAACCCCAAGGACACGCCCCGGGAGGACAGCGCATCTCCCCACGGCCTTGGATTAAACTATCCCCGATTTGCCAAGTCGATGCCCAACGTTAATGACCACAGAGGCCTTCCCATCCGTCGTCGGTCAGCAAAGAATCCCCCTCCTCCGCCGCTTCTGCCGCCTTTCAACTCCGACCGCTCGACAGGGGACTTCTCACCCCGCCGCGGCCCGCCACAGGCCTTCAAGGGATACACATTCCCCATGGCGTCTCCTCGTGACTCTCTCCCATCACCCCGGGATGCGGTTGAGGAAGGTGATCGATTCAAGCGTCAGGCCAATCGCCAGTGCGTGATTGTCGATGGCGCCCACCACTCGCCTCAAGCCGCTGAGTTCAATACCCGCAAGCTGGCGCAGGAGAGCACGCCACTTGGTATCGTCCTCGGCTTGTTCCAGCGGAGCAGCCGCCGCAGTCTAAGTCCCGAGGTCGTCGAGGAGAAACTCCGCCAAGCGATCAAGATCGAGGAGGAGCGCCTGGCCGCTATGGGGGAGTCCTTCGGCGCCAGCGCTCGGCTGCATCTCAACTGGCTGTTTGGCCACGTTGGTCAAGAGGTGAGTTCACGGTTGTTAACCCTCGCACCTTAACCCTTGCACCAACTAACGTCAGCTCGGGCAGCCTGACCTCGTGGCGGCGGTGCAGCGTGTGCAGCGCACTCTGTTCCCCAGGGTGCCTTCGCACAAGCCCACCGCGCTCTCGCACCAGCGCGGCTCTCCAAGCCTCAGCATTGTCGTCCCGCCGCGCTCGCGAGGAGGTCTGGAGATCGAGGTTGGCGCCCTTGTCGACTCCCGGAATCCAGATACTGAGACAACGCCCACGCTCCCGTTTCATCCCCTCTCGCCCGCTATGCGTGTCCCACTCGCCCCGTCGGTCACGTCGCCGAACCTTGCTCGACGATCCGCCCTCCGCTTCGCGAGGACAACCCACTCGCCCAAGAATAGCCCACGCACGACGCCTACGACGTCTCCCAACACGCCCATACACATGGACCTGCCACAGTACCCCTCTCCCATTCACGCCCTGTAGCATAGCAATACGCACACGCCTGCTTTATGATACACGACCTACGACACACGCCTGCTCTTATGATACACGACTTACGAAATGCTTCACACGACTGTTGAAACGATTTGGCGTTCATCTGTATGTAGTTTACCATTCTGTCACACACGAGAACCGTGACGTACATTACATACACGAGGGATCACTATAATACACGGCCCATCCCACAGATGCAATGGATAATGTACGCATCCGGAGGTACGAGAGGAACTATCGTGCCTCGGAGCAACTGGTTATCTCGGCCGTGCCATGGTCAGCTTCGGGGTTCGGCACTGGTTCAGGCAACCGAGCATGCTGGGCTGTGGACCTGGGGATCCATTATGGGTAACAGGCTGGGCTGGGTGCGTGGATTGGGAGGTTGAGCGATGCCAGTGCCAAGTCTCGATGTCAGAAGACAGGGTAGGGCTGTGCCGAGTTTCGCGGGCTGTGCCTGTGTTTGAGCGGAATCACTCGCGCAGAACCCAGTCTACCTCCCCGGCTACTTCAGCTGTTTGCCCCCCCAAATCCCGCGTTCAACTCATTTATCTCCTTCACACCACAACACCTCTCTTCATCTCTCGAAAGCTCTCACTTAGCCCCAGCTGCCAATCTCAGGCCATGTCACTCCGCGACAAGGCCTGCTACACCCTCACCCTCGCCCAGTCCCACGAGAACCCAAATGTGCTTGAGCTAGTGGAGAACTACGGCGCGCTGGACCAAACGGCGCGATACGCGCGCGTGAGGGAGCCCAACCACAACGGCGAGGTGTACTCTGCCACGCTGTATGGTGAGTCGTGTGGGGATGACGACGAGTGTCATGGCGGCGCGCGAGGCGACCCACTCGTCCGAGGGGCCGAGGTTGGGCGACCGAATAGCGATCGATTGCCATCTCGATGCGTTGGGCTCTATGGGAATCGCCGCTGCTGGAATGGAGGAATGAGGACTCTGAACGATCTCACCCGACAATGCGCGGACTTGTGCCAATGGTGCGCGTGCACTGCGTGTGCTCAGGACGAGGCCGTGCGTGAGCTCGGCGCCATGGTGTGATGGTGATGGTGGCGATGGCCTGGCGCCGGCTTGGAGGCTGGAGGGCGTGCTCCCGGCTGGGGGTGGTCTTGACAGTCTCGCCGCAGTGCGGCGATACGATATGTGTTCTCGCCACCGCATTGCTGCGCCCGGATCCGGAAGCAAGTGGCACAGTCACGCTCTCATTGATCCAAAGCTGACCGCAGACGCGTTCTCGGGTGCCAAGCTTGCGACTACCGGTCTCGCGAATGAGCGGCTCCGCACCCGGCGGTTGGATTTGCATGGCCCAGATGAGAATGTCCCGTTCGAGTTTACGGGCAAGCTGTGAGTCGCGCATGGAGGTGGAGCTAACGGACAGGGGATTTGTGAGTGCAGACTGGCCGAGCCGCATTTCAAGGCCGCGGAGCTGAGCGTTGGCCACGGTCATGGGCTTGACCCTGCCGATATGCCTGCCTATTCTCGCGCTCCCGCTGACGCTCAGGAATGGACATTCACGTTCGAGGGGAACAAATACATGTGGAAGCGCGATGGCGGGATTACATCCAAGGACATGGCGTGCTTCATGGACCGCCGGCCCGACCCCAACCTCCAGATCGGACTGTGAGTGCACAGCGCTGGCTGACCGACTCACACCCAGCGGACGCGTCCCAGGCAGGGACAAGCCTGCATACCTCCAGATCCTGCACTACAACATCGAGCGGTTCCTAGGCCACGACATTAAGGATCTGCGTGGCCTCGAGACCCTCCTTGCCATGACGTGGGTTTAGCAACGCCCACACCGTTGACGCCAGATTCACCGCCCTGACTGACGGCGCGGACTCTGCGTCGAACAGTAGACAGAACTCGGTGACGTCGGCTAACAAGCCTCTGCCTGCTGCGTCCACTGCTCCAGCTGTCGGGCCCCCGGCCCCTGTGGAGGTGTACAACGAAGAAGCGAACGAGGTCATTGTCGGCGTCCACACCGACCTCGACGGACACATTGCGCGCGCGATTGGACTCCTCGAGGACCCGAGTGTCCTCTTCATTATCATTCGGACCAGGAACGCCATGGCTGCTCAGCGAGCCCTCCAAGTCGTCCTCGGTGTTACTCGGTATGTCGTCTTCGCCCCATCCCGCTGACCACAGCTACCGGCACCGCTCTGGGCTGCCTGACCTGCGGCAATACGTGATTGAGGAAGAGGCGCCGGTGGAGAACAAAGGCCCACGCGTGATCAAGCTGGACGAGCCCAGCCACCAGCCCGCGTGGAAGCCTCCCCCCAACCTGGCCATCTACCTCTCGACGATCGAGCTGCCAGACCTTAAGCCCATGCAGCGTACCAACAGTGCTGCTAAGAAGCCAAACGCCGTAGGTACGGCACCCGAGGCGTCCCACACTCACCCCAGGCCCAGCGCCGGTGGTAAACTCCGTGCCCATCGTGAACGCACCTGCGAACTCGTGGGCCCCACCCCCACCGCCGAAGCATCGCCCACCCTCGCCCAACCCACCAGGAAGACCCGTCTCGCCCAACCCGAACCCGAACCGGCCCACGAGCGTCGTCGGGCGCCTCGACACCCAGATCGGCACCAGCAGCCGCCCCAACCGTCCAGTGAGCGTCAGCGGCAGTCTGGCGCCCAGCGGAAGCGGAGGATACATCAATGCGAGCGCTTTCAAGTCGGGGTTCCAGCCTAGCGCGCCGCCGTCCGGGTCGGGATTCAAGCCGGACGCCCCTGCTGGTCAGTCGACTCCTCCAGACAAACCAGGAGGTCCTCCGGGTTACACGCCGCCTCTGCCTCCTCCTGGACCGAGCAATGCAACATGGGGCGCTCCCGGTTTTAGCGGGGGCTACTCTGAGAATACCATGGGCCGCTTGGGTGGGCTATTCGGCACCCACAAGCATTAGGCACGGAGGTTGATAGTGTTCAGATGGGGTGGTCGCGTTCGCTTTATGGTAATGGGCATCACGGTCGTGGGGGTTTAGGGTTAGGCGCACACACATCTGTAGTTGTTGTGAGGTGGAATGTAGTCGATACCCCAGATTAAGCGGCACGCGTTCACGCGCGCTCGAACTGCATCAAGGTGGGCACATGTCTTGTCACGCCAGGTCGAGGCACTTCACATGGTCACACCCAGCTCCAGCACAACTGCAACGATTCCAGCAACTCTTAAAAGCTGGCAGATCTGAACTATAGAGCGAAGTGATACTCGTACCAAGCCGCTTATGTCTGCTCGCTTACCCGCTCGCAACTTCGCATAGTCATCTGCATCATTAATGCACGCTAAGCGCGCAGGCTTGAGAGAGGGAGCCGGGGAGAGGAGGAAATGCTACAGTCGTTGTCACCAAAAAGCAGACGAAGCGTGCTCGGCGATAGTGTCGGAGACGAGGAGGTCGTGGCGTAGGGAATAGGGATCAAACTTGCCCGCGTTTGGCGGTCGAGCTCGAGAAAGATGACAAAGCGGACAGACATGGATCGAGCTCAGGCGGTCGTTCTATGCGATATGGGCACGCGACGATAGGATAACGAAGAGTCTTGAGGGGTCGTGAGCCGAGCTAGAGGGACGTGATCGACGAGGATTTACTCATCGTACGAAGCATAAAGTTGCCGCAGGTAGGCGGACGCAACGGCATAGTCGCGCTTGCAGTCAACGAGAAGCTTCTTGATGCGTCTGAGCGCCTCCTCTTCGCTCAGGGCTGCGCCGACCTCCTCGTCCCGTTGGTTGCCGTAGTGCTGCATCTTCTCGCACGAGTTTTGCACTTTGATGATGCCGAGGGCTGCGCTGGAGCCTTTGAGGAAGTGTCCCAATGACGACAGCTTCCACAGCGAGGGTTCGGCGCTGCTGTCAGCAAGACCATGCCTGGACCACACATAGCATGGCGGACATCCCAGGGAAACACTGTCAGACCACTCTCAGGCCTCAGAGGTATGAAATTAGGCGGACGGGTGTTGCATGGCAGGGCTGGAGGGCTGGGCTTGTAGCAGTGACGACCACGCAAGCCACATCCCCGGCGACCGGCCTGAACAATGTGGCCACCACACAAAATGCCTTGGGCCCCATTCCCAGCCTCCCCGCAGTGATCGAGTCTTCACAGTCGCCGCCACGAGCTCTACTCACATGGCCTCTTCCATCTGCTTGAACGTGTTTTCGGCCTGCTCAAAATAACCCCAGACAATGCCCCGAGAAAAGTCATGATCTCCGTCCTCCTCGTCGTCGTCCATGTCCTGGATCTGCTGGAAGATCTCCATGTTGATGATCCCTTCAGGATCAGTGGGAATGGGGCCAATGTCCTCCTCGTCGCCGGCAGCGGGGGTTGGTGCGTCTGCCTTCTCGTCCTCCACCTTGGGTGCAGGCGACGCAGGAACAGCGGCAGCGGGTGTAGAAGCAGTTGCTCCGTCGGGTGCGGACGAAGACGCGCCAGGGGTTGCGGCTGTCTCAGACGCAGGTATGGGGGTCTGCGAATGGAGATTGGAGATAGGATCAAGGTATGTGCAATGACATCGGCGGCAGCGGCGGCGTCGGCACAAAGCAAAGGATAGTGTCAGCATATCAGACTTCCACAGAACAAGAGAAAGAACATCATGTCAAGTGACAGAAGACGTCAAGTGCACGCATGCTGAGCATCGAAGCCCGAGAAGCGTCGCAGCACGGTCGACGACGAACGTGGATGGATACTGGCGTAGGCAGTCTCCAGGCGGTGTCATACGACATCATCCCTGCAGGATGCACGCCGGGGCAGACGGATTGAATAGTCGGCGCCACGCACCTTCTGTGGCTCCTCGATCTTTGCGCCCTTGAGCTCGGCCTGTGGGGACGTCGGTACTGGTGCTGGCGACGACATTATGCGGCGGGGGGGTTTGGATGGAGACAAGCGAGTGGATGGACCGGACGTGCAATTGAATCTAAGGGCGAGTTGGAGCAAGCAGAAAGTGCTTTGCGTGGTAGTTCTAAAGGGTGGGCCCAGTCGCGACGGCTTGTGCGGCAATCAAAATGTCGGATCGGCTGTGGGGTGCGAGTGCGGGTGCGTGTGCGAGCAAGCGGACGCAAAGTTGGCAAGTTGCAGGCGGGAACGCGTCAGCACACGAGGTGCAAGCTGGTATGCGAGGCACAAGGTGTTGGGGGAGAGAACGGAAGGAAAAGGAGAGGAGAGGAACGAAGCACAAGATACAGAAAAGTATCGTTGGTAGGAGAAGTAAAAGACGATGGATGGAGGTATGGCGCTTCGACTAGTGTAAAGTAGGTGTGGGGGTCGGTCGCTTGCGCCGTGGCGCGCTTTGGTACAGTACAAGCTCCTAGCCTGGCTGGTGTGGCTACTAGTCTGGGCAGGTAGTAGTGGCGGTTTGGAAGAGCCGAAGCTGACGAGAGCTGCCAGCCCAAATGAGGAATGCGTCCAGGAGTGCAGGAGGATTGCAGGAGGGTTATGCCCGGGAAACAGGATGAGCCAGGAGAACGATGGCGGATGGGTCAGGATGCATCGAGGTCACCCAGGATGACTGCGGATTTGGCCTACCCAGCTATCCAGCTAGCCAGCTCAAGCAACAAAACGACTAGCTTTGGGCAAGGAGCGGAAAGGAGGTTGAGGGTCATAAAGTGGGGTAAGATTTGGGGTGGGTAGAGGAGCAGAAGAGCAGAGGAACAGAGGCAGAAAAGCGGAGGGAGGTCGAGAATGACTCTGAATGCCTCTGATGCTGCCGTCATATGCCTCCCAACAGCCCTTCCAGAGAGGCGTTTTGGCGCACTTCGCTTCAAGGAGACAGACGCATCAGAGGCAGCAAAGGCAGGAGAGGCAGGAGTACGGGGTTGCTCGCGGCCTGGCGGTCACGTCACAACCCGTCACGCGGGGAACTTTTGCTCTCCAAACTACCATTTTCACTGTTCCAAGTCTTAATTCTTGCGGCGGTATCCACCACACTATACGGTAGCACAGAGTTATAGCCGGCAAGAGGATAACAAGTTAACGTACGTGTAAAGGTCTTAATTGATTGATCGGATTTGATTGATTGCCAACTCGAGGCTTTGAGGTTGAGGTTGAAGGTTGAATGGATATTGGAACAAGAGGTTATGATGAGATAGATGAGGATCGGATTGGGAGGGGGGAGGGGGGGGTGGGGAGGGGGGAAAGCACGAGGGTGGAGGGGAGAGCCAGGACATAGGGGGGCTTATGGGTGTTTGTGGGCGCACAAGGACAGTAGCAGTGAGTACAAAATGAGCGTCATGGGCTTAATGGGCTTAGGGCCTAGAGTGAAAGAGGCGTCGCGGCGTCGTAGGGTGAGTGGGGGATTCAATCATCCATGCACGGACCTCGGCCGCTCTCCTCACAGCTCCTTTAGCTCCTCGGTCTCTCGGCCTGCCTGTTCGGCCTGCTTGCTAGCAACTCGAGGCCCTCCGTCAGGCATAAGACGTGCATGGCGACGCCAGGGACTGCGTGCTGGAATAAACCCAAAATGGGGTAAAACGGGGTGTCATATTGCGCAATCCTCTCGCCGGTCCAGCCCTCAATGGTGCCGCCCGGCGTGTGCAGCGCAGGCCGGCGTGCTTCCATGGATGTGGGCATCTGGGCAGCGGGCTAATGTGGGCGGGCCGCTGCTCGCTTGCAAGTGCGAGAAACGGGGGCGACGAAGCATTGGGGAGTTGAGATTCAGTACTGGAGCGCGGCATCCAAGGCACACCACCCCTGCCTTTGTGATCATCTCCGCGTCAGTCTGAGTCATAGGTGACTACTTTGCCCATTGGCTTGCTGCGGCGGAAGACCGGATGACCGGAGGGCTGCAATTTGTTCAATTGGCATAAATTGGGATCAATTGTAAGCCGCCGATATTTAAACTATTTGACGATTATATTGCTACGGGTGCCCGGGACCAGAAAGTCAAAGACGCAACAGCGTTGCACGATGCCGAGCATGACATGTGCTCGTCTAAAGGCTACCGTTACCACGGCGACAACATGAGCCTGATATGCTGTGGTGAGGACGGAGGTATCGGGTTGCGCTCATCAATTGAGACCTTCCGCGACCTGTTAATGCCCTGATTGATGCGCCGATGCTCTGATTTATGTAGCCGTTGATGTAGCAGATCGATGTACCCATTGACGTGCCCATCGATGTACACCTCGTGATGCCTCTACCTCGTTCGACGCTGTCACTGGACCAGACTCACAGCTCCCTCTGCACTCGCTCAAGACAGGATTCATACTATCCCGCGCCGTCGTACACTGCTACTTCGACACACAAACAGTCTACGCCAACACACAACGCCACTCCAATGCTCGCTTGGTATGCCCGAGATGCTACGCTACGCCTCGACTAGCGTACACGTCCTTGTCGTCCAAATCGCCTAGTGGTACGAGTTGAACAACGGGACCTTGGTCTTGGTCTCCTCCTCGTCGCCCTTGGTTCGGAACTGGGCGAAGACGGGGATATGGCTGGGGTTAGCACTGGTACCGAGGGACGGCGATAACGATGCGAAACTCACTCTGATGGAAAGTACGGATTAGGGAATCCGACGACCTTGGTGAGATACTTGGGGTCGACATCACCCAGCACGCTCGTGACCTTGAGCGAGCGCGGGGTATAGAACACGTAGTCGATCGCCTCCTTGAATGTCGGCGTGTAGTTTGTCATCGTCATCTCGCCGAAGCTCGCGCACGATGACCGGAGAGCGAGGTCGTGCCGCAGCCCCTTGTCCGTGTACGGCCCGTACTTGTGGTCCATGAAGTCCTCGTGGTTGCCCGGCACATGCCCGTTCGAGATGTACTCGTACACACCCGACTTGGCGAGGGAGTTGAGATCGACACAGAGGACAAGCGGAATGTCCCTGCCGCGCTCCTTCTTCTCATAGCTCGGCGGTGCAGGCTCACCCTCGATGGCCGGCTTGGCGGGAAGGGCGCCGAACGACTCAACAATCTCGCCAAGACGCTCCATCATCATGCCAATCTGCACAAGCTTGACGTCGCGGAACCGGTGGTCCCAGAAGATATGGGCGTTGGCTACAACAAGACGCGCGCCCGTCTTGACAAACTCGAGCAGTGCGGCAGTTGCAATGTTGTCGCGTAGCATGACGCGGTTAAACATGTCTTCTGTGCGCATCTCCAGCTTGTGAAGCGCTATCTGGTTGAACTCGATGACCTGTGTCTCGATAAGGTGGAACTTTTCGCTCTTCCAGAACGTCGCGCAGCCGTCGATGAGCTTGGCGTCCTCGGGTGACATGGAGCGCGCACGCGTGCGCGCATAGTGGGCACCGTCGTAGCCGCGCTCCTTGAGCTTGGGGTAGAACCACTCAGCGTACTGCTCGCAGTCGATCTCCTGCAAGCAGACAATGTCTGCCGAAGCGTTGATAAGCTCCTCGAGAAGCGCTTCCCGGCGGTATGACCAGTCGAGCGCCCATCCTGGGGTGTACGCATACGACGAACTCGGCGCAAGTGATGGGCAGAGGATGTTGTACGACAGCGTCGTAAACGACTCGGTCTTGGTCGAGTCGTTATACTCCTCAAGATCGGGCTCGACTTCGATCCACGTACGCTCGGGCGGTGCGTCGCTCGGGTGGACGTCACGGTAGTGTGCAATCAACGCGGGCGCGCCCTGCTCGGCAACCATCTTTCGCACAGCCTCGTCCATCGGATTGCCCTCAATGCCGAGGACTTCGAGCTGGTACAGACCGCCAATCTCGGTGGGGAGTGAGGTGAGCTGGTTGTCGAAGAGGAGCAGCTCCTTGAGCTTTGAGAGGACACCGATCTCGGGTGGAAGCGATGTCAGCTCGTTGCTCGTTGCGTCGAGGAGCGTAAGCTGCTTCAGCTGGCAGATGGCGGGAGGGAGCACCTTGAGGTTGTTGTGGTTGATGTACAAGGATGTGATGTGGGTGAAGGTGAAGAGGGATGGGGAGAGCGTCTTGAGGTGGATACCTCCAAGGTCAAGTCCTGTCCATGGCTCGTACGGCGTGGTGTCCGGCTTGGATGCTGGGGCGGGAGGCTGAGCAGCAGGGTTCATGGGGTCGCCGATGGTGTCACCGTCTTTGCCGCCGTTCGCAGGGGGCGAGGGCGCCACAGAAGGGGCGTTCGACGCAGTCGACAACACATTCTTCCGGTGGGCGCTGCCGTTGGGCGTACCGGGGCCAGGCGTGCCAATGCCTTGTGCGGACGCAGGTCTGTTGTTGTCGTTGGGGTTGAGAATCGCTACTGCCGCAGGCTTGTGGGTCATGCGCGAGGCCATGGCCGCCGAGCGCGCGCGGTGGTGAGGCGAGGACGCAACGCGCGAAGTCTCCGCCCGCAACAACTGTTGCTGCCAGTGCGGGGTCATCGGCATGTTCACCTCGGGTTGGTTTCGAGGTGGGCTAGATTGCTGGCCACCAAAGCCCATACCTCCACCCATGCCGCTACCGAACTGGCCTGGTCCGCCGTGACCTCCAAGGCCAAGCCCGCCCTGCTGGCCAAAGTTGTTGCCGCCGCCATTGCCGAAGGAAGGGTGGTGTGGGTGCTGGTTGTGGCCGCCGTGCAGCCCGCCATGCTGTGGATGAACATGTGGTCCGCCTGGGCCGCCGTGTTGCCCATGGCCGCCGCCTTGGGGGTGGTTGCCAAAGAGTCCATTTGCGCCGCCACCGCCAAAAGGACCGGAAGACATGGAGAGAGAAGGGTTGAAGGCGGCTGGATGCCGGCCCCAACTTGATCCTCCGCCATTGCCTGCTGCGCCAACGCCTGCTCCTCCTCCTCCGCCACCACCGCCGAGTCCTCGGCCGCCTATGCTGCCGAGAGGCTCAGCGCCGCCGTCTTGGTGGTGCTTGGCCTGCGAAGATGTCGCCGACTGCTGAGGGTAGAACATCCAGTGGGTATCGGACTATCAAGGGGGCTAACGTGTCAGCAAGAACGATGCGCAGCAATTGAGAACAAGGTCGTTAGTTTGCCACGCACAATGAGTCGTGTAGAGAAGAGTTGTATCCCGCGGGGAGATGGATAGAGGTCGAGTATCGGGAGGGAAAGTGTTATTGACCAAGGGTGGTGGCATGAGCGTGCCGTGGTCGCGTTGTGCGCAAGGCTGGGTTGACGAGCCGCAGTAGCTAGGTACGGCGCTCGCTCTAGTCTATGCGGATGAATCGAATTTCGCACCTCCGTCGCGCGCTTTCGCTTTTACGACGGCTGGGGCGTTGTCGTTACCACAGACGGTGTTGGTGTCGGATGGGTAGTGTGTTTGCCTCTCTTGCCCGTTTGAGGGAGTGCGGGGAGAAGAGAAGAACTTGGTCGGGTGACGCGGCCTGAAGGGTGATCGACCAGAGTCGGGGAGGGGGAGGAGTTGAAGGGTTGTGAGTGTTGGAGGTTGGTGCGAGGGAGGTGGCCACAGATGAACAACAGAGCCAAAGGATGTATGCTTGAAGCTTTGTTGTACAAGGTCGCGTAAAGTGGATGAGTGTTGAGGGAGTTGTTGTAAGATTGTAATAGAGTGTGAGTAGGGAGGAGATGGAGGATGGAGATGTGGATGGGTTGGATGGTTGGATGGTTAGGATGATGGATGGTGGATGGATGATGGAGTTGAGTGGTTGGTTGATTGATCAGACGGGGGGGGGGGGAGGGGGGAGGGGTGGGTGGATGCCAGGGATGGAGGGATGGAGTGGGTGGGTGGGCCCAGGGTGGTGGAGTCAGTGCCGGAGACAACGGGATCACGGAAGAGAACGCTCACCACTCTCACCGTACACAGTGGAACAAGCCCTTCATGGCTTGTGGTTCACCCAGCAGCCTGGCCCCCTCACCCCCCTCACCCAGCATGCCTCACCCAGCATGCCTCACCCAGCCTCACCCAGCCTCCCCGCCCAGCCTTCCCACTCAA
The DNA here is from genome assembly GCA_023629975.1 of Cutaneotrichosporon sp. PL3408A. Taxonomy (NCBI): domain Eukaryota; kingdom Fungi; phylum Basidiomycota; class Tremellomycetes; order Trichosporonales; family Trichosporonaceae; genus Cutaneotrichosporon; species Cutaneotrichosporon sp. PL3408A. Next base: position 1,385,382 of record JAMAMB010000004.1, read on the forward strand.
GCGAGGATGGCCGTTGTACCTGGTACGCCTGACACTCTGGCTGGTACACCTGGAGGCGGCCGCTGGCGGCTCACACTGGCCACACCTCCGATACCAGTCAGCGGCGTTTTCGGCATTGCTCCCTTACCGCCCTCGTGGCTCTGATCATCAATGACGTTCGATGAGACAACATTTGTGGCGGAACACAGCGGAGAGCAGGTCGGTGCATGCCTGGATCCTCCGTGCACTCCACACTTTCACTCAACTCGTCCTCAGTGGCTGCCGGCATGCAGCCACCTCGCCGGATCTGTACAGCTGACCACGCCCACTCATGCCAGCAGCCACCATCAGACGTTCACCTGGCGACAGGTCGCGGAATGGCAATACATCTCATGCAAATCGAGTACAGGGGGCGTATCAAGCGTGTCAACAATATCGGTGGGGGCTGTAATCGTAAAATGGTCGGGATAGGGAGGACATGAGGAGAGGCAGAACCGCCGGCGCTCTGAGTGGCACTACTCAGAGCTCGCGTGCGTGCACTCTATTCATGATGGAATTGGGATGAATTGGGATGAGACCTTGGATGGCTTTGGATAGGGGGGAACGTTAGATATCAAATTGAGCTGTGATTGGGACAGACACGTCCCGCGGTGTCGAACTCGGTGCTATTGCGGGCTGTCGGCATCGGAGAGCACAGCTTCCCAAGGTTTTCCCGCCGCGCGGGCGAACTCGCGCACGAGTGCGCGGCCAAACACCGCAACGTGTGCGACGCCGTTGTGCATGCCTAGCTCGATCGGCCAGGCAAAGTGGTCTGGGTCGTCGATGTCGAGGTTGCGCGCGCAGCCAAGTGAGTCGCCTGGTGGAGAGAGCAGATCGTCGGAGAGGTCCGAATTGATGGCGTGCTCGTATGTGTCCGGGAACTTGGACTTGAGCGTGCGCATGGAGAGGTAGGAGCGGGACTGCTGGAGCGCCTTCTGCGCGCCAGACGACGCGGCGTATGTCACGCCGACAAGCTTGAGGATGTCGGAAGGCAGCTCGGAGTGGGACGAGGAGGCCGGGGAGCGGCCAGTCGCGACTGGGGAGGCGGAAGAGGAGGAGGGGGAGGGACCGGCTGCCGACGAATTGGAAACCTCCTTGCTCATTCTGTTAAGGGAGCGCATATCTGTCCGTGCGATCACATCCGACGTGATCGCCTCCATGAGGTAACTGGCAGTCAGTGGCAATTCACTAGAAATATGTGTTGGAGCAGCTGACGTCGTCTGACGCGTCGTATGCCCGGCACGCGTCAACTCACATCAGACCCATCATGCCCTTGACTTGGTCCTTGTACTCCCGCTCGTCGGCGCCACTGTTCCATCTCGACTTGACAAAATCGCGCAGGCCGTTAAGCTGGGCGTATGCTGTCGTCGAGACTGCTCCGCGGTTGGCGCGCTCGTCCGCAAAGTTCTTGTAAAGGTAGAGACAGAGCGAGTCCGTAAGGAGCAGCACACCGCGCAGCTTGTCTTGAGTGACAGTGTCGCGAAGGCGGCCCTTTGCGTTCGCCGGACTGGTGTAGGCATCGCCAAGACGCTTTAGTGCATGGGCACGACGGCCGATTCTGTATGCCGTCAGCGCCAAGACCTTGGCTTGCCGTGCCCTTGGGGGGGCAGCGGTGCATTCCAACTTACTCCTCAGATAGAGACGCCCACTGCTCTGGAGTCCAGTCGCCCTTTCCTTGTCTGGCGGTAATCTCGTTGCGTAAGGAGCTGCGGGCCTTGGGGGACGAGAGGAGGGTGGGGATGTTCTCGTTTGTGCGCGACTTCTTAAGTGGAGGTCGGCTTGCCGAGAGTTTGGGGCTGGATTGGAGGCTAAGGCCAAGTCCAAGGCCGTTCACAGTGGTGCTCTCGTCGTCGCTAGCCTTGCGCTTCTGTGCTCGTGCGTACGCTTTAAAGCTGGAGAATGGAGAGGCTGGAGATGTCCGCGGAGACTGCTTGGGGAGCAGGGTCGGGGGCAAAGGCGATGCGATGGGGGCTGGGAGACCGCTGATGAGCTGCGAGATTAGCCAGTTGACCAAGACCAATTGGGACACACGGGCGCTGCCTCTGCACGTCTATTCACTCACTTTGAGAATGGCATCTGCGCTGCGCTTGACCTCTTCCGATACTGGGATGGGAGACGAGACACTGAAGTTTGGAGTACGGGGGACAAAGGCCGGGCGCTTGGACGACGACGCGGACGGGTTTGGCGAGCCAGGAGGTAGGGAGCTCGTACGCGGCACGTATGCCGTGCGGACGGCAGTAGCAGACATGGGTGATGTTGTGTTTTGGCGAATGTCAAAGACGAACTAAAAACAGAAAGTAGAAGGCGGGTGAGGGGAACGGGAAGAGCGGACGAGCGGACGAGCGGACGAGTTGCGCGAGTTGGAAAGCCGTGGGGAATGTGGGCGACGGGTGGCGTTTAGGCTCGCGGGGAGGCGCGGGCGGTTATCAGCTGATGCCGTGGGATACTGCGGATTGGGGGTGCGCGAACAATGAGAACAGACGAGGGGGGGTGTGCTGTGTAGTTTGCAGTGTGTTGGACGGCAAGAATGGATGGTAGATGTGGGTGTGATGGATGATGGGTTGCTGGTTGTTCTGGTTGATGGGTGTGGCTGTGGTTGGTACTCGGCGAAGAGCGAGTCCAAGGGCGTCCAAGGGCGTCCAAGGGCGACCAAGGGCGACAAAGGGCGACCAAGGGCGACAAAGGGCGAAGGCGCGGCGAACAGGAGCCTATGAGCCAGGGTTAAGGGCCGTAGGGGGAAGGGATAATGGTGTACTGCTGTATGCAAGGGGAGGAGGGTTACAGGAGTACAGGAAACAGTCGGGGCGTTAATGTCGGGTTAGACCGAGAATCGGGTCATCCACAAGGCCAGCCCAATCCAGCCAACCGAGCTGTCCGAGAATTGGGGACAGAGGGGATGCGCACGACTAACTGCCGCTGACGTTCAGTGCGCCGAGTCGATCGGTTCCGAGTCAGGCAGCGGGCTTTGCTTGCTTGCTTTCGCTCTGAACTCGGTGTGCGCGACAGCGTCGTCTAACAGTGTTGCAGCTTGGAATGATCGACAGTGGGATACGATGCGATGCACCACAGGCACAGGTGGCCAAGAGTCGCGAGTGGCTCAATGGTGGAGGCGCTCCAACGCGGCGTTGCGTGGGAGAAGCAGGCCGCGGTGGTGCTCGTGTCCGAAACGAATCCAAGTGATTCACTAGCTGGGTTTGAGGTATGTGCTCCTGGGTGCGAGTCGTGAAGCGGCGTGAAATGGATAGTGTCAAACGAAGAGAGGAGGGGGAGTTGATTTTAGGTGGTGGGAGAACGAGGATAGGTGTGTGCCAAGTGAGGGGGAGAGATCGGGGAGATGTGGGGCAAAGATGATTACAACTCGGTTTGTCTGGAGATTGGAGATCTGGAACCACAAAGAGGAGTTTAGGAGAATAGCATCAAGTGAGTGACCGGCCAGTAACGACGTCGTCGCCCCTTTGTGTCTCTCCTCTTCTCTCCCGTCGGCAATGCCAAGGACAAGGCTGAGTACCTAAGCCTGCCACACCTGCCACAACCACCACCGTCACCGAGCACTGCGATCCGGAGGCCGGCCAGCTTACACAGGTCATGGCACACTACATTACACAGGACTGACACACGACATGCGTCGCTTTTCTGGGGCCGTGATCCGCTTACCCGCTTATCCATTTTCGTTCTTCAACCTTCCAGGTTTTGAATGGGAGCCATCGGCCGGCCTCGGCTCGCTAGCGGCGCCGCCACCTCCGCGTTTACGCTTGATTAATAATAGCTGCCCAATTGCCCAAGCGATGCAATACAAAAGTACAGAGTTACTGACCGACTGATGCTTCATAAATTTCGCTCGTACTAGGGGAAGTCTCGGACCTGATGCATGCCAAGCGATGGACGGAGAGTTTGAACTGTACAGGAGGGGTGAGCTAATACTAAGAGAGGCTGAGGTCGGAGTGAGGCCTTCCGAGTGGGCAAGCACTGGTCGGAGACCGGGATGATGGAACGAGGAAACGAGGGCATTTTGATTTGATGCAGCGGAGTCGATCTAGAAGCAGAAGCCATAACCTAAGTGTGGCCATAACCTAAGAGTGGTAATGAGCCATCATGAGCCATGGATCCATGGGCCGGGCGGACCGGGGAAGTGTCGGCGTTGCCGGCGTTGCCGGCGTTGCCGGGACTGACTGACGAGCTTGACGGAGCCAAGGGGGCTAGCAAGGCTTGGCCAGCAAAAGCAATAGTCAGTCAGAATGCGGTGCCTGAAACCAACAACCGAATGGTAGAGATAGTGAATGTTTATAATCTATCCCCCCATTTAGGGAATACCTCTAGCTCACCCAGGAACCCTATCATTAGGCTATGGTTGGAGAGGCTTTTGGAACGAAATGATTAACAAAATACCCCCGCGTAAATTCCTGGGCCCTGGGTCCATTCGTCCCTCCGCCCCGGCTCAGCCTCCGCCGCCCCGCCCCCTCCTCCCCCATGTGTCCAACCTCACCTAACTCACCCAACTCACCCAACTCACCCCCCGCTCACTCCCCCCTCATGCCCCCCCTCACCCCCCCCTCGCCCTGCATCCGGATACAACACCCACCATCGGCAAGTCTTGTCGCCCCCAGCTTGTCCCCCCCCCAATCATCACCTCGCACCACTTCTGCTCCCCCTGTCCCCCCATCATCTCATCTCATCCTACCTCATTGCCATCACTCTCTCCTTGTTCATTACTCTTGTTAACATCCTCCCCTCTTCATCTATTATCATATCTTCGTCTTTTTCAAGCTCCTCCTCCTATTGCAACACTTTCATCGTCTCCCAGACTCTCCCCCCCTCACCCTAACACTTTGCCATCACCCCAGCTCCCTACCCACCACATCGAGGCAACACCTCTTCACAGCCTCTTCCTAACCTTACCCCCCACATCCTCTACATCCCAGCTCTCTGCACCCCATCTCTACTGCCTCTCTTCCTAGCCCAGCGGCTCCATCCACCATGCCGCCTACTCCTGTCACCATCTCCCTCCGCCCCTCTCACCCGGGCGCCACCAAGCCCCGCGGTTTGGCCAACAGCGTCTCTGCCGTTACTCTCGCGCCCAAGACCCCTCGACCGCCGGAGCAGGAGCAGCCGAGCCTCTCACACCTCACTGCCAACCAGAAGCGCAAGCTGCACGTCGCCATGCCAATGCCTACCAAGGAGCACCTCAGCCACACCATGGTCGCCCAAAATGTCACAATTGTCGCCCGCTGCCTCGCCCGCGTTAACCCGCCCAGCCCACCTCTGAACGCCCGCAAGCGTTCGTCATACCAGCACACCCCAGCTGCATCACCGGCGCCGTCGGGTCCTGTTCCCACCAACCCCTACTCCCGTGCGATCGACCTTGCCAACACGCGTAGCACCGTCCCCTCACCGCAGGAGCTGGCTCGTGCCGAGCGGGCCGAAGAGGAAAAAGCCCGACAGAAGAAAGAGAACGCCGCTGCCGCCCGCGCTGCTGCTGCCCTCGCCCGCCGCCGCAAGGCGCTCCGCTCTGGCCGCGGATCGCGTGCTCCCTCGGCATCGGTCGCGCCCACCCCGCCGACCATGATTCCTCCCATCCAGCGCGCCGTCGCGCGTGAGAGAGCCCGCTCAGCCGAGGCCGCTGCGGCTCGTGCCCACGCGGATGAGGTTTCGCTTGGAACCGTCGAGCTCGAGGACGGTGGCCTGCCAGTCTCCCGCTCGCTTAAGCGCACCCGTTCGTCCCAGATCGGTGCCAATGGTAATGGCCCCGGTGCGGTCGGCTCGCCCCTCCGTACCGTGAGTACCGCCGATGACGACAAGGAGGGGGGCGTCAACAAACTTTCACCCTCTTCTGAGGCCAACGGTGTCGACGATGGCCCTCGAAAGCGCTCGCGTCTAGCCGAAGCGCCCGCCATTCGCGTATCGACGCGCCGGACCTCTGCCTCCCCGGCCGGCTCCACCACATCCCTCCCCGAGCCCTCAAGTCCGCGCAAGGCGCCTCGCACCGACGCCTCCCTCTCCCCCGTCGAGCCTACTTCGTCCAGCATGCGCCGAGTCGTGAGCGCCAACGAACGGACACGCACCACCCGCGCGGGATCAGCCTCACCCCGCAACTCATCCGTCGGTCCTGACGTGCGCGAGCGTTCGCGCCGCGACACGCAGCCGCCATCGCACATGCGCGACTTCACCACCTCATAGTGGTGCCGTTCTGGCCATGCCAATCTCATCCCTATCCTCCACCCCACACACGCCCATTGTTCGTCACTGCACGGACGCCTGATCGGCGAGCACGGGCCTGCCTCTCTGTTGCTCACCACGCACTATCTCACGAGTCTCAACATGTTTCCGCTGTACTGTAATGTGTCTCCGTCTCCGTCTCATGCATGTCGTGTTTAGTAGATTGCGGAGTTGGCCCTATGTTGATCACCGGTCAGGACGTGGGGGCAGGGACAAACTCTCCGGACCCGGCGGACAGTGGACCCGGCCGCGTTACGATGACGTAACCTAAATTTTGACTGGGTGGGGCTGATTGCGATTGCGATAGCCCAAATAGTTCTGACGCAGGCAGGAACGCCTAGAATGCGCGCGTTGATCTGGATGTCCACTACATATAATGAGGGGACGGGACTGCGTAGGAAGACACGACTCGTCAGCGGTGGAGCTGACCGCGGTGAATATTTTGAAAACTTGAGGTCTTGGCGAAAAGTCATGGCGAAGTCATGGCATGTGGACCGGAGTCGGGCTCATTATGAATGCACGTGATGGCACGTGTCTGCAGTGGTCTGCCCTTTTGACAATTGACAGTACTGCTGACGGTAATACCGTGTACAAATGCACGGCGGAGTAGAGGAGACTTCGGAGTCGCGTGCAAGCATGCACATACTCCGAGAATCATGGACGTGACTGGCTCGGTGCGTGCACGACCCAGGCACCATCCCCTCGTCCCCTCTGCCCGATCTACTCGGAGCATCAATTCGGGCCTTTGGGCGATCCCGAAGCTTACCCCGAATCGTCCCATCTGGGGTGAGCAATACGTGCTCTGAGGGTGGAGGGTCGCAGCTCGCAATCACTCGTGCCACCAGACGCGTGGCTTTATGCACGACGCGTTCATGGCAGTTTTCCCGGTGGCCGGCGAGTTTGCTCGGTTCCGTTCATCTCCGACTACGGATTCCGACTGATGGCTCTCCGGGGCCTTGTCGCTAGTCTATTTGGTACATGCACTCTTGCGGTGCACAGGATCGTCCCATTCATTTCCGTGAAGCAGTTTCCCCAGGGGAGTGAGCATGTGCCCAGGCAACATGAGCTGGAACGCCTCAAACACCCCATTCAAGTGCGCATATGAATGGCGGGATCAAATGATTGGTGAATTCCTCAGACCTGATAGCGGAGGCGGATAGTGACCACCAAAGACCCAAGATTCCTGATTGGCCAGGAAATGGCCGAGACCCTGCGGAAATTGACCGTAGGAGGGATTGTAGATGGCCGATCCCATTTAATGTAAACAAAATCGTGAACGCGCATTCGATTCCTTCTACTTCCGGAGCCACTCACCACACTCTATTCAATGCCACCATGCCGCCGGCAAGTATAAACACTTCCCAATGCGTAAAATGCGTACTTGCGTACAGTGTACCAGCAATGGACCAGATGAGATGAGAGAGAGATGCATGCAATAAAGTCGCTGCACCGTTTGTCCTGTTTTTCTAAACCAACTGTCTCCTCACCCAACTTCTCCCCACCCAACTCTGTCGTGTCACCCACCCCAAAAACCCCACCTCCCACCAAAATGTTCTCCCTCAAGCGCAAGATCGCTCGCCTCACTGCCCCTTGGAGAAAACCGACCAAGGAAACCTTCTACTCCCTCCTTCTTGACGATGCTACCACCACCCACGCCTCGACCTGGTCCGACGTCTCGGACTCAGACTCGGAGTTTGGGTACGCCTCGGATGCTGGCTCGACGTCCTCTATCGACCCCATCTGGATTTCGTCAGCCACTTCAATCTCGTCCAACTCGTCGATCTCCTCCACAGACGGCCTTTACACCTCCTCCCCAGGCCGCAGTGCCGTCTCCCTCCTTTCGGTCCATGGCCATGCCTCTGAGGCCGGCCTCATCTCATTCTCCGCCGTCGAGGATGAACCGTCATTCGCCGACGCCACCGTCGCCCTCGCCTCCTTGGTCGTCGGGTACCTGGCGACCGCTGGCCTCATCTCCCTGTACACCCTCTCCTACGAGGCGTGGTTCATCGCGACCCACCTCACGACCAAGCCGTCGCTCAAGGTCATTCTCCAGGACATCCAGCGCGCCATCGTGCGGCTTTTCGCCATCGCCACAGCCGTGCTCGCCTTCTTCTGCTGCGTCGTCAACCTCGTTCTCCACGCCCTCGAGTACCTCCCCATGCGCCTCCACTTCCATCGGCGCTGGTTCACTCCGGTCCCGATCACCGGCGCTCTGGGCTTCACCCTCGTCCTCCCGAACTGGCGGTATCTCCTCGCCGTCCGCAACCGCCCCACAGCCTACGCCTACTTCTGGCGCGTAAACGCCGCAGTGGACGACGCCTCCGAGCCCTGCGAGTCCTACGCCGACCTCGCGCTCTTCATCTACATCATGGCCGGGGAGTTCATCACCCTCTCCCTCAAGACCTCGCGCAACCTCGTCCACCTCCTTCTCGCCTCCATCGCCCTCAAGCTCCTCTCGACCTGGTCCAAGCTCCGCCACAGGACCACCACCCGCGCTGCCCAGCTCAAGGCCGACCTGCCGTACATCATCTTCGACGTCAAGTGGGCTGTGAGGAGCACCATCCGGCGCGCGCTCATTACGCTGCCGCCCATGCCGGCCACGCCCACCTCCCTCGCGGAAAGCTTCGTCCCCTTCATCCCGGAGCCGCGGGTCGAGCAACTCCCCCCCGCGTACGTCTACACCGAGGAGAAGTACCGCCGCGACCGCGAGGCGCGCCTGCACCACCTCTTCAACCCCCCCAAGGCGTACTTCCTCTTCAACGACACGCGCATCAAGCTCCACCGCGCCAAGCGGACCATGACCTCGATCTGCCGTCCCTTCTACTGGCGCCGGGGGCGTGCCAACCTCGTCGCGATGCGCAAGCGCAGCGTCGACGTGCTCGGCCTGCCCGAGGACGAGGCGGCCGCACTCCACGAATACATGTCCAAGCCGATCAACCCCATCCCGGAACACGACGAGCGCTGGGCCAAGATCTACGCCGAGAGCCACGCGCTCTGGAAAGCCGACGTGGCGGCGTACCACGCCCGCCTGGTTGTCGTCGAGGCTGAGGCCGAGGCCCGTCTTGCGGAGTGGAAGGCCATCGACGCCGAGGGCCGTCAGGAGGCTTGCGCCGTGGAGAAGGGCGCGATCGTTGCGGTGCCCGAGTGGCAGTTTGAGTTCTGAAGCCGAGCATAGCGAAAACGTAATTCGAGGAAGAAGGGACACCTGCACTGCGATTATAATAACCCCATACTTTACCTGCACTTTAAGATGAACATTCATTGCATTGCACTGCGTGGCGATGTCCTTGCAAGCCCATATAGTGCCCGAGATAGCTGATCCCAACCAGATAAGGATCAGTGTGAAACCCTCGGCTATCTGAGCACACACGAGAGAGCCGTGCATGTTCACGAGCAGGCCACTGGCCCACTCAGGGGTGTCGCGTGCCTCGGCTCGCGGCTCCCTCGCCCGCTTTCGCTCGCACCAGAACCATTTTAGTAGGCGTTAACCCAGCATGCATTATACTCTATCTATTGGCACGCGGCGCATCAGAGTGTGATGGTTCAACATTGTTCGTGGTGTTGAGATGAAACTGGATTTACGTGTGTCAGGAATACAGGTGACAAGCATGGCAAGTGAGAAGCGGTGAGACAGCGCCAGGCTGTTTGGTTACCGGGCGACATGCGACAGTCTATGCCTCTAAGCCTCAGTGGACGGCAGTCGGCCACGCAGTGGCTGCCCAGCTAGGGCTGAGTCGGGGGTCAAGCCAGAAGGCCAGATGCCTAAAACGCGCAGAGAAGCGAAACAGCCACGGCGGCGAGCACGCCGGCTACCCCGACGGCGTTGCGCGACGCGGCGTCCTGGAGTGGGTCGTCGCCGTGCGTATTGCCAGGCTTGCCCATCTTGTCCCACTCGTTGTACGCCGCGTAGGCGAGGAGGATGAAGCTCTGGCCCTCGGGCGAGTATGTGCCTGCGGTGCGGAAGGCGAGGGGGTCAGTCACGTTCGTGATGTACCCTGTGGAGTTGACGTTGCGGGATGCGCCGGCGAGCATGTCGGACGCGAGGTCGACGTGGTCGTTGGTCAGGTTGAGCGTGGACATCCGGAAGCCGGCGGATGCCATCAACGCGGTAGCCGCGGCATCGACGAAGGTCGTCGAGTTGTTGATGTAGTTGTACAGCAGGCCGTCGTGGGTCTGGGGTCAGCAGTGTGCCTAGAAGGGACGGTGACGGGCATGGCGGCGAGGTCGAGAAGGAAGAGGCACAAGCTCAGTGCGCAGGGGATGTTGCCAGAATAGCAATAAGATGTCACCGCCCTGCACGTGACTCACCACAAACTTCTTGCACGCAGTCAGAATCTCCGCGGCGTAGGTCTGTAACTGGGTAATCTGGTCGCCCATGTCGCCGGCAAACTGTGACCGCTTGATGGTGGCCAGCACGCGGAGGGAACCGGCGGCAGCCCAGGCGTTTCCAGTCGCCCACAGCCCTGGGTCGTCGGCCTCAGGTCCGTCAGACATGTGCTTCCACAGCTTGGTCTCGGGGTCCTGCAGCCCGGCGCGGTACAGCCTGATCTGGTCGAAGGCGACCTGCATGAGCGTCTGGTTGTTGGTCAAGGCACCCATGTAGGCCAGGAAGGGCGGGACCATGTACACGTTGTCCGCCCACAGCTGGACGCTGGACGCACGGTGTGAGATCGCGCCCTCCGGTGTCTGGCGTTAACATTCTGGGATGCATCGGGATGTTGTGAGGATGACGCTGGATGGAAATAGTGGAGGCGATACGGCGTATCAGGGACACCTGCAAGAGGTCTTGGCACGAGATTGCGGTGACGCTTGGCACTTGGCGCAGCAAACACCAAGATTTCGTGTGTAGGTTGGTGCTCGGGTGAAACGTGAAACGGGATGGCGAGGCGACTACTGAGCTACTCACCCTCGGGACACCGTACAGCAGGTAGTCGATCTGGCTCTGCGCCGCACTGGCGTACGAGACACCGTTGACTTCGCCGCCGCCCGTGGCGTGGTTCGCCACGAGAACAGTGACGCCCAGCGATGGCGGGTCGCCCGCAGCTCCGTCCTCGAGGAAGGGCTGGCCTCGGGGGAGAGCGGTGTTCGCAAGGAGGGGCACGTTGAGAGCCCGGCTCGGTGCAGAAGACTGGGGCCCGCTTGCCGCGGACGTCGGCGTGCCCTGGCGCTTGCGCTGCTGGCCATCGGCACCCCCGCCTTGTTCGCCCTGTCCACCGGCGCCGCCCTCTTCGGACTGCCCACCGGCGCCGCTGGCCTGAGCGCCAGGGGCCTGAGGATCGGGGAGGACGGGGTTTCTCCACACCCGGGGACGGTTGTGCAGAGTGTCGGCCGCGAGCTGGACGACATCGGGGATCTGGTCGGCGGTCATGCCTGGAGTAAGGGGGAGGGGGGAGGTAGCGGCGAAGACGGAGATGTCGGGGTACTTCCATTCGAGGAGAGTCTGGCCGACCGTTCCATTCTCCCATCTGCCATCAGCGAAGCACAGTGGCCGACTCACGAGTAGTTGTTGAGCTGGATCATGCGGTCGAAGACCTGGGTCAGAGCCTCCGGCTTGAGGTGGACCGCTTCGGCGAGGGCGGCGGCCAGCGCGGCCGTGACGAGGAAGCGCATAATTCTAGAATTGGACAGGTAGTGAGCACTGGTGGGAGAAACGGAGGAGCGGATTCGTACGAGGTAGTTTTAAAAGGACGCCCAGTGACTGCGAGTTGCTGAAATTGCTGATCGGCTCTGGGAACCGGAACCAACTTTCACAGGCTCATGAGCTCAGGTCGGCAACCAACGTTGAGAGGCATGGGGACGAATGAGGGGGTATTGGGCGGGCGTGGGGCGTGGGGCGTGGGGCGTGGGGCGTGGGGCGTGGGTGAAGTGGTAACGGAGGCAAGCGGAGAGAGAGGATAGGGATGGCTCACGTATGCCCCGCCGGATGGTTTGATGACTGAGGCCAAGATACTTGGAAGCCCGAGACGTGCGCGACTGATCTAGCGGCCGTTGCCAAGCCTCATGATGGTTGGTAGGGAGTTGTGAGAAGCCCCGCAGTCGTCACTGCACAGTCTCCTGCAAGCTTAGAGGGGCAATGCCGACGGATGCCTTGGGATACCGAGGGAGAGGTCGACGGAGAGGTACCGGGCGTTACGGGCCTGGCTTGTAAAGGTTTAGCAAAGGTTGAAGCAAAACCCTGTGAAGTCCATGAACGTTTTTAACCTGGGCGGAAGAGTGAGGCCGGTAATCGGGCAGTGATAAGTGATCACACCATATTTAGAGTTGCCAGGTCCAAGGGTATCTGGTCCCCCTCTCAGCTCTCCGCCCGTATTATTGGGAATGGAGTTCAAGGGCATGGGCGCCTGGTATGCCTTGAGTTAGGCATACCAAGTATTTACACGTGGCATTCATGTTAATTTGATTATTTTCCATGTGAAGGTTAGGCTCGCTGACGTTATTATTGGGTGCCCACGCGGCCACGGGGCCACGCGCTCTCACGCGCTTGCGCGCATTAAAGTCAGGGTCAGGGATTCAAGAGTAGTTTGCAGGGATCGCGTATGCATTGGCCCACCCAAGCAACGCCCTCGAAACCCTCGCTCGGGACTGTGAGGCAGGGGGGGGGAGGGGGGGGCAGAGGGGGGCAGAGGGGGGAACAGAGTACCCTTCCAGGTCATACAGGTCAACAAAGGCCACTTTGTGAGGATCCATTCTCCTAGTCCTCCTCCTCGTTCTCCTCCTCCTCCGCGCTTCGCCTCCCCACAACCAACCAACCCAACCCTACTGACAACCACCACGACTTCAAACTCCCAACCCTCTACTCCACCTTCAAACGCATCCATCTCATCTCTCAATCCCATATCATACACCACCTTTCACTCTCTCTCTCGCTCGCTTCGTCGTCTTTAATCGTATACTCATCTAATTATGGGAAGGGAGATCATCAGCGTCTCAGGTGAGCTCGACACATTCCTACTGCCATCAGCACGCTAACGCTTAACAGTCGGACAGGGTATGTATCGGACAACTTGATGACACAGCAACCTCTTGCTGCCACAATCATCTACATCCATCGCCAACACTCTACTAACATCGCGCAGCCGGTAACCAGATCGGTACCGCATTCTGGGAGAACATCCTCCAGGTGCGTCTCCCTTCCCCTCCCAATCGGCGCTGACATCGCAGGAGCACGGTCTTGACAGTACGTACGACTGCCACGGTGCTGGAATGGCATCAAGAGTGGCGCGCAACCATACACGGACCGTGACACCACGCGGCCCAGGCGTCGTGGTCTTGCGCGCTTTGCATACTGACATCCAGCCAGCGGCAAGTACATCGGCAACGACGACCAGCAGTTGGACAAGGGTGCGTATTCGACTTGGTCTTATCCGTGGATTCCTGCTGACACACAGTCTCGGTCTACTTCAACGAGGCTTCCAACCAAAAGTTCGTGCCCCGCTCGGTCCAGGTCGACCTCGAGCCCGGTGTCGTCGACCTCGTCCGCTCAGGCCCCCTCGCCAACCTCTTCCGCCCCGACACGTTCGTCCACGGCCAGAGCGGTGCCGGCAACAACTGGGCCAAGGGATACTACACTGAGGGTGCTGAGCTTGTCGACCCCATCCTCGATGTCCTCCGCCAGCAGGTTGAGAGCTCCGACTCGTTCCAGGGCTTCCAGCTCCTTCACTGTGCGTTACTACCGTCTTATCGCAACTGACCGCAAGCGCTCGGTGGTGGTACTGGTTCCGGTCTTGGTACCCTTCTCCTCAGCAAGATCCGTGAGGAGTACCCCGACCGTATGCTCTCCACCTTCTCCATCTTCCCTTCGCCCAAGGTCTCCGAGACCGTCGTCGAGCCATACAACGCCATTCTTTCGACCCACATCCTTGTCGAGAACTCGGACATCACGTGCTGCATCGACAACGAGGCTCTGTACCACATCTGTGTCAATGACCTCAAGCAGAAGGCTCCTCAGTACAAGGACCTCAACCAGCTCATTGCCAAGGTCATGACTGGTTTCACCTGTAAGCTATCGAACCGTTAGTCTCGCTTACCGCAGCGACCCTGCGTTTCCCGGGTGTCCTCAACTCGGACCTTCGCAAGCTTGCCGTCAACATGGTCCCCTTCCCCCGTCTCCACTTCTTCGCTGCCGGCTACGCGCCCCTCGTCGCGTCCTCCAATCGCGCATACACTGCTTCCAATGTTCCAGAGCTCACCAACGCCCTCTTCCAGCGCCGTTCGCTGCTCGCTGCCATCGACCCCGCCATGGGCAAGTACCTTACCGTTTCAGTTGCGTACCGCGGCAAGCTCTCGATGCGCGACATTGAGAACTCTGTTTACGAGTACCAGTCCAAAAACTCGGACTACTTCGTCCCCTGGATTCCTAACGGTGCGCTCACCACCCTGTGCACTGTCCCTCCCATCGGCCAGGTCGCTTCCGCCACACTCGTCGCCAACACTACCGCCATCTCCGAGGTCTTCAAGCGCTCGCACGTCCAGTTCCGCCAGCTGTACGCCAGGAAGGCGTTCGTGCACTGGTTCACTGGAGAGGGAATGTGAGTTGAACGGTCGGTTTCATGCTGACAGCGCAGGGACGAGATGGAGTTTACCGAGGCCGAGTCGAACCTGTCCGATTTGGTCGACGAGTACGACCAGTGTAAGTCCTATTGCGACAACTCCACTCACACCCAGACGAGTCGGCGCAGCTCGACGACGAGTACGAGGACGAGGCCGAGGCGGTAAGTACCAGCATTGCATAAGAGCCGTCAAGCTGGGACGTGTTCTCGCCGGTTGTCGCAGTCGTTGGCGTAGTGTCTGGTGTATGGCGTGATTGTGCAGCGTGAGCGCGGCATAGCCGGCCGTGCGGGGCAATGGTCGTGGGAGTCATTGGAGCATTGGGCGCTGGAGCCATGGATGGGCTGTGAACCAAGATGGCGCTAAGAGCGCCTGTCGAGTTGACCAAACTGCCGCTTTGCGTTCGGCCAACGTTCACACGTGGCCGCTCGTGCTCTTCGCATCTTTGCTTGATCCAGAGCTAACGGCAGGTCGCGGAGGAGTACGCGGAGGACTTTGCCGTGTAAGCAAGAGGAGGCGTAATGGATATCGAGCCGTTCATTATTGTGGTGTTAGTTAAACTATGAGATATCAGATCCAATAGACCTTGGTGCCTTGCGCATGTTTCTGGCCACGCGACATGCCGCGTCGCGTCGGAGTTGGCCTTGGGTCGTAGCTGTAAACGGATATAACGGATCATAATCAGCAATCCGATGTCATGACCGACCCTGTTGTGCCAAGGTTGATCCTCTCATCCGCCATCCGCTCCTCTAGTACGGCATCTCCAGCTCGCTCCGTCTGCGTGTTCTTAACTTCTTTCTCACCTTCAACCTCTTCACGACCCTTCACGACTTGCACGCTATCTTCGCTGTTACTCTTGTTCCGCTTGTATTCTGGCCTTAATCCGCGGGAAGACCCGTCACACTCGGCCATCACCATCTCACTCGCCACCTCCAGCAGGTCTGTGCGGCCTCCAACGCCCCCTGCCTCAACCATCACACGTCCCTCTCCCGCATCTCTTTCTTTCCCTTTCTCCCTCAACACATCGCTCACTGCACGCTAGCATCATTCTCGCGTCTCCGCCACGATCACCTAACGTTGTCCCCGACAACAACAACAGCTCTTGTGCCAATTGAGGACCCCCGTCACGGCGTCACGCCCTCGGCTCTCGTATTTGGCCAGTTGACCATCTCACTATCCCTCAGCACTCACCTACCACGCGCCACCCGACAGCGAACGCCATCGATCACAGTATCGTGACCGCAAGTATCGACCACAGCCGAGCACGCCGAGGACGGCCGCCTGGGCTCAAGCGTGAACTCAGCTGGAGATCAGGGTCTCTGCTCCATTCCGAGGCCCCAATACTACGCGGAGGCGCTACTCGAAACACGCAATGGCGTACTCGTCGCTCGCAGACGAGCTCGATCTCGACTCGGGG
This sequence comes from Cutaneotrichosporon sp. PL3408A, assembly GCA_023629975.1. Lineage (NCBI taxonomy): Eukaryota > Fungi > Basidiomycota > Tremellomycetes > Trichosporonales > Trichosporonaceae > Cutaneotrichosporon > Cutaneotrichosporon sp. PL3408A. The sequence continues at coordinate 1,401,577 of JAMAMB010000004.1, forward strand.
TTCCCAATGTCCCCGGGGGGATTGGGACCAGGCCTGAGTCTTGCAGACGAGTTTGGAATGCCAGAAGGCGGTGAGTCGAAGCGGTGTGGCCCGAGCCCAGGAAATTGAGGCTGATGGCAGGCGGGACGCTGGCCGACGAGCTCGTGGACGACCTGGGCGCAGATTTTGACGACGGGCACGACCCATTAGACGGCCTCGTGGCGAACGGGCACACGGACGAGCTCGTGGACGGGCTCGGGCTCGAGAACGGACACGCGCACGAGCTTGGAGAAGGGGACTTGTACGGGTTAGCGCGCACGCCCCGGCGACCGGGCCGCGGTCGCGGGGCCACACCGAGGAGCGCGAGTGTCCGCGTCCGTGGCGCATCCCACTCTGTGCGAGGCGTCTTCGACTCGGATGGGGAAGGGAGTGATCTGGACCTGGGCCCGCTCCGCGCAGCCAAGGTTGCAGGAGAGCGGCTCATGGGCATGCTCCAGACCCTTGATGGCGCGCGTGCCGTCTCGCCCAACCGCGGCCTCTCCGTATCGCCCGCCTACCCCCAGTCGTCGCCCCGCGACACGACCCGCGCCCTCCCCGTCGAGGAGAAGCTGCAGGGATACCTCGCGCGCGTGGGCGCTGCCGAGCGACAAAGGGACGAGCAGCTCCGCGAGGCGGCTGCGCTTGTGCGTGATCTCGAGGGCGTGCGTGAAGGCGTGATCCGGCCCGAGGACCTCGCTTTCGTCGACGCTCTCCTGCGCGACGACAGCGACGAAGACGAGCCCAGGAGGTCTCGCCGGAGAGCGCCGCCGCTCAACCTGTACTTGGACGACATTACCGAGTCTGAATCGGCGTCGCGCTCGCCGTCGTCGCCGCGCTCGCCGCTCTCCCCGCTCGACATGAACGGCCCCGCCTCCCCCCTCTCCAACGCGTCCTTCTACCCCCATCCCTTGTCGCCGTTGCACCACCGCGGCGAGCCGCTATCGCCAACCACGCCGCTGTCTCCGCATCACCATGCACGCCAACTCTCCGGGTCTACCCTGGCGGCCGCTACTGCGCGCCTCGGCGCGTCCAACGTCGACGTGGCTGACGCCCTCTCCCATCTCTCCAGTACCGCCTCGACCGCCGTGCAGGCCTCCAGCGCGGCTGGCGAGACGGCACGGCAGCTCCGTAAACTGCGTCTCGGGGTTGCGAGTCTGCGTCAAGGTGCCGATGCCGACGAGGCGGCCCAGCGCGGCATCGATGCCTGGGAGGCTGCTCTTGACGCGCGGACAGCACCAGATGTGCGTACTGTGGTCGACTCGCTGCTTTCCGGGTTCCAGGAGAGGCTGGGCGAGATGGAACGTGTGCATGAGGGATTGCGGCGCACCAGGACAACAGTGCAAACTTAGGTCACTTGCAGTCCACTCCCCCCCCCCACTTCATTGCACTCTCGGCGTCATAGAACATGTAACAATAGACTGCACTGCACTGCATCTGGTACAAGACACTTCTGTATCCTGACAGACCAAGAACTTCATAACCTCGTCGCGTTGCGAACGTCCGTGTCTATAGCGTACAACTACCGCGGTCCCGCCGGCCTCGCCGCGTCGACGGTCAGATTCGGCCCCATACTTTTCCGGGGACCCATCGGCTTCTTCTGCCCTCCATTGCCGCCCGACTCGGTCCTCTCCGCAATGGGGATCCTCGGAGCTGCTCCCAGATCACCCTCGGCGAGGTCTTCCCCTTCACTATGCCCCATCTCCTCAGGCTCGCTCACCAAGGCCGCCCGCTCCTCACGTTCGGTCGCCTCGTCCCCCCTCATATGGGGATAGTCGCGCATCCCACGTGCCCCGCCGCCGCGAACCTGGTCATCATCGCTGCCTGTCATGCCGCGGAACAGCTGGCCGAACGACGTCTTGCGTTCTGGCTGGTGGTGTTTGTGGTCCGGGGACAGCGGGGAGAGATACTGGCTGCCATACGTTTTTTCTGTGGGCGAGAGGATGCCCTCGCGGACTGGTGCAAGACCGCCGAGTGAGCCAGATCCATCGAAAGCAGGCGGAGGTATCGAGCCGCCGCTGCCTCCCGACACCGACGAACGCAGAGTGTCATGCCGTCGTGTTGTGTGCAGGGCGTTGCTTCCCTCAGCGCCGTACCCGTACTGGTGCACTGTGTCCTCGGGGACGAACTTGAGCGTCGACTGCCGTCCGGTCGTTTGAGGGGTCAAAGCCCCCTGTTGTCCAGTCACCTGGGGAGACATGGCAATTTCCTCGTGGTAGTCGGGCATGGGGTTGTCGCTCAGCTGGTACCGGGGCAGATGGGCGAGGCCCTGCGTGTTGTGCTGGGCAGCTCCGAAACCACCCTCGCTAGCGCGACGCGACATGCGGCGCTGGACAGACCGCGCGCGGATGATGGAACCGACTGCGCCGAAGCCGCCGCGCAGCGCGTCCATGCCCGGCTCCTCAATCGCTGTGACATCGCCCTTCTCCTCCGCCTCCGTTCCGTGCCGGGACGCCTGGATGAGCATCGTAGACTTCCGGTCAAGTCCTTTGAGCTGGCTCGGGTCGACCTTCGACATTTGCAGAAGCGTAATGCCAAAGCAGGTGACGAGGAAACCGAGGACCATGGTCACGAGATCCACTGCCGGCGCCTTGAGTCCACGGTAGAGGATGAACGACGTGACCATCGTCGCTGAGGTGAAGTAGCAGAAGTAGACCGGGACGACCATCGAAGTGTTGAACAGCTCGAGAGCCTTGTTGAGGTAGTTGATCCTGCCCATTAGCTGGAGTTTTAGACCGGCAATATCCATCCCCGACTCACTCAACAAGGAGCGTGACGACAACAAAAATCAACAGGAACCAGAAGAACCAGTTCTTGACCTGATTGTCTCCTTGAATCGAGGTGATGATTGCGGAACCGAGGCCTTGCGTGCACGACACACTGATGCCGCCGATGAGTGAGCAGACGGAGATGTAAGGCATCATGTTTTTCTTTCCCCATCGCTTGGCGACCCAGAACACGATCACCAGAGAGGCGGCGATACACAGTCCGGCCCATACGAGGAAGCCTGGTGAGATGAAGTACTTCTTGAACTCCTCGATTGTGCGCACACTCTGCTCCTGCGGCGCGTTGAGTGCAAGAATGATCGAGCCGAGGATACACAGTATACACCCAATCCAGCCCTGCAGCGTTAGCCCCGTTGGCTTACGGCGCACTCACGAAGAATGTCAATGTTTCTTTGAGGAAGAAGTGGGAGAGCACAGCGGCGACAATCACCGAGATACAGCCAAGGGGCGTCACGAGGATAGCGACGGTGAATGCGCTGGGGTTAGTCATGAGTGTTGGGTTGTCTTGGCGTGCGAGGCGCCGCAGACGTACTAGGCCACAAAGTTGAGAATCTGGCGTCAGCTCATGTTCTCAGCGCGAGCTGCTCACCTCTCCGATGATCATAAGGATCATGCCGGTCCACCACATCGGACTCTTGAGGTACGCATGTCCCTCGCCGAGCTCCGTGCCGGACTTGGCCGTGGACGACAGCAAGCCCTTCTTTTTAATAACAAAACTGGGGTGAGCTCCTTCGGCACAGCATTAGCTGGGCGGGCCGGATTGCAGCCCACCTGGCTCGCTCGCAACTCACGAAGTACCGATAAACAGACCACTCCCGATCGCGAGACATATGCCGACAATCTTGAAGGCAGGATTGGAGCCTACGCTGAGCCCGTGGCCCGAGCTCGATGCCGCTGCCGCTGCAGAGGTAGTGGTACCGGCGCGGGCGGCGAGCCAGTTTGCGGCATCCACCGCTGTCGCCTCCATGCTTGGAGGTCAGTTTGAATCTGTTGTGGTGTTGTTGCAGTTGTTGTTGTTGTTTAACTGGTCAAGGGAAATGGGAAATTGATGCCAAGATGAGATTTGGCGGGACCGGGCTTGGCGGCGTGATCCTGGGCCAAATATGGTCGAATGCCAATATTGCTACGGTTGTGATGGCCGCACGGGGTCGGAAAGTCGGCGCGCCGGCGCGCTGTGATGGTTCGATGGGCAGTTTGGTCGTGAGCCGAAGTACTGATATAAGAACACAAGACAGAAGAAGAAAGTGAGGACGGTGGAAGTGGGGGATAAGAATGAGATTGAGACAGGCAGTGCGAGGTTGCGAGGTTGCAGTGCGTGCAGCAGAGTGCAGTGCTACGTGCGTAACCCCCTGGAAAGAGCGGAAGAGTGAGAAAAGAGATGGAAGCGAGTACGAGTGAGACGGTGCAACAGAAGATCAGGCGAGGCTGGGATGAGGCGGTGTTGTGGTTACTTGACCCCATTGACCCCATTAACCCCATTAACCCCATTATGGCCCCATTACTCGGGTCCTATTAACCCATCTTATCCTAGGGCCTAGGCTGTGTATAATCTCAGGGTTTAGGATATAGAGATGGAACGTTCAGGGTAAGCCTTGCGTCTTTGAGGGGTACCACCAAAAGCTACCACGCACAACGCAGTTTCAGGGTACATCCTCAAAAGTTCCTTTGCATCGTTATCGTTGCATCATCGCCAGGAGATCGCACGCCTAAACAAACCACGTGGGGTAGGGAAGTCCATTTTAGGCGTGCTTATATGTCCAAAGCGAGAAATTCCCCCCTTCAGTTAGGCGTGCGCATCTCCCCTTTTCCCTATCTGTATATCTGTGTATCTCTCTCAGAGCTCAAAGGCGGCGACTGTAACCCGCACCTATTCAGACGCGTCTCGGGTTGCGTCACTCCTGCACTCCCAGGGGACGCAGGAGGACACAATAGCCGGATACCCACCATACCCGCTCACACTACTTAAGATACATTGACCCATCTCGCTTGTTGTTGGTTCCACCTCCATCCACTTTACAGATCTCAAGTCCACTGTCTTTCTCACGTCTCATCTCCATCTCATCTCCATCTCTTATTACATATTCTAGCCACAATGTCGGACCTTAAGCAGGAGGGTTTCAAGGTGAGCTCCCGGGAACCTTCAGAGCTGACATCAGTCGGGCGACATCTTCGCTGTACGTATCCCGCGACGTAGTCTGGACATCTCAATTTGGCCAGATGTCGTAGACAAGGGAACAGGGTGGACGCTGACCCCAGGCCGTTGCAAAGGCCTTTGAGGGGCTCGACGACGCCGAGAAGCAGAAGCAGATCAAGAAGGTTGGTCGTGGTTGCGGGACTGAGCTGATCGCAGACCAACGGTATCTTCCAGATCAACGTCGACAACAAGGGCAAGGAGCAGACCTGGGTCATTGACCTCAAGGAGGAGGGCAAGGTGTCCAAGGGGAAGGGCAAGAAGCCTGGTGAGTGGAGATGGCTGCGATGGGGACTCGTCTGCCCATAACAGCTGGCATGTCTTGCTCAGTAGCTGACCGCAGACGTTACCATCAACCTTGCCGACGGTAAGTCTCACGTATGCCCCGCAGTCTCCAAAGCGGAGGCGCTAGAGCTCCCTGAGAGAAACTAATTCCAGACACCTTCGTCTCCCTCGCCGACGGCAAGCTCAACGCGCAGAAGGCGTTCATGACTGGCCAGCTCAAGGTCAAGGGCAACATCATGCTCGCGACCAAGCTCGACGGCGTGCTCAAGGCCTCCAAGGGCAAGCTCTAAGCAAAGCTCAGAGCGACCGATGGAGAGAGCGCGGAGCGGCGATTGGCTAGTGAAAAGGACGCGTACGCGCGACGTAGCAGACCTCTTGTTGTATTGATGCAGCTATGAGCCGGTAACCGGAGGCGGGAGTGGCAAGTACTCTGACTGGGCCGATCAGCGCGATCAGAAGCGCGCGAGAAAATCCAGCTGCAGTCAGCGGTCATCGACTAGCGCGCGGATCTGTGCCATTCCCGTCTGTGCAGCTGCCTTGTTGGCTGGCTTGACCGCGCTGACCGGCGTCCACGGCACTGAGGCGTCGTGGATTCACAGAGAACGCGTGGGAACGCGCAGGGTTCCTTGCAATCAGCAGCAGGCGATGCAGCCGGGGTAAGACGTCATCGCTGGCGCGTCGCCCTATCCCACGAGCGCGTGCTGCCGTGCCTCCCGCTCTTGCCGATCAGGCGGTGGCTGGCATCCGGGTGAACATACCCGGCTGCGGGGTGCTTCCTATTTGTCTTGACTTAAAAGTGATTCGTACATACTGTACCTTGCGCAGAGCTTCCCCTGCTCATTGATCGTTCAGACGTTGAACTGACATCCGTGCTGCCACTGTCCCACCTCGGCAACCCGGAGAGGCTAGGGTTGGCGTTGAGTTCCACATTAACCACACTTAACTATCCCCACCTCCTGCTAATCCGCATGCCTTCGTCGAGTCTATGCTTGGCAGATCGATGGTCCCCCACCCCTTCTCCTCAACTTTGCCGTATCAATATCTCGGATACATAGATACAGGCCTCATATGGCGTCTACGGACAGACCTTGTATACAGTACAACATAAGCACAGACACCTAGGAGTCGAGCACATCTAGGAGCACATCTAGGAGTCGACCACGACCTGCGAACTTGCGATGATCTCATCCCACTCCTCATCCTCAGCCATTTCGAGCATCCAATCCAGGACGCGCCGACTCGTCATGATCCTGCCATCAACGCATGTCCTGGCATCTCCACTGTGCTCACTTCCTTCGGTTATAGTTGCGTACCTCGAGGCCTTCAAGGCTCGTAGCTCGAGACAGCGCGACATACGCCTGTCCGCAATCGAATGCGCCTTGTAGGTCGACCCGAACCTTCTCCAGAGTGAGGCCCTGCGACTTGTGGATCGTGATCGCCCTGGAGGTCAGTTGAAGCTCGAGTGGAGATCAAAACCAACCAGGCCAGAATGAGCGGAACCTGCACACGCGACGCCTCGACTTGCTGCTCGGCGTTCTCGACAGTCACAGTCATTTGGGGCACGAGGATTTCGGGGTAATGGTGTGGCGAGTGTCGGTGGGGCTTGAACTTGACCACTGGCCAGCGGCGGTTTTGCATCATTTCCTCGTCGAACTTCTCGGGCACCATAATGCCAGCCGACTTGCCCTCACCAGGAGTCATGAATGCCGTTACGATACCTTGACGTCAGTCCCGACGAGCCGTCGCCGACTCACCCGTTGACCCATTCACTAATCCTCGCTTCCAGTTCTGAGGTCAGTGTCAAATGCCAGACTCGACTTACCGTCACAAGCATTACCTGCGCCCCGACCTTCAGGGAAAGGCTCTGCGGCCAGCGTGACCGGTCGTTCAGCATTGCAGTGGCCTCGAGATCCGAGACTCGTTCTCTGCGAGAGTTGAAGTGACCGCGATCAGTCGCGTCGTATTGTTCGATTGGTGACTCGATGGCGTTCAGATTATTCATGTTTTCTCGCTCAACGTCGATTCGGCGAGAGTGACTGGAGTCAGCTTCAGCTGTGATAGTACCCCGTCGTGAAGAAGAGACGCACAGAATTACAGGCCTGATTCCATCCGAGTCGTCGAGCCCGCGACTCAAGGACTTGAGGAGAGCATCCTGCTCATCCGAGACTACGCCTCGGCGAACGCTCTCGAGGCACTCGACAAACCGCGAGTCATCTTGGCGAAACACATTCTTGAGAGTGATCATATTCTCCCGCGGGAACAATTTGTCCCAGACGTTGCATTCAAAGCCAAACGACACAGTCTGGCCCTTCCTCGCAACGGGCGGAAGCTGCAGAAAGTCGCCACAAAAGATAATCTGCCGTCAGTCACGACATGCCTCTTGCTAACCTGAAGTCCGCCAAACGGTTTGTCGTTGAGACGCATTATGCGGCCGACCGCGTCGAGCTTGTCGATAAGGTCACCGTGAAGCATGGAAACTGCCGTGAGCCTAGGTGTTTACTATTCACTCACTCTCGTCCACTACCAACGTCTTGGTTAGCTGCCATCGTGCACGGGCAAATCTGTTCATGACCTTGCAAAGCCAGGCTGGCGTGCCCGTGCCGAGCCCAATACCTGCCCAGGAGTGCAGCGTGCACCCGCCGATATTGCTTGCGTCAGCTGGCAACCCCTGGTCCACTCACAGAGCCGCCATTCCTGTACTGGCCGTGACGGCCACGCTATCCTCTGTCAAACGAGCTCGCAGCGATTTGATGAGGGCGCGCAGAACAACCGACTTGCCTGTTCCAGCCGATCCCGTGAAGAAGAGATTGGCTCCATCCATACAGCGCTGCAGAATCTCCTGCTGCTGCTCAGACAGTGGCGGGTCCAAGGACGTCGCGTGGGGGCTTTCGGAAGACGGAGAGGATGGATTATCATCAGTGTCGGCCGTTCGAGGCAAGAGCTCTGCATGCACGACCTCCTCATCATCCACATCCATTGGGTACGCGCCTGGTAAGGGGTGAACGCGCATCCGTAGACGGGGCTTCGGTAGAGGTGGATATAAACGTGAGCGGACAGGAGGTTCTTCCTTCGTCACCGGGTTGGGTAATATCTTAACATCGTCATCGTCGGAGAGGTCCACAGCACGTTCGCCGTCTGAATTGGAGGTCAGGTCGACAACATCTCGACCATTGGGCAACGGCACAGAGCTCGCAGTTGGCGCATGGCGTGGGGTTTCAGAAGCCCGTAGAAATGTATTCTTACTAGCGTCGGCCGTTCGAGGCAAGCGCTCTGCCTCCACGATGTCCTCGTTCCTCGCGTCCATAGGGTAAGCGCTTAATGGGAATTCTCGCATCCGTAGACGAACGGGCTTGGGTAGAGGTGGATACATTCGGGGGGTACGAGAGCCGTTCGTTCCCACCCGATGGGATATCATCCTAACATCGTCCTCTTCTGAGCGGTCCACGACACATTTGCCGTTTGAATCAGAGGTCAGTTCAACAACTTCGCGAGCATTGGACAAAGGCACGGAGCACGCAGACGGCGCCTTGGGAGCTTTGGGGGAACGCGGCGGTTTCCCAAGAGGAATAGAGACTTTCCCTTGTCTTGCAGACGGAGAGCTCAAGTAAGCCTGAAGTCAGTGTCTCTTCCGGTAACCCCTGCGCCGCACGTACAGTAGCGTCCGCCTCGGTCTTGAACGACCGGTGCAGTGCACCTGGAAAACCGTTGATCTGTGGTCAGTGAGCGCACGGTGGGCGATCTTACCTGCTTCTGGGCAGAATCCCAATCATAGTATACCCCTGGGCAACGCCCCACGCGCACGGCGTAAAACTTGCGTGCTTTGGCGCGAGGCATATCACTGTTTCCGATGGGCACCGTTTCGTACTCTCATACGGCCGTGGGGAGATGGAGGTTCAACCGGGGCAAAGGGGGATGTTGTCACAGCACCTCACGGGCCCCGCGGCGTTTTGGGAAGAATGAGGATTCACCCACGTTTGCGGGACACAGCGATATAGGAAGTTGGTATACGATTGTTAAAGACGTTTGGGGAAATGATGAAGTTGATGATAAAGAAGGAGTGGTGGAAGCATATATTATTGATGTGAGTGCGAGTGAGCAATGCTCCCTGGGGCGATCCCAAGTGAGTCAACCCTTGATGGTCACTCAAGGTGGAGGTCATACGAAGTGGAGGCCGTGGAGGTAAGGGAAAATAACATTAGGTAATTTTCCACGTGGATTGTTCCTGGAAGTGAGGAATGTACTAGATTAGCATTACGAGCTTACGAGATTGGGCTTCCGAAAAAGGCATACTCAACAACAATGGTGGTGGAGAGGTTCATTCCGAGATCGCACAAACCACCGTCCTGACCACTTTTGAACTTTGCACAGACCCGGTGAGAAAGATGACCTCGATGGGCTTCTTGTTGGCCCTCGCCAAAGACATGAGTAAAACGTGACCCCACAGCTCCATCGCCACCCATGGCAGTCGACCTGCGGCAGAGAGCCGATTCGCTGCAACTTTCCACCGCGGGGGCGCGAATGAATGGACCACCACCGAAGCAAGATGCCAATTCAGTGAGACAGAATACATTCTGCAGCTAATCATAACAACGAGTGCAGGCCCAGTGACCAGACCGAGCCTGATACTAACTCCTTCTAAGGCAGTGCGTGGCAGAGATGAAGCGCACAGGTTGAGGATCACCGAACAACCCCGCTGAACCAGTGGCATTGACCTCGGCTCATGGGATAGGCGCAATGAATGTCGGTGCAGTTACGCGACACTGGGAGATGGCTACCGAACCGATAGAAGCAATCTGCTGACCTCAGCCCTTCACCCCTGCTTTGCGCCTGCGGAGGAATGGGTCACGCCGACCTGGAAACGGGTTGGGGAAGATGTGATGTCGCAGAAGCAACTAATTAATATATCCCGCATACAACCCCCGCTCTCGTGGAGAGGTTGGGTTATTGAGTACAACTCATTCATGCTGAATCGGGGAGTTCAAAGCCGACAAAAAATCGGTTCAAGTCGCTCCCGGCGTTTGCGGCCCGCCTCCTGTCAACGTGCCTGCCCATAGATGCAGGGATGTCCACTCCCTCATCCTTGCAGGCGTCCACTACTGATTCCGGGAATGGATCGCGAGACTGAATCCCTAAATACAGCCATGCACGGTATGGGGAGCGGCATTGATTCGCCAGCAAGGTTGTTGCTGTCCATACCACGCCGACCCTGCGGACATTGTGGTGCGCCTCCCATCCGACTCCGTCCGGATCAGCAGTAGTGTAAACAGTTTGTGGCCGACTGCCGTTTGCTTCTCGAGTTTGGCTTCTCAACGCACACACTTTCGCGTTAGCCCCGACGCGCCCGACAATCGACCGACAAACAGATCTCACCACGTGAACTACAAGAGGCGGCTGGGTAAGCGTGTCCGTGAGCTTGTGTATAATGCTGGCAACAATCCTCGCACGCCCCTTCGCCCTTATGGCTCTCTGACAGTGGGCTGGACACCTGGGATTGCTTCTGCGGGGAAACTTGAGTCACTACTTGTGCTTGCGTTTTTGCTTCGTGCCTCGTTATTTCATACACACGATCCTTTCGAACTGCCCCGCCATTCATTCAACCCCCACCACATATCCTCATCCTCATCCCAATCTTCATTCCCTCATCATCATCATCTCCTCTTATCATCAGCATATTCTCAGCCTCATACCTGTCCCCCATTAAATTCTCTGTCCACTGCCAGCCCTTTTGCACAAGAGTGCATTCCTAATCTAAGGGACCCTTGAGGTATGTGGACAGGCCGCGGGCGGGTAATTCCGCAACTCACATCCTGACCACAACAGCTGTGCTGAAGACACACTAAAAGCCGTCCGTGCAACAAGAAGACGAACACATCATCAACGCCACCAACAACGGCCCACGGCCACATCATGGTGGCGAACCCGTCCGCCGAGACTCTTTCCACTAAGCCCAAGGCCATCTCCTCCGCGGTGGCGTTCGCGCCCGCTCCGCGCGCGCGAGCGAGCCCATTTAACAACAATCGTCGCCTCCCGCCGGCTCACCCCAAGCTTGCACAGGGTGGGGTCGCAATCGAGGGCCCCCTCGGCGTTGACCTCCTCGCGCAAGTTGCGCTCGGCTACGATGCCCCACGCAGGACCGGCCCAACACCGTACCCTACGCCATCGTTCCGCGGCGAACTCTCGGGCCAACTGCCGTCCTTATCCCATATGGCTGGTCAGGTCGGCGTACGGAATGCACATGGACACCTCTCGCCATCCGGGATGACCCCAACCAATCCCAGCACCAACGTCAGCAGTGGCAACCATGGGTGGAATGAGGCCCAAGCGGCCAAGGCAAGAAACCCTTCCGAGACGGGCGCACTGAGTCACCAGGTCGGTCACAGCCACGTCTCAGGCACGTTGCCTGTACCATTGGCTGACGGACAGCACGGCTCCGGAGAGAACAACTCGTACTACGAGTCAGCATATCAGCAGCCGCTTGCCACAGACTCTTCACACAGTGGGCCAAACTACGACAGAAGTCGATCGCAGCGCCTAACCTTGCCTCATGCCAGTGCCTACCCACACTCTGCTCCGTCGCCCGGCCTGGATCGCTCCTGGTCGTCAGGATCGGGAAGTGGCAGCTGGTCGCATTACACGCAGCCACATCGCGATGATCACCAGCGTCGCCTGCCGTCTCGACATGGCAATGGACGCTTGCATGCCCAGCATCCACCTAACTACCAGCGCTTCCATCCGCAGAACGTTTCTCGGGCAAACATGGGCTCAATCAGCGTTGCAGCCGTCATTGCAGAGCCAGCTCATCAGACATACCGCAGCAAATATTCCGCTGGTCTGCCGAGCCCGGCGTACTCAACCATTGAGCCTGGACGCCACATTCCGTTGCCACTCGGTGCTTCCAAAGTAATTGACAGCGCTTCTGTGACCCTTTTGCCTTCCCCACAAAACGGCCCTAAAAAGGGGCTAATTGGATCTATGTCCGAGTATGGCTCAGGACGCCAGTCATCGGGCGCCAATCACCACCCGGATACCGCCGCGGTGCAATCGTCAGGCCGGCATACCGCAAAAGTGAATCGCGAAAGTGACTGGGCCGTGGATCCAGCACTTCAGGATGTGGGTCGTGCAGGGCCGAGGAATGATAAGGACGCGTACTGGCGTGGGACCGGCGCAGGAATGGCTGCCCACTTCGCTGGGACTTCAGACTCGACGCCGACGCCGCGAGCGTCACCTCTGGGCGAGTATCCCCACAGCGGTTCTCGAGGACCAACTGCCCGGGTGAGTAGCAGCTCGCATTATCACCGCCACAACGGGCCCGGGCAGAAGAATGAGGGCATCATGGCAATCACAGAGGAGGTCGAGATGAGTACCCCCGATGAAGAGAAGGAGAGTGAAACGACCGTGGAAGAGCGCGATGATGCCGACGAGGGGAGCTATGATTACGAGGAGGACGAGGCCGACGGAAACAGTGAGCTGGACACGAGCACCAGCGACGGCGAGGACGAGTACATGCCGGCACGCAAGCGCCAACTGAACCAGCCGCGAAAGAAGTCTCTGGTGCAGGGGACACGCATGTCTGCGCGGCTGCGCGTCAAGCGTGACCGTGACGGTTCGGCCGAGCTGCAAGAGGTCGGACCAGGCGAGACTGCAATGGCGTACTCTGTTTCGCCTGTGCTTCGCGAGATCGGCGTGCACGGGCACAGTGAAGGCGATTTCAATGACGACCAAGCGGCCCCGCCCAAGAAGCGCACGTATGTCCGCCGAGACGCTTTGCGGCGTAAAGAGCAGAACGCCCAGGCGCAGAAGAAGTTTCGGTTGAAGAAGAAGGTCCTGGCCGAACAGGTGAGTTTAGGTGGTGGAGGATCATGGTTGCATGGGCACGTGCTTCAAACCCACAAGACCGAGAATGGGCGAGGCCGGCGAGAATTGCATTTGGAAGTCTGGGATGAACAACGAAGACAGGGAGTGTTCATGCAATTTTCGAAGGGCTGAACGTTAAAAAAAACACTGGCGGGCGCTGACAATAGATGCGTATTGACTTGGAAAAGAAGACGCAGCAGCTCGATGTGCTGAACAGCAAGTGTGCAGCACTCGAAGGGTTGCTCGCGGAGCGCGACGCGGCGCTCGCGAGAGTGAGGGTAGAGAACGGAAGCCTCAAGCGCCGCCTCGAGGAGTGTGAATGTGCAGCTTGAGACGTATACCCAGTCCGATGATGTTGCGATATGTTGCCGGGCGATGTTGGACACGTAGATGCGGTCGAGTTGTATTCGTGGTAGTAACATGCATATGCTATTGTTCTAGTATGCACACGTGATGAGATATGATAGTCAGGGGCGATCACATACACCAGGTTTCGATGAACTGGAGCATGCTCAGGCCATGGCGGGGGCGAAGGTCGTGGTCAATGATCATGATTCGTTGGTCGTCGATCATGATTCCCTTAGGGTTGTTTTGTAGGCCGCGCGATGCGCGGCGGAACGGAAGGCGCGTGACGACGTCGTCGTTCCACACGTCGCTCTTGATGATTGAGGGGTCTGTAGTGCCCATCGAATTGACCGCAAGAGACCACATCGCGACCTGAGGCGCATCAGGGTCGTCAAGGTCACTGTCTTGACGCTGGGAGACGCCCCCGAAAGTGGACTCCGGCGCATCGGGGCGTAACTTGTCACGGACAAACCAATGCGGGTTGAAGTCGAGGACGCTGAGCTCGGTCATGAAAGTATCATCACCTCCACCCAATCGTTCTCTGATCAGGCTCGCGTACCGGTACCCGGAGCAGGAGCAGACCCAAAGCCGGCGCATGCGCTGGGTCGGGAGCATGACGCGCGTCGAGTACTCGCCCCACTCATCCCACTCGTATGTTCTTGTCGGCGAGTCCTGGCGGTGCTTGCGCCTTGGCTTGGCTGCATAGCTTCGTTTCGGGGTGCTAGTGCGGAAAGCATGGTTCGCTGGTGAGCTTCCCCCGCTCGTGCTACTCGGCGTCCGCGGGGAGCTGGGGGACCGTGACATCCACGACCTGGGTGTTGTCGCGGGTGACACTGACCTCCGCCCGTTCGGCGACCACCCTCCAGGAGCGCTTGGCGACACCATGTGCGGACGCTCCCAGACATCGCGCAAACGCGCCTCACCCTCCTCAGCCATGTCGACGAGTGTCTCCCGGAGAATGAACATCTCGTAAAACTCGGGTCTCATGCGCATGGGCATGATGAGGCGATCGTCGTCCATCGCCAACTCAATCACAATAACCCCCCGACGCGGGTCCTGCGTGAATGGACGCACACCTAGCGTGTTCTGAGAGCCAGGGGCGACCGGGAATGCGGGGTCTGGCCGCATATGGAAGACAGCCATCATTGCGCCAGTCCGCATCTTGGGGAGCAGGAGCTTAGTGAGAAGCACGAAGGGCGGTGTGTGCGCGTCGGCATCGTGTTTCCTTAGAGGCTGCGAGATCTTGCGGTCCTTATATTTGGGATTCCGCAAGAACGAATAGATGTTGATACTTGGTTCATGGATGTAGATGGGATTCTGGTTGTCCATGAATCCTGGAACGCCGCCGAACATCTCGCGCAAGGTTGGGCCAATGACGGCGGGCATAGTGACCGCCACAGTCGTGGGCGTGAGCAGGGCCATGCTCGAGCGGGCGAGTGTCTCGCCGAGACTCTTCCGGCCAAGCACCTCGCCCGTCCTCCAATCCCACGCGACCAGCTCCTCATGAAACGCGGCGCGCATGGCCATGGATTCGTCCTGGACTGCCACAAGAACGACGAGTGTGGAGGCCATGACCTGTAAAAGCTGCTGAGAGACATGTCGTACGTCAGCCGCACACCAGGGCGGAAAGTCGAGGACAGGCTGGCTCGCGAGCGGGTGCGGCTGGCCTCCACTCAAAGTGAGGAGGTGGAAACGGTGCAAGGGCGGTAAGCCGGTGTCGTTGGCCGTTGGCCTGTACTCGCTCACGACGATGAGATCCTGTGATGGGTCCATCGTCAGGTCAGCGATCGAGAATCCAACATTAAGCTCCTTGCAAGGCAGGATTGGATTGTCGAGGTCAGGGTCGGTCGAGGACGGTAAGGGGATGAGGCGGATCGTTGTTGGCTGGGGTGAGCTAAATGACGAGCACGATCAGTACGTACTCTAACATCGTGTGACTCCGACCGCTCAAGGCACAGTAAGAACACGCCGTCCTGCAGCTCGTAGACGCCGGCTGGACCTGTAACGACGAACTGCCGCACCTGCTTCGGCGACAGTGTGTCCCACCGATCCTCCCGGTCGCGTAGGAGCTGCCCCTTCTCGGCTGGGCTTAGTGAGCTGAGATCCTTCGTCTCTGGAGGGTTCTGTGGCCACCGGGCAAGATCAACAGAATCGACGGAGGCGCGGGGCACGCCGGTATGCGGCGACACACCATCGATGTTCCGCCCTTCCGGTTCGGGCCACGGGTCCGGCGGTGTACGATTCGGCACGTCCAGATAGCCCCGCATGGCGAGAGCATAGCGGTACGTCAGACGCGGCGCCTCGCAAACCTCTCGTAGTGTGCGACAGGTCTGGAGTTAGTCATATTGTCCTGCTCAATCCATCGTGCACGGCCTTGACAACGTACCTGTGCGGCGGAGACAAGGCTGGCAGGAGGTAGATTCTCCAGCACTCGTTCAAGAATTTCGCTTGGTAAAGTGAAGAGCAGGCAGGGGCCCGACTCCTCTTCGCCGTCACCATCCATGGCATGTGTTACAACAGCGGTGGAGCGTTGCCGGATGGCGATGTATAAGAGGAAGGCGGCGAGCGCGAGGGGGAGGAGCATGCGCTGTCGCCCTTCCGGGTGAAGGTGTAGAAGGGGTGAGTCTTGCGTGATGGAGAACAAGATGGTGATCAAGATGCGTTTCGGCCGGCGATACAGATGAAGAGATGGAGATGAAATAGAGAGATGAGTTGAGTCCAAGTCAAGGACGTGATACTTGTTCCTCCTCGATCTCTCCAAAACGCTCTGAATCGATCGGTCGGATGGAGATCCACCCGAGCCTTCCAAGAGCTCTTGCATCACCCCGGAGCAAAGTCATCATGAAAACTCCCATTACATCATCATTACCTTTCGCTCAATAGGATCCATAAGATATAAATCCTAAATAATCACGTGAACGGCAATTATAACCCAACGGAATGGACTGAAGTCAATCTCCGCTGCTCATCACGCAACTTCGCGCTCTTCTGTTCCTTTCTTGTCTTGTTGACATCCAATCTCTCTTCCGCTCTCACTTCATCTGACGATACCTAGCGCCACCATACCTGACGATGGACAAGCCAAAGCGCTCGACGGTCTACGTCGCCGGTCTGCCGCAGCACGTCAACGAGGACCAGATCCTCGAGACGTTTGTCACGTTCGGCGACATTCTCGAGATCTCAATGCCCCATGAGCAACACGACCGTGAGTAGCCCATGGTTTCCTTCTCTGTGGCACAGGCGAAGTCCAGCTGGCATGCCGACGTATTTACCGCTTGTGCCGCGAGGCCTTCTCCCCATCCGTCTCCAGCCTAGCCTCCTATGCTAACCGCAGCATCAAAACACCGCGGATACGCGTTCATCACGTTTGCCGACGCCGCCGATGCGCAGGAGGCCATCGACAACTACGACCTGAACGAGCTGCCAGCATATCGCGGCCAGGGCAAGTTTCTGAAATGCTCGATAGCCAACCCCAACAAATACGGCGCAGATAGCTCTGGGAAGCACGACCGCGCATGTGAGCTAACGTGCTGCGATTCCAAGCTGACAGCAGTGTGGGAGTCGGAAGAGTGGCTCAAGGAAAACGCGGAAGCCGGTCCAGACATGGCAGCAGAGGCTGCTGCCGATGCGCAGAATGGGGCATAGACTGTCGTTCATGTATTTATAGTTGTTCTATCATTGCCCTGACCTGCACCTGATTTTGAACTGGAGTGAATATTGCATTGTTGGGAGCACGAGAGACGAGTTGGAGTGGACAGAGAATTTGTGAGAGATTAGGGAAGAGAGAGACAACTCAGTTGACTAGCCATTGGGGTTGTACATGGAAACCGATACCACAACTGGCAACCACCTCCCTTCCCGCAAATTCATACGATTGTTGTCCAACAAACTCTCGACCACTTGCATGCTCAAATACTGTCTACTACGCTCACAACTTGAGCAATAGATAGGGGACCTCAACATCCTCTCCGTCCTTGTCGTCGGCCATAACCTCAACAAGCAGACTCTTCTGCCACGCCGGAAGAGGCTTCTTGCTAACCTCCTCGACCAGAACGGACATCTTCTTGGGCAGACGCTCCGCAGCCTTCTTGGGTGGAGTAAACGCCGACCAGATCATGGAAACACCCTGTGACACCATCTGCAGCTCGAGCTGGTGCTTCTCCTGGAACCAGTCGATGAGCTCTTGTAAAGTCGGGTCACCGTTGATCTCGAAGCGGTCCCAGAGCGTCCACTCGACGTCGTTGTACTTCTGCTTCGCCGCAGCGATGGGCTCAGAGAAGCCGAAGAACGGCAGCGCCAGGTTGACGAAGCCGTTCTTGTACTGTTCAATGTCGTCCTTGCGGTCGATGATCTTGTACAGTTCAAGGCAGACCAGACCGACAGCGAGAGCAGTGGTGGTCGCGATGGCGGGGATAATCTTGCCGGCAATGAGCTTAGTCTTGTGGCGGTCCGCCTCGGTGATCTTGTAGTTGCGAGCACGGAGGTTTGACGCGGCGGTGATGAAGTCAATGTGGTGATTGGAGTCATCGTCCTTCTCAAAGTCACATGGCTGGAGGCGGAAGCCGGCGAGAGACGAGGGCGAAGGGAGGGCCTTGACGATGGAGTCGAGGTCGTCCGAGTCATCGGGGGTCTCGGCCACGGGGTCATTTTCGTTCACCTGGATCTTGACGCCGCTCTTCGGGGTGAACTTGGGCACCTCGAAACCCTCAAGCGCCTTGCGGAACACGGCAGGGTCGCGCTCGCCCTTGAGACCGTAGTTAAAGGCATGAAGGTTGGCCGCAGCGACAAGGTAGGCAAAGTCGAGCTCCTGGTCGAGTTAGCACCTCATCACTAATATAACTCACGTCGTCAATGCTGAACTCGAGCGCGTCAGGGGCACGCTTAGGACCTGACCAGAAGGGCGTGCCGTTCGAGTTGACCTGGTCCTTGGGGAGGTTGAAGAGCAGCTGCTCAATCTCGTTACCATAGTCGTGCTGGAACTGGAGACGAGCCCACTGGACGCACTCGGCAAAGGTAGTCGGCCGGTTGACGAGGTAACGCTCAATCTGCTTGAGCTGCTCGTGGTGCTGGCCTGAACTCTTCAGTGTCGTTTCCACAAAGTTAGGCTGCGAGAGGTAAAGGTTGACAGTAGTTGGCGGGTTCACAAACAGGGCGTCGAACGCCTCGCGGGCCCACTGGATAGTGTGCTCAATGGCGTTGGGGAAGTTCTTGACAGTGCAAGATGGGATTGACTTCTCAGGAGGGTCCTGCGAGGAGGAGTATGACTCGGTGATGAAGGGAAGGACGACCTGAGTGTTGGCCTTGGTGCCGAGAGTGCCGGACTCCAGGAGTGGCTTCTGGTAGAAGACACAGCGACGGTCCATGTACTGGCGAGCCATGACATTGTCGAGCGCGTTCGTGACGCAGTCGAGCTTGGCGAAAAACTCGTCGCCAAATGTTTCTGATGTCAGATAGATCGGACGTTGAGAACTCACGTTCGGTCTCGGGTCCAACACGCTCCTGGTAGGTGGTGATCTTTCCCTTAAGGGCAGGGTTCATGTCGGCGACGGCAGCGGCAGCGGACTCGGCCTTGAACTTTCCAACGTCCTTGGCGCGGAAGAGGAACTGACGGTTGAGGTTGGACTTCTCGATAGTGTCGAGATCGGTGACGACGATCGAACCCTCAGGACCGGAGCCGAGGCCCATCATCGACCAGTTCTTGAGCATCTCGCAGCCAATGGCGCCCGAACCAACAAGGAACTGGCGGTTCGCGGCGATCTTGTCGTGGAACTTCTTGCCAAAGACCGCGACCTGTCCATCGTAGCGCGAGCCGGAGGGCTGGCAGTCGGCCTCGTCGGGGAGCTCGGTGGGGAGTGACTCGAGGGAGTCAAAGTACATGTTCTGCTGCATGGGGTGGAACTTGGCCGAGACGGCCTTGAGGACCTCTTGCGCAACAAAACCGCCGATGACAGCGACCATGGGCGAGAGGTCACCAGTCGCCTGGAACGACAGCAGCTCCAAGACCTTGTCGTCCAGCTCTCCCTCGGTTGCCGTAGACGAGTGGATCTCCCTCGCGATGCTCTTGAGCGCGGTGGCGTCCTCGGGGTTGTGCGCGCGTGGCAGGCGGCCATTCTTCTCAAAGTACTGCGACAGTGCTTGGAAGCCAACGTGAAGCGTGGAGGGACGGTCCCACTTGGCAAAGTCGGTGATGAAGAACTCGGGGGAGGTGAGGGTGTCCTTGAGGGACTTGAAGTGGAGGATCTTGGGCATCTTGACTTGTGTGAAGAGACCACCAGACTTATACTCGCCGAGGCCAGTGGTGTCGCCAATCGAAAAGGTGTATGGGCCTACGATGTCAACGCAGCCCCGCCAAAGTCGGACTCACCCTTCACTGTCACCTTCCTGGGCTCGCAACCGTTGATCTTCTCCATGCCCTTGATCTCCGAGAAAGTCACAAAGTCGCCGTCCTCGAGACCGTGGCGGGTCTCGTCGAGGCAGGTGACGAGAGCATCGGGACCGTCCTCGACGTGGACAACCATTCCGCTCAATGGGCTCTCGCCAGTAGGGTCAACACAGGTGAAGTCGTCGCCAAAGTCGTTGAAGACCGAGCTGGAGGTCAGCTCTGTGTGTGCGTGTGCACTCACCCAAAGAGACCTCGGACATCGGCAGCAATGAAGTAGATGCCCTTAGAGCGGGCAAACTCATCGATCTCAATCTGCTTTGCGAGGGTAGTGTTGGTGAGAACAACACACTGCTGTCAGCTGTTTTCAGGTCTAATCAGCTCACCTGGAACGGTTCGACCATCTCTGGGGTGATCTCCCCGTTGCCCTCCAGCACGCGAACGGGAACATACGAGTTGAGCTCAGCAAGGCGGGGGCCTGTGACCGCAGCGCGAGGCTTGCCCACGTCCTCCTCGCGCAAGAAGAACTGGCATCAGCATGTGCACGAGGCGTGGCCTGAGCGATCATTGCGGCGACAAAGCTCAATCGCCGAAGGACGGGGACGTACTTGAGTGCCGAGATCGGCGATTTCGACCGGCGCGGGGTCGTAGATGGTCACACTCTTAACACCAGCCAGGGCGACGTTCTTCGCTGTCGCGTCAGCATCGCCGGAACGCTCGCCACCCACCAATCTCAACGCCGAGGCCCTTCATGCCGACAACGAGAACGTTCGAGTTGGCCATTTTCTTCATCGCTGAAGTGAGCTGCTGTTGGGCTCGTACAGCTTACCCTCATGTCCAAGCACATATCTGATGTGTCAGCAGACGTCGATGAGAAACGATCGCTCTACCTACAGTTGACGTGAGTAGAGGCCCTCTTGACACGTTAGTACTGTCTAAAGCGGAGCACGAAGCGTACCATCAACTGGGCGTGTCAGTGCCAACCTTAACGATGATATGAACTTACTCTGATCGTTACCCACGACGGGGTCGACCTCCATCGCGGACGCCATGCTGGGGAAGTTCGTGGAAGTGTAAGGAAAGGGAGGAAGTTGCGGAGTGCGGAACGAGGAGATTAGTGACCGGTAGAGGGGAGTGGTATAAGTCTTCTCTTCTTGACCGAGTCGGATGAGAAGACGAGAGGAGTAGGTGATTGTTGTTGTGTTGTTGTTGAGAAAGACAAAGAGAGAGATGACACGAATGGCCATACGAGAAGCAACAAGCTGGAAAGCCACTTTAGTCATGGAGGCGCCACGCCAAGCTCAGCGGCAACCCAGGCGGGCAGGCGCGCGCACCGCAATGACGATGACTCACAGCTCTCACCCAACTCGCAGGCCGCGGAATCAAATTCGTCCAAGCAGCACCATCCACGTCAAACCCTCGTCAGTAGTTACCGCCGGCAAGATGCAGGCACGAGCAAAACCAATCCCTGTCGTGTCCTCAGACAAGACGACGAGTTGCAATGTTCATTTGATACATGGTCATTATACTAGATACGTTACTCATGATATTCATACTGTCGTCTTCTTCAACCCCCTCGTTCTAGGTCCCGTCGAGTTGGCGTTCGCGTTGGCGTTGGCGTTCGCGTTCATCTGTACAGGGCCAACGAAACCTGCCACCACAATCGACCCGTCCGTGCATCCGTACTGCTGTCAGCACCAGCAGCGCTCGCCGAAGTTGACTCACAACAAGCTTATCATGATCCAAAGCCAAGCTCATCGGGTTCTTCGCAGCCGTGTGCAGCCCAGCCGCCTTACCCTGTGTATCCCACTCGCCGCCGAGCGGCACAAGCTTCATCGTCGGCTCGCCTCCATTTTCAGACCGCTCCGTTCCGACAATCACCTGGAAAGTCAGCTATGATGATGATGGCGTAAGCTCACCCGTCGCTCCGCGCCCGCCTTGGCAGAAAGGCGGCGACTGGTGATAATGCGGACGCGACCGGCCTCGAACGCGCCACGCTCTGTGCCGCTGATCTCCAGAATCTCGACGATGCGCGGGCGCCTCATTAGCGCGTACTTGCTCGCAGTGCCGCTGGTGGCCGCCACGTCGTCACCGACGTTCGTGAGCGTGTTGACAAGCTTTGAGCTGGAAGGAGGGGTTTTGTGTGCCGGGTTAGGCGCACCGTGCGGTGTAACTGGTGAGTGAGATGTTGGGGACGGCGTAGGGCCAGTACGGGATCGCAAGGGTGTGCCGAGTGCTTCGTGTGCGTTGCCTCTCATGTCCTTGTTTGGGCTGGCCGAGGCTGGATGACCATCCTCCATTTCCTGCTGCTCCTCAGGTGTAGCCCAGTCCCAAGCTAGACGGATGACAATGTCTTTCGTCGCGCAGGCCATGAACCGTCCTTCAGCCTCAAACCAGGTCAGCATGCCGAGTGCGCCGACGCCGACATCTCTCAGCTTGCTGGCGTACTGAGGCTGCCTCTGGGCCAACTCAGACAGCTTGAACGAACCGAGCATCTCCCGCTTTTGGATAGAGAACGCCCTGATCACGCCATCGACGGTCGCAGTGATGACAAAGTTGTCGAGAAGGTTCATGCCGACGCAGACGTTTGTCTGCTGGCCAAAGCGGACAATCTTGTTCCCGCTGCGCCAGTCCCATACAACGATGGCCTTGTCCGAGCCTACCGAGATCATCCACTGCGCATTTATACTGTGCGGAGTTAGCCGCGGACGCCAAATCAACTCACGCGACCGCTCGCGTGCCGTGTAAATGGCCGGAGAGGAGGCGTTCGGCTTTCCACTCGCCATCTACCTGCCGCCATATCGTCGCTCGCCCGACGTCGTGCGAACCAGTGACCAGAACTTGTTCAGGAGCGTAGTAATCAAGACTTGAAACCGACTTGGCAGGGATGACTTGTGGTGGAGGCACTGATTTGGCGCGCGTGACGCCGTATGGGAGGTGCCATATTCGAATGCTGTTATTAGCATACCGGCCATCCCCGCGCTCAGGCTCACGTGTCATCGTATGAGCCACTGATCAGCGTCTCGCCGGCGAGGTGAAGAGACGTTACATAGTTCTTGTGTCCGCTGAGCACGACCAGCGACTGTACCTCTCCGTTTGTCCACTGTTTTTCCCGCTGCCACAGACGCTTATACAATCCCAACCTGGTGTCAGCTAACCTTGACGCACAACTCACCAATCCCCATCCTCTTCGAGGCGATAGTTGCTTAGGTCAATCATGCCATCCCATCGTGACTCGAGCTCCTTGCACAACGGCCTCCATACGGAGGGCATTGTCGCCAACCGGTCGTATCGCTTCGACACGAGACGTAGGTTGAGAATCTCCCCCTTGTTCAGGTACTGGATGACGCGGATGCACATCGCGTCGTCCATCCGGCCCAACACGCCAGTCCGTGCCTCCTTGTACCGCTCCAACAAGTCGATCTGTGCCTGTAAATCGGAGGGGCGGCAGGCTGCGTCGTCAGCTCGGTAACAAACGTGACGCGTAACGGCGTGTCGGGCGCACCTTCGGCAATGACAGCGAGAAGGTTCATGCGCTGCTCCTTGGGCATGGCGTGCACGATCGCGCCGAGCGTCGCGCGGTCGTGCAGCACCTCGAGCACCGTGTTTGCTGATACTCCCGAGGGGAGGTCGGGTTCCCGCTCGATGCGCGGTCGACACCGGCTATGTTCGCTCTGCAGAACGCGGTATTGGATCTCGAGGGCATTCAGCCTAGCCGCGAGCTCCGGTTCGGAAGAAGTCGTGATGGGAGGCTGTGAACTCAATGCCTGGGATTAGCAGTGCCCTCGAGTCTGACGCACTTGTCCGCTGCGTAAAGCCTCGCGGCTGGCAAAGTTGCTCCTCTGCTCCACGGGAGACGTTTCCACCCTGCGTGCATCGCGTGGGGGCTTGGGAGGAGGTTGTACTGCCTGCGGTGCCGGTGGTGTCTGTGGTGTCTGTATTGGCGAACCCAGTTGTGTAGGCAGCGAGGGGACAGGCGGAGCAGCACCCTGGGCATCGTTGCGCAAGTGCTGCGGTGCTCTGCTCCGCACCGGCTGTTTGGAGGCGGACGGCGGTCGCCGTGGGGAGCTAGCCCGCGAGCTGGCACGCGAGCCAGGCCGACTGGATGGTCGACTGGGTACTCTGGCCGCTTCAGCCTTAGCTGCTGTGGGAGAAGCAGACGGCCGAGGTTGCGACGGACGCGCCGGGGTGCGCAAGCCCGGTTTTGGCTTCGGCGCAGCGATCCGTGAGGTCGGCGACGGTGTCGAAGCGGGCAAGGACGGCCTGCTCGATGCCGACTTGGGTGTCGGTATCCCCGACCGGGGTGTCGCCATGGCTGGGGACCCGTTCGTCTGCACCATCAGTCGTGTGGAGTGTGTTGTGACGCTGTATGCATATATGCGTTGTTGCGCTCCGTTAGTTATGACACATGGTCCCGCGAGCCAGGACCCGCAGTCGATTACAAGGGTGCAACCCACTTCCGCTGGATTCATGTGGAGGTCACACCCCACTCCTGGATCATTGCTGCCCCACTCCCTCAGATTCGGGATGGACAGGGGAGTCCGGCGCCGGAGGCCGGTGTGTCGTCTCCCAACCGGCCCGTCTTTCCGTGCTTATCACAACTCGCTGCCATACTTCAAGAACGCACGTTGCAACCATGGACCGGCAGCGCCACGCATTTCGCACTTACACTCACACTCACCATGGTAACAGTTGAACGGGAGCTCTCGGGCTTCCAGCTAGCTCAAGGCATACATCCTGGAACGCCCTTGACCGAGTTCAAGCTCGTCTCTGGCCCAAACGCGACGTTCGCCGACTTCAAGTACTGTTTATCGTTCCCCCTGGCCAACGCAGTGCGCGTTACACTCACAGGTCCAGACCGCCAACCTCCGCCTCACGACAATGTCATTTTGGCCAGCGATCCCCTCGAATTCTCAGCCAGGATCGACGAGAAGGCGTGCGAGGCGACCATTCCGTTCTCCGCCCTGCCTCACGGTTCGCGGGACCTCGACGGCGCGGTCCGGAAGCGCGAGGTGCGACTTAACTGGGCCGACTCAATTCTCCTCAGTATTTGGGAGGAGATTGACGGTGACTGGGTTCGCGTGTGTGGAGACCTCCAGAGCCGGTCGTACGCACTCACAGAACACGGCGTGATGCGGCACTGGTGGCTAGAGAGGGATAACATTCATCTCGGACTTGGCGAGAAGGCCGCCCCGCTCGACCTGACTGGCCGCTCGTTCCGGTGCGACGGGTCCGATTCGGCTGCCTACGACACTTATGAGAGTACGCCCTGGTCCTTGAGACACTGCTGACCGCAGCCGATCCTCTGTACAAGCACACGCCGTTCCTCGTGTCTGCGCCGAAGGCGCAGGGCGGCAAGCCCCTCCCCTCTACGTACGCAATTTACCACGCAACCAACTCCAATGCTTTGTGGGACATTGGGCGCCACCATGACGATCCTTGGGGGTACTTCAAGACATTCACGCAGGACTGGGGAGGACTTGAAGAGTGGTACCTCCTCGGTAAAGGCGTCAAGCAGGTCACTCGGACCTGGGCCGAGGTAGTTGGGCGTCCGCTTCTCGTCGGCCGCGACTGGCTTGGATATCTGGCCTCTGGGATGGGGCTGGGTGAGAGCGTGAGTACGCATTGCTATCCAGCTGACCTCAGGATCATCCAATTGCCCAGGATCTTCTCGCGGCATTCCCGGACGACTGCAAAAGGTACGACATCCCATGCTCCGCGATTCACTTCTCGTCTGGCTACACAGTTGGAGAGGACGGAAACCGATATGTGTTTACCATGAACAAAAAGCGCTACCCCGACTTCAAGGGCCTCATTGCGGGTCTGCACAAGGCCGGCATAAAGGTCGTTCCGAATATCAAACCTTACATGCTCACATCGCACCCCAGCTATGACAAGGTGTACGATGCCGACGGCCTGTTCTATGCTCCACTGGTGAAGCAGCCTGTCGTCACTCGAATCTGGAGCTCGGGGGTCGGCGTCAACGGCAAAGGCAGTTGGGTTGACATGACAAGCGAGCCTGGACGGCAGTGGTGGGCCGACGGAGTCAGAAGCCTCATCGAGCTTGGCGTAGACGGCATGTGGAAGTGAGTTTTGCAGGTCTGGATAAGAGCTGACCGAAGCGATAACAACGAGTATTACCTCCATGATGACGAGTTCCTGGCAGCCAACGAGTTCCCACATGAGCTTCGCCAGCCGGCGCCAAAGGGCAAAGTCAAGCTTGGCGCCCTTGGACGTATGATCAACACCGAGATGGTCGGCAAGGTCTCCCACGACACGCTGCTGGAGTGCAATCCCGAC
This sequence comes from Cutaneotrichosporon sp. PL3408A, assembly GCA_023629975.1. Taxonomy (NCBI): domain Eukaryota; kingdom Fungi; phylum Basidiomycota; class Tremellomycetes; order Trichosporonales; family Trichosporonaceae; genus Cutaneotrichosporon; species Cutaneotrichosporon sp. PL3408A. The sequence goes on from JAMAMB010000004.1 coordinate 1,427,732, forward strand.
CGCAGGCCGTACGTCCTCACGCGGTCAGCCAACGTAGGCGCGTTCAAATATGTCTGTGGTACATGGACAGGGGACAACTGGACGAGCTGGAAGAACTTGCGTGGCTCCCAGGCTATCCAGCTGAACTGTGGCATCTCACTGATGCAGAGCACAGGCTCTGACATTGGTGGGTTTGGCGGGCCCCTCCCGTCTCCGGAGCTGTTCGTGCGCTGGGTCCAGCTCGGCGTTACGCACGCGCGGTTCTGTATTCACGCATTCAAGCCCTCGCTGGACGACCCATCTGGTGCAAGCCAAACGAACCTTCCGTGGATGTATCCGGCCGTCCTGCCGACCATCAGGGCAGCCATCAAATGGCGGTACGAGTTCCTTCCCTACTTCAACTCTCTCATGTGGGGAAGCCATGAGGACGCAGAGCCGACGAACGCGTGGCTGGGGTGGGGCGACTTTGCCACAGACCCGGAAGTGTACACCGAAGAAGTGCTCAACGGCTTCGACGCGTGGTTGGGTGCCGGCAAGCTGCTCTCCGCACCAGCCCTGCACGAGGGACAGCTCACACGCGCCGTCTATCTCCCGAAGGCTGGTACCGAGGACGACAGCCTCTACTTCGACCTACACACCCCACACGGCCGGCATCCTGCCGGCACACGGGTCGAGATCGCCACTCCGCTCGAGCACATGGGTCTCCTGGCGCGTGAGGGCGCCGTGATCCCGACAGGGAAGAACTACCACACCGTCACGCAGCGCCATGGCCCTGCACGGACGACGCCGGATGGCGTCGACATCCTCCTCGAGGAAGATGGCGGCGTCGTTGGCCTGGATGACTTCCGCGGGGTCCAGATCTTCCCTGGTAAGAAAGGTCGGCGGTACAGCGGCTCGTGGATTGAGGACGATGGCATCTCCGCCAAGCCCGGGCGGTGTGTTATCGAGCTCGTGTACACTTCGGGCGATGAGGTTGAGGTTCAGGCCAAGTTTATCGAGCACGACTTCAAGCCGCTTTGGGGTAGGAAGCTGCATGTCTTCCTCCCCGTTGGGGATGATCGCAGAGTGGCGGGTGCGGAGGAGATACTTATTGATGGCCGGGTTGCGTTCGCCGTCGAGGTTGGGTCTGGGTCTGGTGTTTGGGTAAAGGTATAGTAGATGCATTGGTGTATTCGTTTTAACTCGATCTGATGTACTGCATCCCCCTGAAATACTCAAAGAACGTACAAAACTCTCTACTATAGATGTGCTCTACAACTTGGCCTTGACCGGTTTGCCACCCTGGGCAGCGTAAGCCTTGCCAACAATCTCCTTGACTTCGTTCTTGACGATCTTGCCGTTGGCATTGTGTGCTGCATGTCAGTCCAACATCCTAAGAGCATACCGGTGATGACTCACGGATCTCGTCAAAGAGAACGACAAACACAGGGCGCGCGGGGCGGCGCAGCCGCTTTGCCGCCTCCTGCATAATGCTCTCGGCCGTCGCATTGGCTCCCGGAGCGAGGCTCACACCAACAGCAACAAGCTCGCCAAGCACACTGTCGGGGACGGGTACCGCGGCCGCCTCAGCCACACGCGGGTCCTGCGTGACTGCGTTCTCGACCTCTGCGGAGGCGATGTTCTCACCACCACGGATGATCATGTCCTTGGCACGGTCGCGGAGGTAAAGAATACCCTCCTCGTCGATGATACCCACATCGCCTGTGTCGAACCACCCGTCAGCCGTATATGCCTCCTTGTTCGCCTCTGTCTGTCAGCTAACTCTTCCGCGGTTCTCAGCGGACGCACTTTCGTTGTCCAGGTATCCCTTGGCGACGTTGCCGCCGCGGATGTGGAGAACACCAAGGGTGTTGGGAGGCACCTCCTTGCCTGTCTCCGGGTCGACTATACGCTGGGCGCCAATAGGGATCGCGACACCGACAGCGTCAGGCTGCGCGTCAGACAACTCTGGTGTTTTCGGTGGCTTACCCTCTGGATGTAGTCCTGGCCACTAATGGCAATGTGCAGACCCGAAGCCTCAGTCATGCCCCAACCGTGATTACTGCTGTTAGCTCCTCTTCCTCGGCACTAGGAATCTCGACTTACAGGAACGTAGTGGGGAATCTCTTGGCGAGGTCGCCTGCGAGGCGCTTCGCAGGAGCAGCGCCACCATATGAAAGAGCGGAGAAGGTGTAATCGTCAGGAAGAAGGTTCGACTGATAAATGGCAGTCGCAATGGATGGTACACTGGCGTGTTAGTGATGGGTTTCTTAGTGCCATCTCTTCCCCCGCATGACCTACCCGCTGACGAGCCCGACCTTGTGAGCGAGAATAAGCTTAACAGCGTCGGGAACGCTCCAGCGGCGCTGGAAGACCATCTTCGAGCCAGCGAAGAAAATGCGGACGGTGGTCGCGAGCAAGCCCGTAACGTGGAAGAGGGGCACGGGAACAAGGACGACAAGCTGCTCGGGAGGAGGTGCGTGAGTCGCGAGCGCCATTTCCAAAGGAGCTCCCATGCGGAGCGCGGCGCGGGCAAACGCTGATGTCAGCGGAGTCAGAGGAGTGCACTTACGAACGGACGCGGTGTGGATATGCTGCATACCCTGCCGCTGGGTGATCATAACGCCCTTCGGGAGGGAGGTGGTTCTGTCGTCAGCTGGCACTACACTGAGAGTGGCTCACCCCGAGGTGAAGAGGATCAGCGCGTCGTCCTCGGGCTTGACGTTCCAGCCGCGAGCCTGCTTGACGTCGTCGAGCACCTTGTCGTCCACCTTCAGTTTATGGAGGTTGAGGGACGTCACGTTCTCGCGCTTAGGCGCGGGGAGGTAGCTCAGGTCGTTCCACGAGTAGATCGGGCCAACGCCCTTGGCCTTGAGCTGCTTGCCGGCAGCGCTCAGCACCTGGGCGTCCTTGGCGTCACATAGCACAAATTTGGGCTTGGTCAGCGCGAGGCAGTGGACCTGGACGTCTTGGGTGCTGGCGTTAGCCAGGTCTTCGCCTACACCTGCCCGCGTCGTACTGCACTTACAGAGTCGAGTTGAGGCACACCGGGACAGCACCGAGGAAGTTGATGGCCACGAACGATATGACCCAGCCACTGGAGTTGTGACCTCCAACCGCAACTCTGTCGGCAGCCCCGACTCCGCGCTCCTTCAGCCACGCCGCAAGATGGTACGCGGCATCCAGCATCTGGCCGTACGTGACGTCCTGGCGTGCATCGTACTCGGCCGGCTCCGGCACGGGCTCGTTAATGATCACCCGGTCAGACCACTTCTTCAGGCATCCCTCGAAAAAGGCGCGGAACGTCGGCGGCGCCTGCTGTCAGCTACCTCCGAAGCTTCAGCTCACATTCTTCCAGACACGCTGCTTGTGGCCATTCTCGAGCACCTCGACCATCTCGAACTCGCTCCCCTTCTGACAGAGGAGCGCGTCGCACTCGTCGTACGAAAGCTGCTTGCGGGGTGCTGTGGCCGTCATCCTTGTCGGCGTAGGTGTTAGTAGGTATGAGCTGGAGTAACAATACGACCTCAGCAAGGCATGCTTGGGTACATATGGGCGGCTGAGGTTGAGGCAATCTTCGAGCCGGCTCTCGACGGCCAAGGCCGACTTTGGTGGGGATGCAAATTGTAATAGCCGGATGCCGGGATTCGGCAATCATGGCTGACACAGATGCGGGCCTGGGCGCTGCTGTGCTGCCACACGACTTCACCTCGATTGCAGGACCAGCGTGGCCATCTCCATGTGGACATGGTGATGTGAGCATGGTGACGATGGGTGCTGAGTTGGTTACGTTGGTTAATTGATGATCGCCTAATAGCCAACCGAGGATTTAACGGCCAAGGCATGTGCGAGCCCCGTCGTGTCGTAAGTATTCATGAACGTGGTTATTAATAATGTTCCATGCGTCAAAGTTGCCCACATGTCATTAAGGCTGCAAGGCCAAGGTATGAATAATGAAGAACCGAGAGCGGCCACAGTCTTGATAAGCTGCGAACCAGGTCGTAACAGTAGTTTCTAGAGACTCGCTGGCAACCTTGTGTGTCCATTTGAACCTCCGGTTTGGAGGCAATGCCGAAGGAGACAATTCTTAAACGCTTTCAAGAAGGAAGGATTGCTTAATTGAACGTGACTGGCGGGTCCCCGGGACTAAGCGACTTTTGGCTTTTGGTCCGTCGAACGTCCTCACGAGAGACTACTGTTGTACTGTATGAAGAGGCACACCTCCAGAAGGTAAAATCGTGTGGTATGTTGAACCAATTGCCTTCTCAGGTCGCCACATTCCACTCAACTACTCCAGGCTGTGGTCTGCCCGTTTATACAATACCCGACACAGCAGCGTTCACTATGTACAGTACAGTACATACTGCAATCCCAGCCTCGACATCCTCAGCAGGGTGTGCTTTGGCGGCTGGTCGCAATGGTTGAGCTTGTCGCAGCTGAAACTGGCGTCCCCAGCCGTTTCATGCCTGGATCGCCAGGGTGATGGAAAGATGCCACGTGACGTTGATCAGTGTTACGTAAAGATCTTCGCGTCGCGTTGGCATGTTACTGCTACGTGTGTCGCATGATCGTCGTCCTCCACCATCCGCACGACATTCTCAATTACTCACTCTACTTACCCACACTCTCTCCAACATTAACTTCAGAGGCCGGATAACATGGTGCGTAGGAGATGCAAAGCACACGGCGACGAGATGCCGGGGTGTGTGCGCGACATCGGGCAAGGGATTGGCCTGTTATTTTGGATCACGAGCTCACCCCAGCCAACCGCAGCCGACATCCGCCGCAAGAACGCCAACTTCGCCGCACGTGCGCAGGCAGGGAAGCGCACGACGAGGCCAAGCAGGTCGCTCGCGCGGCGAGGACCTGGGCAGTGGCTCATTGGTATCATGCTCTTCCTCGCCGTCGGTGGCAGTGAGTCTTGCCAAATGGCCTAGTAACCTTAGCCCAGTACTGACTTGCAGCCATTGTCGAGCTTATCCGTCTCATTGTGTACGGAACGTTTTGAGGCGCTTGCCTAGGAAGGCGACATGACTGGGCGTTATGTGTCGCGCCAGCGACCTCTGTCAGCCGAGACGGGTGGAACTGACACGGCACGTGGCAACTATTCGCAGCTGGAGGTGTGTAGGTGTTGATACTCCCGACAAGATCGCGGCGAATACGTGTAACAGATGCATTGGACTTTAGCACTACATAACAAGAGCGGACTGCGGAAGTGTCCCCGCCCCTTCAATCGACGCGGACCACTGGTACAAGACCGAGACCCGCGCCGAAATCCATGGGACGTGGTGCCCAGAGGCATTAGTTTCTCCTCCGCAGCTTGAAACCAATGGCCGTGACATCTGGCTAGTGGTCTTCAGAGGCGGGGATGATGGGTTAGTTGAGCACAAGACGTAGGGTAGAAGCAAAATGCCGCTCGCCGCTGTCGAGATAACGTATGCATTCTTCTGTTCGTCAGCGGCCGTTCAAATGATCGGTGAAAGGAGGAAGGATCAGATACCGTTGCAGGGTTACGCGCACGTCCGAAGACTAGCACAGTGTGAATACGATTAGAAAAGGTGTTTTCATCACAGATGAAGGGGAGATGGGTAGGAGGCGAGACTTACAGTGTAGACGAATGAGGCGATCGAATGTCTGCTCGAGATCAGTGGCCGCACACACACTACGCGCGGCAGTCGTGACCCCAAGCACGCCCTGCAGCCCCCAGAACGGGGGAATGCTCAGCGTCACACCCGGAGAACTTCAAGACGAAGGGCGGTGCTCGGCCGTGGGCGGTGCTCTTCCACGGGTTGACTCATACGAGACCAATCGCGCAGCCGGAAGGCTGGCGGAGGACACCCCAGTTGTCCGTCCCCGGTCCAAACGTCGCTGTTTTGTAGCGCCGCTTGGTCGAGTCGGCTGGGGCTAGCGTCCTCCTGGTATCGGATCTAAGAACCGCGGGTGGGGTAGGAGTGGGAGAGGGGAGAAAGGGATGGTTTATCGGACTGTGGAGAACGGTAAGGGCTGCATACTGGATGCGATGTGATGTTGGGAGAGGTATGGAGTGGTAGAGAGGAAACAAGTGTTGTTGATGGCCCCCGTTGATTTAAAGATTTTGGGCAGTACGGTGAAGGAATGGTTGATGGGGGAGTGCCACTTGGCGGAGTATCGCCGGTATTGCCGAAAAAGGGAAGGGCAAGGCGTGCGTCAGCGGTTCCACAGTTGGCGGGGGTCTGTGGCATGGGTGATCGTGGGTGAGTCAGTTCTAAGCGTTGATACCCACCGTCCAGCTATGTCCAGGCATCCAAGGTAGATAGGATGGAGAACATTGAACAACGAGGTTTGGGCAGCAGCTTGATACAGATATACAGAACGTGTGCGAGTAAAGCGCGCAGAGTAGCAACAGCATATGCGTAGAGTGAATAATGAGCGGAGTGGAGTCGCGGAATCGGAGGGTAGGAAAGTGTAGGCAGTGCAGTAGGGGGGAGCCGGAGTCAGAATCCCGAATCCAGGCCATGCCACTGACCTCACCGCGCTCACCGATTGCTGACGGGCTCACTCACGGGCTCACTCACCTCCATCATCCCACCATATCACCATCCAACCATCCATCATCACCGAGTACTAGCAATTGCTGACCGAGAGGTGTGGTTGACGCATTCATACTACTACTACAACGACTTTTGAGTTGTTACTATTCAGTAGTGTCAACTCAACACATTTCATTCATTTCATTGTCCATTCTCACAAACAAAACCCCACCACCACCACCACCACCACACAGTACTCTTATCACACGCCTCCGCCCAGGCTGCCCCCTCCCCTTCCCACCCAACCTGCTGCCTACAACGCGCACGTACCTACCTTACCTCACTTCGACCTCTCCAATCCACCACCACTTTCACCGTCCGTTCCACCTACAACGCCTCCCCCGCACAGCTTCTCCACAGCTACCTCTGCATCAACCCTCAACCCTCAACTCTCAACTCTCAACTCAACTCTACTCAACACATAGCCATCGTATTCTCACTCCATCTCACCGGCTGAACAGCCTCAGTCTACTCCCCATCAACAATCATCACAGCACCAACCGGGGAGTGACTCAGCATGGTGAGTCCACTCTCCAATTAATAATGCCGAAACCGCCACCACACACCACTTCAGCACATTCGTTCAATTGAAAACCGCGGCGCCGCATCTCCAACGCGACGAACAATGCTGACAATACCGCAGCAACTCCAAAACAACAACACCAGCGAGGTGGCCGATATCATCATCGATGACGGCCCCGCGCCCATGGAGGTCGAGGAGCTGCCAAACGTCCGCGACTGTACGTCTTGTCTCTATTTCCGCAATCTCCGGGTATTCACATCCGTCAACGAGCTGACACACAGATGACACGTTTGCAGCCAAGGCCATGCCCGACCTGGGGCTAGAAATCGAGGACTTCCAGTCGCAGACATGGCGTATTGAGAAATGGAGCCAACAGCCTCGACGCTTGCAAGGGCCAGAGTTCTCGTGCGGTGGGCACAAATGGTACGTGGTGGTGCTTGTTGTGCTTGTGCGCAGACGTGGATCTGTCAGCTCACGCCCAGGCGCATCCTCCTGTTCCCCCAAGGCAACGCCAATGGCCAACCCAACGACATGGTCTCTGTCTACCTCGAGTATGCTAATCCCAAAGCTGCGCCCGAGGGCTGGCATGCGTGCGCACAGTTCTGTCTTGCCATCTCCAATCCCTCCGACCCAACTATCCACATTTCGAGCCGTGCGTCCTGAACGTGTCGACGCATACTGACAACACACAGACGCTCATCATCGCTTTGTGGCCGAGGAGTGCGACTGGGGCTTCACGCGCTTTGCAGAGTTACGCAAGTTGTACACTCCCGATACAGCGAGTGGCCGAACGCGACCCACCATTGAGAATGACGAGGTTGATATTACTGCCTTTGTTCGTGTCCTCAAGGACCCAACAGGTGTCCTCTGGCACAACTTTGTCAAGTACGTTTGTTGATTGTGTCCGATTGTGTGCGAACAATAGGCGCTGACACCCAGCTATGACTCGAAGAAGGAGACTGGCCATGTCGGCTTGCGCAACCAGGGCGCTACGTGTTACATGAACTCGCTCCTGCAGTCACTGTACTGCACCAACTACTTCCGCAAGGCTGTATACCAAATACCCACGGACAACGACATCCCATCCGAAAGCTTGTCTCTTGCCCTGCAGCGCGTTTTCTACCACCTGCAGACTTCCAACCAGCCAGTCGGCACCACCGAGTTGACCAAGTCGTTCGGCTGGAAGTCGCTCGACTCGTTCATGCAGCACGACGTCCAGGAGTTCAGCCGAATTCTCCAAGACAAACTGGAAGAGAAGATGAAGGGCACGCCGGCCGAGGGTGCCATCCCCCAGCTCTTTAAGGGCCAGATGAAGAATTACATCAAGTGCATGAACGTCGACTACGAGTCGTCCGTCACTGAGGACTTCTACGGTATGTTCGAGCGAAGCTTGCTTTTGCTGACACCCAGATATCCAGCTCACTATCAAGGGTCTCAAGAACCTGCGCGAGTCATTCAAGGACTATGTGTCTGTCGAAACCCTCGACGGCGACAACAAGTACCAAGCTGAGGGCTATGGCTTGCAGGATGCCAAGAAGGGTGTCATCTTCAAGTCATTCCCGCCCGTGCTTCACCTACAGCTCCGCCGTTTCGAGTACGACGTGGACAAGGATGCCCTTGTGAAGATCAACGACCGCCACGAGTTCCCCTTTGAGATCGATCTGGCGGAGTTCCTCGATGAGTCTGTCGACCGTTCCGTCTCGCACGTGTACAAGCTGCACGGCGTGCTTGTACACTCTGGTGACCTGCACGGCGGCCACTACTTCGCTCTTATCAAGCCCGAGAAGGACGGCCGCTGGTTCAAGTTTGACGACGACCGCGTCACTCCCGTCACCGACAAGGAGGTTCTCGAAGACAACTACGGCGGCGACCTCGTCAACGGCTTGCTGCCTGCGCACCAGCGCACCCAGGCCCGTACGCTCAAGAAGTTCACTAACGCCTACATGTTGGTTTACGTTCGCGAGACCGAGCTCGACACCGTCCTCGCCCCGTTCACCGAGAACGACACACCTCCTCACCTGAAGGAGCGTCTGGATGCCGAGCGCGAGCAGATGGAGGCCAAGAAGCGCGAGAAGGACGAGCAGCACCTCTACCTGACTGCCAAGATCATTACCGACGAGATTTTCAGCAACCACCAGGGCTTTGACCTTGCGTCCTTTGACGATAAGAATCTGCCGGCGACGGAGCTGCCTACATTCCGCGTCCTCAAGGATGAGACGTACGCCAAGTTCAAGCAGCGCATTGCGTCCTACTTCAAGATCCCCGAGCGTGACTTCCGCCTCTGGGTGTTGGTGAACCGTCAGAACAAGACGGTTCGTCCCGACGTCCCCATTCAGGAGAGCGATCACAACTCTAGTGAGTCCATGATTGATGACAAATCCCGGCTAACCGCAGCGATGGACTTCATTAGGACCAACATGGCAGCGAGGGCCAACGACCTGCGACTGTACCTGGACTACAACCCTGACCACTCCAAGTTTGCAGAGCAACACGCCGACCACAACAACCAGACCATTATGATCTTCCTCAAGTGGTTCGACTGTTCCAAGCAGACTCTGCGCGGCCAGGGCAAGGTCTTTGTCAACAAGAACGACAAGGTGCAGGTCCTGTACAACGTCATTCAGGAGAGAATGGGCTGGCCGTCATCGACGCCTATCAAGTTGTTCGAGGAGATCAAGGCTGGCATGATCGAGGGAATGAAGGTCACCAAGACCTTCCTGCAGAACGAGATCCAGGACGGCGACGTGATCACGTTCCAGGTGGAGAAGACGCAGAAGGAGGTGGAGGACCTAGAGGCTCAGTCGCTGTACTCGAGCGTCCCCCAGTTCTACGACTTCTTACAGAACCGTGTCTTGGTGCAGTTCCGCCCGCGATACGAGGACCCATCAGGCACTCCGCACGAGTTCGACCTGATGCTGAGCAAGAAGATGACATACGAGGTCATGGCTCACCGTGTTGGCGACTATCTGAAGCACGACCCACTCAAGCTCCGCTTTACCTCGTCGAACCCCACGAACGGTCAGCCCAAGGCGATCATCAAGCGCGCACAAAACCAGAGCGTCGCCGATATCACCCAGACCAACTACTACAGCCAGCAGCCCAACGTCATCCTGTATTACGAGTTGCTGGACATTTCCATCATCGAGCTTGAGACGAAGAAGTCGCTCAAGCTGTACTGGATGGGACGGTTCAACAAGGAGGAGGCCGTGCACAACTACCTGTTACCCAAGACCAACACTTTCAACGATGTTGCAGAGCACCTGTTGCGCTTCATCAAGACGCAGCCGGGTGGCACTAACAAGATTCGCATCTTCGACATCTCCAACAACGGCAAGTCGCAGCGCGAATACACTGGTGGCGAGATCATTGGCAACTTGGCAGACCCTGCCGAGTTGTATGCCGAGGAGGTGCCGGCCGAGGAGCTGACCGCCGGCGACAACACCAAGATTGTCAGCTTGTTCCACTACTCGCGCGACCCGAGCAAGACGCACGGCGTGCCATGCCGCTTTGTCCTGCGCGAGGGTGAGCCATTCGCGGACACCAAGAAGCGGATACAGGAGAGGATTGGCGTTTCGGACAAGGATTTCGCAAAGTACAAGTTCTCGCTCGTTCAGTCGCAGGTGTATAAGCAGCCGTCGGCGGTTGAGGACCGTGAGCTACCGAGCTTGTTTGCATCACCAGCTGACATTACAGACGATGTGCTGTTCGACCACAAGTGGGCAAATGACGACGCAATCGGCCTCGACCACGTCGACAAGCGGCCGAACCGGGTCAATGCTGAGAAGGGCATTGTCATGCGATAGTCATTGCATCCTCCACCCTATACCAATTCTCTTGTCCTATCGCCTCCCGGCCGTCCGCAAGTTCTCGCTGCCACCAATCTGGCTGAGCGAGAACCGCCCCAGCCGGTCTTATACCCCTGGCCAGGTGTCGATAGGGTCCGGCTGGAGGCGCGCTGTTTGTACCGAAGCGATAAATGATATCATGCAGAGAGGAGATCCAGTCCAATTCCGGAGCCGCAGCGACTCGAGCAGCGTGCGCATGCTGCGTCGACTGTGGCTTGAGTGTAAGGTGGCGTTGAGTGTAAGGATAAAGTCAGCTCGCGGATGTAGCAGCAACATGCAGCTTCGTCAGCGCATTAGATTTCCACCGGCGGCCGTGGATCTGGTTTCCCGGATCCGAGACACGTGGCTTAAAGTCGCCGGCCAGGCGCACAGCGGCGATTAAGCTTCAGATGAGCAAGCATGCCGCGTAGGCCGGCTCAGTATGTTGGGCGTGAATCAGCTCGTCGGCAGCGGGTTCCGCGACAGTCAGCTGGTCGAGGCTGGGGCTGGTGCTGGGCGAGAGGAGAACTGGGATCCGATGTCGACTCGGTCATGGGCGTTTGCCGTTCCACAGGACCACGGACTGGGAGCGCGGGGGACAGATCTGGACGTGGTATTGGGAATGCACTTCCAAGGACGAGCACATGAATACTGGGGAGTAGTTACTACCGCAGTGTAGGCGATGAGCGTGTTGACGATGGCGATTGAAAGCAGTGGAGAGTTGCGCGATCTGTGCATTGAGTTGCGCGTCAGTGCCGTTTCGCACAGCGAAATTGTGGAGAATCAGTGCTCATGGTATTTGTGCGAGTGTGAGTGCGGGTGCGAATGCAAATTCAAATACAGTGCACGCGCGAGCGTAAGTGCGAAGCTTCATGGACACTCGCGATAATGATTGCGATGCTCGATGCTCAACAGTTGAGGTGGATGGCGCAATGTATCCTCTGGATGTCAGCATTTGCACGACTATCGCAGTGGCGATCAGTGGAATTGCCACGACACGCTCTGAAACGCGCCTCTGACGCACAATGATCCGGCCGGTAAATCGGTGAGGCCCCCACCGGTGATTTCGGCCCACCCAGCACCACGCGGAAGCGTCTCGCGCTTCCGAGGCCCATGCGCGATCTGAGAATTTATTGAATGCAAAATATCAACAAACGAGTGCACGGGCGAATGATAGCGAATGGGTTTACAGGATGCATGGTGGCAGTGATGGAGTGAAGGGTATACGAGTACGCTACAGTGACTACTTCTTCTTGTTACCCTTCCGCTTGGTGGGACCGGTGGCGGCAGGAACTGGAACGGGCGGGGTGCCAGCAGGGCTAGAGGCGGGGGGAGTGCTGACGGGGCTAATGTTCATCGACTTGAGCATGTTGGCAAGAGCGGGGGGGATGGGCTGGCCGGCGGCCTGGGCTGCCTGCGCGGCCTGGATAGCAGCGGCCATCTCGGGCGGAATTGGGCCACCGGGGGCTGGCGAGCCGGCTGGCGACGGCGCGGCGGCCAGGTTGGTCTGCGTAATTGGGAGGCCGAGGAGTTTGGCGCGGAGCTGGAGGCGTTTCTCTGCTCGTCAGCGTCTGCTTCGAATCATTGTTGGTGGCGGCCGAGCGTGGAGCCAGGCGGCTGTGGCTTCTCTCACGCTCCACGCTGTGCCACGCTGCTTACTCACCTTCCTGGGCCTTGACCTTGCCGATGTTGATGACAGTGTCGCGGGTGCGTTCGGCGTTGGCCATCTCGCTGGCAGTGGCGAAGATCATACCGCCCCAGCCGTTGCGGAAGGTGTTGGCCTCGGAAACGACGTCGACAATCTCGGCTTCGAGCTCCTTCTCGGCTGCCGCGAAGCGTGCCATGGTATCGTCGCCAACCAGGCCACGCTGATGGAGACCCGCGAGGGCCTGCTTGTCCTCCTTGATACGCCAGATGCGCTTGACGTCGGCTGTTGCGCGGACGAGCAGGGCCGACTTGAGCATGCTCTCGGGAACGGGGGGGTCGGCGGACAGGAGCGTGATGTAGATATCACGCGCTGGGTGGGAAGGGAACCATGGCTCGAACGACGTCTTCTCAGCTGCGGGTGAGTGGCTGGACTTGGAAAGGGAAGAGATAGGGCAAGGTGTTGCTCAATGCGTGATGGGTGTGGCATGGCTTGGAGGTGTTGATGACTGATAACCCAAGACAGGTGCCGAATCGAGACGTTTGGTTTGGTGGCGGAGACTTACCAGCACGCCTACGGCGGTATACTCGCGAGAAGATTGCGAGTGAGGTGACAAGGACCGTAATGTACGCGATTGGAACTGCGAGGGACGTCGCCATGGTGATGGGGTTGAGCCGGATGGACTGGTCTAGGAGGTTAATATAGATGCAATGTCGAGTTGAGTCGAAGGAGCGTGTGGTTGGGTTGGAGTGGAGGAGACACAACGAGGGAGTCGGTCAGTCAGCCTTCCACGAGGGCTTGAGAAGATAGCCATATTCACCCCGAATCGACTCGCTTCTTAAATGGGAGGGTTGAATAGTTTTGCTCCCCGCCGCGCACCACCCCACCGCTCTTTGGCCGCCATGCTCGCCTTGCCTCGACGATTATCCGACTATCCGACTGTCCGACCCCTCCGCCACCGGGGCCACCTCCACATTGCACAATCCGGTACCGACTCGACAATAATGTCGACATTGACTTCGACTACATTCCCCCCCCCCATCGCGCTTACTCCGCCCACCAACGCCCATCACGACATGACCCTCGACTCGGACTCTTTCGATGTCGTCGTAGTGGGCACAGGTCTTGCACAAAGCATTGCCGCAGCGTAAGTTGGAAACCCACAAAACACTCATGCATCAAGTCTTCTGAGCTGACCTCGTCTCGCTTGGCTTGACGGAGCCTCCGTCCGACCCGCTCACCCGTTCACGTGCTTATCTCAATCTCCCACACATCTCACCCGTCCCAACATCCCGTCTCGCCTCTTGTCTCACACTCGCCAACATTGCGATATATTGACTCAGTGCACTCGCCAAAGCTGGCAAGAGCGTCCTCCACCTCGACCCAAACGAGTACTATGGCGGCGAGCAGGCCAGTCTGACTCTCGACGAGCTGGCAGCGTGGGCTGCCGAGCGGTCGGGCTCAACACCACCAGACTCTTCGAGTGCTTACGAACGTGCCCAGCGCACCCAGTACACCCATGTATCCACAACGCCACTTACGCCCGAGCTGCAAGCCGACCGGCGGCGCTATGCCATCTCCCTCTTCCCCTCACTTATGGCATCGCGGGGTGACCTGGTGCAAACGCTCATTTCGTCCGACGTGAGCCGCTACGTCGCGTTCAGGCTACTCGACGGCGTCCACATCTCCGCAGCCTCCGGATCCGGCGATACCACGTTCGCCCGTGTTCCCGGATCCAAAGAGGACGTGTTCAAGGACAAGTCCATCTCGCTCCCGGAGAAGAGGAAATTGATGAAAGCTCTTCTCTTCGCCGGAGGCGAGTTTGAGTCTGATCCGCAGCTGCGTTCGTCGGAGCCGCTCCTGTCCTTCCTCCAGTCCAATTTCGGCCTGAGCCCGCGGCTGGCTGAGGCGCTGACGTACGCACTGAGTTTTGGTGATAAGGACGAGGCGACTCTTTCCGCTATGCAGAGGGCCAGGCGCTATCTCCGTTCGATTGGGCGATATGGGCCCAGCGCATTCCTCGTGGGCCAGTACGGCGGTGCCGGGGAGGTCGCGCAGGGGTTTTGCCGGTACGTCGGCGGTGGCAAAGCTAGCACAGGTTTTGCCAGCGCAAAGTTCGAGAAGCTTCGCTGACGCCAGCGCGTGTGCCGTCTTTGGAGGGACGTACATTCTCGGAGCCGACGGCGCGCCGACCATCGTCGAGGGCGACGATGGCGTGAGCGTGACCATCGCCGCGCATCCCCGCCCATTGGTGGCAAAACACCTCATCGCGCCACCCGATTTCCTCGAATCTGCAGATGACGAGGTGAAGGAGGTACGGACAACGGCCCACCTTGTCGCGGTTGTCACGGCCCAGCCGCCTGTCTTGCACAAGGCCAAGGCCACCGAGGGGGATGAGGAGGCCGACGAGGCTGAGGACGACGATACTGCAGTCATCGCATTCCCGCCTACTGAAACGGACCCGCTCGTGCGCGCACTCGTCATGGGCGAGGGCACGGGCTCATGCCCCCGCGGCCAGTGGATTGTGTATCTCTCAGCTGAGGCGGTCAAGGACACGGACCCGAAGGCCCTGCTCGAGCCAGTCCTCGCACGTATCGCGCCGACGGGTGTGGCGTTCGTCGCAGCGTACCTCCAGCACCGGGAGGTGTATTCGGAACCGGAGGTGGACAAGTCTGAAGGCGACACGGAGGAGGCCGAGGCAGCGACCGAAGGCGCCGAGACCGACGCCAAGACCAATTCCAAGCCTCCGCTCCGCGTTGTCGTCCTCCATCCGTACTCGGGCAGTCACACGCTTACGGAGGGCCTGGATTACGAGGCGCGCGAAGGCGCGCGTGCGTTCGCGGTGGTGTGCGAGGACGAGTTCTTCCTCAGCTCTGAGGATGTGCCTGACGACGAGGAGGAGTAGGCATACCAGCGGCGGTGCCAGCGTGTGCATGATGTTTCTTGCATTTTCTGTCGTATTCTACGTAATGACAGCATCGGTGTATCATACTCATTTGTTTATGCATTGCTATTGTGTCTGCAGGTTTGGATTGAGTTGGAGTGCACAATGTGGCGGTTTGTTTGTGGCTCAATGACTAGGGAAGGTGGGTTGGATGCATGCTGCTTGGTACGATTTCGCTGTTGTCGTTCCTGGTGGATGTTCGCCAACTGTGGCTGAAGCGGCGTAGAGGGCTTGATTGTTAGTGTGCTGGGGTAAATTGGTGCCGAGCTGTACCATTGCTCATCGCTGTGACCACACTCCTTGGCTGACTCGGCGCACTGGACAATAGGCGAGAGTGTTCCGTGTTCGCCGGGGGGCGGCCAAGACTTCTAACGGCAACATTCTGACCGACTGCGGCCGGCTGATTTGGCGAACACAGCCCACTCGGCCACAGCCTCAAGACCTCCTCCACCTCCCACAGCAAACATATTGTGCAACAGCAATCAAGACAGAACGGCACGGTCGTTGCATCGGCCCAACTCCGCGCTACAAAAGTGATATCGAAAACGAAAACGTCTTGCCGACTCTACTGGGGAGCACGCCTCGAAGACACATGGCCCGCTCGCCCCCTCGTACCCCCAAACCCGCGGCGCATGAATTGCGCTTAGGCGCCGAAACCGTAGAGAGTGCGGCCCTGGCGCTTGAGGGCGTACACGACGTCGAGCGAGGTGACGGTCTTGCGCTTGGCGTGCTCGGTGTAGGTGACCGAGTCACGGATGACGTTCTCAAGCTGCACTATTAGCCCTCTGTCTATTGCATGCCCGGCTGAGAGACTCACGAAGATCTTGAGAACACCACGGGTCTCCTCGTAGATGAGGCCCGAGATACGCTTGACACCGCCACGACGTGCGAGACGGCGGATGGCGGGCTTGGTGATACCCCTGGAAGTTAGCCGAGACCCAGCGCAGCGTGTCGTCGTAGACTTACTGGATGTTGTCGCGCAGAACCTTGCGGTGACGCTTGGCGCCGCCCTTGCCGAGACCCTTTCCGCCCTTGCCGCGACCGGACATTGTTGATGGAGATGTGGTTGTGTGGTGGTGGTGTGTTGGAGGGTGCTCGAAAGCGGAGGTGGTGTGGTGGTGGTGATGTGATTTGGTGGATGAGTGGGAGAAAGTGCAGATCGGGGAGAGGGTGGGGAGTTAAGTATTCCACGGGGAGCTAGGGGAGTTGGGGGGACGGTGGCGACGGACATGCCTCGATGGTTGGGGGGGTTGCGTGTCCTGGGTGGTGGTGTTTGGCGGCATGGCCGGCCTGGCAGGAGCCAGTTGCCCCGTCTGCACCGAAATGCGTGATCTGTGATCTTTGTGCCTGAAGAATACGCCGAGGGAATACGAAAACGCCGAATCGCACCACAGATGCAGACGAGCCATTCTCCACAGATCACAAAGATCAATCACAAAGTCACGTGCAGACATGCCACCACATCACAAACATAACCTCCACCTTTGATCCACCATCCACGATCAATGCGATCCGGCGAGATCCAGAATGGCAGAGATCAGGCTTGCCAAACAGGCAATGCGTGAACTTGATGCATCTGCTTCCGTGCTAATTCTTGATCTCGACTCGGCCATGTTTAGAGCAAGTCGAGGCAACCTCCCCTGCAATTGTGATCTCTGGCTCTCTGTTGATTTCTGTTGACCCGTCACATGGTCGCCCTCGTGTTTTGATGCCGCGACATGGTAGCTCACGGCTCATAGCTCAGTGGCACTTCATCGACTGCTGTGGAACAGGTGCCTAGTGCGCGTTTTCCTCGGTGCATCCTCCTGACATTCGACATTACCCCCACCTCCAGTTACCCTCTCCTCCAGTGGTCAACGGCACAGTGTCGGAGTAGTTTGGCGACTCGTGCCCCGTGTTCCGCCCACCAGGTTCATTTTTGAAGAGCCATGCCAGCTGTGGTCTTTCTTTCATTCAACCCGTCTCGGCAGAGGGGAGGAACATGAGAGGTTGTTGGCGGGGCTTGAAGAGAACGGTTGAGCAGCGAGGTTGGGTACCACGGAATGTAGGTGTCACGGAAAAGGCTCGGACGAATGTGGGCGTCGGTTGAGTACCAGCCAGCAGCCAGGCTAGCCAGGTTGCGGAGCATGTGGAGGTCGCATGTGTGTCCTCTGGTTTGTGATTGTGGAAATTGATTCCATCAGGTCACGTGGCCAGAGCATGGCTGCGTGCATGCGTGCTCACGTGCTCGATTGCTACCCATTTCCTTCCTTGACATCAATCGCGATGGACTTCGTAGAGTTCACAGCTAAAGTGTAATTCTCCCAGAGCAACTTGCCCGACCACGTCTCTAACCGAGCAGGCTACAACCTGCTCTGCGCAGTCGAAACACTGCCCACCAAGCAACGCAGGGACACCGTAGCTCATGATTAAACGCGATGGCGTGCAGGTCTAGTAGTGCTGGACAAGGCAACAACAGCACTCTGGCGTACGTAGTTGGGCCCCAAAACACTCCATTGCGATGGCTCGAACTCAGTAGCTTAAGAGCTAGCCGCGCCTAGAAACAATCAAGTCACTTCCACGCGCTCCATCGTTTTTCTAGATGTTCGGCCCAGACTCTGTAACTTGAGAAACGATTTGTGCCAGAAAACCAGCCATCTCCACACGCTCCACGACCTCGTTTCTAGATGTCTCCAAGTCGACGCCATTACGTCTACTGGCATTGGCCATGCCGTGAATTCCGCCACCTGCCCACGTTGACGCGTTGTTTACTCCCACGCTTTATTATGCTCAGCCAGTGCCTGGCAGGCGCTGTTTATTTCTCCAAATGTGACACAACACATGTTGCATGATCGACCAAACAAGCATGCCAACGTCATCCTGAGTATCCTAAGGTGAGTTTCCGGGTGAGTTTCCGCAGCGGTGGTACTGGCTTGCTCCACAACGAGGTACGTGACTCGTCCATTGACTTGACGTGCGACGACTCAAAATGTTTGTCACCGCTGCTGCTGAGCCAGCGTCACGCCGGTTCCGCCGGCTCCACGATCGTTGCACTGCTTCATCGAGGGAGCATCACCGTATCTGCCGGACGATGCGCTCTTACCGAATAGTAATAAAACGATATGGTTTCGGAACCACAGCTCTGGACACTTTCCTCAAACGGCTTCAGAAGCGGTGCAGCGAGCCGAATACGAACACGAACTAGCATGCGTACTCTGCTTTCGGGAGCTCTGGTCCGCCAATAAAAGTTTTCCTGCGAGGGTACCAAGCATTGAAATAGAACACACGCAAAACATCCAAGCCGACACGAAACAGGCTTCGATCAACCGCAGATCGCCGTTACGCCGGAAGGCACTGCCCACGGAGGCACTGGTTCAACTGACAGAGCCAGGGGACGGTGTATAACTCACACACCTGCGTAGTCTTGGCGGGCCTGATGCTGATTGCGGGCGTCATGCACAAAACATGGCTCTGAATCGAAACCACGAGCCGAGTAGAGAAACAGGGGAGTTTGAGGTTCATGGCCAGACTCGGGAGACCCGGGGAATGTCGCCGGGTGGACCTTGGCGCCCTCTTCCTCGTGTTCCTCGCTGACTTGTCTGAGCGGAGCGGATGCCGATCCAAACATGCGTTCCACATTTCAAAGAATGTAGTAGTATAGGCATAATTTGTCACCGCCAGAACTTTCAAAGTTGCCGAGCAAGAGACAGTTGAAAGCGGGTGGTCAGTGGCAGTTCCTGTCGCCGGTCAGGGCGACCGGCGATGGTGCAAGTTGGGTGTGTGTGAGAAAAGGCGATGCCTTAGATAGGGATGACAGATGCTGGCGAAGTGAGGATCTGGCGGAGCCGTGGGCACGACTGGCCAACTTGTCGTGCATCGCTGACAGACGACACGCGCACTCGCACCACACTACCATGACTCGCTCAGTAGACTTCACAGCCGTTGTCCGCCAGCGTTGCGGGGTGCTATGGCTCTGTAGTCTGGTATCAACGACGCGCGTGATTGTGGGAATGGTCATTTACTGTGCTGGGCCAACCTGAATATCGGCTGTGCCCAAATCCGCAGAGCAAGCGAAACTTTCTCCTGCCAAGAGGCGGCGTTGATTCTTTTGCTACAATGAGGCGGTGTGCATTCCTTTGCTACAACCATTCAACTCCTCGGTTCGCGACGCAGGACACAAACACAGATGTGCCTGCACCTGGAATCCGGCAGCTTGACGCTTGAAGAGCTTGGCAGCTTGGCAGCTTGGCAGCTTGGCAGATAAGAAACAGCAGGAGTGCTGTGTCTGGGATCACGCGAAACAGATGAAAACGCGTGAGACGGGGAATGCAGAAGCGGACAGTGAACAGCCGGACTTAGTTCGCTTCAACCCCAATTCGTGTTTGCGTGTATCCCACTTGCGGCAATATATCCCGTGTCTTCATATAGTTTCAAAGGGGTGTCAAAACACCGGACTACCCGGGTCGTAGGATCGCACGAGCAGTGGGCTTGAATCCGGGCGGAACGGAATGAATGGTGACGGTGCGGCCTTGCTAAATGCATACACCGGGCGGTCAAAATAGCACCATGAACAGTGGATGTGGTTATGAGCATACAGCAGGGTGGCGAACCGATGAGCCGTTGCTGACCTCTGACCGCGTAGTTACCCTTCTTTACAATAATGTACCCACAGACCCCCGTGCCCGGCCATTCCGCGCGCACGCGTCACATAACCGTTCGGTGCAGCTAAATATGGTCTCATCACAGCCACGGCAGTGCAGCGAAGGGGGAGCAAGGGACAAGACCGGATGGGACGGAAGCGAAGAAGCGCGACCAAAAGACTACAGTACGTGGGTAGTACCAAGAGCAATGCCGGTTAAAGCCCGGCCCTGCGGGAATGGTAGCAAAGAGTCTGGAGCGAGGAATTTACTCCGGGACATCCGGATGCGAATCTGAAAGGTCTGGGATGAGTGCAAGCCTCTGCTCCACGTCTATGTATGTACTGTACGTCTGAATGTATGTACATCTGCTACGCCGCTTGAAACGCCACCTGAGACGCGTGATGAGTTGGTTCATTAAAGGACGGGACATGTCGGAAATCAAACGCAATCCTTCTGGTCAGGAAGGAAATCAGCCTCCAAGCAGGACGCGTCGCGTGTCGATTCTGCCGTGCGGCGCGTGCGGCCTTGCGGATGCCGTGGCACTCGTGGTATGATGGCAACATTCGCCGCGTCGTCGCCGGGCAGCTGGGCAGCTGGGCGAGTCGCGACCTTTGTGACGTCGCAATTTTACCGGTTCTCGGGTCAGACGGCCGAAGCAAGTTAACCCTTTGGTGGTTCCTGATTGTCCTGCGCTGTGTACATTTACCCTGAGTCTGGCTTAGGAGGAAGGAGGAATGCCACCGAAACTAAACGGCTTACGACGTCTAGACTGGTGGTGTGTGTGTGTGTGTGTGTGTGTGTGTGTGTTTGTGTTTCAGGGTAGATACAGGGCCAGGGATCACGGGTCTGGTCAAGGGTAATTTAAGGGTAACCAAGGAAACCTGACCTTTGTTGGAGCCGATTAAAGACTATATCGTGAGAGCTGCCTCGAGCTGCATGAATCGCATGGAGGGCAGGAGGTGACTGGACTGGAGGTGACTGGACTGACAGAACAGAGCGGGCATTTTTATCTATGTCTTGCGACAAACTTGCGAGCTTGCAACACAACTTTGCGACCGACTACGTAGGCTGCAACGCCCTTGGAGCTCGTGAGACCCAAAGAAGTGCCTAAGAGTCATTTTCGGTCTCATGTTTTGACAGCAATAGGCTTTCAGCGCCTTTGAGCGCGATGGTAACACCTCTCCCAGGCCCATCAGGCCCGCCAGGACCGGAGAGAGGGCTGTCCAAACATCACGGCATGGGACCCAACAACCTTGTCGAAAAGCATATGTACCCCAGTGTTGCCCTGTGACTGCCTATGAATCCTTGCTCTCCCCGTCTACCCTTGTTAGTGTTTAATGTGTCGTCCTAGAGTAGTAGGAGGTATGGTTGCAGGGTGAGCTGGGGGAGCTGGGGAGCTTGGGAGGGTGATATGTGGGACCTCCTGCCTTGGCTGAATCATTTGGCTGAATCAGTGTCAACAAAGACAAGAAAGAAGCAGGCACCTACCGCCTCCGCCACTGACCCGCCGCGCCTCACCGCCACTCCGTCGCCCTCCGCCCTCCACCCTCCGGCCTCCGCCTCACCGTACGTTGTGCCTTAAACCCCTTGCATGCCTCCAGGTCAAAATCCCATCGGATGGAATGGTTCACCTCAACTCAAACTGTCAGCTGCTCGCGCTGCTCGCGCTGCTCGTCGACACCTTTGCCCTGCTCTGCTCTGCTTTGCAGTAGTGCTTTGCTTTACGTTGCTTTGCTTTGCTTTTGGTTTGCTTTGCTTGCACTCTCCCTCGCGCCCCTTCGCTCTTTTAGTCTCGCCTCCTCTCCCCATTTGTTGTTGCATCCGTTTCTGTTGGGACACCTTTTTCCCGAGTTAGGGCTGCAGCTTGACATCAACATACTTAACATACCCTGCGGTTCCTCTCGCACACGCCCCGCCATCGCTCCCTTTCTCTTCCCCACTGCTGTGTCCTCATCAGCTCACACCACTTTCCTACTTCAACTTCAACCCTTCACCTCCTCCCCTCTTCTCTTCGTCTCTCCCTCTCTTTCTCTTTTCATCTTCGTTTTCCTATCTCCTCGCCTTTTCATTTCATCACCTACCTAGTTGCGAAGCTCAACTCCCCGACACAGCGACAGACACACCGTCGCATTCCCCTACCGCCCTCTCCTCCCCGGGCATCCTCGATCGCCAGCGGATCACCTACCACCGGCCGCCCACCATGTTCCCCATCCTCGCGGCCCTCTTCACCCTCGTGCTGGCTGCCATTGCGCTCGCCAAGCCCAATCCCGCAGCCGCTCCTGTCTCCCCTCGCGTGCTGGTCTTCACGAAGACTGAGGGATTCCGCCATGACTCGATCCCAACGGCCATCGAGCAGATGCGCCAGTATGGCCCCGAGTACAACATCGACTTTGACTTCTCCGAGTGAGTGCCCAGGCCGTCCACCCGGTTCCCGGTGATCCGTGACCGCCGATCCCGGGTCTTTTTGGTCGCGCTCTCTCTCCCACATTCGCCCGCTAACGCCCAGAGACTCGACTGTGTTCTCCGACGCGAACATGACCGACTACGACGGCGTCCTCTTCATCTCCACCAGTGAAAACAGTACGTCCTGTGATGGGAATTGCAGCACACCTGCACAAAGCTCACATTCCCACAGTCCTCAACCCGGACCAGCAGGGCGTTTTCACAAAGTGGCTTCAGTCTGGCGGCGTATACGCTGGTGTCCACCTTGCTTGTGGTACCCTCCAGAACATGACTGCCTACAAGGCTGCCGTCGGTGGTGAGTACATGCTCTTAGTCTCCGCTCCCTCCATGCTCACACATCAACAGCTCTCTTCGAATACCACCCCGAGCAGCAGGATGCCGTGAGTTTCAACCGTTTTAATTGCACCCCTTTCCCGTGTCCCGCGCGCTGTGCCTGAATGGAGCTGACTTCTTTCAGACGTTCATGCCTTTGACCAAGGATCACCCGGCCACTATGGACTTCCCAGACGAGTGGAGGTACTCTGAGGAGGTCTACTTTTTCCAGAGTGACCCCCGTGAGGCTGGTGCAACTGTCCTCGTTACTGTCGACAAGACCAAGTTGAACAGTAAGTGATTGCTGCTCACAGCGCTGTGCTGTTTGCCCTCAATTGGAATCCATTCCCGCTTACCTTGCGCAGACCCTAACGAGGACCCAAACCAGCCGGCCAAATCAGGGAATCCCCACCCTATTGGTACGTTCCGTTGGAAACCACGACGACGGCATTTTCTCGGTTTCGGCCGCATAGCTGACCACTAGCATGGTACATTGAGAAGCCCCAGTACGGAGTTACCATTCAGGGTGCGCCCAAACACGGCCGCTCTTTCTACACCTCTCTCGGCCACACCAATGAGGGTGAGTTCTCAGTCAGGTGGCAGACAGCGAGCGCTCGACGAGTGTAACAGGTGTAACAGGCTCCCTGCCCACGAACATCCCGTTGGGTCGATGCTGACCATTAGTCTGGAAGACCGACACCTTCATGTACCACGTCTTCGGCGGTCTTACCTGGGCTCTTGACGGTGCCTCCACTCGTGCCTACGGCGTCGGCATCATCGGCAACGACACCACTCCTCCCCCACCACCGCCCCCGAAGCCCGAGAATGAGACCGACGGCAACAAGGACAACGCAGGAGGCAACCTTGCCACCAGCGCCGGCTCCCCCCGTCCCGTCGGCGCCGCCATTGCGGTCGTCGGCGCTCTGGCAGCTGGCTTTGCCGTCCTACTGTAAACCATCACGAGGGATATGAGAATCATGGAGAGAAGCAGCACATCGGACATTTCACGCAGGTCGTACCGGCGCGCCACACTCTTTATGTATCGCTGGTCCGGCACAATTCGCGTATGAGCCTATAGTTTGATACCAGGGGCACGACGGAAAGTCGCCCGAGCCTCGTATTGTATGAATAGGAGAATAGGCGAGGAAGGGCAGTACATGGGCGCTCGTCACTGACCACGCCACTACGACGATAAGATAAGAACAGGAGCGTTATCCTCAAGTTCCCATATTCCCTCTGCTACGGGGCTCGCAGTCCTAGGATAATGGCGTGAGCCGAGTAAGGCCTGCTGCGGATGGTCAAGACTATCTTTGGATGTCTGTGTTTCCAGCAGTTCGTTCTCCAGATTATACATGACGATGCGGACACGAGCTGGAACGATGCAACTACGGCTGCCCTTGGCACAGCTCGAGACGCATGGCAGGCAGGCATGGTTCGGTAAGCGGAAGCGTCCGGTGGGCGGAGCTGAGGACGTGCATGGCGCGGCATGCACAATCCCCGCCCATCCGATAATTCTGCTCGGTTGCGCATGGACCTCGACGCCATCCCGTTTCTTCCGGAGGTCGTGCGTCTGCAGGCGCGACACGAGCCGGACTAGAGCAAGGCCGCCTTGCATGCATGAGGTCACTTGTAAGCGGGCATACTAGTAGTGTATGCCTGGCTACAGGCATTGCTGTGGATATAAAGCTCAGCTGATCTGTGGATGCTTCCAGTCATGCCATGCTGAGCAACAAACAAGTACGGGATCAGTAGAGGGTAGGGTGAACTGGAGTCTCCCTTGATACATTCGAAGCAGCTTCAAGCAGCTAGATTCGACAACGTGTAGGATGCTTGACCCGAGTTAGTGCGCACGCAGTGCGTGCAATGTCTGCATGCATGCGAGAACTACGCGTCCGCTTTGTCCCGACTGCACCAAATGGTCTACTCGATGTCCCCGTCCACCAACCCATCCACACCGCCCGCAACTTGTTGTTGCATTTGCCACCACTCCAGCAATTGCGGTCCCCCGACGTGGTCTCCGATCAACTCATCTTGCTGGAGTGGTGGCAAATGCAACATCAGGCCTTCACCGGGCAACTTCTCCCGGACAATAAGCTGACAAGGTATCCGGCTATACTGTTGTTCTGAACCTCGAATGCTAAGATGCACTAAACTATACCAATGTGTGAGGCTCGACACAGGAAGTCTCTCCCCTCTGCCCATCTTCTCCGTTATTGGGGTTGAGGAAGGCATGCTGGCCAGTCCCGTGGTGGTCTTGGCAATGTTCCTCCTTAATCTGGCATGCCTGAGCAACTGGTATGTGACTCGAGTTGCGCACCGTACACCTCAATCACTCAGCTGTCTAAGTACTCGTTCCCTCCGCTTCCCGCGACCCATTACTCCTACGTTGTCTCCTCCCATGCCCTCCCACCTCGTTGTCCATCCCCTACTGCAACCTCTCTGGCTTCTTGGCGCTGCCTGTTCCAAGGGAGCAGATCGGTAGAATCCAGCAGCCTTGTCCGAATGATCAGAGTCCATCACCTCCGCACAGAAAGCTGCATCCCTCACCCTTACGCGCTATGTGATGAATTGGCTTAGGCTACTACCTGGGGCGGCGATATTTAGGGCGAGATTGTGGGCCGCATCTTGGTTCCCCACGAGTAGACCACTCGATAACTTTCCTACTACACTTGCACGCCTCTAAGCGACAAACATTGCATTCCCAGCCCTCGGGGTGCGCCCACCGTCTCCCTGAGAAAGGTCAGCAAAGCACAGGAGCGAAGTTTCCTCTCACCACATAGGCTACACGGTTCACAGGCGTCCTCGTTCCCTTCCACGAAGAACCTCACTTTCACGTTGGACTCGGAGTTCGGCCGACCAGCCCCCTCTCTATGGCTTTCTGGATTGGAAGCCTTCGCCACAAAACAGACCTCTAGACGAGCTACGCCAGAGCAAGGCCAGCGTTCAACCAGTTTGCCTTCGAGAGTGGGTACGTCGCTCAAGGGCGGGGGTATGTCGCTCGAAGTATCATATGGGGTCTTGTCAGAATACGCATCGTCGAAGACCTTAAAGGATGGACACTCAACAGACGTCTTGCCATTCTTGCTGGGGAAGAGAAAGTCTTTGATGCGTAAACCGTGGCCGGTGAACGAGTCCATGCGGTTTAAGAGATAAGGAACTTGCCTGAAACTGTACCACCCGCAGACGCACACATCCGGACTTTCGAAGAGGACGACATTGGGGGGCCTGTCTCCGGGTAGCGTACCGATAAAGTGTGAGCCACGTGAACCTGGGACGTCGTCCATCCTCAGGATCTGAACGTGAGGGAAGAGAGGGGTATTGGGTATCGCGGCCTCCCACAACATTGTGAAGTCTGTCTTGGCCAGTCTCCCGTTGACGTGAATGCTTTCAATGTACGAATACGCACGCCTCGTGCGCTGGCTGATATCCCCCTCTACTGCCAGCTCGAGGATTTCACCGAAGTAGCGTAAGAGATCCGCCTCGACGCGTTCGGTGCGAATGGTGCGCCCCGCAGCCAGGAAGTGGGCAAACTGTCGCTGGGTGAAGCGGAGATGCCGATACAGCACGCGGGCTGTCGCCTCCCAGCACGACGAAGACACTGTAAGCAGTGCGAGCAGGGAGCTTCGGTCTGTAACGGGGTCCAGGTGAGATATGATCGCACTCAGAACCTCGACAGCCAGCGAACGCGCACTGAGGTCGGCAGCGGTCATGGACGATTACCCTGCATTCGCAGCTGAGAGTGGGCTTGACATGATTCGGTGCTGGACAGCAGCGATTGTAAGGTGGTGCTCTTTCTCTGGGTCGACTCACAAGAGAGTGTATGGTCACGAAATCGACGTGACGATTCGTTTCACAGTAGACTCTCCTTTCTAGGTCCTAATCGGGCACCAGACACGTAGGATGTGCTCGGGGATACTTGAAGTGGTTAGTACGTTAGTGAAACTACTTCCGTGATCAATGCAAGCCAAGAGCCTGCACATCTATGTTTGCCTCTTTGGAAAACAATCCCGTGCGGAACAACCTTACAGTATGTCACTTCGTGTCCAGTCAGAACTTCTGTGTACAACTTGATGTGAAACACCATCCAAATCTTATTCAGTGGGAAACATCACCGTCTGTGCAAGGCTCAAACGACGCTGATCCCATGGAATGGCATCTTCGCAAGTCCAGACCACGCCACCCTTGAGCATGTACATATGGTGTCTCGTGCCCAATGTAAGTGAGGCCCATTAGCAACAGCGCGTTACTAACGTAACTAACAACGAAACCACGTGACCTCATTGGTGGGGCGACACATGATCGGTATGACCAAGAAGGTGCCTCCACACTGACACACTGCAGGTACATGCCATATACGGCCTTCCCAAAAAAGTCTCACCGTAGCTCGCCTTAGTTCACCGTAGCGAACCCAACATTCAGTGCTTAGTTGCCCCACATTTTCTTATGTTACCACCATGAAGTAAAGTTAGAATGAGTAGCTTCAGCCGGTTCTGCATACCACACTCTAGTTTCGTGTCTCTATGTACATTAATGCACAAGTTGCCACTGTGTAAACACCAAGGCATGCCTTCCGAGGGCCAAAATTGACCGAAAATCGGTCATTTGGGTGAGATTTCAGGTTTGTGGCTTAACTTTAACCAGTCCCCGTTTGAGCATAACTTCTGATAGACACTCCTGCTCATCTTATGTTACTAATTCAGCCCGTAAAGAGCTGTTCCCGAAAGTACCTGCATGTAGGTGGCGTGGAAGAAAAGATATTGGCCTCGGCGTATGAGGCTCTACGGTGGGAAATGGCCGAAGTCCCGATCTTTTGTTCTGGGTGCTGTATTGTTTTCAGACCATCGCCTCGGTCAACCTTGTAGGTTGTTACTCACTAACCCCTTACCATCTTACGTTCTAAGATCACACTTCCCCTTCCCATCTAGGTCCAGCGTCGAGACTTGTCGACAGTAGCCTGCCATCGGACCTTACAATAAGCGAGCTTGGACCTCACATGAAGCGAGATTGGGACTAACATGAAGCGAGAACGGCTTATGTTTATCGCCAGCAAAGGTTACCCACGTTCCGGGTTGACCAATTGGGGTCCGTCTCGTACAATGGTTCATCTTCATCACGCTGCATCAGGCGTTGAAGGTACCCGCTACCTCAGCCTTGAACTAAAACTCCAGGCTGTTTTTTACCTTCATTGGTTTAAGCTGACAGACGTTACGCGTCGCGTCTGCTTTCCATGTTGTGACCGTCACGTCTCCCGACGGCCGAGTTGCTGGCAACTGTCCTATGTGCTTTCAGACCTCATCCTCAGTGAACGCCAGTGAGCGACGGGGTATTCTGCGTTGATGAGAGACAGATGTAGAGTTCTGGACGAGGGTCTGAGTTTCAGGTGATCGTGAATACGCGTAGGAGATGAGTGGGGCCTGACAGCGTCTCCCGCAGTGGCCGCCTGGTGTCCACGAACATGGTCAACGACAAAATGACTTAAAAAGCCATAGCTTACAGCACGACGTTGTCAGTTCTCCAGCGCCCACTGCAACCCGCCAAGATGCGACGGCAGCTCTCGTTGATACTTGTTCTTCTGTCTTTGTATTGTAAGTTGTTGGTCAGACCTTACTGTTAACTACACAGTGGAATTCTGCTTCGCCGCAGTAATTCCTATCACGCCCAACAACCCCTCGTCAGGCCGTGGCGAAATTAATCTCCAAGACGGAGTCGACAATGGCGCCTCGTCAACGACTGAGACCACCCTCTTTAGGATTCCCCGAGCCCGTGCCAATTCGGCCCCATATGGCACAGACAATGGACCCCAACTGGGAGACGTTGGCCAAACTTGCTCGGACTGCTGACTATTTGCGGCCATCAAGATTATCGTTGCACAGAGCCCTACGACAATTACAAACCAGCTCATATCCATAAGACCTGGAAAGGGAGTTACAATCCATCTTCCCGCTGCAAATCGCAAGGAATGTGCGAATATTGATGTCGATTACTGGGAAGTCAGGCGGGCAGGTCACCTTGGAAATATGGTGGACCGCAAATGGTCAGTAGACTTGGGGCGACATGGCCGACGTAGCATCCAGTCGTTGACACCAGGTGGGTAAGAGCCCTTGTTTATGCCATTCGGAATCACCATGGTCTTTCATGCGTATGCAACAGGAAAGATAAAAAGGACAGAATATTAATCTGGTGAGTCGTCTCCTACTCTAGATGAATGCTCATGCAAGGGGCTGAGGGTTCTGTTGGGAGAACCTTTGGATTATTTAGCGATTGGAATGGGAGACAACGACGACCAGCTCTTCGAGCTCCTCAGGGACGCAGGGCAGCTCACAACCGTTCTCCAGACCTTCAGTGACGATCCGAGACAATGGCCAAAGGCACGTCTGCCCTCTCCTTTCGATCCTAACCACGATTACCTGGTCGGCTCGCATGCCTATGCAGTCACCAGATATATAAATAGCGGTGGAGTTGAAAGGTGAGCTTGAATTCAGACGTAGTGACTGATCGTTCAGTGTCGAGCTTTTGAACCCATGGTGGTCAAGCCTAGACCCAGAAACCCCACGTAGAGTGTTCGATTTTAGCGAGCTCAAAGGCATCATACAGCAGGTCACGCAACTTGAGCGCCTCCTGCACAGACGACAGGTCCAGCAGTGCTCCTCAGTCACGGCCAGTGAAACCCGGCAAACCAGCACTGCCACCTCAAGTGCTCCGCCTGATCCCACTTCCTCCCCTGCTACACCTCCGGATGGGGATTCTGAACCACCTCCGGTCCCGGATTCGGTACCACCGCTTGTCCCTCCTCCAGCAGATTCCCCCGAACCTACTCCCGTTCCTCCCCCTGTCCCTCCCCCTGTTCCTCCTTCCGCATCTCCAGTTGAGCCTCCAGTACCTCCTCCAGTTCCTCCTCCAGTTCCTCCTCCAGTTCCTCCTCCAGTACCTCCTCCAGTTCCTCCTCCAGTACCTCCTCCAGTACCTCCTCCAGTACCTCCTCCAGTTCCCCCCCCAGGTCCGGCCCCCGTCCCTCCCCCAGTCGCTCCTCCACCTGAGTCTCCTGTACCGCCTCCGGTCCCTCCCCCAGTCACTCCTCCCCCTGAAACTCCTGTGCCGCCTCCCGTCCCTCCCCCGGCTCCTCCAGGTGATAACCCGGTGCACCTCCGGCCCCCCTTCCTGTTCCGCCCCCGGTTGTACCGGTACCCGACCCCGACTTTCCTGAGCCTTTGCCGGGAGGTATCTTGGGAGGGGACGATGACGAGGACGAGACCACAACAGCGACCCAGAGTTCCACAGCTGCGGAGGTATGTTCCGGCGTCCGGCACAGAATAAAGAACTGACCGCTAGACAACCTTCCCGACTGGCGCGGACATTACACTGCTGCCTGGCACTACAACTGAGTCCCCGTCAACGACCGAAGAGCAGTCTCCAATTTCTACCTCCCCCCCCCAATTACCGACGGAAACAGTGTTTGACTCTGCCACTCCGGAGACGTCCACCGAAACTCCATTGGAATCGGCTACCGAATCGCTGCTCAGCCAGACGTTCGAGACGCCTACCGAGACTCCTTCGACCGCCACGTCCGACTTGTCTCTTGAGACGCCTACCGAGACTCCTTCGACCGCCACGTCCGACTTGTCTCTCGAGACGCCTACCGAGACTCTTTCGGCCGCCACGTCCGACGTGTCTCTCGAGACCCCTTCGACCACGGCGTTCGAGGCATCCAGCGAGACACCTTCAACAACACCGTCCGATGTGCTTCCGGAAACGCCTTCGACCACAGCGTTCGACACGCCATCAACCACCGCGTTCGCAGCGCCTACCGAGACACCTTCAAGTACGTTCGAGGCGCCTCCCGAAACGTCCACGGACACGTCTGATTGGTCTCCTCCAGTCGTAGTCCCGATCCCTCGTCCAAACCCGCCTCCAGTTGTGCCCCCGCCTCCGGTACCGCCTACAGACCCCGACCCAGCTCCGCCTCCCTATGAAAAGCCTTCGCCTACATCCCAGACCGATGCGGAGACACGGAGGGCGCGACTCCCTCGTCTTCGCCGGACGAGAACAGCCCGGCTGAGACTGTATCCCAGGCTCCTGCCCCGATTTCTGAGGCTCCGCCGGCGCCGAGCCTCGAGCTCCCGCCAGCCGCGGATACGCCAGTCGAGGCTCCGCCAGTCCCAGTTCCTGAGCCTCTGCCAGTGCTCCCGCCAGTCCCAAGTCCTGAGGCTCCGCCAGCCCCGACTCCCTCGGTCGATAATTCGAACGATGATAAACCTCTTCCGCAAATCTGTCCGGGGGGCTTTTTGGCTAACGCGTACCGCAGTCTACTCGGTAAACGCTGCCCTGCGTGAGACACGGCCACTGTGCCTTCGGTCCCCGTTGGGGGGCCTAAACAAGCATTCAGGTCGTAGATACGTCAATAAGTCGTAAATACGTCAGTCAGTAAGTCGAAAATCAGTCGAAGACGTAAAGAAGTCGAGAAGTCGTAAATAAGTCAATAAGTCGTAAATAAATAAGTCGTAAATAAGTCAATAAGTCGTAGAGGCGTCGCTTCAAAGCTGAGCACGCCCTCTGCATGTTATGAAAGTATGCTGGATGTTGCACTAGATTGCTAAGTCTTCTTATTCTGACCCCCTGCCCTGACTCTTCGTCTTTCTTGCTCCTGCGGCCCTTTGGCGCTGTAGGTACAGTACAGCAGTTTGGGCTTGGTAGCTACGTTATCCTCCGTCATCGATGTCGACTCGAGGTAACAAGCCAGTTTAAGTACTGTGTTCTGCTACGATACTGTGCTGGTGATGATGAGAATCCGTGGGAAATTCAAATGATACACACCGGATACCCCGCCTCCACTGTGGTAGGTATGCGCTAGCCGCTGTGCAGTTCGTCCACCCTCAGAGCCTGGAAAAGGAAAGGGCCCAGGGGGGAAGTTTCCCCGCCCTTGAGGCAAGACACTAGTGTCAATGTCCTCTGAAGGCGTTGGGCGTACATCTTGATGGGGTTACATGAACCAGCGACTATGGGGGACCTCGAGACCCGTCCTCGTCAGCACAAGCTGAGTCGGCACCTTCCCTTAAGTTTCCTCTTCTTTAGACAATCGGTTTGTGTGAACGACTGCTTGAAGGGAAGGGGAGTCAGTGCTTCCAGGCGCCATGGCAACCACGCCGCCTGTCGCTCGCCCGGTCTTCCCCTGTGGTGCTGCGATGCACCCCTATCCCTTGCTGCTGGCTAAATTGTTCCTACCTCAAATATCTACTCATGTCCACTTAAGCATCACTCAGCTTTCTCGCGAGGGCGTTGGACGGATAAAAGTCTCACAGCTTTTGTGCATCTACTCCCCGCCAGTCTCCGGCCGTCAAAGGTTGCGCCAGGATTTAGGTGCCATAACTGCACATTTCCTGCCACTGCATATCTGTTAGTCTGCGCACTTAGGCTGGCCCCAGATCGAGACACGCGTCAGCAAAGTCACGTGGCCGTGGTGTCCGACCGTCTTGACCAATTGACCGGATGTCGTGCAAATACATAGAGAACTGCCTTCCCTAAATTGCTAGCGTGCTGGAAAGGACGTTATGCGAGGCGGTGCCGTACCAAAACTGCAGCACAATAGGCGTTGAGTCGAATGAGTGGTAACGAGCGACCGCGCTTCTGTTGACCGCAACGCTCCGCAACGCAAGATGTTAGTTGTGGTTGGAACCACGAGTTAAAAGCCGTCCTTTCCAGTCGGCAGCAGCCAGCCAGTTTCTTAATGAGAATCCAAGGAGCCCCTCAGCTGTCAGCTTGGCCAATCGCGTCATCAGCCATCAATTCAATGCCCAACGAACACCTCCCTCAGCTTCGACGCGATGCATCGCGCCATGCACTACAACCCACTTGCTCGACGGCATGTGGCCTCCTCCTCACCTCACATCCCGCTTCATTGGCCTGGAGACCCGTCAAACCCAGGCCCCGGTGCTGATGGCCCAGGTGGGCCTTGCGCCGGCAATGGCTGCTGGAAGTGGGGCTGGGGTGGTGTGGGATGGCCCTGGAACGACATCTGCGATTGCACTTGGTGTAAGTATCGTCTCTGCTGGTACGTCCGGCTCGACTCACTCTGTGGCGCTTGAGGGCCGCCAGGCATCTGCCCGCCGCCAGGGTAGTACATCTGTCCTTGGGGCACAGGGCGTCCTGGACCGTGCTGGAAGTGCATCTGCGGTGGGAGGAAGTGGGCGTTTGGGGGCACGCTGTTGGCGGGGTAGAACATGGGCACTGCTGTTAGCTGCCATTCGGGAGGTCAGACTCACCACTATGTCCCTGCTGTGGGCCACCGCCGTGTCCCGGAGACGCCATGTGCTGCGGCATGAATCCCCCCGGGCCAGGGTACATCATGCCGGGCATACCTGGCTGCATCTGAGGTGGGACGCCTGGACCGAAGCGGTAGAACTGCATGAAGTTGGGCGGCATGTTGGGGACCACGGGTGGTGGACCGGCATGCTGGGCATGTGGGGACTGCGGGTCGTCGCCCTCAAACGCGCCCGGCGGCGACATCATGCCAGGGTGCATAGGCGGGCCAGAGCCGAACGCAACACTTGATCGACGACCTGTGTATGGCCAGTGTGGAGACAAGGTGGATGCGAGCGGGACCTGTCCATGCTTGAACGGGTTGAAGTCGTCTCTCATGTTGACAACTATCCGCTTGGGCGGGCCATTGGTGTAGAAGGGGTTCTTCGGCGCCTGCGTGGGGGTGGATGGAGCGGGGAGTTTGGCTGCCTGCGACGCAGGGCTCGTCACAGCCGAGCTGTCGCCGCCCGCACCAGTACTTCCCCCAGGCTTGAAGGCCGGGGCGTTGGCGTTGGGCTTGAACACAAAGGTCGAGGCGTTGGGGTTCAGCTTGCCCGCACCAGAAGTGATGGATGCATTGGAGGGGGTGGGCGACGTGACAAGCGCAATGTTCTGTGAGGCTGTCTCGGGAACAGGGACGGCAGGAGGCACCTTTTTGCGGAAGGGAGGAATTTCGGGGATCTTCATGGCAATCTTCTTCGGCTGAGCCGGCGAGGCCTTCGGGGCCTCTGGGGTGGGTGAGAGGGCCTTGCTCGGCGAACCAGCAGGAGATTTGGCCGCTTCCTGTCTGTGCTGATGGGCTTCGAGCCGCTCCTTCTCCGCCTTGGCCTCGATCGCCTTCTGCTTCTCCTCATCCTTGGTGAGAATAGGGAGGATGTCCTTTGGCATCGGAAGAGGAACCTTGAACTTGGCCTGCCACTTCTTGAACTCCGCCAGGACATTGGCGCGTTCGTTCTTGACCATGGACTGCTTCTGCTGTGCAGCACGCTCACGCTCGGTCTCGACGAATTGACGCGCCTGGTCCACAACGGCACCAATGGGGGCAACAGCGAGCGGGGTAGCGGCGAGCTTGGCATCAGCGCCGTTGGCCTGCTGAGGGGGAACCGAGCTGGTGCTGCGCGTCATGGTGGTAGCGCCCGGACCTGGTCCAAGGGAGGCAATAGCGGGATCGACGGCTGGGTCTGCGGAGGAGCGCTGGTGGGAAAGCGCAGCGGGAGGCGGAGTCTGGGACTTGAGCTCGCTGTGAACAACGGGTAAAGGAATGGGCTCCTTGACGTTAACTGGCTCGTCCTTCTTCACCTCCTCCTTGATCTGTGGCTTCTCCTTTGATGCCGTTGCGGCCGGCGCGTCCTCCTTCTTGGTGTCCTTGCGAGGCGGAAGCCCAGCGGCCGCCGCCTTGCGAGCACCAGGGGGAACGTACGCGTTGGGGTTACGCACGACACCAGAGTACTTTTCCTCCTCGTCCTTCTCGCCCTGCACCTGCTGTCCACGCTCCTCGGCGATGTGCGCGTTGACCGAAGGTTTCTGGGTTGTCAGCAAATGCGCAGCAACGAGTGTCTCGACTCACGGCCACAATCTCCGCGGCGAGTCTATCGGCCTCGCGCTCGCGCTTCTTGTAACCTGGGCCTGAGCGGTCGAGCTTGGTGGTGTAGATGTTCTCATCGTAGCTGGTGGTCACTCCAAACAGGCGCTCGTTGTCCCGGAACTGGTCCCACGGTATCGAGCTGGGCTTCTCATCAAACGTGAGGACGTCACGCTCAGCTTCGCGGGCGCCATTCGAGGCCGAGCCATTTGGTCCATGGTCAACGTCTGGAGCCCACGGCTTGAGTTCGCGCTCGGCACCGCGGGCCCCAGCTGAGATGTCCATGTCTGTCTGGAAGCCTGATTGTCAGCAGCTGTCGACGTGCGAGGTGATGGGAGTTGAAGCTCGCCTTCCCAGGAAGCATGGGATGCCTGCTTCAACGCATCGACACACAGATGATCGTGCGTCCTCATCATGGCCCTTGCGGGTCTCGGTTTATGGGCTGAGCCATGATTCTGTGTACACTCACCCTTGCCACTCTTGTCCTCCTTACCGCCGCGTGCCATCGGACTCGCGCTGCTATTGCTCATGCGGCGCGCGCCAGACGCGCCCAAAGAGCCGGGGACATACGGCGTGCCCTGTGAGCCAATGTTACCGCCGCCACGCCCATAGCCGCCGCCAGAGCCAGCTCCTCCACCTCGCCAGGATCCGCGACTGCGGTCAGCGTTATGCCCTGCGTCGATCATCGTATTCAGAAGTATATGCCAGCCCGCCTTGCCACCAGCGGTCGCCGCATGGGTGGGTCTCGCGAGCGTCAACGCCGGCGTGGCATCCCCACACTCGCCTGCACTCTCCGAGCGCGTGTTTTGTCTGTTGCGAGCTCCAGCCTCCGCGTGCTGGGCCCTGCAGCTCCCATGCACGGCGTCGCGTGGGTAGCTCGAAAGTTGACTCACCCGTACGAATCGCGCACGGCTGCGCCGCCGCCCCTAGCGCCTCCGCGACCGCCGCGCCCGCCGCGGGACGAGGACGAGGTCATCGTGTTGCGAGCTGCGAGTTAGTTGATGAATGTGTGAGGGGTGCAAGTGAGAGGTGGAATGGGGAGACGGGGAGGTGAAATGGCGCTATGGCGTTGTGGGAGCGTTGTGAGACGATTTCCGCGGTACGTTGGTCCGAGAAAGGTCCCAAGGCTGTGAAAGAGTAACCTCCTGAGTGACGTGGGTGGCAGGGACACAAGGCGAATTAATCGACAGTAGTGAAGTTTGATGTCGGAGTGGTGGGAAGGAGTCAAGGGAAGGGGGGAGAGGCGACGTGGTAGTGGTGGTCTGGTTGGTGCAAGTGATGATGCGGATGGTTGAGGTTGAAAAGAAGGAGATTCGACGATGGGCGGAGGACGCAAGAACAATGGAGGATTGGGAGAGAGCGGTGACGCCAAGGTTCCGAGTGTGCCGAAGGAGGACTGCGATGGCCGGGGAGGGGAGAGGAGTGGATACGAGGCAAAGGAGCGAGGGGAGGCGTGGGGGAGGGGACAACGGCGTGAGGGGAGACGCGCTCGTTGATTGCTTGTAGAGTACAAGCGCGGTCCAACTGGTCTATGTGGCTGCCAGTCACGACACCAATAAATGAGCTGCCACGCCACCTGGCTAGGCCTTGTCTGAAACGAAACGAAATAAATGGGAAGCGAGGGGGAGGGGTTGCAAGGAGAGGGGGAGGAAGCGATAGATGAGAGACGTACCGGTTGGACCTTGTGAGATGTCGTGTGATGGGGAGAAGGACGAAGCGGCGCGTGGCGTGTGTAGGTCGCGAGCTGGGGAAAGAGGTCGCGACGGGGAGGAAGAGGGAGGCGCGTTGGAGGGGAGGGTGAGAGGTGGACAGGCGGTGCGGGGGCAGGGATCCGGGGGGCGATGGTTAGCTTTTGTGATGAGATGTTGAGAAGGGAGAAGTGGGTAGTGAGGAGTGGATGGGGAGTGGTGAGGGAGGGGTTGGGAATGATGCCCAGAAGGGCAATGGGGGGAGGGGCAGGTGTTGTTGTGAGACGAGACTCTCTCAACTTGCCAGTTGAAACCACTTTCAAAAGTGTTACTGAGCGAGAAGGATGAGAGGGGGGGTGCAATGGGTCGGTGGGCTGAAGGCTGTGGTGGGAGCTGCGGTGGGAGCTATGGTGGTAGTATGGTGGTAGCTATGGTGGTCGCGGGTCGTATGGTGCAGCCAAGTGCAGCCAAGTGCCACCCAAGTGCCACCCAGTGAGCAGTCCAAGGGCCAAGGGGGAGAGAGAGAGGATTGCAGGTCCAAGCTCAATAGCCTCAACAGTCTCAACCGCCTCAACCCGCACACGCTCCCTTCCCCTTTCCATTCCCCCTTGTCCCTCACCCCCCTTTCCCCCTTGGGTGGCCACGGAATCAAATATCATCATCACCCCGACCCGTCAAGGTCTCACACAGGCACACCGGGGCCCCAATTCGGCATTTCAACCGGGAATACCCACCGTGGCGGTACACTCACACCCACGCATCCACCCATCCCACACTCCATTCTAGTAATGCATACAGACAATTCATAAGAGAGAGGGAGATAGCAAGAGGAAAAGGCAAGGGGAGGGAATAATGAAGAAAGACGCCGACGTCAAGTGCAATCTGCCGGTTACACAAATGCCACGGACGCGACAGGAAATGATGTGATTGACGGAGTGGAGTGGGGAGTGTGGGAGACGGAGGTTTGATGGATAATCGGATTGGGTAGGCTGGTGGTTCAGATCGATGACGGACGGGGAGCATTAGCGCTGACAACCCGCGATCCGGTTAATCAGAAGCAGCGTGCACGGAGGGGCGGTCGAGCGGTGGCAGTGTACGGGTGCGTGCATGCGATCGAACGGCGATCGCGGGTGCGAGCAGATACCGAGCGTGAGAGGACTTCTAGCCGTTAGGTCCTCCCCCGCCTCGCTAGGCGGAGACACTCGTCCTCGAGGCCGACGACGCGGCGGACTTCGACGCCCCCCTGCTCGAGGATGCGCACGCCTTCGCATTGGACAAAGTCGGGCGGCTCCTCAACGCCGAGGTACACGACCTTGACGTGGGCGCGGACGAGCTCGAGCGCACAGCTCGGGCCACCACTCGTGCGGACGGAGCACGGCTCCATCGTCGCGTAGCACCATGCGTGGGTGAGGATGTCCTCGGCGGAGGGAAGGGGTGTTGGGACCGGGCTGCTGTCACTGCCCGAGCTCTCCTCGTCCCTGGTGCGTTCTAGCTCAGACATGCGCTCCCGGAAGTTGACGAGAGCATTGGCCTCGGCGTGCGTGTTCCCCGGGATCTGCCGCGAGTAGCCGTCCGCGAGGACCAGTCCGGCCGTCTCGCCCGTAACAGGGTGGGGGAAGGCCGGGAAGTATGCTGTGAGCTTGTCATACAGCGACGACGAGGTTGGGAGGAAGAGAGTCGAGCCCACGCAAAAGGCCGTCGGGGAGACGGGGCACTTGAGCGTGAGCTCGAGGCAGTGCTTCATGATCGCAAGGTTGAGGGGGTCTTCGGTCAGCATGGTGTAAAAATGTCTTAAAGTGTCTAATGTCAACTTACCCTCAGGGGTGAGAGGGGGAGATGGAGGTTGGACGGGTGGAGCGAATGTGGGCGCGCCAGTGACGTCAATTGTCACGGTTTCGTCCGTGTTTTTGCGTTCGTATACCTTGATCGCCGAGGTGAACGGTTCTGGTCCAGAGTGCGGAACAAGGTTGACGAGCACCTTGGCCTTCTTACTCGGGCCCAGTGTGATCTGGATACTTGGGCTGGACGACATCTCGCCCCTCGCTGGAGTTGCCGCACCCGACTCGATGACCTCGTCGACATCGGCCGCTGCCGTCTCCTCCGTCGAGGCGGTCACGACGCCCAGTTCGCCCAGGCGCTTCTCGTATTTTGCAATCTTGTCCGGCTTATTCTTCCGACGCGCGATCTTGAGCTTCTGCAGCAGGCCCTCGACTTCCTCCTCTTCACCCTTCGACAGCGCTACACCCGCGTCCTTCTCGTCACGCGACAAGGAGAGCTCTGCGAATG
The DNA here is from genome assembly GCA_023629975.1 of Cutaneotrichosporon sp. PL3408A. Lineage (NCBI taxonomy): Eukaryota > Fungi > Basidiomycota > Tremellomycetes > Trichosporonales > Trichosporonaceae > Cutaneotrichosporon > Cutaneotrichosporon sp. PL3408A. Next base: position 1,466,438 of record JAMAMB010000004.1, read on the forward strand.
CCGCGTCGGCCACAGGCTCAGCCACCTCAACGACGAAAGTTCGCTCCGTCTTGGACGTGTTGGTGATGACAAAGCCTGCCGAGGCCGGCCAGCCGCCCGCTTGGCTCGGGGCAAAGTCGAGCTTGGTCACGTCGAGGGAAAATGCAGGCATCTTCCGCACAGTAGCCTTCACAAGGACGCTCTGGTCGTTGTAGCTGTCGAGGATGTTTTCAACCGCAATCGCCTCGTTGTAGTTGCCCACCAACGACGGTGTGAACGAGAACGACGCCACTTCCTTGCGTCCGAATGCTGGGACAATGCCGTACCTGCCAAGGCCGAGTTTGAGGTTACCCGAAGCGATCGACCCGGATGTGCGCAACCGGTACACACCGACGCAGTCGCTACGGTTGTGGATGACGATCATACGCGACTTGACTTCCCCGCGCTCGCACGTGCCAAAGTTGATGCTGGACTGCTGCACTTCCAGGACAGAACGCACGCACGACGACCGGATGACCAGGTCTCGAACGGGAAGCTCGGAAAGATCTCTGTGCGTGCCCATGATGGCGCTCAGGAGCGTGTGGTCATACTCGAGAAGTTTGATGAAGATGCGCTGTTCGGCACGCTTGGCACGCGTCGTCACGTGCGGACGCGTCGAGCCGTTCGGGGTCATTACAACGACGAGCTGGCGCGACTCGCCAGGCGGGACGGTGAGGACGCGGGCGGGCACAAACTTGCCAGATGAGATGGAGCTGCGGAGTTCCTTGCGCAGGTCGAGAAGACGCCTCACGTACTGTTCCTCCTCTTCGGGGGTGAGGTGTGTGATTGACGACGACGAGCGCTTGGCGTCCATCTGCTCAATCGCAACCAGCAGCTCGTCAGGGGTGAGCTCCTTGACGTCGGCAACGCCAGCCGGGTCAGACTTGAGCTCGAGCCGCCTGCCAGTGAGGGCGGGTGACTTGGTCCCTATGTGCTGCTTAAACTGTGGTGTGCGCAGGATCGACGAGCCCGGGTTCGGTGGCGTGTTGTTAGCCTTGGACACCTGCTTGGTCGGTGTTGACGGCTCACGCCGGGTAGACGGCTCGCGCTTGGTCGATGCGTCGCGTCTGCTCGATCCCGCGCCCGACCTTGCCTTTCTCATCCTCCCCTCTCGGTCACGGTTCTCCTTGCTGACGAGCCCGCTCGACTTGGCCGAGGCGGCAAAGTCAAGCTTGGGCACCTTGGGATGCTGGCCCGAGAGCCTGGTCTTATCTTCGAGTGCGATCGTCTCAAGCATGTGTGCGCGCTTCGAGTTGGGCGGTGTGCGGTGCGCCGAGACAGGAGGCCCACTAGCGAGGTCGAGGTACTCGGCGTCGTCGAGGAGACTGCGGTCCTTGAATACGACAGCATCGTTGTACAGCTGCACAGGCTTGCCGCGGTTGCCCTTCTTGAGCGCCGCAGCCAAGGTTGTGCCAATGTCGCGCTTGTCATCGTCCTTGTTTGACTTTTTGACCGACTTGTGCCGCGTCGCGGCTTTTGTCTTCTCCTTGGACTCGTTCGAGTTCTGGTCTTGGAGCGACTCGACGAACCGCTCCTTCAGATCGCCGTTCTGGGGCCGATCTTCCGACGGAATAGCATACTTGGCCAAAAGCTTTGGTCGGATAGGACATGGCGGCGCGTCCGTGTCCCTGATGTACAGTTCAATGTCTTCTGGCTGGGATGCAGAGAGGTCCAGCGTGAGAGGTTTCATTGTGAGATTCTGGAACTGGACCGTCCGGATTGAGGGAGAGTTGATGACTACCGAGCCAAAGTCGAGGAAGTTGCTCCCGCCCGGCGTGAGGATGCGGTACAGGTGCGAGTGCAGGGTGACATTGTACACGTCGACGTTCTTCGAGTGGACCTCGATTAACTGGTTGTTGGAGCGGTTGAGATGGTTCCGCACAAATACCTGCTTCTCATACCGGTCATTGATGCGCCGCGGGAAGAAGTCGACGCGCTCGTTGACGGTCTCGAAAGGCGGGATGACGATGACGCTGCGATTCGTGTTGAGCACCTTGGAGATGGCGGCGATCTCGACACGCGCAGACAGCGCACTCCTGTTCCGGATCGCAATCGTCGTCGATTTGGACGCGCCGACCGTCACCTCGCCAAAGTCAATGTCGTGACCGGACGGGATGTCGATGATCGACGTGCACGACTCGGCGGTGCAGTGGATGACCTTGCGCGAGCGGGGAACCGGCCGCGACCTCTGCGACGAGGGGACAGAGTCGAGGAAGATTTTGAACGATGACGGGCGCAGGGCGCCTGCGATGTCGGGTGGATTTTCCACATCCCGCGCGGGTCGGTACATCGCGAAGACGCGGTACTCTGTTCCCGGGCGCATGGTGAGCTCCTCGATTTGGTTTGGGATATCGCGCTCGCCAAGGTTGTCAAAGGGTCGAGGGAGGTCTGGGAAGTTTGCTGAGACTGATTCATCGTCGTCAGAGTCCGGGTCGTCTCGGGAGGGACGGTTGCTCGACGTTTGGGACGTGACTCGCGATAGCGGCCTGGAGGACGGCATTGACCCGTCCCGATCACTCAGGCCATTCGATTGAAACCAGTCCTCATGCTCGAGGACATGTTTCGACACAGGCGTTTCCTTGGGTCGTCCGTCACGGGTATCCCTCGTCGACGTGCGCGATAACGTCTCTGTGCGTTTATCGCGCGCAGGTCTTGCTGGCAGGTCCTCGTCGATGTCCTCGCCTGCAACGCCGGCCAGGCGGAACACGACTTCGTAGCCCTGTGTAGCGGAGAAGTGGACGTCGATGGGTCTATCCCCAATGTTCTTGCACGATATCAGCTTCTTCGTCCAGGCGCCATCTGGGATCTGCCCAAAGTCAAGAGCCGAGCCCGACAATATGCGCAACGTGTCGTCCGACGCCTCGGTATGGCATGAGCCGACGGCCTGGCACACAACCGCGTTGCCTGTTTGGTAGTTGTTGGAGACACGGAACTCAAAGTCAAAGTTGGCTACTGGAGCGCCTGCGCGCATGGTGAGACGGAGATGCCGAGAGGACAGCGCGGGTAGTGGCACTGGCTCGTTGGAGTTATCGACTCCAAAGACATTCTCCGAGTCGAGATCGCGGAGGAGGAACCACACCGAATCCTTGAATGGCGCATTGATGACAGTGGTCGTCCACACGAGGTCGATCTCTGAGCGGTTGACCAGCAAAAGGTCCCGGTGCACGTCCTGCCCCACCACGTTGTCCGTGCCAAAATCGATGGGGAGCTGGCCTGAAGATATTTGGGGGCCAGAAGCCAGGCCAGTTGCTGGGTCGATCACGGCCAAGGAGAAAAAGGAACGACACACGGTCGCGAAGAAAGGCACTGTGACGTTCTGCTGAGCGGGGGCGGTCATGATATCGCCATCTGCCGTGGTCGCGTGCACGAGGATCGAGCCGTGCACGGAGAATGAGCGGTGGACAGGATCTTGCTTCCTGCTGCTCCCAACTGACAGATTGGACGAGGACAGCGCAGAGGTCGACATGGAGACGGTGTCAGAGCGTCCTGAGGCAGATGTGATGCTGGACGCGGCCGGTGGTAACTTGCCACCGACGGGAGAGCCCAACTCGGCACTTGTTGCAATGGGCGCGACCCTGGGTGTGAAGCCGCCTTCCGATGACGGCGTCGATACACCTGGGGTAGAAGGCTGCGACGTCGAGGGCTGGAACGCGAGGAAGATCGTCCGCACCTCACCGGCCTTGAGACTAAGGCTGACCGACGGCGCCGAATTTGAAGCTGTACTGGAAGCCGCGGCAGACGAGGACGAAGAGGACCCTTGTTCAACTTCGTCGGCACCCTCGTCTGCGACCCAGAATCCGACCTGGCTCGCGAGATCTGACGCAACTTCAACATCGATCGCGCCCTGGGACACGTTGCGCAGACCGAACGAGCGCACCTTGCGCTGCCCGCCTGCGCTGTCGAGGTACATCGATTGAAGGTGGATCCACCCACTAGGGATATCCGTAGCTTGCACAAGTGGGTCCTGTGCTAGCGCCAGTCGCGCCGCCAAGGGATGGGGTGCGCGTACAGGTGGCGAGCTGTTGCTCGAGCCCGACGCCGACGGTGACAACATGGTGGTGATGGGAATGGGTTCTGGTTCTTGTGGTGCTTTTTTGCTGCTGCCGTCGGTATCTTTCTCCGCGGACAGGGAGCACGTGCCGTCGCCCGCTGATATGTAACCCTCAGCCAGACCAATTATGCCCTTGACGCCCGCCTCGACTACGTTCTCGAGGCTCTGGACGAGCTGGGACATGGAGTGGGGTGGTGGAGATGTGAGATCGAGTGAAGGGGGTGGGGTAGTCGTTTCGGGGAGGTGTGAGTTCGTAGGAAAGGACGTCGGGGACGTCGAGGATGTCGCGGGAGGAGAGGGTGTGATCTCGTTGTGCGCTGGCGGCGCGGCGAGCTCAGTGGGGATGATTCATGATGGGCTGGATATTGGGAGCTGTCACGCGAGCACGACGAGACGGTGCGATGCAGCAGGCTAAAAGAAGTAGTCCTGGGCGTCGAATGCGGGGGAGCAGGGGACAGCGCGGGCAGTGTGGGGAGAGGGCGATAGCGAGTCTGTGCGTGGGCGTGTGCGGTGCGCGTGGCCACCCTCTCGCCGGTGTCGAGCTTGCCGGCGTGATCGATGCCGAGTGTGGAAATCGAACCCGGCGGCTCAGGCTCAGGCAATTACAAGCGTTTTGAGATCTCGGCCTCGCGATCGTTGTCAGCTGTCACGGTGGCTTGTGCTCTGCTCTAGCTGGACGCTGTCGGTCGGATGAGCAAGTCGCTGAGCAGGGACAACCGGGTCCCGTTGGTGTGTCGCGTGCGTGTGCCGGGTGACAGTTGGGCGATGGACAGGAGTTGTACAGCAGAAGCTGTGTGGACGGCGTGGTGGTGATGAAAGTGTGCGAAGTGTGCGAAGTGTGCAAAGTGTGCAAAGTGTGATGGAGAGATGGGCGAGAGATGTACGTATTGTTGTAGATGGCAGTGGAAAGAGTGCGATGGGGGGTGGGGGTATGATTGTGGGGAGGGAGCGATGGGATCTCGCTCTCGAGAGGGAGCAATGTTGACCTCGTCGGCTCAAACTGCTCAACTACGACAGTTGGCTTTTGGGTACGTGCGTATGTCTTCGTGCCACAACGAGTAAGTAATCAACAAACAGGAACCAGCTAAAGTCAACGAGCCTTGGTCATCCTTGCCCAGCATTGCCCAGGCTTGCATCCTAGCTGCGGCGGAGGTAAACTGATTCAATAATGACTTTTGGTCCATCAATCGGAGTTTGTTCTGCGCGCTGCGGACGAATGCCTCTCCTCGGAGACTCGGGGACAGCCCAAGACAGCCCAACAGACCCCTGTACCGGTCTGCACTCCGGTCACCGAACCAACAAGCAGCAAGCAACAACCAGCAATGCAGATACAGAATCTCGCCCTAGGGTCAGCTCCTGCAGGTCCACCAACCATTCACCCCTCTCGGCCCTGGCGTGGCATCTCATCATCTCATGGCCTCTCAAGCTGCTCTTGCTCAATTGCCCAGCATGCCCAGACGGCAGCCGCAGCTGCCCCAAGGTTACGTACGTCAAATCATCGCCGCCCTCATTGTCCTCATTGCCATCGGGGTTTATGCAGAACAAGAACAAATGTCCCGTCTGTCTCTAAGCGCGTTCGATGCATTACAGGGGTATGTACCTAATATACTCCCGCCGCGGCCAACATCTAACAAACTACATCACGTAACGACAACAACGCTGCCAACACGCACGCATGCGTTTCGTACAGTCTACACGTACGCCGGACGTATGTGCTGGAGTCGTTGCCGCCACCATGCCCCGTGCTCGCTCGCTCGCTCGCTCACTGCCCCAGGTACCGCCGCACCTAGTGCAATCAGGGCACGTGCGACTATCGCACATGTACTTAGTCGCTCTCTGTAATGTCAGCAGGCCATTTTCAGTCTTTCGGATCAGTGACCCCGAATCGACGTTGTGCGACGCGGGGCCCGCAATCGCTTACGCACCGGAGATGAGCGCAAGAATCATGCTATAGCGTCAGCTTCTGGCCTGGCTGCCCATGAGTCAACACTCACCGGTAGAGGTAGTAGAAGAACGAGATGAGGTAGAAGCCGAGCTTGATGAACGACTCCTTCTTGTGGCCTGACAGCGTGCGGAAGATCTCCGTCGCGTCGTACATGTGATTCTTGCTCAGGACCCTGTGTGTGAGTGCGATCTCTAACTGTCCACCCGATGCTGAGCTGACGCACTTGTTGACATTGAAGGCGACCAGTGGCGCGTTGAGGAGGAACGCGAGCCATTGACCGGTGAGCAAGAACAGGAGCGTGAGGAAGGCGTGGGCGATCATCTCGGGGAGCACGAACTGGCGTTAGCATTTGTCGGGGAACATAGAGCCGGTGACCCGGTTATCCAGCTGTCCAGGTGAAACCAGCATTGCTGGTCGTCGTAGAGCTGTGCCAACCAGCAGAGGTCCCTCCCTACACCAAACTCACTTGGTTGAGCTTGTTGCACAGGTCGATGGGGTTGATGTAGTCTGCCATCAGTGTCCGTCGCTCGGCGCAGTGAGCACATACCGCACTCGAGGTCAGAGAACATGATAATCTGCGGTCAGCACCTCGCACCTCGACTGCCTCCTGCCCTGCCGTGAGCTAACGCACGAAGAACACCATCGTGAAGAGGAGCACCGCGGCCATAATGACCGCGAAGAGGAACAGCCATCCTGCGCGTTAGATGTCTGTTGACCGGTACAGCGCAGCCGCCGCGCGCTCAGCCCACCTTCGCCACCCATCTTGAGTACGTGTCGAGATCTGTATTAGGTGTTTTGTTGATAAGGTCGTTGGGATCGTTGGGCAGCAGCGGCTGACTTTAGTTTGGGATGTGAGATGTAGAATGAGAGCTCTGATTGCTGATTGCAAGTGGGAAGCCATCCACGAGGACAAGCCAGCAAGGGAAGGGGTCCTGCAGCCCTGATGACATAGCCACCGCCAGCCACGTTGACCAAGTCCCGAAATCCCGGAGCGGAGCTGTTGGCCCCGCATTTCCCTCTGTCACAACATTCACCTGGTCACCTCGAGCGAGCTCGAGTTTCATCCTACTCCAACTCGACACCACCTCAACGCCTCGCGTCGCGTCCCCTCCTCCGCAGCCATGTCCCGCTCAAAGCCATACGACCGCAGTAAAAACCGCAACACCGACGCGCAGTGGAAACACGACCTGCACGACAATCGCTCCCTCGCTTCCCGGCTCGCCGGCAGCTCGAGCGACACTTCAACATCCCTCGCCAGCCGCATGGGGGGCAAGGGGAAGGAGCTGATGCCCGACGCGCCCCGGTCGAAGCTGTACGGATTCGACAGTGGACCCAGTAACGCATCGAGCTCCCAGAACGCCGGTGTCGAACTCCTCCCAGCGGGGCCGACGTCGACCTCGGCGCGGAGTGCGCGCGGCTCGCGGCCCCGAGGCCCTGTCGATCCGGGCCAACGCGCATTAGTTGCCAATGGGCTCGCGGCGCTCACCAGATCCCGAGAGAAGACGGAGAGAGAGAGCCTGAGTATTGTCGGCGCGGCACGGGGAATCTGGGTCCGCGTGGAGCGGCTGGCGCGGGGTACGACAGCCGAGGACGTCAAGGTGCGCACCAGTTGAGGGCCGTACTGTTTACTCATACGCAGTCGGCATTTGCCCACGCCCCCATCGGCAGCGCCAAGGTCACCTCCCGCCCCTCGGACCGGACCGTCACTGTCGAGCTTGAGCTGCCGGACATGGACAGTGCTGAGCGCCTGAAGGGGCAGTACGACGGTGTGGCTGCCGACGGCGAGACATTGCGGGTGACCGTGTTGCGGAAGGACGCGATGAAGGCAAGAATTGGGCAGGAAGGGCAACGACCGCAAAGAGAGGAAACGCGGCGCGCGTCTGGGTGAGTCGGGGTGAGGGAGGCGCTGATGGCAGAAAAATGTACTCGGACCTCATGGAGCCGTCGACGTCCGCGCCAGCACGAGGAGAGACACGACAGGGGTCGCTTGCGTCACGGCTTGGAAGGAGGTAGCGACGGGTAAGAGCGCGTCGCAGCCAAGTTGCGAGCCGTCGCTGTGGAGCAGTCGATATTCGCAGCGCGACATTGCAGGGCGATCTGGAGCCGATGTAACCTGTACGCCGACACAGTGGCACTGACTAACTCAACTTGCCCGGTTATGCTAACAGACGATCTCGATTCTCTGACCCCTGCAACACCAGCTTATGCGGGATATACAACCTTTTACTACGGTGCAAGCCGGCGGCCTCCGCGACCGGCGCGGAGTCGTGTTGCCTCTAATCATCTCACCTCATTTCGCCACCCTCCTCAGGCCCCCAGATACGCCCTAGTCACCGTGCGACGGATAGCGGCGCGTCCCGGGCGGCTGCCAACCGGCCGGCCAGCTGGGGAACACGTACTCGCAGTACTCGCACTCGAGACGGATACCGGGAACACCCTCGCGATCGACCCAGACCGGCGCGCACCATCCTGCCGTCAGCATCGGAACATCCGCGGACGTACCGCGCACGTTCTGGCCCTTGCGGCTGCCGGAGCAGGGGCGCGTCAGCTCCACAGGAAGGGCGTTGTTGTCGCTGCGGCGGGACATGTTAATGGCTGGACTTGAGGAGAGCTGCGGTGTTAAGGGAAGTTATGACGGAGCCTGCGTTGGTCGGAGCGGGCGCGCTTGGAGGGAGAGGCGGACGCTCTGGGACGGATGGGCGGACGCGTCGCGGTTCCGTGCGGGTGTGAATGAGGGGCTCGGCAAGCTTGAGTTGAAGAAGGTCGGACGGCGTGGTTCGGTGACAGTGTCAGGCGTTGGAGTGGTGTTTGCGTTGCCGTAAGATGAGGACAAGTGCGTCAGTTGTGGGGTCAGTTATGTACTGGCAAATTATGGACGTGATGGTCTGCACAACAACTCCAAGAGGGTGCAGAAAGGGACGGCGTCGCCCCCAGATCTCTGATCGCCGAGTCGGGGCGAGGAACGAAGAACGCGGACTCCTTGTGTGCATTGCACTTTGCGAGTCGAGTGCAAGGTGCTGTGGTAAAGTCAACCTCGCACGTCGGCGGAAGAAGCGTCAGCGGCGCCAGCAGTGCCAGTTAAGCATTAGCGTACAATGCTGATATGATGGGGCGGACTGGAGCGACAAGTCCTTGGCGTGCGCTTGGGCGCACAGCCTCCGCACGATGTGCCAGTAGTCACTTTGTGTGGCCGCGGAGTCAGTAAAGGCCTGCCTTCTGAAGTGTTCTGCTCCGCCTCGGCGAGGCGACTGAACTGAGAGCAACAATGGGGGATATTCCGCCCCGAGGCGACGTAGTGAGTCAGTTGAATAGGTTGGTAAGACGAAACGGTCGACGCTCCGCAACCAAAGCGGCGTGAACATCCCCACACAGATTGTGCGACGATGCTGTCGCACTCCAGTCCCACCGCTGCTCCGAGCGCCCTGCCCGTCCTCAATGCAGTAGTGTGTGCATGCACGCCTCGCCTACCACGCCCAGTCGCTCGTCATCTTGCGACGCAGCTTGCCATCCTCGCGCACCATCCCCGCAGAGCGGACCTTGCCGATGATCTTCTTGTGCTCCGCAGCCTGCTTCTCCTCCCACGTCTTGCCCTCCTTGAGGAAGAAGTGGATCCGCGAATGCGGGTGGTGCTTGATGCCCATCCGTCCGCGCCCCTTGATGTCGAGCGCCTTGTCCTTGTGCCCCTTGCTCACCCACGCCTCCTGCACGACGAGGCGGTCGCGCCGCATGCCCTTGGACAGGGCGTGGTCGCGCGCCATCACGAGCGAGCTCTTGACCCACGTCTTGGCGGCGCGCTTCTCGCTGAACTCGAGCTGCAGGATCGCCTCGTCCACGGGCATCCGGGCGATGAGGCGCCCAATGTCGTTCAGCTTGCGGTGCGACATCTTGTGCATGCCCGACTTGAAGCGGTGCTGCTGGTCAGTGGAAACCCGGGTGTCGCGCTCACCTCGCGGGCAATCTTGCGCCTCGGCTTGGGCTCCGCCTCCGTAGGCGCAACCTCCTCCTCCACGCCCTCGAATAGCGACTTGGTCGTTTCGGGGGCCTCGGCGACGTCGATCTTAGCCTCGGGAGTCGTTTCGGGCACGCTGCCCTCGGAGTCCTTCTTCATACTCCGGCGCCACGACGTTGGGAGGCCGATGTTACCAAACCAACTCGCACTGATGTCAGCGTCGCCGCTTTCAACAAACCGCCCGCGTCCTTCGGCGCAGTTACAGCGGCGAGCCAACTGCGACGCTTCGACTCACTTGCGCGAAATAACCAGAGGGGCGGCAGGAGCGACCGGGGCGCGGAGAAGGGGCCGAGATGGCCCCGCAAGGCTTTGCCTCTGTGCGACTGGGGTTAGCTTTTAAACGGGTCCGCCGGCGGACGTACTGCTCAGCGCCGAGCGCAGTGTCCTGGACATGCTCGGAGTCGGAGTGGATGTATTCGGACACTTGCGGATTCTGAGCGCGATGAAGGAGAGCAGGCCGACCAACTTTCTAGTTGAGCGGAATTAAAGAGTGATACAGGCCACGTGGCAAATTTATTGCGTGGAATTGTTCTGAGGCAGGCAGGCATGGAGTGGGGCAGGCGGGTAGCATGACGTCCCAATTCACACACACTCAGAATTGAACGACGAGTGTACTGCAGGGCGCGGTCTCACCTTGCCTACAAATATACAATTGATCCTAGTCGTTCAAGGCTGATGGGCATTTGTGCATTTGAGCATCCAGACCAATTCAGAAACGACTAGCGCCGTGCAAGAGGCGTGCAGGCTGTGTTTGCGGCATTCTTACCTTTACGAACGTGTTGTTTGGTAGTACTGTACTTTCGGGTCCCGGCTGGACCTGATCTGCGACTTGAAGCGAAGACGGCTCGAAGGGGGTAGGGGCTCAAGTCTGAGCCAGCGAATGCATGGATACAGCGAACAACGAAGGGAGGGCACCCGCGACCGACAGCACCCGAACCCACACTCATTCCCCATCCCGCCGGTGTACGGGCGAGCCAAATGGCCCGCTCAGCGGCAGAGGGTCAATCGCCGAGCGGGAGGGTGCAACAAATGAGCGCGACGCCGGTACTCCGGGAAGTGCGGATCTGAGTTGCGGCCTGCGTAGGCCAAGTCTAGGTGGTCGAGAAAGCGGGCGCTGCCGCCATGCTACAACGCAGGACAGAAAAGGTGATTTAGACATGGCCGCATGAGGCATCAATCATGTACCATCACTACTAACAATTGCATTTGGGGAGTAGCAACGTCGTTGAATGCATGGCGCGTGTCGTTGAACAGAGTTCTGAGCTCGAAGTTCCAACGGTGAGAGCTAGATGTATCCATCGTTGACTGCGATCCAGGGATCCAAAGGGTTTGGTGGGGTTGGTATAGTTTCGTATGGTTGACCCGCCCTGAGTTTGCTGCGAACCCTGAGAACTCCCATTTACATGACAGAACACGCTCTGCTATTTTGCTTTTTAAACTCAGGGTTAGTGGGTTTCCCGTTGCCCTGAGCCGCTGTAGCCATTTCCTCCTCCCGGGACAGGCGGGCAGCCCCAAAATATGTACCGTAGTATGTTGATCCATCAAAGGGGTGAGTCAACTGTGTGCAGCTGCGGTGAAACCTTGACCTAACGAAGGCTCACTGTACAGTCGCAGCCCTCGGGGTGCGGGGGGGGTGTCTCCTGTACTCCTGTGCTCCCCTGCTTTCCTGCTACCGGCGGTTTTATTAGTTTGAGATAATTCGATACTGAATATCCCTTGTGCCTCGCGGGCCTCGCGGGCCTCGCGGGTCTGCCTGCAATCACATAATCCCGTACAATCTGCAGCACTACCCCCCAAGGAGAGTAGGAGAGTAGAGGAGAGGAGAGTAGAGACCTCGGCGACGGCAACGACGACTAGAGCCTAGGGGTAAGACTGTAAGACTGGGCCACCGGGGGGTCGACGACACAAACGCGCCATTGAAAGTCTTTGCGTCTTTGGGTCGTGTCAATCTGGTCAATCTGGTAACTTCCCCCTTGACCACTACCACCATCAACTTTATCAACCTCACCATTACACACACCCCCTTCATCGCACTCTCTCCCTCTCCCTCTCCCTCTCTCACTCTCACTCTCACTCACTCTCTCAATCACACTCCCTCCCTCCCGCTTCACTTCGCTTCCCCTTCTCCTCGGTTCCCATTTTCCTTCTACTCACCCTTTACCTTTTCCCCTAACCTCCCCATACCATTTCATCGCCCATCATGAGCGCCGACGAGAAGGTCAAGGACATTGAGCAGGTAAGTATCTACCATACTCGCCCTTCATACGGCGTGATGGGAGTGGAGGGTAGTCGAAAATCACAGGCAATATCCTGTATCCCATGCCTGTCACTGTTGCCATGTTGAAATTAGCCCCACGTCCGTGCAGGGGCTCAAATCGCGCCTTGCCGCGGGCCCGGACAGTGCCCATTTGCGCAAGAGGCGTGAAGAAGCATTGACACGTTCCTCATCGCCACCGTACACCTTCACGCACGCCAAAACCCCACACTCTCCCACTCACAACCCACACACTCTTTTCAACAGACTGCTGACGCTGCAGAACAACATGCTTGAGAAGGCCGAGGAGTGAGTTAGCCTCGCATGGCGCACCAAATGGGGGCGCACCGCTTGGCAGTCCCGCGTTGCCGCGCGCCGATCGCAGACGCCACTGATAGCATCGATCGCAACATGCTGACAACTTTTGCAGGGGCGGACAACCCGCCACTCGCCCTCAGCAGAAGAAGATTACCATCCCGGGTGTTGTCAGTGGGTATTGAGGCAGCTCAGCTCAACGGAGAGCAGATTAGTTGACTGCAGTCATCCCCATCTGGATGGCCTGCTCGATCTGCGTCATTCTTTACAACAGTGCGTGATTCGCGCCTGCGCCGCGCCTAACGAGCAGAATACGTCTTCTCCAACCTCGACTTCCCCTACCCCGTCTTCCTCACGACATGGCACCTGTTCTTCTCGGTGAGGCTTGGCCGGACTGGACTCATCACTAACCCCAGGCCATCGCCACGCGTGTGCTGCAGCGCACCACCACGCTCGTGGATGGGGCCAAGGACATTGAGATGACCCGCGAGCGCTGGCTCAAGACCATCCTGCCCATCGGCGCGCTCTTCTCCGGCTCCCTCATTCTTTCCAACTACGCCTACCTCACTCTGAGTGTCTCGTTCATCCAGATGCTCAAGGCGTTTAACCCCGTTGCTATCCTGCTTATCTCGTTTGCCTTCAAGATCCAGGACCCTAACGGACGTCTTCTTGCCATTGTGCTGATGATCTCAATCGGCTGTGCCTTGGGTGAGTGCTCATGATGGTGCAGGCGCGTGCGCGCAGATGAGACGGCGCGGCGGTCAAGATCTCCTTCAGGCTGCGTGCGCGCAGATGAGGAGGCGCGGTTGAGGACCTCGTCCTGGCGCGTGCGTGCAGATTACATGGCGCGGCGGTGCAGGATCTCGTCCGCGACGCGCTCTGAGGTGATACGAAGCTTCGTCGAACCTGCAACGACGTGTGTGTGACAGGCCTGGGCCTGGCTTCACCTCTGACGGAGCACTGGAGCTGGAGATGTGCTCCAAGGCGCTCTCGTCGAACTCGTCCACTCTTGCACCTTGTCATCTGCGCCGCAACACCATTGCCCTTAAGTCCAGTACTAATTCCCAGCCGCCTATGGTGAGGTCAACTTCGAGCTCTTCGGCTTCATCTGCCAGTGCGCTGCCATCGCCTTCGAGGCGTCGCGCTTGGTCATGATCCAGATCCTCCTCCACGGCCTCAAGATGGACCCGATCGTCTCGCTTCACTACTACGCCCCCGTCTGCGCGGCCATCAACCTCCTCGTCATGCCCTTCATCGAGGGCTTGGCACCGCTCTACGACCTCCACCGCGTCGGCATCCTTGTTCTCTTCTCGAACGCTGGTATCGCGTTCGCCCTTAACGTTGCCGCCGTCTTCCTCATCTCGGTCGGCTCGGGTCTCATCCTCACCCTTGCCGGTGTCCTCAAGGACATTGTGAGTTGCTTACAAGCAAAAGGGTACGCAACTGACACCAGCTCCTCATCTCTGGCTCCGTTCTTGCCTTTGGATCGGAGATTACCGCACTGCAAGTGTTTGGCTATGCGTGAGTGGCCGAGTGGCGCACATCGATGCGAGACTCATGTGACGCGGTTTGACGCGTGCTAACGCGCAGCATCGCCCTGGGCGGTCTTGTGACCTTCAAGACAACTGGTGGCAAGTAAGCTGCTGCCTTTTGTGTTACTAGATTAGATGCCGCACTCATGACGCGGCGTCTATTGTGGATCTGTCCGCACCGGCGTTTGCCGCATCGGAGCTCTCTAGATGAGCGATCGAGGAGGAATAGAGAACTCCGAGGAGAGGAGGAGGAAGTGGAGCAGAAGAGGAGGTGTGGACATAGAGGCCGCTGGAGAGCAGAGGACGGTACCGTGGTTGCTGTCCTCGTACACTCGTTATGATAGAACACTTGATTGCATCATGTCGTGGTTACTGTACGTGTTCGATGCGTTCGGAACGAGTGACGAGCGGGTGCACTGTCTGCTGCTTCCGTGTGATCTCGGTGAGGCACAGGTGAGGCCGCACTACTCCCCCATTCGTGAGTAATGGCCACTCACTCAGCGCTGTTTGACGGCCCCTCAACGACGACGTCAGCAAAAGCTTCGTACGACTTGGTTTGTTTATGGTTTATCCCTCAGTCCGAGGCGGGCCCCTGGAATATTTCTGTAGCCGCAAGGTGACCAGGTGAGCTGCTGAACATTGTGAAGTGGCTGGGCTGTGGAACAGGGGTGGGAACCTCTCTTGGCTTGGCCGGGCTGGCCGGGCTGGGTAATCTTGTGGCTTGATACGAAAGGCGGCGCTCCGTCTATTGGCAACGCGATAAAATACTCCCGCGTTTTTGTGCTTGGGGGTGGCGCGCGGATGGCAATGAGTGGGTGGTGGGCCCCGTTGTGTCGTTTGTACGGCTGTCCCGTTGTCGCCCCCCCCCGTTCGCGGCTTGTGCCGGAGCCCGGCCACCCCGGCCACTCCCCGGCATGGTCGGCATGTCGGGTTGCAATGAGTATCCGACCGAACCGTCACCTGTATCGCACCTGTATCGCCTGTACCACCCGGTCAATCTCGGACCGCTGTCCCCCAGTGACGCACCTCACATGCACCCATGCAAACCCCCCCCTGGCCCAACCTGGCCCAACGCTCCCGGGTCGGGGCGGGATTGATCCACCAAGACCTCTATTGTCCTCACCATGGTGCATGCATGGTCCGTACTAGCCCAGCTGGTTCAGCGAATGCACCAAGACACTCTGCCGAGGATCGACTATCGCTAGTCTGTCATCTGGAGCTTGGCTTTCAACGTAAAACAACTTGCAGATTCCAACTGCCTACTTGCTCTCATCATCATCCACTTGCCACTCACCAACTACATCTACCTACTCATCAACAACACGAGCGCGAGATCTCTGTCCCGCGCCCATCGCTGAATACAACACACCGAACTACGACGCAGCCTCGGCTACCTAATCTGTAAGTCGTCCCAGGTTCGGGCACGGATCACGGCGCACACGAGCATGAGCTCGAGCGGGAGCACACGACTGCCGATCAGTTATCGCGACAGGCGAGATGCACGCGAGGGGCCCGAGTGTGGGGCATGCTCCGTCGGACAGCGGTTGCACGCCGCTCGCCCCGTCGCTGCCCCGTCGCTGTGGCTCCCAGTGTTTCGCAGTGTCCCCAGTCTCGCATTCTATTCGTGTTCTGCGCCAGTTGCCAGCTTCTAGTGTACACTGCCTCCGGCTTCTCGTTGGCTGGTTGGCTACCTGGCCAGCTGGCCAGCTGGCTAGCTCCAAATCCCCCCTCCCCGCAAAGCGAACCGTGCTGACCACCGCGTACGACCGAAATATACACTCACCTCTCCCCACACTCATTCGTACCCCCTGCCTCACGACATACCCCGATCCTCCTCATCCGACCTCTCACTCCGCCGTCGTACTCGTCCTCGTCCTTGCGTTCTCTGCTCTGCTCCGCATCGCCTTGACCCATTCGAACATCTTAACACCTCACTCATCTCGACTACTACTTTTCTTACTCCGTCCTCGCTCATCACCTCCCAACTTGCGCGTGACTTGGCTCAACTCCACAGCCGGCTACCCCCAGCCTAACCCAGTCTCCCCCGGCAGTCACGTACCCGACCGCCGCCCAACTCTATATCTCTCCGCCTTCCCACCATGGCCGCCATCGTGCAGACCCAGTCGCCCCCGCCCCACATGGACCGCACAACTGAGCGTACTGGCCGGTATGAGCGCCCCTACTGCTCTCCGCGTCTGGCCCGCTCCCGCTCCCGCCCCAGACCCGAGGCCGTCAACCCCGCCACCCGCGAGTTCGCAACTGCCGTCGCGGACGTTGCCCGCGAGCGCAAGCAGCGCGCGGTGCTGATGGGCCTCTCGCCCCACTCTCCGGGCGGCCGCGACCGCGACGCCATCGAGTTCGTCGTCGACGTCCCTGTGTGGAGCATGGGATGTTTCTCTGGTGAGTATGCGATTGCCTGCCGCAGCCTGGAGTGGATGGGCGCTGCGGATTGCCGAGTCAATCGACATGGAACGCGGAGGCGGGGCGGGCCAACGAGTCTGGCCGCCGCGAAGGCGGTGTTCGTAGCGCTCGCTTGCTGTGTCAGGGAGCGTCCGCCGGGAGCTGCACGATGTGGCTAGCTGGCCTTTCGTCGTCGACAGCTAAACCCACCCGCACATCTCACACTACCGACGGCTATGCATAGGCACCGTGCGCCCCGCTCTTTCTTCTGAGCAGCGACGCAATCCCGCTTCCCGCACGTCTCCCCATGATTGCCCCACAATCACTCCAAATAGCAATAGAACCACAGCTGACATCCAGACCTCTCGACCATGCACGCACTGCGCGACAGCACGCTCCAGCACATCCACACCCTCATCGGCCACCTCGCCGAGGCGCACACCCTCATCGCCACGTACCGCATCCTTGCGCGCCGCCCGAACTCGTACGCATGGGGTTCGATCCGTCTTGCCCCGTCCCTGCTTGACGGAACCAACGTCCGAACCTCGCGCCGCACCAGTTTCGTCAAAGCGGAGCCCTCGCCTCGCTCCCAGCGCTCCCCGAGCACCGAGTGCGCAGTAATCAGCGACGACGAGCACACCATCACCGAGGAGCCCGGGACCGGTGTTCCCCACCGCCCCGCTCCCTTGAAGCATGCCGCTACTGCGCCAGTCGTCGTGCCAGGATACGTGGCCGAGGAGGGCGAGGACGAGGACGAGGAGCAGGCCGCAGAGGAGCTCGTGCGCTCCGAAGTCCTGAAGCGGGGGTTGAAGGAGGGCTCGTCGTTTGTCATTGCCATCCGCGAGCAGCTCACCTTGGTCGTCGTGTAATCGTCCTTAACCATCGGCAAAACCCTATCAAGTGTCATCAACTGCCAGACTGCATCACGAGCCCCAAGAAGTTATCGCGCAACAGGCAACCAACCCACAACAGCCCCTCCAGGTCACTAGACGCCGTCGCCAGACGCTGAAGCGCGCCGGCGCATGTACCACCACTTTGTACCGACACTGTACCGTTTTGTAAATGCATCTGCTAAGAGATAGAGCGAATGAGCGTGCAAAAGGTAATTTGCGATGTGTTTGCAAACCAAGCAGTAGCTTTCAGCTAATCCATGGGGGAACACCGTTGTACTTCCTGAGCTGGGTTTGGCGACGCGGTATGAGCCGAAGAGCGGCGTTACGCAGGAGCAACGCTGCTATGCTTCGACGCCACCGCCACCCCTTCTATCCCTCTCAATTGTCTGCATCCCTGCGGCCGCGGATACGGCTGTGTTTGTCTCGGCCAGCGACACCATGTTGACGTTGATGAACGTTCCTCCTCATGACCTTTGCATGCCGATCTCAAACGTGTTCATTTCCTCTTTGTCCTCTGTTCGTAATTTCCTACTCCTCGCCATTCCTCTGTTGCGCGAGGCCCCCTTGTCTATCCTCTGATTGCGACTGCTCCTCCCACCTCCGTCGTCTCCGAATGCGCCCCGTTGAACGCGTGCTCTGCGCCATGCTCTGCGCCATACTCTGCGCCACATATTGATCACAGCAAGCAGGCACGCCTCGTCGTTCATGACGCTCGTTCTGTCCTCGTGACCTATGCTTCTCACGCCTGGATGGCATGGCCATTTACCTATCTTGGCAGGACTATCTTGGCAGGACTGGTATACGTTCGTCAGATCGCGAGATCTCGCACGCAACGGCTTGCCTGCACTCCCCAATCTTCGAGCCTGGAAAGAGGCCTTGACCCAGGACCACTCTGCCACACTTTAACGCAAACGTAACTCATCTGACGTGCAGCCCAACTTTGGGGTACAGGCTGGCGGTGGAGGAGTGGAAACCCAGGGATGTCGGACGCGGGACGCGCAAAACACGTCTTCTCCTGGCCAAGTGCCTGGAGCCCCTTGCCAGCGCCTCCGGAACTCACTCTCGCTAACATGTTTGGTCGACTTTGTACGACGCGCTCTTGCCTGAGGATACGGCATGCTGTCGACTCGCTGGCAAACAAACGCGTTGCTTGCTGACGACGATGTTTCTGTTGCACTGCACTCCATCTCATCCGTTGACTTACTTTGACCGGCAGACGGCCGACTTGACTCTACTTCGACTGTGTTATATCCTCTTCGCGGCCCCTCACGATGGCCGTCATCGCGCGCCAGGCGCCAAACCAGCCCAACCAGAACCAGCCGAATCAGAATCAGCCTGGGCAGAACCAACCCAATCAGCCTGGGCAGAATCAACCTGGCCAGAACCAACCTAACCAGCCTGGTCAGAACGGCCAGAACGGTGGCAACGGCAACGGCAACGGCAACAGTAACAATAACAATAATAACAACGGCGGTAACGGTGGTAACGGAGGAAATGGAAACAACAACAATAATGGCGGAGGGAACAACAACAACCGTCCCGCAGGCAGCACCAACGGGAACAACAACAACCCCGGCAACAACGAGAATAACGGACAGAATGTGAACCGCCCCAACACCGACAGGCCCAACCAGAATAACCAGAACAACAACGACCACAACAATAATAATGACAACAAGGACAAGGACCCGAAGCCGGCCGGGAATCAGGGAGCGGACGCTCCGAGCCGTTCAGTCATCTGTGAGTCACTCGAGCATCGCTTCTACGCCAAGCGCTGACCACAGACCTGACGACATTCCCCCCTGACTTCCCAACCGGCAACGCGCGGGTACAGAGCGTGGACTCTGGAGCGCGCGGCTACGTCGTGATCAAGGACAGCAAGCTCGGCGACAACAGTGAGCTCCATGGTCTTCCACAACTGACGCCCCAGTGGTGCTGTTCGCCATGTGCGTCACCTTCTTCTTCGTCTTCTTTTGGGCCTTCCTCAAGTGCACGGCATGGCATGAGCGCCGCAACGCCCGCAACGCCGTCGACACCATGATCACAGACGCAACGCGTTGGGGACCGGGCCCCCCCGTCCCGGAGAAGCGCTTCCATCCGCCCTCTGCCCGAAACTTGCGCGGGCCTGCATACACGAAAGCCTCTAATCGGCCCCACACGCCCTCTCCGCTCGGATCGCCCTGTTCGTCGCCGGCCTCAACTGCCTTCCCCCGTTTTACGGGGAATCCACAGACCCATCCTGCCCCGTCACAGCGGCAGTATCGCCAGCAGCATGGACAACATCTGTATCCCCCCAGCCCTGCATCTACGGCGTCCACGCCGTCGTCTCCGCCGAGTCCCCATATTAGGTCGGCGCGAAAGCCCGTCCCCGCGCGTCCCGTTTGATGAGCTAAATGGAAAGCGGCGGCGAGACTGTACAATAGTAGATGTATTATAGCAGTATCGGCCAAGGGGTTAGGCTGCCATAGTGTGCTTTGTGTGCGTTGTGTGAGGTGCGTGAGTTGCGTGAGTTGTTGTCGTTGCTCAAGGTGAATGCCTGTTGCCGTAACCTGCCGGGTAATACTGAGGATAGGCCATTAGGCAGAGTTTGTATTGATTGACCTAAAGTGTATTATTGTGGGTCCACGTGGAATCTGATTCCGTCGGTGATCGCGAGCTCCCGAGCTCGCGAGCCTGGCCCTTTGTTGTTGCTTCCTCTCGTCTTTAGCCGTCCGGAGTACGCCGCAGTTGCCCCGCAGTCCTCCTGCCTTCCCTCGTCCCCCCCCTTCCCTTGCCTGCCTTCCTCGCCTTCCTTGCCTTCATTGCCCCCCTCCCAGGTATACTGCGCACCCACCCAGCCAGCAACCACCCAGCCCAATTCTCCCATCCACTCACTCCCTCAATCCCTCATCACCGCCTCACTTCACTTCACAACACATCACTCTTACACTCTTCCACTCTTACACTCCATTTTCTTGTGTCTAATCATCCCTCCTCTCTTGGATCTGTACATCTACACATCTCACGGACTCTAACGCTCACGAATCCAATGTCTGCAAAGGACGTGAGTTGATATAAACTGCGAGGGCACAACTGACGGCAGTACTACCACGGTGGTGGCGGGTGAGTATTCACAGCACCCTTAATGGCAATCAAAGCCGAGGACAAGCAACACGAGCGGGCGGTGAGAGCTATGCTCGACCACATGGTGACGCCGCGCACACTGTTTGCGGCGTGCTCAATGCGCGGCTGTCGGAGTCTGGCGGACGCGAGGCAACCAAACGCGAACCAGACCATCGGAGAAGTGTGACACACGAGGGGAGCGAGCCGAGGCCTAAGAAGCAACCATGCCGCCGTCCCCAGTACAGGGCAACACGGCGCACCGCGTATAGCCCCGAATACATATTTCAGGCTAGTTACCAACTGGCCGGAGGCGTCGCCGCACTGCATGTCATGTCCACGGACCGCCCGGCACGTCCAATGGCGCGCCCGTGCAGTGCGTGCATGCCGTTGGGCATGACTTGCTGTCGTCACCGCGTCTCTCGATGCGCGGATTCCGCGTCGCCTGATTGTCCTCTGGTGTCACCTCGTTGTTGGCTGCCCCCCCAGAACTCCGACTGCTCCGATGGCATTGACCGATCCATTGTCTCACCCCATCATCGTTCGATGTCCGCTTTCATCCCCTGATTCTTTTGATGGCCACCACTGACATCAGCCCCCAGTACGGCGGACAGCCTGGGTACGGAGGGCAGCCGCAATACGGCCAGCCCCAGGGCGGGTACTACCCCCCTCCGCCACAACAGAGCTACCAGCAGCCAGGGCAGTAGTGAGTACACCGGGTCGCATTTCAGACGGATACGCGTCGTCCCAACTCGGATCCATTCTGCATATGCTCGTCATTTCGCTCCGCATCGATAGGGCTCGGTGTCTCCAGATCGACATTGAGGCGGTGCACTGCCAAGCAGGGCCTCTCATCGGCCTTGGCATCGGTCATTTCCTCAGTGCTCCCAATCTTTCGGACACTGCTGACAGTAGCTACCCCCAGCCGCAGCCCCAGCAGGTCTACGTCCAGCAGCCGCCCCAACAGAAGGGCGGCGGCGGTGGATGCTGCACGGCATGCTGCGCGTGTCTTGCCGCAAGTGAGTAGCAACAGTCGAGCTGAACACTGTTTGCAACGCTAACCCCAGCCATCTGCTGTTGCTGTGCCGGCGACATGCTCTTCTAAACAGCAAGCGAGCAAACAAGATATCTCTCACGCTGCGCCACGCTTTGTGCGCTGCCGCGCGGCGCGCATCACGTATCCGTAGACTGCCGTTTTGTCTCCGTATCGTACCCTGACCTGTCCGCAGACCGATTCTCCGCCCGAACCTGCTAGTGTAATGGGTTTGTTAGACATGCTTGATGAAACTGTTTCCGTCCAGTTGCGTCGCGTCGAGAACGTAGTCGAGCGGCTTTTCTCTCCTCGTGCCTCGGCAATTGGTGCTTCTCACATGGTCTTGTCCAGAACCGCTCGATCTCCAGTCGACTCTCAGCATTCCCCCTGCGAGGCTCATCCTCCCGTGCACCCTCCACCAGGACACGCCATCCAGCCCTGTTCGAGATATTGCATGCTTCTCCCAGCGCCAAGGCGCGACCTACAATCGTCACTGCTTCAAGCTCTCAAGGCGGGCACGAGCATCCTCATACCCTAGCCTTGAGTCAGTTCTTCTTGGTGCGGCAGATCTCGATGAACTCGGGCTTGAGCGAGGCACCGCCGACAAGGAAGCCGTCGATGTCCGGGGCGGCACCGAGGTCGGCGCAGTTCTTGGCGTTGACAGAGCCGCCGTAGATGATGCGGGTGTTCTCGGCAACAGCCGGGGACACCTTCTCGGACAGCCACTTGCGCAGGTCGTGGTGGACCTCCTGCGCCTGCTCCTTGGTCGCGACCTTGCCGGTGCCGATGGCCCAGACGGGCTCGTACGCGATGACGACGTTACTGCTGTCAGCGGCGATAAAATAGAGCCTGGCTTGAGGGGGCCTAGCTAGCCCAACCCTGTTCCAGACTGCTCCGTACTCACGCCCAGTCCTTCTCGCCGATCTCGTTGGCAATGGCCTGGAGCTGGCCACAGCACACGTCGTTGGTGATGTTCTTCTCGCGCTGCTCGAGGGTCTCGCCGATGCAGGCGATGACCTTGAGGCCGGCGCCGAGAGCCGCCTTGACCTTCTCGCCGACGAGCTTCTCAGTGTCGCCGAAGAGGGCGCGGCGCTCCGAGTGGCCGAGGATGACCCAGGGGATGCCGGCGTCCTTGAGCTGCTCGGGCGAGATCTCGCCGGTGAACGCGCCCGAGGGCTTGATGTAGGCGTTCTGGGCGGACACCTCGACGGGGGGCTTGATGGTCTTCGAGACCTCGACGAGGTAGAGCGCGGGCGGGGCGATGACGACCTCTGCGGGGTTAGCGGGCTGGGAGCACGGTGAAGCTCGGCTGTGTTCGCCAGTTGGGGAAATGTTAAAGTTTGGGAGGAGGACATGGTCCCCAGCGGGAGGAAGTTCCCAACGTCTCGAAGACTGCTCTCACGCTCATCGCTGTTCCACAATTCCCGGGCCCCTCATTCCCATACACACACCCGTTCGGCACTCACCGTTCGAGCCGTCAAGCTGGGCGTCGTTGAGGCCGTCAACGAGCTCCTTGATCAGCTTCTGGGAGCCGTTCATCTTGAAGTTACCGCTGCAGGTCAGCCGGAACAATGTCATTCATAGCGGCAGCGCAAGCAATGGGTGCCACGCCGACTGCCCTCCGCTTCACGGCATGCTGGTCGCTCTGTGCTCGTTACCGACGTACCCGACAAAGAACTTGCGCGCCATTTTGGATGTATTTGCTGGATTTGGTTGAGGGTGAGAGTCAAAGATCAAACTGAATGACTCGGTGAGCTGGCAGGAGGTGAGGTCGCATGGACGCGGCTGACCTCATAGCGTCCGGGGTGCCGCCCCACAACGCCGGCGGAACGCCCTGTCTTGTGCCCATGCTTCGGGCAATCGCGGAACAGATCCTCTGATCCGACCAACCCCGACTCGGTGTGGGGTTGTCCGTCGGACCATGACCATACGTCTTCCATGCTTGGTATACGACGACCATGCGAGGGGTTACTCATACATGACTGCGGACAAGTACAACTGAAGGGCGTATGTATACAGCTAACACCGCTCAAACACGCGGAAAAGGTCGGGGAGATTAGCCACCTGGCTCACGTCGGTGGTCATGCTGCGCGGCCACAGGGTACGCCGGAAGGAAGGGAACAGGACGTGCTCGACCTGCCATGCCTGGTGCGATGCGTCTTCCTTCGCTGCCTCATCCTCGCCGTCGCCGTTATCGTCGAACGGGCGGGGAGAGTAGAAGAAGGCGAGCTCGCGGAGGAAGGTTTCGAAGCATTCCTTCTCCGATTCCCAGTCGACGCGCGTTGCGAGGCAGAGGAGGAAGTGCGGCAGGCGGTCCAGGTTTGGCGTGTATCCCCGGAGGAGCAGGGGAAGGCTCTGCACTGCACCGGTGGCCGAGAAGCCGAGGGAGAAGTACTCGTCCACCATGTCGCGTTTGGACAATAGGAGCGCAGTACATTTCTGATGTCAGCGGTGTCAGAAGGGGGGCGTACCTTGACTACTTCGTCGACGGTTAGCCCATTCTCCTCGATGCCCGGTTCGTCGGCAGCAGCGAGGAGGAGCAGGTCGGCTAGCTGAGGTGCCGGCTCTAAGTGCAATCGCCCAAGGGCGCCGAACTGCCGTAGCGCTAGCTGGTAGAAGTGTTCGTCACTGTTATGGTCAGCGATATCCCCCGCAAGACCCACCCAAGGGCAGCGTGGTTGACGAGCAGCAGCCGTGTCTGGTGCTGGATTAGGGACAAGCACATGGCGCGGTCAACGAGGCCCACAAAGGCATGCTTTGCCATTGACTCTGTGAGGTCTGCTGTCAGCTGCGGAGGTGGATGAGGAGCTCACCTGGGCTCGCGCGCTTCTTCACCGCCCTCCTGAGCTCCTGAATACTGGAGAACTCGCACACGCTTTCTGGGATATCTCTTGCGGCTGTGTCGTCCTGCGCCGCGTTCCACAGTGGCGTGTCCTCGTCCAAAAGAACGATATCATCGTCCCCGGCAACGTTCCGCCGCTTCGCGGGACGCTGGCTGTACCCCGAGATCTGGGATGGCGCGGCCACCGTAATCATTGAGTCGAGAGTCCGATTGGCGGGGTCCATGCGCACTTTGTAGTTGGGCGCGGGCTTTGGCCGGCTTGTCTGTGTGGAGTCACTGCGCTTGTCTAGCCCGTCGGCACCAGGTAGCATTGTCTGGCGTGAGTTGAGGACAAGTGTGTATCTCACCTGCACGGTGAAGCTGCGCGAGGTATTGGCGCCAGATAACGCCGTCTCGACCGCGTTGACAACGGCGTCGATGATCTCGTCTTCGTGCAGGAAGTGAACCTCCGACTTGGTGGGATGGACATTGACGTCGACGTTCTTTGGGTCGAGCTCTAGTGCGAGGTAGACGAATGGCGAGGCGCCCTTGGGCAGGTAGGTCGTGTACAGACCGTCGATTGCCTTCTTAATCTTGGAGCTTTCCACCAGGCGATCTGGAGTCAGCTGTTGTCTCGTTGGACCGAAGCGGACTTACTGTTAATGAATAGCAGCCACCCGCCCTTGCGTGCCCAGTTTGAGTTGGCGTTGCTCACCCAGCCTTTGACGCGTCCACAGAGCTTGGCGGGAAAGACGGTCTCGGGAACCTCGAGCAGCTCGGACGCCAACGCTGTTGTGTACAAGAGTCCAATGTTGGCCTTGGCCGTCGATCCCGCACTCGTCGACACATCCGGTAGCGCGCTCCCAGCCTTTTTGCACACCCACGCCGCGTGGGGGTTATGCACAGCATACTTGGTTACCACGTCGAGAATACGCGCATACTCGTCCGAAGCCGACCGGAACGCCCGCTTCCGCAAGGGCATATTGTGGAACATGTCCGCCGCGTATATCACAGTGCCGTCGTTGGCGGCTGTGGGACGCGCGTCGCCCTTGAGCACGCCGTCGGCATACTGCGCCCTGTCGTCAGTGGGTGTTGATCTGGCTCTGGTACCACCCACTTCCATCCACACGAATCTGAACGCGTCTTGGTCACGACCTCGAGGTGCGAGCAGTAGGAGATACTCGCGAGCGCCTCTCCGCGGAAGCCGTACGTGGCGATGCTCTGCAAGTCCTCAAACGCGCTGAGTTTGGACGTTGCATAGCGCTCGCACAGAAGCGGAAGATCGGCTCGCTGGAGTCAGACCCGCACCGTGACGCGTCAAGCTCACGTTGATGCCCTGCCCGTTGTCGGTGATCTGGAGGAGCTTAAGACCTCCCTCCTTGACAGTGATCTTGATAGACGTCGAGCCGGCATCGAGTGAATTCTCCATAAGCTCCTTGACGGCGTTGGATGGTCGGTGAATAATCTAGGGTCAGAATGCGGATGGGTTGAGTCAGCCTACCTCGGCGGCGGCGATACGATTGACAACATCGGCGGTGAGCTTGCGGATGGGCTTGGGCCCTGCCACGACCGCGTCGCCGACGTCTGTATCGACGTCCATTTGTGTCAAGCAGTTGATTGTGGTATTGTGAATTGCAGGGAGGTCTGTTTACAGAGTTGTCAAGGTTTATTATTGACTTTGTCTGGCCACCTGAGCCTGAAGTGCCAGATTCAGGCTCCGGATTCTCACTCACGAACCCTCACCGAACTCACTCCGCCAGGTTTCCCACATCGTCCTCTTCACCATCACCATCTCCCTCATCATCATCTGCTCTATACATTCATAATGGCTGATCGAGGCCGCACTCCCCGCGGCCGAGACCGCAACAACGACCGCCAACTCGGCGCGCATCCACGCGTAAAGCACTCGATGCGCAAGAGTCCATATCTAGTCTCGCTTATATTCTTGCTCGCAGCAACAGCGCTCACTCTCCTCAACATCTATGTAGGGCTCCACGCCACCGCATTCTACTGACTCCAGGTCGCCGATCTTGTGCGTGTGCGCATCCGCTCGCCTGCCCCGATCTCCTATGAGACAAAGTATGCATCCCACCCACGCCATGACGACGCTGACTGCAAAGGTACGGCCTATACCAGCGCTGCACGCGGTCACTGCCCAAGCCCAAGCTCCTCCTCCCCGCCAACGGGCCATTGCTTACTCCCCTCGACGCCCCCGTCGCGGACCTCAACCCACAAAACGCATGGGGCCCTGTCAAGCGCGGTCCATGGGAGTGCGAGTCGTTCCCCACCCGGTACGTGATTCTCCGCCCACCTACCTGAATCTCGGTGCGAGGCCGCAATTTACGGCCCGCACGTGGATTACTCGCCCTCGATGACTCGCCCATGACGATTCGCTGACCACCAGCTCCGAGTGTGCAGAGTTCGGCGAGGGCTTCTGCGTCCTTTGGAGCACTGCAGGCTACGCCGCCCAGCTGGCGCTGGTGCCATGCTTGTTCGCTTTAGTGTCATTGCTTTTCATCTTCCTCCACCGAGGTGAGTATGACTTGGCGTCCAACGACGTCACAGACCACGGTGCCGTGGCTGAGGCTGACACCCCTTCGCAGGCCAACGCACCGCGCGTGCCCGCGCCCGCCGGAAACAGTGGAAATTGGTGTCCGGCGCCATGCTAGTCCACTGTCTCCTGCAGGCTGCATCCATCGCTTTAATCGTGCGAGCATACTGGTCCGACGAGCGATTTGAGCGCGGAGCTCATCTCGGTAAGCACCACGTGGCGTTCGAACCGAGACTGACACCAGCGCGCTCGTTCTGGTTCGGGCTTATCGCAGCGCTCGTTTCTGGGGTCGCGTTCGGCTTCCTGACTTTCACCGGCATGGCCGCGCGGCGTGGCGAGCCATGGGCCGCAGGCCGCTCGGCAAAGCAGGCTCGCAGGCACAAGCGGACAAACTCCGGCCGCGTGATAACGGTCCCGGAAGGCTCCCACATTCCACCGAGCCAGATCGTCACCGTCGGAGAAGTCGTCGCGGCTGCCGAGCACGACGCCGCCGAAGTTGACGAGCACACCTCCCTGCTCGCGGCGTCAACGGGCCAGGCAGCCGGGGGAGGCACCACGAGGGCCACTGACATGGCATGATGTGCCTGGCCACGATCCACTTTTGTATCAGTAATAATATAGAGATTGATGTGGGCGCTAAGATGCGTGTTTTGCTTTGTGCGACCATTCTCAGCGCACACTGTGACTGTTCTAGAAGTACATGCAGCAAACTGACTCCTCTCACGTGAAAACATCCTCCATGCATTCCTCACTCGCCACTGCTAAACAAGGTTGCTAAAAACAAAATAAAACCGAAAGTCCAGAAGCCGAGGTATCCAAGGCCAGAGAATTAACTGTAATGCCGGAGTGGGTGGGAATAAGGGATGTGAGAATACCATTCCGGATGCTAGGTGGCACTTAGAGGAGGGCGGCGACGCCGGCGACGAGGGCAACGACACCAGCGGGGACGACGAGGGCGCCGGCGGCACTCTTAGCACCGGTCGCGGCACTCGAGGGAGCGGGAGCGGAACCCGAAGCACCCGCCGCACCGGAAGCACCGGCGGGCTTGGCGCTGCCACCGGCGGCAGCGGCACCGCCAGAGCCGGAAGCGGGAGCGGGAGCGCCAGACTGGGCGACAGTGGGAGCGGCCTTGTCGGTAGCAGGCTGGAAGGTGCCAGTAGCAGCCTCACCGCCGCCGGTGGCGGTCAGGGTGGGGGCCTGGTAGTTGCCGGCGCCGGTGGGCGACTGAACGAAGGTGGTGAAGGCCTGGGCGGCACCGGCAAACGACTGCTGGCCACACGACTCGTTGAGAGCCTTGAAGTCGGTGAGGCCGGTACCGGAGTTGCCGTTGGCGCTGTTGCACGACGCGCAGTTGTAGATGTTGGCGAGGTAGCCGGCATCGCACTGGCACGCGACGTCCTTGGAGTCGCAAGTGTCGAAGGCGCAGGCGAATGCGCACGACTTGATCTGCTTGGGGCAGTCGGCCTGGGTCGAGGTGAGAAGGGAGCCACTATCTGTTAGCCAGGCACGTTTCATGGACGCAAGCGATGGAGATATCAAGGCGACGCGGACGCCATCTCCAGTCCGCGACGCGTCCGGCGATCATGATCCACAGGATGTCCACTCACAGAGACTGGGCATTGTTGCTAGTCAGGCAGGTTGCGCAGCCCGAGGCGTCCGAGGGGAAGGACTCGCAGAAGCAGCCATAGACGGCAGTGCCGCCCTGGTACTGGTTCTGGCAGAGGAAGCTGGCGTCAACAACAAGTTCACGGAGGAGACGACGAAAGGTTGTCGAGGAAGGAAGGAAGGGAGGCGACTGTACTCACGACGCCTGGATGGTCTGCGCGCACTGCTGGGCACAGGCCTTGGGGATGATGTTCCAGTCAGGGGCCGACTGGGCGTTGGCGACGGCGAAGAAGATGGCAGCGGCGGTGATGGCGAGCATTATGATGGCTTATGTTTGCGTGTAAAGGGATGAGAGAGAGTGTGAGAGTGAAAGACGCGAAAGAAGGTGATGAGAGCGAACTGGAAATGGAGAGAGTGTGAGAAGGAGAAAGGAATGAGAGAAAGAGAAACAATGAGAATGATAGATGAGAGGGGGGGTAAAGAAGTAAGAAGTAAGAGAGAAGAGAGAAGAGAGAAACGGTGATAGCCAGCTAAAGGTGACTAGACCCGGGGGCCGTGGGACTGGGGGGGAGGAAGGTCGAAGGGAGCCTGGGGGGGGATGGGGACCCGGGGACCCATGGTGGGGTTGTTTGTTTGTAGTATTATCCCAAAGGGGACGATCAATAGATCAATAGGCCAAGGCAAGGCAATCATGAATGACTCCCTTAGTCCCCTTCCTTCTTCCTTACAGTACATTGACAGTCGAGGTCACGAGCAAGTTGCGAGCAGAGCAGTGAGCAGTCAGAGACTTCAGAGCAAGTTCAGTACTTGATGTGCTGTACTAGTCCACAAATACTAACCCAAGGTTCAGCTAGAGTACAAGTTGTACGTACAGCTTACCCAAACTCGGAAAGTGGGCGTCGGTACTCACAATTATCTTCGTTGAAACCCTCAGGCACAATTATGTTTGATTGAATACCCCATTCCACAGGTCATGAAAGAAATCCTAGAATGCCTTCGAGAACAAGTCGAAGGAGCGCAGAGGCCCAAGATAGGAAACACAACCCACAGCCATCGCAACGTACTCCACTCCCGGTCGTACCAATTGCTTCTGGAACATAACGCCACACTGCCTGATAAGGTCCTCACTGCAGCCGAGGCGTCCTTTAGTGTTCCACACAGCCAAATCCCTCGCATCCAGCCTTTCGTCCAGGAGGCCTTCTTTACTCCCGCTCAGCGCGAATCTCAAAGCCCGTACAGCAACCCTGTGCACAACGTCAGTGAAGACTGTAATTCGATAATGGACAGGGAAGCGAAGAAACGTACAGAGAGCCGTATTGAATGTCAGGGAGGGGCGGGACAGACGCGTCGACCTCATGAGTGCACAGAGCGGGGCGCACCTACGCACGTGTCCGTACGCTCTGCATCACGCATCACGGAAAGCGAACGAAGCGTCCAGTCGGTCTTCGATGGAGGCCCTGAAGTTCTCCCGACGCCTTGACGACGCCACAAGGCTTCAGTAGGCCTCTTGCTGCTACCAGGATTGGCATGCCGGCTTGCATGCCGGCTGCATACCGAGACAACCCGATGTGAAGCGCACTACGGCCATCGCGGCTCTGAAATGGTTCTGGAGGTTGGCCCTTGCGCCGTGCGCAGAAAGACAGAGCCATCACATGCATATGCGCGCCTGGCAGCTCTGCCTACCGCGGCCACTGGGCTCGCCTGCGGCTCAAACTCATACCGGCCACCAGAGAATGCCGCAGACCCCGTGTGTCGAATCGCAAGGGACGCTGTCGTCGAGTATTTAAATGCTTTAGAGCAGCTAGAGCAGAGTGGAATCGGTGTTTGGTGGAGACTGGCGATGACGCATTCGTATTGGTGGTGATGAAGACGCGTCGTTGGGTGCCTCACGTGAGTAATGCCGCGGCGATAACTGAAGCACGTGTGGGATTGGGGTGATTGGGGTGATCGACAGCCAGTTATTTGTAGGATGATTACGGGGCTGGAAGCGTGGAGGCGTGGAGGCATGGAGACATGGTGAGAGGATATTTGATTCCGCGTTTTGATGTGCCTGAGTGGAGGGGGGATTTGATTGAATATATTAACTAGTCGTTAAATTACCAGAGGGCTCAAGAACGAGAGAAAAAAGAGGGAGAGTCGTCGCCTCGTCTCCTTGCCGCCCACCCAAAAATTACCTCCCACCCAAATCAGCCCCTCTTATCTCAATCCCGCCTCCACCCCAGTCCACCCCAGTCCACCCAAGTCCACCCAGGCCAACCTCCCACCCAGGCCACCCAGGCCAACCACAGTCTCAACCATCCCCTTTAGCCGGTGGAGGTAGTCCAGTGACTCTGACATTATGTCAAAACTCATCCTCCTACTCGACACTGGTACTTCAGGTCTAGTACGTCGAACAGCAGCAAAGCAACTAGCAGACGTCGCACTCAAGACCTTTACTCAACTCCCTCCCGATGACGCTTGGCCAGACGCTTTGGAAACAATAGCAAAACTCATCCCCCTCCTCCGATCACGCTCATCCGAAACTCGAAATGCAGCAGCTCATGCACTCGGCCTCGTCGCTCAAGTCCTTCCACAATGGGAAGGTTCCCCACCAGATGAGCCACAACCCATTACAGGCGTTGATGCTCCCTTTGACGTGGCGGCCACCGTCGCCACCAATGACCCACTGCTCGCATCGGCAGGGCGAGAGTACGTCGCAAAGCCAGGCAGAGCAGACCGTGCCAAGAGCCGCAAGGCCATGATGGGCGCTGTGGGTCTTGGAGGCGGGTTGGATATCGGCGGCGACATGGATAAAGTCCTCGACGATGCCGACGACTCAAAGGAAGGTGTAACGAGTACCCCAGCAACGCCGGGCCCGCCACCCGAGAACATCTTTGAGGGCCTGTCAGCGCGCCAGATCGCCATGCTCAAGAGGAAAAAGGGGAACAACCTTGTGGATGAAGCGAACAAGATGCGGAGGCTAAACAACAAGAACGACAGCGGGTCACAGGAAACAACGCCGAAGAGCACGCCCAAGACCACCCCACACGCCACACCTCCGCCAGACGTCAAGGCCGAGCCGGAGGACGTCAAGCCGGATATCAAGGGCGAAGCCGTCATCATTGATCCAGGGAAAAAGGGTGGTGCTGTCGAGCCCACGGACGCTGCCAAGGTGTTGACTCTCGACGCGCGCGGACACAGCCCGTGGTCAGCGGTCGTCGTTGAGCTTGCCTCCGCCCTGACTGACCCTGCTTGGGAGGCCCGACATGGTGCAGCAATGGGCATCATGGAGGTCATCCGCGCCACCGGAGCCCACATCGGTGCAGGATACCCGGGATTCTGCCTTGCGCTTGCTCGGCGCCTCCTCACTCTCCTCGCCCTCGATCGGTTTGGCGATTTCCTCGGCGACACAGTCATGGCACCTGTCCGCGAGACGGCAGGCCAAGCTCTCGGTGTCTTATTTCGCTACGAGACGGATCCAGAGTCGGCCGAGGTCCACGGCGCTCTTGTCAGCATGGTCAATCAGCCTTGGGCGAAACGCGGGAAGCTGGCGGAGGGCTTGCCAAGTTGGAAAAAGTTCGCCTGGGAATTGCGACATGCTGGTCTGCTCGGTCTCAAGTACGAGGTGGCTCTGCGTGACCCCACTCTTATTGTGCACGACGTGGTAGCTTGCGTCATCCTCGCCCTCGGTGATCAGGACGACGATATTCGCTCCGTCGCAGCTTCGGCCCTGCTACCCATTACATCGACACTCGTGACCATTCCGGAACTGCCCTCTGTAGTTGAAACACTCTGGAACTGCCTTGGGCAAGGTACCGACGAGCTAGGGAGCAGCACTGCCGCTGTCATGGACCTCCTCGGTGCCATGCTGCAGTACGACGAGGTCATTGCCCTGATGGCCCAGAGCAATGACAGCCATGCCCTCATTTCCCGCATTTACTCCTTCATCCGCCACCCAATCGCCACAGTGCGACTCGCCGTCGTCAAGGCGCTTCTGGTGCTGCTCTCAGTGCAGGCACTTCCACGAGACTGGGTCCGCGCCGACGTCTTGTCACTGCTCTTCCAGAACTTGGTTTTGGAAGACCGCGCAGAGATTCGCGACGTGACGTTCCAAGCGTTCGCGACGGCTGTTGCGAACACGGACCTCGACACCACTGTCGGGCCCAATATCGAGGATTGGTACGCAATTGTCATGACGCCAGTTGGCTCCCCACTGGATCAGTCCCTGTTTTATGGTCGTCGGCCACGGGGTCACGATGTCGACAAGGCAATGTTTGCTGGCGATATGGCCCTTGTGTCAACTGACACCGTGCTCGAGACGCGCATTGCCGCCGCCAAGGCTTTGGCTCTGCTCAGACGCTACCAGCACTCGTTCGACGACGTAGCGCTCATCAAACATTATCTGGCAACCGCGTGCGCGCACCAGATCTTCATTAGCTCCACGATTGTTCGCGAATGGGCACTCGACTCTCAGGAGTCGGCACGTGCGTCTGGCATCGATTCAGTCGTTATGCCTCTTCTGGCTCCGAGAGCCACATACACCGAGATGTCGACCATGCTCACGCGGGTACACGCCGAGGTCCGCGCTCTGTTCTCTGCCTTCACCACAGAAGGCAAGGTCAAGAAGGACAGAATCCCCGACCTGCCCAGTCGGGTGGACCCTCTTGGCGGTGCCGACGCGTTCACCCTCGACACGGCGCGCCGCGCAATTGGCCCCACATTCGATGCGCTTACAGGTCTCGTCAAGACCAAGGCCGCGCTCGCCAACCTGCGCGACAGGCAGAAGAAGGTCTTGGCAAGCGTAGGCTACTTTGGGGCAATGAAGGAGCGTCTGGACGTTCAAGTTGCCGCCTCTGTGGCGGGCGCTCTTATCGCTCTGGGCACGATGCCACCCAAACTTGGTCCGGTAGTCAAGGCCGTCATGGACGCGATCAAGAAGGAAGAGTCGGAGCTGCTACAAACTCGTGCTGCTGAGTCGGTTGGCGCCCTCATCGCCCTCTGCTGCTCGCCCGACTTTACTCTCCCCGTCAACCCGACCGACAAAGTGCTCAAGAATCTGTTCACCTTCCTCAACTCGGACGTCAGCGTCACACCCGTCTTCTCGCTCAACACGGACGGAATTCTCAGCCTCAAAGACGCCCCGCCGCCACAGCAGACAAAGAAGGGCGTCGTCGCTCCAGAGGAGACCGAGGAGCAAATGGCGTCGCGAATTATGCGTCGCGGAGCTCTGGGTGCACTAGGTGCCATTGCCCGTCGCTTTGGCGCTGAGCTTTTCACTGTGGTGCCCAAGTTCTGGGAGGGTCTTAGTGCCGCTCTCCAAATGGCTAATTCGGACGTGGCGACACTCGATGCTCGTCTCGCACCCGAGGGACAGCCAACAAAGGGCCAGGATCTTGTCGACACGCTGACATCGCTCCGCCTTGTTGCGCCCCAGCTCGATCCGGCATTGTATCAGCAAATCAGCAGCCTCTTCCCATCACTCATCATTGCATTGCAGTCATCGTTCACTGTCGTGCGCAACGCTGCTGCGCGCACAATCGCGGTCCTGTGCGATGTCGCTACCGAGGCGGCTATGCGGGTTGTAGTTGACGACATCGTACCGCTGGTTGGAGATGCTGAGCGCATTCCCTCCCGCCAGGGCGCAGTAGAGGCCATCCACCACATCATCAAGCTCCTCGACATCAAAGCGTTGCCGTATGTTCTGTTCCTCATCGTGCCGGTCCTCGGCCGAATGAGTGACTCGGACGAGAGCGTCCGCCTTCTCTCCACCAGCACCTTTGCATCGTTGGTCAAGATGGTGCCGCTTGAAGCCGGCATTCCCGACCCACCTGGTTTCTCACCCGAGCTCCTTGCCAAGCGTGACGAGGAGCGCCGCTTCCTCTCGCAGCTTCTCGACGGATCACGTGCGGAGCAGTACGCTGTTCCAATTGAGATCAAGGCCGATCTGCGGCAGTACCAGAAGGACGGTGTCAGCTGGCTCGCCTTCCTCGCCAAGTATCAACTACACGGTATTCTCTGCGACGATATGGGTCTCGGCAAGTCACTACAGACGATCTGCATCATCGGGTCAAAGATCCACGAGCGAGCACAGCGGTACAAGCAGACGGGGAATGTTGACGCGGCTCACCTTCCGTCGCTCATTGTGTGTCCCCCGACACTCACTGGGCACTGGTACCACGAGATTCGGAAGTTCACCTCGAATCTCACCGCGATCCAGTACGTGGGGAACGCCAACCAGCGCGCGGCTATGCGCCCTGCACTCAGGCGCTACGACGTCGTCATCACATCCTACGAGAGCGTTCGCAACGATATCGCCGATTTGAGCCGCATGAACTTCCTCTATGTTGTGCTCGACGAGGGGCATGTCATCAAGAACCCCAAAACCAAGTTGACTCAGGCGGTCAAACAGCTGCGCTCGCAGCACCGTCTTCTGCTTTCCGGCACGCCCATCCAAAACAACGTGCTCGAACTGTGGTCGCTGTTCGACTTCCTCATGCCCGGATTCCTTGGTTCCGAGCGCATCTTCAATGATCGGTTCTCCAAGCCCATTCTGGCCGACCGCGACGGCAAAGCGACCCCTAAGGAACGCGAGGCGGCTGCCGCTGCTCTTGAGGCACTGCACAAGCAAGTTCTGCCCTTCCTCCTGCGCCGGCTCAAGGAAGACGTCCTGAACGACTTGCCGCCAAAGATTATCCAGGACTACTACTGCGAGCTCTCGGACGTGCAGAAGGCGCTATACGACGAGTTCTCGCGATCGCGCGCGGCAGAGGAGGCTGGCGAATTCGTCTCCGACGAGGCCGGTCACGCCGGTGGACAACAGCACATCTTCCAATCGCTCCAGTACTTGCGCAAGCTGTGCAACCACCCGTCCTTGGTTATTGGGAATGACGAGCACGCGCTCGCGACCGTCAAGCGCAAGGTCGGCGCTGTCCCGGCCATGAGTGACCTGAGCCAGGCACCCAAGCTCGAGGCCCTCAAGCAGCTGCTGACTGACTGCGGTATCGGCGTTGCAGCCCCTCCGGGCGGCGACAGGCTCGACGGCTCGGGGCCGTTCACCGGTGGGCACCGCGTCCTCATCTTCTGCCAGCTGCGGCCCATGCTGGACATTATCGAGCGCGACCTCTTCCGAGCCAACATGCCCGGTGTGACCTACATGCGTATGGATGGCGGCACAGACCCACGCCGCCGACACGCAATCGTCGAGACATTCAACGCAGATCCCAAGATCGACGTACTACTCCTCACGACAAGTGTGGGTGGTCTTGGCCTGAACCTCACTGGCGCCGACACCGTCATCTTCGTCGACCACGACTGGAACCCCATGAAAGATCTCCAGGCAATGGACCGCGCCCACCGTCTCGGCCAAAAGAAGGTCGTCAACGTCTACCGTCTCATCACGCGCGGTACACTCGAGGAGAAGATCATGGGTCTGCAGCGCTTCAAGCTCAACATCGCCTCGTCGGTCGTCACGCAGCAGAACGCGGGCCTCGGCTCCATGAACACGGGCGAGGTGCTCGATCTGTTCAAGGTCTCCGCCGAAGGCGACAAGCCCAAGCCCGCTTCCAAGCCTGTGGGCGCAGGCCTCTCCAAAATGCTCGATGGGTAAGTTTTTGATCTACATTGGAGTCGGCACTGACATCCAGGCTCGACGACCTGCCGCCCGACGACGAGTACTCTGAACTTTCCATGGACAACTTCCTCGCCAAGAACAAGTAGAGTAGAATTACAGCCGATTGCATCCATCATCCACCCCTGCATAACACCACATCAGCATTTGTACGTTCCTGTCCATAGATCCATATCAGCATGCATGGCGCATAAGCGCGTGGTATATGAGTGGTTGTGTGATGGTGTGGTTTATGCAGACGCGGCCTTGGGCGCCTCGACCGCCGGTGCAGCTTTGCCGCCAGCAAGGCTCTCGATGCGCTGCCAGATCTGTGTCCCAGTGAGGTCGGTGAGCTCGAAAGTCTCGGCGGGACGGTTGTCTACGGCGGAGATGTGGGATTATGTCAAGGGGAAGGGCAGAAATCATTTAGGATGAGGAGTGTCAGCATCTCCGCATTCATATCCCGGCCTCGCTAACTCACGGAAAGAAATCGTCATCGTTGGCTTGACGTCCATCGCAGCCTGGCGGCGCGCGATTTCCTCCTCGGTCTTGGGCTCGTTGGGGTCCTTGTTGGGCCTGTATGGGGATTTGGACGGCTTAAATGGCATCGGAATCCGTGACACGAGGAATGGGAGAGCCGGGTTGGCGTAGGCTATCCGTGGTGCGGTAGTGTGGAGGAAATTACTGGATGTCAGCTGAGAGACTCATAGCAGGCGGGCGGTTGCACGGCAATGAGAAGAGCGACGGGGAGGTGCTGAGAAGACGCAGAGAAGCTCGTCTGCGTGAACGTCTGAAGTGGACAACCACTTGAACGCTCGTCTGTGTGTCATAGAGACCCCATAAACGCGCCAAACAAGGCCAATGAGCCGTCTAGCAGGGCCACAAAACGACCCAAACCGAACGCTGTCACGAAACGCGCCCGATTAATTTCCAGACAACCGTCGAGCTCTCTCGCCATAATGTTCCGGAAGTCCGTGACAGGAAGCAGCGGTCTCGTCCAGCACGTCGCTGCTTGCCAAAATCCTCCTCCTTCCTTCGTTCTCCTACAAGTCCGCTCCTCTACCTGTCCCTCCGCCGTCTCTCCACCCTCCAAGGTGCGTCTTCCTCGTCCGCCTCGAACGCGCAGCTCACATTGGGCCCTTTTCATTCTTCGAATCCGGGCGGAAGGTGATCGCGATTCCCGAAACGGACGGTGAGAGCTTGTGGGATGTCTCCGAGTCGCGCAGGGCCTGCAGGGCGCGCTTGAATGGCAGGCGACGGAGCGGTGTTGCGAGTCCCATGGTGATGTTGTGAGTAACGAAGTCGGTTTGAGCTGCCGAGTTCTGACTTTTGCTCGGATCGGAGATGAGATGAACGGAATTGATAAGGAATTACGTGTAACAGGTTCAATAGGCCTTTATTACAATGCCATTAGAAATTCAGTTGTAATGACATTTACCGACATTTGAAGAAGGCCAGGTGGAGGTCGGGTGGAGGCGCCGATCTGCAGACAGACAAAGTCGGGCAATCTTCCCGCAACCTGCAGCGTCTTCCAAACCGTAAACCATGGCGAGCAGAATAGCACTCCGCGCCGTCGCGCGTCCGGCCTACCCCCATCTTGCCGGTCGACGATGGGCCACCTCCGGCCCAGTCGACAAGGGAAAGGGCAAGGCCGAGGAGACTCCGACCACGTCCTCCCCTTCTCCGCCTTCCGGCAGTGTAGCCTCGCCCGAAGCAGCCAGCGAGTACAAGCACAACGTGCTCGAACCTCCAAAAGACGAGAATGGAGCATATATTGTTCCTCCGCTGTCGAAGCCTCCTGGCGTTCCATTTCCGCCCAGCACGGATCCCAAGACGTGGGCAAAACGCCGGGAACAGCTCATGGACAAGGAGCGGCGGAAGGCGGAACGGCGCGCACTCATCAAGGAGGCGACGCAGGGGTATTTCCACGATTATAATCTTGCGCGCAAGGCCAATGGGGGGAAGCTGTTTGTTGGGCCGCCCGTTCTGATTCGCGAAGATGTGAGTGGGGGATAAGGAGGCAGGAAGGCTGGAGATGGTGCCCGGTGTACCGACGCTCACGCCAGGCCGCACAATACTTCCCCGATATCAGCGGCAAGGCGCTCACAGGACAAGAAGTCCACACGACGAATCTCTTCAAGGGGCACGTCAACCTCGTCTCAATCCTTAACACGCGCATTTCCGAGGTGAGTCGGGCGTGTAGTCGCCTGTAGCTGACCACAGGAGCATGTTCAGAGCTTTGTCGAGCCAGTCCTCGAGGACTGGGAGGGCCAGCCGTTCTTCCGTTACGTCCAGGTGAGTTTCTTCGCACTCTACTCGCTGATATCAGATCAACCACCAGGACAATGCGCTGAAGTCGATGCTCGTGTCCTTCTTCGTGTCCAGTCTCAAACGCACAATTCCAGAGGACAGATGGGGGAGTTATATCCTGGCAACCGGCGAGTGGTCCCCGATTGATGTAAGTTGCAACGCAGGCGAGCTGTCCCACTTGCGACCAATTACAACCTGCTTATACTAGATTCTTGGACCTCTGGGGATGGAGAATAAGCTCCTCGGATACGTCTTCCTCGTGGACGAGCAGGCCAAGATCCGGTGGGCGGGATGCGCGACTGCACAGCCCAAGGAGGTCGAGGACTTGCGCCGTGCAACGGCGGTGCTTATCCGACGGAAGATCGCGGAGTCGAAGTAAGGCGCGTATTCACTGCACTGCGACCCACATGCATGCGCACATCTTAGCATAGACCACGCGACGCGAACTGACAACTGACGCTTGATGTGTACTCAACCTACAGTTACTTCTCGGCAAGTCCTTCGCATCGCAATTTCTGCAACTAAACGCCAGTTGCCTTCGCCCTTACATATCCAGCTTGACAGGGT
Source organism: Cutaneotrichosporon sp. PL3408A (assembly GCA_023629975.1). Classification (NCBI taxonomy): domain Eukaryota; kingdom Fungi; phylum Basidiomycota; class Tremellomycetes; order Trichosporonales; family Trichosporonaceae; genus Cutaneotrichosporon; species Cutaneotrichosporon sp. PL3408A. The sequence goes on from JAMAMB010000004.1 coordinate 1,505,426, forward strand.
GGCAGCCTTGGTAATTTTGCTCTAAACCCAGCTCACATCTCGCATTGGGCCGCCGTGTTCGAACTGCAAGGCCGCGTCAATCTTTAAGCCTGCGTGTCCGACATGCCGAGGTAGAGAACTAGAGTAAGTGAGCGCGGCAGCACCCTTTAGCTCTTGGAAGGCCATACTTGCCGCTGCGCACAAGAATTTTGACCCCCTGCACGATCTCTGTGATTGGTGTGGTCCAGTCCCACCAGTGCACTCTGTGGTCAGCCTGAGTAGATCGACACACGCGTTCCTTGACGTCCACATAGGACGTCTGCAAGCGACACGGCGAGTTCTCAGTCCCGACCATCATCAGCTTGTAATGATTCCCCGCCCTCTCTTTAGTGAGTTTGCTGCCGTGGTTGTGCCTACGGCCCGCATCCACTCATAGTACTCGTCAAAGAGGCCGAACGCCTGCTCCTTCCGAATGGCGCCGAGCGCCTTGCTCCGGTCACCCAGCGACATGCACCCCCAGCTTCAGAAACGACACATGTAGCCCACAGATGAGTGAGAGGATACGGTAAAGACGGGTGGGATGAGGCAGTGGCATTGCTTAAAAGTATTTGGGGACAGATGTGCCAGCAGCAGATTCAGAGAGCTCAAGACGCTAAGGGAGAGCACTTTCGTCCCTGCTCTGCGCCGTTATAGGAAAGTACTATCGGTGTGCGAATGTGGACAGCTCACCATGATGGGAGAATGTAGACTACTAGATAAGATACTGCTTGGTCTTATCATGACTTGGGCAGTGGATTCGGCTTGACTCGGTATGTTCACACGTTCGTCGGGGATGCCCGGTATGGGGTGAGTCGCTGTGAAATAGACCGTTCTGGGTGGCTTGTGTGAAGTCAGGAGGTACGCCCAGGCACACAAGTCCGATGTGACCGGATGAGCCGAGATAACAACACAACCATTAACAGCCAGCCCCCCACGATCTCTCCCACCTGTCTCTCCCATCCTCTCTCACCTCCACTACCCACCTCGTCAACGTACTAACCTCCTCTGCTTTGCTCTCACTCGCCGTGCCACAAGCACAGCTGTCATCAACCCACTCACGACATTCCAGACGCTCCAACATCGATCACTCGTCGCCGACACATCGGCATTTGCCACCGCCTCATCTCTCCCCATCTCCCGCGATGTCGGACCCGCAGCTTGCCCAGGTCCTTGAGCTGCTACAGAAGCTTGATGCAAAGCAGGAAGCTCTCGCTACGCAGGTATGTTTGAGTTGGACTGCGTGTGGCCATGCATATCAACGGCGGCGATGGATGAACAGTACTCTCGGTTACTCACTGAATTGAGTCGCACAGCCGACGTGTCCCTCCCCGTCCGCACTGGCCACCCTGTGACCAACCCGCGACCTCTCAGTTTGCCACCGAAGCTACGGCCTCATTGCTCTTCCCTCTCTAATGTGCCTTGGGTGTCAGCTAACACCAGGTCGCCGCGCTCACAGTCGCCCAGTCGGCAGCCGAGGAGCCTCGGGGCGTAGCTGAGATCCCATGCGGTCCTGCAGGCATCAACGCTCCCCTCGGAGGAGGCATTCGGGCGTACAGATCCGCATCGCGGAGTACACAATCACCCCCCACTGGTCTGATGCAGCTGGGGGCCTCCTCTGGCAGTGTGTTCGCCACGTCCCCGCCTGGCAGTGGGCTCGCTCTCTCCGCCCTGAACGGTAGCGGCAAAACTACACCGACGACGCCGTCAGCCGTGGCTGACAAGGACGCCAACTTAGCTCCCCCATCCCCCTCTGTCAAGGAGAAAGAGAAGGAGGGCGAGAAGAAGAAGGCGCTTTACCCGTCCCGTGTTGTGTTGACCAGTGAGTGGTGTTTCGAACGTGGGCTGACGGCAGCGTATCCCGGACAGGCTGGAATTAACCCCGTGCCTATTCACTGGGGTGCCGGGCGTGAGTATTGTGACCTGTTCTTCGTCTGATGGAGCTTCCTGCTGATCAAAGCCTCCCCACTTGACCGAGGACCTGTCGTCTGTTCTCGTATCGCCAAGAACCTGCTCATTCGTAACTCCATCGGAGCCCATGCGGGAAGTTACTCAATCTACCGCGCGCTGTCCATCGCCATGGGCCAGCTTTCCCCAACCTGGCGCCCAGACCTGCGCAACACACATGTGAGTTGTAATGTCGATGCAGCTCACCTTAGCCTCCCTTCGTCCTCCCCCCTCAGCCTGGATGGTTCGGGGACGGCAAAGGCGGTAACGACAATGACTGGAAGATCGTCTCATTCGACCCATGGGGTGCGATGGTGCAGGAGATTTGGTCCAAGGAGTACAGCGAGGGCCTAGACGTGCGCCCGACAATCTCGCAGACCAAGGCTCATATCAAGATCGAGGAACTGGACGTGCTTGCGCGCAAGGGCGAGTTCCCTGTTGACGGGGATATCGTAATCAAGTCACCCGAGCTCCCCGCCTTCCCGGGCGTCGACCAGGGCGTCGAGATTAACACGTTCAAAGCCGCGGTTGACCCTGTGTGGTTCCTTCCCGGCATTGCTGAGCGTCTAGGTATCGACGAGAGCACCTTGCGCCGAGCGCTCTTTGAGGACACAGGCGGCATGTACCCAGAACTTCTGACACGGCCCGACATCAAGATCTTCCTCCCTCCAATCGGCGGTATGACCGTGTACATCATGGGCGACCCGGCCAAGCTCTCCGATCCCAACACGGAGGTGACGTGCCGCCCGCACGACTCATGTTCGGGATCAGACGTCTTCGGATCGGACATCTGCACATGTCGCCCATATCTGATTTTCGGGATCTCCGAATCTATCAAGTGCGCACAGCGAGGTGGTGTTGGAGTTGTCGTCTACTTCCAGAAAGAGGGCCGCGCTCTGGGCGAGGTCGTCAAGTACAGTGCGTCGCCACCACTTACGTGTACGTGAGCTAACATGGCAGTGGTTTACAACCGGCGTAAGCGGGGCGGAGACTCAGCGGCTGAATACTTCAACAACACCTCTGCCGTCGCCGGTGTCAAGGATGCCCGTCACCAGGCGCTCATGCCGGACGTCCTGCACTGGCTCGGCATCAAGCACATCACCAACCTCATCTCCATGAGCAATATGAAGTACGACGCGATCATCAAGTCTGGCATTACAGTACAGAACCGCTACGAGATCCCTGATGAGCTCATCCCCGCCGACGGGCGCGTTGAGATCGATGCCAAGATCCAGGCAGGATACTTCTCGAAGAAGGAAGTGACCGACGACTTGGTCAAGAAGACCAAGGGGCGTAACTGGGGTGAGTCGAGCGCTGGGAGGGAGTTATCGGTGTGTTGCCTGCGGCATTGCCAATGCTGCAGATGGCAGATCCTACGACTGCAGTCCACTGCTAACATGCAGAGGACATCGTCCACTAGGCCCCCGACTTCGGCAAGCGCCAACTTCTGGTCAACTCAATATACCCGTCCATCCTCAACTGTCCAATATCAGCTCAAGAATCATTGTCAAGTCATACATAGTAGTTGTCTCCTCGCCTCTGCGATGCATCAGAGTCATTGTCAGGTAGTGTGCCGCCCAGGAGTGAGATGTTACCCTTTGCAGGTGAGGTCCACTTGCACCTGTACTGTACGGGAAGAGGCACCAACACTCAGAAGTCCATCCATGTCCAGAGGTCTGCTCTCGGCTCCTCAGAGGCACAGAGATTAGATGTACCTGCAAGTCAGAGCTGTTTGTCCTGGCTCTGCGCCACTTGTGTCGCTGTGGCCTGGCCAGTGCGGAAGAGTGACTCACTCGGTCCGAGTCACACTCCTATTCTGATTTCCCCACCCCCCGGCCCCTCCCCACCATCTAATTCACGGCACATCAATCCTCCGAGCGTGCGGTTAGCACCGATTCCTGATTCAGTTCAGTCCATCGAGTAGCCTCTCCTCGCAATCTCAACTCCCCCTAGGCTCACACCACGCGATGCCCGAGAACCCGCCACAATGCAACTAACCGCGCACGCGATCGCCCCATGAAGGCACCCGGCGGCAATGGACCTCGCTGAGAGACCATCAGTACGCCTAATGAGGATAGAACTCGCGCTCTGCCATTGCCGCACTTGCCGCATCTTTCATCCGCAACAAGCGAGCAAGGAGCACGTCAATGGCACCTCAAAGCCAATTGCGGTCAGGAGGTCGTCCTGCCATTGCCGCACTTGCCGCAACCCCATTTGCGCACCGTGTTCCCCTGGTGATCCCCAAGAGTTGCAATGAATGAATAGACAATCTGCATTCCGACACTCTGGCGCACAAACAGGGCTGCGTGCGTCATGCCCATCACGAACTTAGCTCTCGGCGGTCGCTTTGGTCGAGGAGTGTTATTCCTCGAGGCCCCACGACATAGACGGCATCCAATCCTCTGTCGTATGACGCTTGGACACCGATTTGTCTGGACCCGGTCGCGGAGGAAGCCAAGCCTCGATAGTATCTCCCAGATTTCACGCGCTTACAAGTCAAGCGCGAACAGCTGGTTGAGTGTTGCGGGCCAGCTCCCCAATGAGGGACACCGCTGGAAGAGAAGGTTATGAATGACGCGATTGCCGATGTCCAGCCGTAGTTTCGGGGTCGGGGTGGAGCGGACGCTGGGTGTGGGAGAAGAACCAGTCCAGCCAACTGACAAACAAACTCAGATCTAGGAGGGACAGGAACGTCCCGGCGAGTCTCGGATGAGTGCCCTGCCGCCAGGTCCAGCCAACCAGACCCAATTTTCACATGACCACATGCCAGAGCACGTTGGACCTTCCATTGCCGCCTGCCTAGGCCCAGTACAGTCGATGCATACTTTTGCCAGGATCGGTGCTGGATCGGTGCTGGATCGGTGCTGGATCGGTGCTGGATCGGTGCTGGATCGGTGAGATCGGAGCCAGGTCGCCGATCAATCCACTGATCTACAGGCACAGCGTCATGTCGGAGCGGCTATGGACGGACTTCGCGTGTATTGTTGTTCATGTGAGTTGCCGATTTGGAGATGCATCAGACGCGTGAGCGGACGTGTGTAGCCGCAATGCGCCACCCTATCTCTCTTCGTCAGAAAACAGTTGGGGTCGGTGGTCGAAGGAGACTGAGCCGCTGGCAATCTGGCTACAGTCACGCGTCTCCAAGAACTGCAGAGCTGCTGGCTTTCGACAAGCCAGTGAGGACCGATGTGTCCGAGTCTCCAACGATTGAGTTGCTTGAGTTGCTTGGTCTGCTAGGCGTGCATGCCATCCAATGACCTCCTTCAGGTCAGCTATCTACCTAACATGATCTTGGAACTCCCTGGCAACAGCAACAGCATGCTGTATCTACATCGGATCGCCCTCCGAGCAGTCCGGCACCGTTGCACCAAGATTCGTTAATTTGGAGATGACGCTGCCGTCATTAACCGCAAAGGTCAAATCAATAGAGCTTGCCGCAACCAGTGGCACGCCGACTTCCAGGCACCTTACCCTGTTGTTCCTCCTTTCCTTCCGGTTTCCTGACCCCAAGTGCGTCTAGACCTATCGGCATTCAACTCCACCCCAATATCCAATGCTGCCGCGAACTCAATCATCCAATGCTGTCACCTTCCCGGGCCTATACCATCGACCCCACTACTCATTGCGCTCTTCGCGCTCCGTGGCGGGACAACGTGCAAGATGAGCGCAAAGATGAGGGCACTTACCGCAGGGAGACTCCGCGGGGGAGCTTGTTATAAAGCTGGAGCTGATGCGATGTGTTGGAAAGCCCAGGTACCTCCAGCTCTCAACAACCCAGCGACTCGCCTTCTTTGGCATCCTTGAACAACACCACCGCTTGTGTTTCGTTCACTGGCATCGACCTAATCGTCGACGACTGCTCGTAGCTCTCAAGCTCTTCCGCAAACTACTTCGGTCCCACAGACCACAAGACTTCAGTGACAGCGTTTTCGAGCGTCTCTTCGTCTTCATCGACACACAACCTCGTTTTACCACCAACCAACAATGCCAGGTGGAGCTATCGGTCCCGTTACGGGCGGCAACCCCTTCAAGACGGGTCTCTTCCCTCGCCACTACCGTGAGTACTCCTTTTGCCACTCCCAGCATTGTGGAGCAGAGGCTCCACTTTCGCACTGTTCCTCCGGAAGCACCCAGTGCCTGGCTCAACTTTCTGATTCGGCACACCGCTAACAACAGTCTGGGCGTTCATTCTTGTTACTTCCCTCTTCTTCCTGTGGGGCTTCGCCTACGGCCTGCTCGATGTGCTCAACAAGGCGTTCCAGAATGTGTTGGGCGTTACAAAACTTCAGTCAACAGGTCTGCAAGTGGCATACTTCGGCATCGGTTATCTTTGCTTCTCGCCAGTGGCCGCTGAGGTCCTGCGCCGCCGTGGCTACAAGACCACCATTATCATGGGCCTGTCCCTCTACTCGCTCGGTGCCATCCTTTTCTGGCCCGTGGCTAGGGTGTCGATGACCGGAGCCAAGGAGCAAGCAGTTTTCGCCGGGTTCGTCATCTGCACTGGTGTCATTGCCTGCGGTCTCGCGACACTTGAAGTTTCGGCCAACTCATACATTACCGTCATGCCGCCCGTCTCTGTCGCCTCGTTCCGTCTTCAGTTCTCCCAGTCGTTCAACGGCGTTGCCTCGTTCGCCGGGCCCCTGATCGCCTCCAAGTACTTCTTCTCAGAGGAGAACAAGAATGACCTCACCAACGTTCAATGGGTCTACCTCGCCGTCGCCCTCATGGGTGTCCTTGTCGGCGTCATGTTCTTCTTCACCAAGCTACCTGAAGTGGAGGAGGCGGATCTCGAAGACTTGCTCAGTGGCGACCCGGTCGACGCCAACAGGCGCATGAGCTTTGCCGAGGGTGCTGTTGGTCTCCAGGGCGCCGGCGCCGCATTCCGCAGGGCTTCGCATGCCCCGACTATTCCGCGCCAGCGCCCCCTGTACAAGGAATGGCGCCTCATCTCCGGTACCGTCGCCCAGTTCATGTACGTCGGAGCCCAGGTCACGATCGGCACCTTCTTCCTCAACTACACCCACGAAAGTGCCGGCATCTCGGACGAGCGTGGTGCTCAGCTCCTCTCTTACGCACTTATCCTTTTCACCGTCGGCCGCTTTGTCGCGACGGCGCTTCTCTCAGTCTTCACCGCCCCCGCCCTCCTCTTTGTCTACGCCATCATCTGCACAATTGTCGCCATCATGGTTGGCGCCATGCACGGCATGGGTGGTGTCGCCTGCGTCATGATGATCATGTTCTTCGAGGCTCCCATGTACCCTTGCATCTTCACCCTGGCCACCACTGGTCTTGGCACCAACACCCGCCGCGGCGCAGGCATCGTTGTCATGGGTGTTTCCGGTGGTGCCGTCTTTCCTGTTATGCAGGGCGCCATCGCCGATGCGTACACCACTCGTCTCTCGTACTTCCTCGTCGTCCCTTGCTTCGTCTACATCGCTGTCTGGGCCGCGTACTGCTGGATCCTCGACGGTCGCCAGGTTCTCACGACCAAGAACCAGGCTGCTGTTGACGTCGCCAAGGGCCGCCACGAGTTCGACCACGAAAGCCAGCAGGGATACCCTGCCGACGAAAAGGCTGTTGAGGCGCAGGTCGAAGTCAAGCCCACCACTCTCAAGTACTAGACAGTGGTTGTATCATATGAGTTGTGGTAGGATAGTTGCTAGCATACAGGTATAAATTTTGAACATGCACTTTTGTGATTGCAACTGGCACAAACCCACAAACCGAGCAACCTACTGTACATACAGAACTTACACAATCTGCAGGACCAAAACGCTCATCAATGAGAAAACAACCCACGCCATTTGCTGCATTACTGTGCTCCAGTGTAGTGAACGTTCACGTATGTTCACTCTATTCTTGATCTACGGGCCGTCGTGAGGAAACACAGAACAGTAAGGTTGTACGTCGCCTACGTCCGCTCTTCTATCTTGCCTAGATTCCGTTCCATTCCCTGCCCTACCTTTGGTCCACTTGCATCTGGCAACGGTCACCAGTGTGCCCCGTTCCTAGCTCTGAAAATGCCGTCCACGCTCTCTCGTCGTTCGACACGCCACCGCTGCACTCAAATGAGCCCTTCGATTTATATGCCGGTCAACGTCTGTTCTTGGGATGCACGTCTGCAAGACGTTGCATCTGGTCCTAAAGCATATCCCGTGCCGATCCTCTTGCGTTAATATCGAATATCACCGGTGTCATTATTGTTTGTCTGTACGGCAGGATGGGGTGCACTTGATGAGTAGCCGAGCCGACGTGTCCTCGAAGTCGGTCGAGTTACTGGGTAACTGCCGGTTCTGCTCGACCTGCACAATCTTAACTAAGGCAGCATGTCAAATCCAGTCGCCAATGTGAGGTAAACACGATGCTGCATCTGTTTTGTTTTGCCCGAGGGCAACTTTCCTCTCTGCGGCTTGGCCATCTACGACCCATACGCTGGCGGACCACCGATGCCGAAATAACCCGGCGGCGCGTCTCCCTCGCCATCGGCGTGTGGGTGCTGTCCCGAATCCTGGGGTATCCCCATGGATCCCATAGAGCTCATGCTCCCCATGCTTCCAATGGGAGCGAGACCCGAATGCAGCCGAACGCTGCCGACGCGGCTGCGCGCCACCCCGCCAACCGCCTCGGCTGCTTCGCTAGCGTCGAAGCTTGGAGGGTGGTCGACCTCCACATGCGGGTGTTCGTCCTGCTCAGACGATGTCGCGAAGGGGTTCATGAAGCGCGGCGCAAACTGCTGCGTGTGCGCTGCATGAACTTGGTTGCTATGCACCTGGTTGTGGTTCGCCTGATTGCTGGCACCACTGCCGAAACCTGGCAGAGCGGGGAGAGAGGGCTCGTCGATGCCGGGCGGCAGGTCGTCCTGAAGGTCAACAATCCGACCGTGGCCAAGTCCAAGTTGTTCCATCAGAGCAGCGGGGTCTGAGGGTGTGGCGCCCTGTAGCCCAAGCCGAGCCGCGATATCCCCAGCGACCGAAACAGTGTTGGGGTTGTCGTCGCAGTCCTCCGGCGGGTCCATAATTCCCTGCACTCCGAATGAAGCAGCTGCAGGCGGAGGGGCCATGCTGAAGGTCTCGTATCCGTCATACTGAAGTCAGCTACGTTCCTTCTTCAAAACCTCACCTCAGTCCATGTGGCCAGCTCCCCATGCAGTGACGGACGGCGTAAGGTACGTTGTGGCTCGACATACTCGTCGTCGAAGGACACGGGAACGAGGCGTTCGCTTTCTGGTCCATGAGGTAGACGCGGTGCAGCTCCGGAGCGCATTTGTGCTTCACTCTCGTTGAAGCTCGGCAACCCGGATGGGCATGTGTTCGCCTGTCCTTCGCACTCAGTTTCGGTGTCGGTGTCGGTGTCCATGTCGATACCCTCCGCTCCCGAGTGCGTCCCACTAGGCCCAGCGTCCACATTCCCATTCCCGTTGTAGTCGAATGGCGGTGGTGGCCCGTCGTGGTTGCTGTGCTCCGGCGCTCGTGTTGTTCCACCAGCGCCCACCACGTCTCGTCCCTTACGACGGTACGCTTCGCGTGCGTCTGCGGTGTCGTCCTCTAGTGGTGGCATGAGTACGTCGTCTGCGCTTACCCCATTCCCGCCCCCAATGCCTGGTGCGGGCGCCATGCCGCCCTCGATGATGACAGTGCTCGGCTCGCGCCATGGTGGCGGCCGCACCGTGATCTCCTGCTCGACCGTCCATCCGGCCATCCGGGCATCACCCTCGGGAGACGAAGGTGCTCCACCCGGCGGTTGCGTATTGTCGTGGCTCACGCCAAAGCCAAGGGTCGCCCGCACAACGAACCGCACATCATGATATGGTGTTCGAGATGAAATCTCGCCCCCTGTCGCGAGCATGCCAGTGTGCAGTTGTGGCGTCGGGAGGGCGAAGAGCAGTCGCAGAGGGGGGTGCCGCCCCACTGACCCAGGATAGCGCAGACTCTTCCCGCTTGAGTGGAGCGTTGTCGCGATTGTGTTCACAACACCAGTTTCGCCGGCGGCACTGCTCTCAGGCGGCGAGGCGACATGGACGATACGCACAAGCTCCACACGTACACGCCGCATAGGCCGAAGCACGTCGTTCGGGTCAGGCTGCGCCACCAAGCCCGCAAGACCCGTTCTCTCTCTTCTCTGGGGACAGACTTCGACGCCAATGTGTAGGGCGTCACCGAGACGTGGGCGCGTGCGTGAGAGCACGAGCCGCACAGATACACCGGCACGGTCCAGACGCGCGACACCCTCGCGCTCTTCATCGTCATCACCGACGTCCAGCTCAGGAGGGACGCCCTCAATCCGTACCAGCTCGGTAACAATCTCTCCAGAGAGGAGAGTTAGGTGGACCTCAACTGTCCAGCGTACGGCGTTGTCTGGACCGAGGTCGAGCGAACCAGGGAGCGGAGAGCCGTTCCGAAGGGCTGGCGGCAGATCCAGTGCGAAGCGGTGCGAGGTTGGGAATGGAATGTTGGGTGGTTCAGGAGCCGCCAATGAGGATGATGCCTGGTCAGAAGCATGAGGAGGATACAGCTTCTGCGTTTGGAACGAGCCTAGGTCCATATCCGGCATCCCGGGGGCGACGTCCGTCAGACGCGCCGTCACCGTCCTGCCTGTCAGTGTGGTCTTGGCGCGGGAGTGGAGCGTGTTGGGGTCGGTTGCCATCAAGCATGGGATGGGGAAAAGAGCCAAACCAATGGCATCCTCCAGGCACGGCCAGCGGAGAGCATTCAAGCACGAGGACGTCGGCTTGCTTGCATTGCACCGTCGTCGATACGTGGCCCCAAGACAGCGACACCTACAGGCTCTTAACTGTTCGTGTGCGATCCTCGCCGAGCCCTTTGACGTAGACTTCGCCTTGGATGGTGCGGCCCCAAAAGAAGCTGGGTGCTTCTGGGAGTGGCATGACGAGGATCTGGGGCTGCGTAGGCGCGTAGGTTGGTGGCGGAGGACCGGGTGGCGCGGGGTCTACAGCCGGTGGTGGGTCTGGCAACCCGCTGCCTGATGGTCCCCCTTCTGTGAAGTGCTGGTCCATTGTCGGAGTAGCGAGGGGGATGGAGGCGGTGGTGGTAAACTGTCAAGTGACGGCAAGAGACGATGATGGTCTTTGATGAATGGATGATGTTGACGATTGACGATGAGACGCGTTGGACGGAAAGGGTTTGTAATTGGAACATGAGGGGGAATGCTGTGCTCGTTCCGCCCGTTCCGCCGACGACACTCGCCAAGTCCGGGGCCAAATACACCGGTATCGCACACCATACCAAACAGCTCCAATTCCACCAGCACTATGCACATCCACATGCAGTGCACAGGACAGATTCTGCAATTCAATGCAGTACTCTCGCGTTGAACTGCTCTAACATGTGTTACAATGGTATGTAGAATGAAAGATTGAGCTAGTCGAGGCTCGGACAAGGCTATTACACAATCGCACGGACACATAGCTCCACCCACATCGCCTACTTGATATTCTTGAGGCGGTCCGTGTTGAGCTGCACCTTGATGTCAAGGTTCTCTGTCTTGTCCGTAATACGACCAATGCGCTTGTTCTGCTTGTCGACCTCGGTACCCATGGCAGTCGCCAACTTGTTGAGGCGCTTGGCAATGTCGTGTGTCTCATTGAGATTGTCGTCAAGCTCGTCCTCGAGCTCGTCGTCCGACGCCGTCGCCTCAAACTGGTACCGCTTCCGCTGCTCGCGACGTTGCGCCATTGCACCAGGCTGCGGGCCCTGGTACCCTCCACCCTGGCGTGCCGCTTGCCCGAGACGTGAGCGAGTGTCCTGCATGTCCTTCATGGCCAGCATGCGGTCCTCGCGCTCCATCGCGTGGCGCTCCGAGATCTTCGCCTCGTTGGCGGCACGCTTGGCATCCTAAAGCAGTCAGTCCCGCACCTGATTAAGGGAAAGCGAGGTCGTGCACATTCCAGCTCCAGCATGGCACATCCCAATTCCACTCACCTTGTTCCAAACGATCGCTGGGCGGAAGATCGAGCGGTTGAGCTTGCGGAGCTCGGCAGCCTTGTCCTCAGCCCGCTGGGAGTTGGCCTTAGAGATGTCGAGATGGCGCTCCGAGTTTGCGAGCGATTCTGTATGTCAGCTATGATCCACCAGCAGAGACTCACCGGACTGGTCGGCCAGGCGAGAGACAGTGCCGTAAGCGCTCTCCTCGGCTTCGCGCGCGAGACGGAGCGCGTTCCGAGTCGACGCCAGCGAGTCCATCTTGGTCTCGCGAATGCCCTGACGAATGCCCTCAATCTCCTCATCCTCATCAAAGTCCTCCTCCTGATCACGCCCGTCGTAACCGTACTGTCGCTGGCGCTGCACGGGCTGGTTTCCGGCGTTGAAGTTCCCGAACAATGCTTCGCGGTTGGCGTCGTTCTCGGCCGCTTGCGGCCCATGCCCCTGCGTACGAGGCATTCCGTATGGGTTGTTAGGGTCATTTGCGGCCGCGCGAGCCTTCTGCACGCCAACGTAAGGGTCCTTGTGCCCGTTGGTAGCATATCGGTCGTTCGCCCCAGGACGAGATCGAGCAGCGTAGGGGTCGTTCATCATCTGCTGCTGACCCGGGGTCGGCGCGACTGGGGGGATCTCGGGACCCTTGTTGCGCTTGAAGAAACTCATGGTGGTGAATGAAAAGGAAGTGTAGTGTCAAGCGAGGAGGTTGGTCCGCGAAATGCGGGAGGAGGGGGTGGTTGAGTACGGAAGGTCGCGGGGAAGTCAAGATAGTGGGGGACTACGAAGAGGGGAAGCAGAGGTGTTCGTGATTGAGTTAAACGTTACTAGCGAGCGTGGAGAGTGTAAGTACAATCACAAAGACGAGAAAGGAGATGTTGAGGACGATGTTGAAAGATGGCAATGCAGAAGTGTGACTTGCACAGCGAAGTGGATCGCATGGTGGAGTTGTTCCCCGTGGCGATGCGCGCCTCAGGGAGGCACATGAACCGATCGAACCGAGTGGCGGAAGATGCATGTGAGCCTAACACCGGTTACATAATACCACGCTCAACGGAGTATGTTAGACACACTTTGACTCTGACTCTAACTGATCAAGCCCGACTTTGTTGCACTTCTCCATTCTGTTTATCTTCACTCCACAACACGGACAATGGACATCGACGGCGGACTCCCATATGAGGCAGACGACAGTGGTCCGACAGCACCACCGCCACCTCCACCAAAGGAGGCGGAGGACGTTGACATGCTCCTCGACCAGCCCCTTGAAGACTTAATCCCCCAGCACGATCGCCGTCGGGGCAGCGGCGAGCGGCGTCCTCGCGAGCCCATTCCCGAACACGTTCAAAGCCTCATGGGCCGGATGGGGAAGGGAAAGGTATACCTTGCTGAAGAGAGCCCTGGTATTATTCACCACGATGCAGAACGGCGAATCGCGAGAGACCCTGTGAGTCGATGGACCTCGGAGTTGTTTTTGGACTTCAACTTGTGCTAATGCCAGCGCCTTACCCGCCTCGCACTCGAGCTGGACAAGCAGGATCCTTCGTCATGGTTGGATGCAATTTCCGAGTCAGCTCCGTCTCCAATCCGTAATAGCGCTCTCTTCGTCTCCTCAGAGTCGATTAAGCACCTCTCAACCAGCAAGGTTTTCACTTGGGCGAGCGAGTTCGGCGTTGGTGTGATGGGTGAGGCGTTAGCAGAGCAACCGCTAACTCCAGGTATCGAGTGGCTGAATGACTCGACACTTGTTCTTCTTTTCCCCACGGCAGCTGCAGCTCTCCTCTCCCTGTCGATGCTCGCGAAGGCCGGGTTCGACCCGACTGAGGGCGACGACCCGCTCATGGAGCGCGCAGCCCATGGTTTTCCCACTTCCCTCCTTCCGCGGCGTTCCCCGACTCAACCGCCGGCGCCAAACCCGTACGCAGAACTGGACGCCGAGCTGGACGCGGTCGCGTCAGCGCGCGACGCGGAGGGCGGAGCGGAGCTCGACGCACCACTCGCAGAGGAAGAAAATGTCAGGCGTAAAGGTCGCGGCGCGTTCAGGGCCGACCGTCAGCCAAAGACCTCGGCGAACGGCGCGTTCGACTTGGCCCCCCTGGCGTCGAGTAAGAAGGAGGAACGCTTCGCGGACGGCGTCGACCCCCATGCTAGAGTGACCATCCGATACGCCACGATGGACGACACCAAGCATAAGCGCGGTGCGAGCGAGAGTAGCTGGTATCAAAAGCATGGTCGAAGTGCGGGTAAGGAGACAGCGCCGCGCCGCACGGCCAGGGGGCGGTATGAGGAGAAGTTGGATCTTAAGGATCGCGTCGGGACTTCCGGGGAGGGGCGAGACTTTGCACGCCGCATCGGCCGGGATCGGTATGAGGAGAGAGAGAGGCGACCCCGCCGTGCGCGTGTCGAAGACCTCGATGCTGATCTTGATCGAATGGCGGCGCGGAGGGAGGTTGGGGAAGACGATGAACGCGGACGTGATTATGGAGGAAGATATGACCGTGGTGACCGGTACGACAGGCATGACCGGCGCGAGAGGCAGCCAAGGGGAGACGGGGGAAGGTCGCGCAGGCCGCGCGCGAATCAGGAAGATCTGGACCGCGGTGAGTGCACAACCAGGGATTGAGTTCAGAACTAATGGCAGAATTGGATGAGATGTTCGCCGCACGTGGGGACGCGTAGGGCTGACGGGGAAGTCGGGAGAGGACGTCGCTCGGCGCAGCTCTCTCTGTGGATGTATGAGTACCGCAGCGTTCGCAATCGTGGTCCCCGAAACTGACAAGTGACAATATCATTAACCACATGTACAGGTCTACAACAAGCTGCACAACAAGGAATCCGCCGCCCTTCGCCTCATACTGTCTGCACTTCCGCTAGCTCTTCGCAGGCAAGGGAATACACCTCGCTTCCAACCTCCGCACGCCACTGGTCGCAGGTCACGAACCGCAACCTCTCGCCGCTGGTCTTATCCGCCCAATCGGCAAACTGCGCCTCCACGAGACCACGCACTGCTTCCTCAACTTCGGAACGAGATGACGACCCAACCGTGGTCGGGGTTTCACTACCCTGACACTTCTGCTCGCTGGTCTCACTGGGCGTACTCTTGATCCAGTCGATCGGCCATTGCTCCGCCCCCACGATTGTCCATTGGCTCCCAGAGCGAGGGAGGAGGCGGGCAATGTGCGCAGTCAGGCTCTCGAGCAGTTGTCGCGCGTTCGGCCCAGAACGCGGAGGCGTACTAGGTCCAGGGGATGGTCCGTCGACCAGAGTGGCGACGTCTGCGTCCGCATCGGCACCGTCCACTTCCTCTTCTTGCGCAGCCGTGATCAGAATGACGGTGTGCTCCACACCACAGCACACGCCCTCAAGGGAATCCTGCCCCGTCGCATCCAACAGGTGTGTGACCACCGTGCGGGCTGCACTGGTCGTTAGTGCTGGCCGGGGATAGGCAGAAGTCTCCTCATTGGGTCGCGAAAAGATGATAACGGTCGGGGAAGTGAATGTCCCGCTAGCTCCAGGAAGGGCTCGAACGATGGGCGGCGCGTAGAGGAGCATCTTACGCAGAAGTGCGGCTTCTGCCTCGGGACACACGTCGACAACGCGGGCCGTACGAAGGACGCGTGTAGCCTGCCGCGCCGGAACAATGAAGCTTAGCGACTTCTCAGGCGGCTTGTCGGTGAGCGTCACGCATGCAGCCGAGACGCAGGCCGCAAACGATGAACTGCCATCCAGGTTCGTCAGGGGTGGTGTGACTTTGATATCCGAATCAGAGTTTGCCTCTTCTGCGTCTGTGTCCGAGGAGTCCGAGTCGTACTCGTAATCTGCGTCCTTACGCATGTCAGCGAAGAAGCTGTACGTGCACTCGGAGGGCTCTTCAGCTGGCGGTGGCGAAAACGGGGTCGCCGAAGTCGCTCCTGGTGATTGTTCCGGCTCGAGCTCTATAGTCTCCACCAAAGGCGTCGTTATTGTACCGCAACCAGCCGGTGGGGGCAGTACGCGGACGCCACCCTTCGCCACGGCAACGCGTCGCAGAAGAATCCCGTCGCTTAGGGTGCGCATGTCGCGTGACAAGCAGCGGAGCTTTCGCAGGGCGTGCGAGTCACAGTAATACGCGATACGCGCGAGAATGGCAGGATGCGGTGTGCCCAGCGTCCGAGGCTTTGGGAGGTTGGATTGGAACCGCACAAGTCTGTTGCGTGGGGGACATGGTGGGGATTTTGGGGTGATTGGAGAAGGGACTGAGTAGAGCGTCGTGGCCGTCGCGGATGGCACAGTTGTAAGAGTCGGGAGCGTGACGGGGCTCGCTGTCTCGATGTGCTTCGTCTCGAGCTTGCGGGGCGAGTAATCAAACTCGGGTTCTGGAGAGGAAAAGCAAGAGAAGAGGGATGATTTGCGTCTCCGCCTCGGTGGTGGTACTTGACGCACAGACATGGTGGATCTGCGTGTCGATGTTGGTTTGAAGAGTTTGATGGGCGCGATTGGCGAAGGGCCCGGTGGCGGGGCCGCGAAGGGGAGTGTGGGGGGTACAAGTAGGTTTAGATGGTTTTGTTAATCGCCAGGCTTATACAGTCATGTTACGCGCTTTGTGCTATGCACATGTGGACAGAAGAGATGTGTTGAGAGGCGCCGTGAATTGTGTTACGCGGTGTGTTGAGGTGTTCACAGTGCTCGAGGATGTTCGGGGCGGTGCAGAGGCGACCTTGGCGTCGATCGTGGAGGTCCATGCAACAGGCAACCACGGAGTTGCGAGATCAGGAGATTAGGAGAGGGGCGGTTGTAAAATTGGTATGTTGAGGTGGCAACTGACAAGTGTCAAGTGGCAAGCAGTAACAACGACAAGCTGTCAGCGTTGCAGTATTGGATCGTGACTGCTGTTCTCTTGAAGAAGAGGCGTTTCGAGGGGCGTTCCGAGGGGTTCAACAGTCATCGGGTATGTTCCCTCTCCTCTATGTGATTTATCGGTGATGATCGATTGTGGCCGTGTCGTAGTGCGTCAATTTACAGTGTGTCTTGGCTCTTGTGCTCTTGTTGTGCGTGCTTCTTTTAGAGTCAATGTGGACGGTGGTAGTGACTGGTTACTGGTGCCCTCCCCGAAAACCCCCCACTTGGCGCGCGTATTAAGTACCTCTCTGCTTTTCCTTTCTTTTCTCTTCTCTCACATTGCACATCGGGTTGAAGGGCTCGCAGCTGAAAGAGCAGAGGAACGAAGGAGCGGACCTTGGGTCGTATGCGGAGAGTTTAGTGCTGGGTATACCATGATCACGGGGCCCACGAGAACGATCGGGCATGGGCAGGCGCAGTCGGGCCGCCGGCAACCTCCACTTCTGGTTGGCCTCTGAGACACTGAGCTTCCGAGCCGCTGAGGTGATAAAATCGTGGCGTGAGGCACTTTCTGCCAACCGCGCACATGTTACGCATACTTGGCTACGCAGACTTGGCTGGCTTGGAATACGCTGCTTGAGCCACCTTGTCCCAGCAGGTGGCAGCTGATGATGTGGCCAAGGACGTCGAGGTCGATGACGCCGCGGCATGGAGACGTCCACAACTGCTCCGTCAACCCCATCACCTCACTCCGAGCGGAGCGGAACTCGCGAGTCTCTTCCGGAGTCAAAAGGGTAATCTGCGGATCAACCGTAATCTCGGAGTTTCATCGCCGATCTCCGTCGCCGCTGCAACAATTGTCCACGCCTCCCTTCAGTCGGAGTCATTCATGCACAGCATGGCCTTGATCACAACCGGAGGTAATGTAGAAATGGCAGTGCGCTCCGAGACAACCTACGAGTCAGCCACGAATGCCCCAAGGCCACAGACCTCTTCTCAATTCATTCACCAGGCATTGACTCACTAGGCATGGCTCTGATCTGGTCGTAGGACATCAGCCCTAGACGATATAGCCCACAATGAGTGCACGGAATGGGTCAAGAAGACTTTTCAGAGCCTGCTGTGACAATTGAGTAAGTAGTATCTATAACCGATGGGCTAGTATGTGAAGTGGCGCTGAAACGAGCCATGAAGTAAGAGATGAGACAAAGGCAACATGGAGGGCATTCATACAGTCAAAACGATATTGGAGCTGAAGCCTGAAGCGACATGAACCGCAGCTACGTCGTTTACTCAGTCTACTTCGTCTCGACTCGCTCCATGTCGGATAGAGAATAGAGAACGTGGAAACGAGTTGATGGATGCAAGCAATGTCGTATCGAGATGTTCGGAAAGGCTCCTTACGTCATCGCATGGTTTTGTTGTTTGTGGTGGTGTCACAAACGTTCGCGACTTCCGCATTCCATCCGCCCCCTGCACCTCTACGCTTTCACAAACAACTCCTTCACATTCACACTCAGTTTCAATGGCATCAACTGACACTCACTAATCCGACAGCTCACCACAATGTCAAACGACAGGACACCCCTGCTACCCATCAGACGCCTAGCAGCCCCGACACGCGCACCTCCAATCTACGCTTACCCGGCGGCAGTCGGTGGCCTCATCCTACTTGGCTTCCTGGCAGCTATCGCGAGCGGCTGGCTTCCCATTCGGGACGAAGATGTCTGGACGCGCAACCTGGGCGCCTATGCGCCCTTCAAGGATGCCAGTGTTACCCCGCTTCCTCCTCATTGCACGGTGGACCAGGTGACAGTGGTGAGTGGCAACACCCCGTTGATGTGGAGTGGGGCTCGCTTGCGCTTGACCTGACGCCAGCTACACCGCCATGCCGGGCGGTATCCCACGCCTGGTGCTAGTGAACTTCTTTGTGGCACGCTGGGCAAGCTTGCGAATGCGACTGTACCAGTGCACAGCGGCGAGACGGCGTTCCTCCGCACCGCCGACTTCACAATGCACAAGTGGGAGTTCGGCCAGCTCACTGACCCCGGTCGTCGAGCGTGAGTCTGTTTCAATGGCATCAAAGTCGGCAGCTGAATGTAGTGCATGGGACAGTGGGAACGACATTCGCCACCGGTACCCAGGCCTCAAGCCATTTACGCGTGCAGCGGGCGGCAATCGTGTCGTGGAGTCAGCCAGACTGTGCCTACAAGGGCTCAAAGGGGACGATTACGATCCCCGGGCATGGCCTCAAATCGACCTTGTGATTCCAGAAGGAGATGTTAGTCTATCCACCCCACTTGTTGCTTCCCTCTATTCCCCACTGACGCTCCAGAAGCAGAACAACTCCCTCTGCGTACACAATTGCCGTGCTCAACGTTCAGGAGACAATGGGCAGGCTGAGCGCAATACTGCCCTCCCACTCCTTTCACCGGCTGCGCGGCGGCTAAGCTCACTCCTAAGCGTCGAGCTCGATACGGATGATGTGATGCGCATTGCGGCGATGTGCGGGTACGACACAGCCCGGACAGGCGAGTGGGCGCCATGGTGCCACCTCCTGCACGCCGAAGAGTGGGAGGCCGCGGGATACATTGCCGATGTGGAGAGATGGTACGCATTCGGCGGAGGTAGTGTAAGTCAGATTCCCCTTCGCTTCCCACTCGCACTGCGCTGACTTCAGCCATATGGCCGGACGATGGGGGTGAGCTCACTTGAATCAGTTGTTGTTTCGACGTAGTTGACCTCAGGCGGGATGGGTGAATGAGCTGATTGCACGCCTGACCGACTCCGAACCACACGACGAGACGAGCACGAACCGTACGCTCAACGCCAACCCCAAAGATTTCCCACGCGGCGGCAAGCGGCTATTCATCGTACGCCTCAGCTTAACATGACACTCGAAACTGACGGCAGGATTTCACACACGACAACGAGATGATTGCGATTCAGACTGCCCTTGGTGTCCGGAAGCGGCGCATGCCGCCCCACGCGAGCTCAGTGCCGGAGCGGCAGTGGATACTGAGCCAGCTCATCCCTTTCGGTGCGCGATGGACATTCGAGCGCGTCGTGTGTGAGGGCGAGGACAAGACAAAGTACCTTCGCATGCTTGTGAAGTGGGTCTGCCAGCCTTGATTGTACAGCTGACAGCAGCGACCGGGTCGCGCCTATTGAGCATTCGGCGTGCGGAGAGGAGATGTGCCCCGTCGATGCGTTCGTTGAGTCGCAAAATTGGGCGCGAGAGCAGGCGACGTGGGACCTATGTGAGGAGGGTGTGGGCGCCCGGCAGGAGTGGGATGAAGCAGACCACGAGGAGTTCTTGTGGTAGAGCTGAAAGGAAACGTGGGTTCCAAAGACGCTTGGAAGCGCGAGCCCAAATGGCAAGAGTAAATGATTGATCAGCCCGGAAGCTGTAGATGCTGTAGACCTAAAAATCACGACTAGATGGATGTGCACTGTATTCCGATGAACGATGCCTACTGCGCCGAAGCAGCGACCTTCTCTCCGCCGCTCCTCTCCGTACTTCCGTGTGCTGTATCTCGAGCCATTTCAAGCTGTCCCGATGTCCTCGACACACCCTCGAGACCATCCAGCGTTCGCTGTGCCATCTGCAGGAAGCCGGGGGGCATGCCCGCCAGCTGAGCCGCCATGATCGCATACGAGTCGTAGTTAATCCCAGGGCGCAGGCGGTACGCGTACGCGAACGCGCCGTCGCCAGTTTCTTCAACGTCGGTGCAGAAGAAGGACACGCCCTGGCGGAGAGAGCCTTCAGATGCATCACCGCGAGTCGGGGCACCAAGCATCTGCGCGAGCTCGTGGTAGTGTGTCGCGAAGAGTGTGCGGCAGCCTATCTGGGTTAAAATGTAGTCGAGCGTGGCGTACGCGATGGCCATGCCTGCGTTTAGTGTCGTTCCGCGCCCAATTCTGCTGTCAGCTGTACGCCAAGGTGAGACTGCAGCTCAACGTCTCGATCCCGTCCTCTTGCCGATGCCCCCTCCGCGGACACTCACTCATCCATAATCACCAAACTGCGTGGAGTGGCATGCCGCAAAATCGCTGCCGTCTCCACCATCTCGAGCATAAACGTGCTCCTGTCACGGAAGAGGTCGTCTCGTGCTCCAACGCGGGAGAACACACGGTCGACGATCCCGATATCAGCACTGTCAGCGGGAACGAAGCTGCCAGCCTGAGCCAGAATCGCGATTACGGCCGTCTGTCGGAGTAGCGTGCTCTTGCCACCCTGGTTGGGGCCCGTGATGATGTGCATATGGCTGCTGGGGGACATGTGAGTGTGGTTCGGGGTGAAGGCGCGGGCTTGCGAGAGAAGACCTGCTTCAACAGAGGGGTGTCGGCCATTGATGATTGAGAGGGAGGTACTGGATTCAGCTACTTATCTTTACCGTCAGCTTACCCCTCGTGAAGTGTTGGGCGGACGTAGTTGAGATCCAAGGCTGCTTGGGCAAAACCGGCGGTCAGGTCGATTTCATCAACTAGCTCCGCGTTGTGCTGGATGGTGCTTGCGCGTTCGACGACCATGGCGCGGAGGCGATTCAATGCACGAGCCTCAGCGATGCCGAGCTCGCTGTAGGCTTCCTCGAGCTTTGCACCCAGCGCCGACCATTCCTGAAGTCAGCTTACATCCCCACGCAGCCGTTTGCCGAACGCGCGCACATTATAAGCATAAGTGCGGAGGCTCTTAGCCTCAGCGACAGAGTGGAAGTGTTCCTTCGGCAGCTTTGCCTCCTTCCGTTTAACCGTGACCACGAAGCCCCACCGCACGCTCGTGGTCAGGGTGAGCGAGGGTGCGGAGTACTCCTCTCGGAGCTGTTCTTCAAGCTTTCCGCGTTTCTGCGTGAGGGACTTGATGCGCTTGTGCAGCTCACTCAACTCAAGCGAGAAGCTGCTGTCAGCTGCCAACCTGGTATACTGCCTACCCAGGCCATAGCCACCATCGGCTCTGTGTGCGCTTGTCTGCTCCGGCTGGAGGAGGGAACATCTCATCTGCCATAGCCGTCCCTTCTTCAGCCTCAGCCTCAGCCTCGTCGCCTTGAAATCTTGGAAGGCGAGACTCGTCGATGGCCTTTTCAATACTTTCAGCCAGGTCCTCGAGGGGCGAGAATGCTTCCACGAGGTCCTCCAGACGCTCGACACCCTCCGCTTGCAAGGCCTCAGACATGCTCTTACGGCCTCTCTTGCCCTCGACAGCGATGTCGACGCGAATCCGATCCCGCAGCTTGTTGACGTTCCGAATCCACCTAGCGACGTCCCACACGTCCGTCGCGTCGCCCCGCCAGGCCCGGAATCGCTGCACGAGGCGCATGACGTCGCCCATTGTGCGGAGGGCATCACGCATATCAGTCCGCAGACTCTCACGCTCGTGAAACGCCGAGACGAGCGCCAGGCGCCGATTAATGAAGGGAAGCGATGTTGACGGCGCTGTGAGGGTGCGCTTGAGGAGGCGGTGGCCTGAGTCCGTCACTGTCCGGGAGAGGACCGATAAAAGCGTGCCTTTCAGACTGAACGGCGTGGTATTGACGCCGACGTTTGAGCCAGGTACGAGGCCGCCAGGACGGAGCGCGTGCCGGATCTCGAGGGCCTGCAGCGTCGCTGCGTCAATGTGCATCTGCATAGTTTGAGACTCGCGATTAAAGTCGTACTCGTCCGGCATAGCTGGCATGCGGTCGCGTAGGGCGAACTCGAGATGATGTCGGAGAAGAGAGATAGCCTCGCGCTCAAGTCCCGCCATCCCCTTGGAAGCAGGCTTGGGCTCAGCAAAGGAGACATGTACGCCGAGGACGCGGAGAAGTTCGAGGAGGTCTCCAGTTGGGCCCTTGGCATCGCCACCCTTCCAGCTTTCGCGGAGTGCGCTGTCCAGTACGATCTCTCTTGGAGCAATGCGGGCCAGCTCGTCCTCGATGTCGGCGGTGCTTGTGAGCTTCGTGAAGAACTCACCAGTCGACACATCAGCGTAGGCGAGGTAGAGGGCTTGCTTGACCTCTTCTCCTTCATCTGACCGGACGACATCGCCCATAGCCACGGCCAGAAGGTACCGGCTCTCATGTCCTGTGAGCCAGCTCTCGTCGACAAGTGTCCCCGGAGTGACGACACGCGCGACTTTACGCTTGATATCCGACGGCGGTTGGGGATTGAGAGGGTCCTTCTCCTCCTCGACCAGCACGACAGTGTACCCCATATCGTGGACCAAGAGCTTCAGGTACTTCTCAATTTGGGCAATCGGAAATCCCGTGAAGGGGAACGTTCCGGACTTGTACGTCTTGCTGGTGAGTTTGATGCCAAGTAGACTGGCGACTTCGATAGCAGGCTCAAAGTAAGACTTGCGTCAGCTCGCGCGCGGCGTTGGTTCTCACCTCGAAGAAGCTGCCGACTTGGGTTAGGAGGATGCAGTCCGGGAAACGTTTCCAGTTATCGTAGACGATTCGGGACAGCGCTGTGTCGGGGACTTGACCCGCTTTCACAGCGCGCGCGAACTCGGCGTTCTCGATTTGTAGACTGTCGTTCGTCGACGACGACCGTCGCTGGGGTGAGGACGAGCGTGGGGACACTGGCATCAGAGAGAATCGCTGTGCGTCGCTTACCGTCTTTATAGCCATTTCCCAGCTCGAGCAGGTCTTCTAGCGGCCCCACATTCCTACCCTCGGCATCGACTTTGAACGCTGGAAGATCATCGAAAGCGATGGTTGTGGTCTTCTGCTTACTCCTACGTTGAGGAGGTGAATTCGATGCCGCATCAGTGGTAACTGAGGCACTAGAGGCCACTGAAGCTGCTCCTCTGAATACCAGCTGTCTAGGCAGCGGCTCCAATGCCGCCCGGAGACCAGTGCGGCTCGGCCTCGCTATTGGCCCCAGGCGGCGTAGCATTCGCGATGCCGTCTTCAAGTCGAGCCTCGGAGATGAGATTCCTCCACTACGCCATAATGTCAGCATTTGCTGCCTCCAATGCGCTAGAATGCTTACACGCTGTTGCAACTTTTACTGATGAGAGAGATGCTGTTGACAATTACATGACGCGCGCGCGGACTGCAGCCAAAAGTCGAGGTGACCGACCTCCACTTTGAGTGTTTAAGGCACGGCCGGAGATTGGTTGGTGGAAACAGAATATGGAGAGACCTGGCATGCCAGCCATGAAGGACGCCAGCAGTTCTGGCTTCTCACTATCTCCCACTACATCATCCTCCGCATCGACGCCGCCGGCGCGAAAGTTATATCGTTCTCGACGCGATGAGCTCCGGATCAAGATCAGGCGCTCGTTCCGCAGCCTCATCCTCAAGTCCACAACCCGACAATGTCATCATGGTCCCCGACCCACACTACACGTTGGAGCCGCAACCACCGTACAACTTCCACTCACTGGACGGCAAGGACCCTGTGATCTGCATCGATGCTGGTGCGTACTGTACGACGAAGGTCGCTGATGGAAGGGTCGTCGACATGGCGCGCGGGTTTCAGCACCATGAGCGAGCCGTATGTGAACCGACCCAACGTGATTGCGCGGTATCGTGAGCGCAAGCTGGGTCGGAACACGCTCCTGTTTGGCAACGACTGCGAGGTGGATGCCAATTCGCGCTCGAATGGACGGACCATGTTTGATGGGGACCTTCTTATCCATGGAGAGCTGTTGGAGGCCGCATTTGACTTCAGCTTCCTGACGCTTGGTATCGACACGCCGAGTATAGAGCAGCCCATCGTCATGACAGAGCGATTAGCAAATCCCCTGTTCACGCGCGCGAGTGAGTTGCCGCCAGGTGTGGATCTAGAGTTGACGACAGTGACGTCGGAGCTGCTGTTCGAGCTGTACAACGCACCCGCGGTCACGTATGGGATTGACTCCCTGTTCGCCTTCTCGCGACACGGGAAGCCGGATGGGCTGTCCGTCAGCTTGGGGCATAATGCCAGTACTGTCATCCCCGTTGTTGACGGACGAGGAGATATCTCCCGAGCTAAGCGGTAAGTTGTTGATCTGCGACAAGTGCTAACGCTTGCAGGATACCGTTCGGGGGACAACAAGCTTCGGAACTGATGCAGAAACTGGCCCAGCTCAAGTACCCCTCCTTCCCTCTGAAGGTCACCAACTCGCAGTTCACGGTGTGTATTGATGTGCGACACCCGCTGACCCCAGTTCATGTTCCGCGAAACATGCTTCTTCTCTTCCGACTACGAAAGCGAGTTACGCTCCCTGGAGGACCCTGCAAGGATGGCAGCCTTGACCAAGGTGTTACAGTTCCCATACCCCAAGCCTGTGTGTTAATCGTACAGGGGCCGAGCTGACCGAAGGATGTCGTGGAGAAGACCGAAGAGGAGATTGCGGCGCAGCTCGAACGGAGGAAAGCGCAAGGCCAGCGATTGCAGGAGATGCAGGCGAAACTCCGTGCCGAGAAGGTGTGTAGATGACATGGTGTACGCTTCAGCTGACCCCAGCTCGCGGCAAAGATCGCTGAATTGGATGAGTATAAGGCACTCATGGCTGAGCGGCCGACGATGAAGAAGGCCGACTTCCAAAAACGCGTCTCTGATACGACAAACTTCGACACTGAGGCTGAGATGGAGGCGTGGATCAAGAAGACGGAGGCCGAGGTCAGGCGAAAGCAGAAGCGGGCGATGGGCGAGGAGCCTGAGCCTGAGGAGGAACCGAGCTTCCCGCTCGTCGACCGACCGGACGAGGAGCTTACGGAAGAGGAGATCAAGGACAAGAGGAGGCAAAAGCTTATGAAGGCGGGATGGGAGGCGCGCGTCAAGGTCCGCGAGGAGAAGCGCAAGGAGAAGGAGCGCTTGGTGAGTGTCAATCAAATGCCAATCTAACGCCATCAGGAGGAGATTCAAAGGCTGGACGACGAGGAGCGTGTGAACAACCTCCCTGCCTGGTCGGCTCGTTTGCGGGCAGAGCAGGATGAGGTGATTGAGCGCATGCGGGAACGGAAGAAGCGGCGGGCCCAGCTCGGCGACCGCAAATCTGCTGCCGCTCAGAACCGGATGAAGAACATTGCATCGCTCGCAGCCGACACCAACGGAGGAAGGAAGCGTAAGAAGGGCGAAGAGGGTTAGTAGCTAGGTCAAACGAATCGTTTCGCTGACGAGGCAGAGAAAGACGACGGGTTCGGGCGCGACGACTCGGACTGGGCTGTATACCGCGAGATTGCGGTGGACGAGGACTCAGAAGCCGAAGAGGACGATATTGCGACTCTCGAAACCCTTGAGTCTAAGCTGCTGCAGTACGACCCCTCATTCACCGAAGACGACACGTTGGAAGGAAAAGTGCGGGCAAAGAATGCCCTTCTCAACTCGTTCGTGCGCGGCGGAACAAATGGGCGCTATGATTCTGAGGATGTGCGGCAGAGCTATCAGATCCACCTCAACGTCGAGCGCATCCGCGTCCCGGAGACATGGTTCCAACCCAGCATGTTCGGCATCGACTCGTCTGGCATCGGCGAGGTGTCCGGATGGATTCTCAACGGATTCGAACCAGACGTTCGCGCGCGTCTCATGCAAGTGAGTGACCCCAGACTCTTCCGCGAGTGTCGGAGTCCGAGCTGACAAGCAGAACATCGTGGTCACCGGCGGCTGCTCCAAGTTGCCGAACTTGCTGCCGCGGATGCGCAATACCCTCACGCCACTGCTGCCATTCCGCGCCCCGATGAAGATCGTCGGCTCTGTCGGGGGAGCAGACCCCTCGCTCGAAGCTTGGCGTGGGATGGCGGAATGGGCGTCCACCGCGGGTGCAAAGAGCGCTATGATCACTCGCGCCGAATACGACGAGTTCGGTCCCGAGTGGCTCAAGGAGCACGCCTGGGGTAATGTCCCGCCATAGTTGGAGTGCATGCATGTCGAGCGTGGCTTGGGGAATAAGCAGATTGCACCATTTGGAGGAGTCACAGTGGCGTTGTCAGCTGCGCACGAGGTGGCACATAGCCACGGTATGCACCCAATAGGAAGTTCGCTATCCTCGTCGTGGTTCTCGCTTGTCTTGGGTCAACCGCTTCCGCGCTCTTCGCTGCGTCCTCTACTGTGTAGTTGTTGATCTTGCCATCCTACCCATGTTCGCTGGATTGGCTGAGCTGCGGAGCTCATAAGGCACAGCAGCAAACATACATCGAGGCAAACCCCGACTGTAGTTCGCGGATCGCCACCCCACCCAAATTTGGTTCCGCCGCATTTTGTCCCGCCCAAAGTCCCGTTTGGGACGTCGTCGTCGCGATCTCGTTGTCTCCACTCACTCTCCCAACCACCGCTCGACACGCCGTTCACCATCTTCTACACAGCAGCACCCCACTCCCCAATGGGATCGGTAACGTCGAAAATGAGTGCCGATCCCCGCACTCGCGAATACGACCACTCCGCGCCGACCAACGGCCATCCCGTGAACCACCCCCAAGCTGCAGCTCATCTTCCTCCACGCCCAGCGTCGGGCGGCGCGCGGACGTCGTCCAATGGCCCACCCGCACGCGACGTTAACGCGCTCCGCGCAGCGGCGCTGAAGTCGAGTCAGATGAAGAAGCTCAAAGCCCGAGGGATGTCACCTCGTGTATCGCCGGTGGCATCCGCCCCAACGGCTCCGGCATCAGCTCGCGAGGAGGGTGAGATCAGTGAGGAAGGAGAGGAGGGGGAAGACTCGGGGCAGGTACCGGCGGCTACGTTGCCTCGAGCTGTGCCACCTACTACCCAGGCCAATGCGCCGACGCCCCCGCAGCGGGGTGCGCCGAGCAGTCCTCCAGCGATAGTCCGCTCGACAGTCGTCACGCTCTCGCCCAACCAGCATGTATCCCCTGATTCTACAGATCCGCCGGGTGAGTCGACTTTCTGTTTGACCTTCCTCTCCCCCCTGCCCTTCTTTATTGTCTTTCCACCTTTCTTCTACTCTCCCATATCGTCCTCTAAGGAGGCTTCGCGCAATGACTGACACCAAGCTATGTCGAAGGAGGAGGAGGAGCAGTACATCGAGACTCTGCGCAACCTCATGACTGAACTCGGCGTCCCCCCTGATCAGCTAGTCAGCAATGGCGCTCCGATCCGCCTCGTTACGCGAGTATGCGAAGAGATCGTCGCAAATTCAAAGAGCGCTTCACCCTCCACGTTGAGCAACGACGACAAATGGGTCAAAACTCGGTCTCCGCTGCGTGAGAATAGTGCTACGCCCACTCCCGGACAGCCTTCGGCGCATGTATCACGGGCCAATTCGTCACGAAACTCGAGTCCCGACGTCGAGGTTACTGTCCGCACCAACCGCGCGCCAAGCCACAGCTCGGACAGCTCGACGGAGGCTCTTGTTGAGCGTATGGTGCCGGTTCCGCCCCAGCCGCGCCTGCCAGCCAAGCCGACAATAATCTCACAATCGAGATGGACCGGACACTCCGCGCCATCTTCCCTCCCGCCGCGTCCACCTGCGCAATTCTCCCCGACTGCCGTGCATCTGGATACCTACCGCCCGCTTGCGCGGCCATCCGCCGCTGCGCCGCCGCCTGCGCCGACTTCGGATGCCACCAGAGGAAATCGGCGCAGACGGAGAGACCTCGACCGTGCTGCAGCATTCCCTGAGACGCTCGACTACGGAGATGACGATGCCAGTAGTTACTCAAGACCTCCGGAGCCTCCTATTGCACCCCCTCCCCCTCCACCTCCGCTGCCTCGTGTTGTTGAAAAAGCCCCGGCTGCACGAGCTGCGCCTGAACCAGTCGCCCCTCCTATTCGGGCGCCAGTCCTTCGACCCCCACCCCTACCCCTGACAATACCTCCTTCCATGCCTGCACCGCCTTTCGCCGCTCGGGCCGTACCCGATGATCTCGCTGAGGCACGCCGCCGTCTTCTCGACTCGATGCGTCGTCGTAAGACGGGTACCCCTGTGTCTGAGCCCTCTGCGCCCTCTGCATCGCAGCCAATATCTGCTCCCAAGGCACAAAAGCTTCCCGCTGCAGTTGAGCTGGCCGACTACGATGAGGAGGACGTCACAGGATCAGCGGCAGAGGTCCCCATGGACATCGACACCGAGATGGAGGATGGCGAGATCGCCGATGATAGCAGTGCCACTCCCCTTACGCCGGCAGCAGCAGCACTGCCTATGCCACAACCCCTCGCCCAACATGCGCCTCCCATTTCTCGCACGAGCTCTCGCGGCATCAAGCGCCCACATGCGGAGGATCTCATGGACCAGCCATCACGTCCTGCCAGTGCGGCCCGACTGGGACGACCTCGTCGCAAAATCTTCTGCATCACGGCGCAGCCTTCCATCAAGCTATCGTTAAAGCTTGACGACGACGACAACAGCGAGAGCGAGTCAGAGGATGAAACATCAGAGCCTGCCATCGAGGCTCCTCGGATCGAGATCCCTCCGGAATGGGACACGCTGAAGAAGAATGACTGCGCCATTGACGAGAACATTGCGGAGAAGGAGGCGCACATCCGCCGTCTCCGGGAGAAGATCGCGGCGTACGCGGCTAGTAAGGAGCGCTCGGCGCATGCGACTCCGAGCGGGAGTCTCACGCCCGTCACGGCAGAGCGTCTAGTCGAGGAGGCGATTAAGGAGACAGGCAACCTTCTTGGTCTGTCAGCTCGGTCACCATTTTCCGTATCATCAACGCAACCGGCCGAGGATGACGCGAGCGTTGACCTTGCGGGCGACACGGAAGGTTTGCGAATTCACCTGTGTTTGCTGACCCGCAGAGGATGCCATGGACGTTGACGAGCTGGGTGAGTGGTTACGCCGTGGTCCGAGGACGGCTCGCGCTGACAAAGTTGCCTCAGATTTGAGCACGCAAGTAACTCAAGGTAACGTTACAAACCCTCCTTACTTCTTACTCCCAGGTTCATCTCCCGATCCCCAGCAGCCGCAGAGCGTATGTTTCTGACTGACGACGAGCTGAGCGACAGTCTTTCCAGCCATATCAGCCTTTCCTCACCCACTACCCACAGCTTGCACCAAACCCACCCGTTCCCGCGAACGATGAGTCGGAACTTACCCTCGACTGGGGACTAATGTCCTCGATTATACTGACCCACCGACTGCAGCACGACCCAGACGTGACCATGTGTCGGGCTGAGGCGAACGGCGGAAGATGCACCGACGCCAATTGCCAAGATGTGCACCTAGTACGGGCCAAGCCAACTGGTGCGTCCCATGGGATTAGCGCAGCCGCTCGTCAACTGATCGCGACCGGCAATAGACAACGATCTGGTCGCATACATATCTCAGATCCTGGCCCTTGATGTTCCTACCGATCAAGGCCCTGACTCGGCAACCATCCTGGAGGCCCTCAACGCGACTCGTACTGAACTGGGCGCAAGTCACCACCCCAAGATTGGAACCAAGAGGCATGTGGGCAGCAGTTCTTCAGAGTCGCTTGAACTGCCGGGCCTGCTCGACAAGACTGCTCGGCGTCTCCGAGCCAGGTGAGAGCTATCAGAGTCTGTAGAAGTCATTGTCCCCTCAATTTCGTTCCCCCTTTCGGCTCCCTGTCCATAACCCTTGTTTCGACCATTCATCCCACCCTTTTGGGCTCTCGACAACACCTTGTGTTCCAACCACATCCTCGCATTGTCCCAGCACCTTGTACACCAGTCATTCCACAGCATGTGCTGTATGAAGCCATTGATTCTGTTCATTCTTCGCTTGCACGCCAAGACGCATTCGCTGTGTTAGACATTAATATACTGACTCATGTGCGAGATTCTGCAGCACCGGTGGGACAGTCGCTAAGCGATTGGCGTCGATGTCAGAACGGTTATAGGCGGCCCAGTCTGCACGACAGCAAAACGATCTCCGTGGCAGGCATGCGGGCGGGGCGTGGCGGGGCGTGGCGGGGCGTGGCGTGGCGTGGCGTGGCGTGGCGGGGCGGGGCGGGGCGGGGCGTGGCGTAGGCTGGGGTGTGGCGTAGGCTGGGGTCGATCACTTGGGGCGTTCAATTTGCATGTCTCGGAAGAACATTGCATTGTTTGACTGTTCGTTTGTTGACGTGACGGTGCGGTTAGACTTGAACTAGGAGATAATGAAATGATGGTCTCAAATTGGGTCACGTGAATTTAATAACCTCTTAGCGCTTCATTAACCCGCTTTAATAATGGCACTGAACTGGTCTCATAATTGCCCACATAATTGCCTTGTCGCACGATGGACCACTTCATTATGCACTACCTCATTAGCCCATTCTGGACATTAGTGCCAGCAGTTATTATAAACTTATCAAGGACAACTAATGAAGGTCGCTCGACCTTGATCTCCATCATCTCAACACATTCCTAGTCGGGGGCGACTTCCCGTGCAACACTGGCAGAGAAACACGTGCAGAGGAGCATGCACAGGTGACATGCGCAGGCCCTAAAGAGAAAAAGGACTGGACCAAATGCATGGACTGGAATAACATGACCTTCACGTGTTGGCCGCGTGCCCGGCACGCGAGCAGAGGACGGGAGCCAGCTCGCCCGGAGTGTTGCCCATTGGGCCAACGTGCAAAGGAGCAGAGGTGCTGCTTTACTACGCGTTGCCCTCTCCCCCCTACTAGCGCACTGCGGCGGCCGCCGTTTGAGGAAGCGGAGCTCTGGACCACATGGTTGTAGTCCCCTCGAATGCGCCCTCGAATGCGCGGGGGAGGATCAGACAACGACGTCGTAAGCAGCCCAAGCACCCGCGGAATGCAGCCTGACATGCGATCAAGGGGTGCGTGCGGCCTGCATTCTGAGACGCACGGTGAGCGGCCAAGCGAGCTCCAAAGGGTGTCGGGAGACAACGCATGCAGAATCATGCAGAAGATGCCTGAAATGGCGGCATACCTGCATACTTGCATGCCGGTGGGTCTTAGGGGTATGACACGTGCACTCGTGCATGACGACTCGATTTCGGATATTCGGGATATACCCCTGTCCCCTGCTCTCGGTCTCTATTCTGCTGCGTAGTGTCTCCGCCTTCCATCTTTCTCCGCCGTTCGGACCGACAGATCCTGTTTTCGCGGAATGCAGAGTACTGCGCTTGTTAACGCTCCATGCGGTGCTTTTCGCCCAAGCTCCCCGCTGGTACCAGTGTCATCCGCTCTCTTATGTGCAAAGCCATTCTGAAGGTTGAGGCCTGGATCCATTTGTGACGGACCTCCGAGGCGGAGGGGGACCCCGAGCTGCTTTGGAAACCAGATCCCTGGGTCATGGCCTACAGCCCTATATTGCTGGTTTGGCTTCGATCTCCCCATATTATCAAAGCGATTAGGTTCCGCTCGATACGTGCCTTTCCATGCTGGTCCCTTTCCATGCTGGTCCCAAGGAAGTCTCAAGGCGGCCAGGGTACCACTCGGTCATGGCCTTAAAACTTGTGCTTGTGCTAAGTCCTCCGAGCACTGGTCGATTTTGACACGCTCGGAAGCATTATTTTTAACCCTCTGTCGCCCGAGAATTATCCATGTAGCCGTTTCACGAACGACCCTTAACTTGAGGCCCGATCTCATCTGCAGCAGTTACGAGAACGTATAGCATAAGGGTGTTGGTACGTCATTTGAGGCACATGTGCCTGGAATTTGCCGATTGGTAAGAAACCAGGTTGCGCTGAACGCTTGAGCTTGATCACGCAGTTCATCCGGAGTCCGAGTTCCATGGAACCAGCGCCGAGGGAGTCGGGTGCTCTTCGGTCAACAGCAGCTTGGGTCGGAGAGGTGTTACAAAGTGGAGCGCGAGGTTTATAGCCGACTACTCCAATCTGTGGAGCTGGCACCAGACACAGCCCAACTGGGCATCACCCGCCTCTGACCCTTGTCGACCGACCACTGGGAGACACCGCACTAGTGATATGCCACATGCCCCCGGTCTGTGAGGGTCACATGTCGCTGAACGTGCTGAGAAGGCGGCAACTTTCCAACATCAGGAAGAGGAGGTGGACGACGACGAGGGAGTGCAAACACAAACACGGCAACTTAAGTACTAGGCCCGCTGCGAGCTTGGGGAATTAGGGATTTGGCACTGTACCGATCGTTGCCTCCTTTTCCCCTATGTTCCCCTATGTTCCCCTATGTTCCCCTATGTTCCCCTATGTTTCCCTATGTTCCCCTATGTTCCCCTATTGTCAGAACCCCCCCGTCCCCCGACGTCGCGGATCCGCTTCTGCTGCTGTAGACGGGTTCCCCTTGGTGTGCCGGACAAGGGGTTTCTACAAATACTGGTCAAGTCTCCCTTGAGGCTTCTACAAATTCCGCTCAACTTACTGCCAATCCTCCACCGAACCTCGTTGTTTATTCGTCATCTTGCCACCCATCCACGTTATTGTTGCCAACCACTTGTCCTGCATGTCCTGGGCCATGGGCCATGGGCCATGGGCCACGGTGCAAGTTCAGTGTGCCAGTTCCAGGATGTGTGGGACCTTCATCCGCATCATCTGCTTCATACATCACCTGCCGCAACTCGGCAACTGCGATGGTTGCGCAACGGGAGATTTCCCAACACAGTTAGGAAGAGCACATGCAGACCGTGAGAGCCGAGCTGATAAGGATAGGTGGATGTCACCTGCCCACTATGATCTACAGTCCCCTCAACTTACTATTGGACATCGCTGAGGCATTTGTGTCGTGTCAGTATCTCGAAGACCTCGCCAGCTCGCCGGCATGCGATTGCAATGCTGACTGAGCTACTGACGGCGGTGGCCGCTCTCACCCTTCCGATCATGCAGCTCTGCCCATGAAAGAACGAGGGCAGGAAGAAGGCAAACATTGTCTGTTCCTTCCTTGTACCCCGGTGCTCAGGCGCTCGAACCTGAGCACTAAACGAGGAAGTTCTGCAAAGGGCGATGTTTTACGAAGATATTCTACATGGGTTGTTGTGTCATCTTACTTTACAAGGAAGGTTGGAAACGATTAGATGGGAGTGCAGTGTCATTCCTCGTTATCTCTTCCTAACAACCAACTTGCGATCCTCCGTGAGTGATGTTCAAGGAATTCACTACCTGAACCAGTTAATGAACAGGGTATTCAATAATCAAGGCAATTTTCTGTAGGCCTGTTTTGG
The DNA here is from genome assembly GCA_023629975.1 of Cutaneotrichosporon sp. PL3408A. Taxonomy (NCBI): domain Eukaryota; kingdom Fungi; phylum Basidiomycota; class Tremellomycetes; order Trichosporonales; family Trichosporonaceae; genus Cutaneotrichosporon; species Cutaneotrichosporon sp. PL3408A. The sequence goes on from JAMAMB010000004.1 coordinate 1,539,115, forward strand.
TGACATTGAAGAGAGAAGTGGGAACTGCAGTGGTTACCATAACCGTCGGTAGTAGTTCCTCCCGAAAGGTATGAGACATTTTAACACTTTAGTTAAACATACTCAACAGCAAGGAATGCTGGGGTGAGCGGGCCGAGTGCAGATAATTGGTGGCTTGCTGAGTCTGCAAAAGTGCCACATACTACGGCAGATGCTGGCTCGAAGGCGGATGCCATTGTGCTTAGCACGCCATAGAGCATCATCATCTCCACCAGGCCGACAACACGAAGTCGTTGAGGACGTTATGTAAGTCGTCGAGGGCGTTATGCTCACGACTTCGTGGACGTTACGCAACGCGGCCGAACAGTCGCTAAGGCGGCAGGTAAATGCACTAACCGTCACTAGCCGACTCGCCAGCACCACCAGTTACTCCACAGGGCTCGTCATCTTCGGCTCGCTTTCCTGGCAAGAATTGGGGTACAGGTTGAGTTGAAGGTCGACCAAGTCTAGTGATTGTGGCTGAATGGTCGCCCGCGATGCCCAATTGGCACCCTGTCCGTTGTGTGTTCGCCTAGCCCGTCGACGACAACTGCGCTGGCCCTGAACCGAGTTAGCCTCGTCAGCAGTGAAGTTCTAAGCGCGCTCCATGGCACAGCAGAAAGGGAAGTGGCACAGCAGAAAGGGAAGTGACAGCGGCAACACCCCAAGGAATGTGAGGTGCTCACTGACGCAGACAACGAACCTGAGGAATGTTTACGATGCCAGCCTGGTATTTACAGTGCCAGCCTCGTGGTCAAGGTGCCAGCCTGGTATTTTCATCGATTACGAAAGTGGGTCGATGCCTGCTATTGCTTGTTGGAGGTTCTCCTGATGAACCTCTCCCCTGCTGAACAACGAACGTATTGAGAGATGTGGAATGCCTGAAGTGTGGGTGGACAGAATGTCAGGCTCTATTCCGCTGTCTCGGAATCTACATATGAAGCCGAGAAACAACGACTAGCTTTTCCTACAGCTTCATGTAGAGAGAGAAGCCAACCTTCATCGTGTGGTGCTGTGTGTTTGGGGCTTTAGAATGAGAGCTTGTAGACAAACAGATGTAAACACGCATGCAGGCAATTCACGTTGTGGGAGCGGTTCCAGTGGATGGATGGACATTGGTTGGGAGCGCTGGAACAGGTACAGCATCCCTTGTTTGGCATCGCTACTTTGCCAACGCAAACTTCAATAACCTAGTATCCGTCACCTTAATGTCAGCCTCCCGCCCCAATGCGATGTGCAGCTGTAGCATGTATCATGGATGGTTTAAGCAGAGTAGGAGGCCCATTGCTGTCAAACAAAGTGCAACTATTGAGGGTCGTCACGGTGGTTTGGCGGAGCAGCTAAACTGAAATACGCAGCAGCTAACCTCAACAACCGACCGCGGCTGTTTACAGTAACAGTCAGCTTTGTGGCAGTTTGTGATGTGGCAGCCTGACGCTCACTTCCACAAGGTTTGGATCAACTTAATGATGGGCTCTGCAGCAATCCCATTCATTGAGACGGCAAGCGCAAAGAGAGGAAGTGGACGGCTGCACATGCGGTGGCCAGTGGCCAACCCCTTGCACCCAAGGGAGGAGAGGTGCAAGCCGATGGTGACCATTGGCAGTGGACGAATGAGCTTTTCGACCTGAGACCGCTTGGGGTGCCACGACTGTATTAGAAACGGTGTGCAGATCTTGGCAGCACTTTAGAGCCACACCTAGGTTGGCTTGGCTATGACTCATGGCCCGCGTAAAGGCTGTGGGCCGCTGAGCACTCTGGGCAAAGTAGGCAGCAGTCCTACCTAACAAACCTGTATCTCATGCATCGTGACTACCACAGCACGAAAGTCAGCTGTTCTTGACGAGCGTGTGAGTGGAGAGCGGGGAGGATGAAGGATTGGATGTCCGCAAGTCTTGGATTTCGACTTTTGGCGAGGGATGTGCAATCATCGGCTTGGTAGCCGGTCTACACCTGTTGCTCATGTACTGTGTGTAAAGTTCACCGCTTCCGCTTGATTGCCACCCGAGATGATCGAGAAATAATCGATGTATGGGTTCGACCAACCAAGTGACTACCATCCTTTACGCATGCAGGCTGGGAGTTCTTGATAGGGACTGGGGAGAAAGAGCGACAGCAGTAGCACCGGCAAGCATTCATCGTAGTGTCAGTCACTCGGGTTTGTCCATCAGGAGGGATTGGTCGACCTCGGTGCCTGGTTATGCCGATTGGCCCAAAATACCTTTGAGGCTGGCATGTTGGAAGTGTATCCTGCGGATTATGCGCGCCGTAGACTTACCTAGTGAGCGGCATGAGAATGGCATGTGACAGAGCATGGCAGGCCTGTAGTCGTACGTGTGGGCCGTGGGCAATGAGAAGGAGTGAGTAGAGAGGGCTATGGATAGACGCATGAATGGGTCGGCATGTAAGACTGGGTGCGAAGGTAAACATGCGAAATCGGAGGTCGCGTGAAGGGGGTTGAATGGAATGGAGTAGTCGGTACAATTCGGAGGCCTCGGTTTGTCTCGTCTTGTCGACACCACTGATTTTCCTGCTGCTGCTGTTGGTGTCCCGATGTACTAATGGGTAGCATGCAGTTTGAAAAGGGAGAGTGAGGGGTGTTGAGGCTGGCGAGACTACGGTCTGGTCTTGGAATGCAGTGGGTGGGTGGTGTTTCGGCCGCAGTAGGTGAGATTGGTGAGATTGGTGAAATTGGTGGCGGAAACTGGCAGAGGTGTCACACGCATCAGAGCCGGGGGGAAGGGGGAACACGACATCACATGGAATACCGTTAATCACTCAACTCTACCTGACATCTTTAGTCGGTCACCTTCTTCACCGACGATTTGTCACTTCATAAAACCCGCCCACTCATCACAAAAGTCGGCCGCTATCCACGACTCACTCTCATTCTCATTATCACTTCATCTCAGTCTCTCCCCTACTCGTACACTCTTAACACTCTTCGACACCCCCAGTCTACATTGCAGGGGTGTTAGTATCTCTTGCTTGTACAGTGTCGAACAGACTCCCCAGCTCCCCTATCATAACCAACGAACAGCCACAACAACAACAACAACAATCATCAACGCTCTCTCGTACTTGTGGACTGCTCACTTGCAAAGTTCTGTCGGAGAGTTGGACTATCGCCACCTGCCAGATCGCTACAAGTAAATCCTACGAGAGGCTTTTCTAGCTCGACAACTCCTTCCAAGGCCATTGCTTTGGAGCGCATTCCTCGCTTCCCACCCTCGTTCATCTCACCGCCTCCTGTCGACTCCACCCCTCTCCTGTGCTCATTCCTAGCACAAAACGCATAGTAATCATTAGGTTACCCGCATGCGTAGTAGCTGCCGTCCCACTGCTTTCCAGAATTCCAGAACACTCCTCCTGTGATACAACGCAGGCCACGTTTGGTACAACTCAAAGTGTACCAATATTCTCCCTCCAACTCGGTTACCGACTGGACTCACGTTGGTTGCAGACCGACTCTTCCCTACATATCCTGTACCTCATCCGGCACAGTCTGTCCTTGACCGGCTTCCATTCAGGCCTGCCAATTGCCAGCCATCCTCCCCACTACCCCACTCCCAATCGGAGGAGCAGGCTTCGTTGTCGCATCGGTCCTCACCAGCACACGGAAGTCTATCAGAACACACCCACCCCCCGTCACCAGGCCGTTTAGCGCGTACTCAGGTTTCATCAACTGGGACCAATCTCCAGGGCTGAACTCTGCGCAACGTTCAGTAAGTAGTGGCTACGGGTCGGGAATCCGAGGCGAGTTTCCCCCAATGTTGTTTCGATTGAGAACGTGCAACAAACGCTCGGGAGGGAACTGGTGGCGGCCCCTCGTATATTTTCATGGGGGCTCCCAGTTCCGTTTCCTTCTTAGGTTTCCCCTCCTCTTCTGTTTCCTCCCCTCCTCTTTTTGGCCTCCTCTGTTTGGCCCTCCGTTTCCCCTCCTCCTCTGTTCCGTCTCCTTCTACGTCCCTTATCAGTGCCCCGCGAAATCCCTCTCCCAGACGATGTGCCCTGCTGTACACCAGCAGGTCATATCAGCCCCGAAGCTTGTCTTGGTCATAGGGTCGCAATAATCGGCATCGGTGTCTCCCTCCACAGGGATAGAGCACCACTCTCATACCCTCCCTCGGCAATCTCAGCGTGTGGTCGGGGTTTCACAGAGCGTTGCGCTTCCGTCATCTTGACTCTCGGATGAATCGGGTCCTTGATGTTTATGAAAGGGTATGAGCTAATGGGAAGGATTGCCCCCGAACACCTTGGTGTACTACGTCAATTACCTGGTGAGGTCGTAGGAGACCGGAAACCACAAAGGTAAGTGTGTGGTTAACGCGCCTTACGGAGGCAGTCGATAAAGGTACCAGCGATTGATGTGCAGGACGACAAGGGCATTCCAAAGCGGAACCTCAAGCCACGAGGCCGAGGTCGCCTTCTGAGTAGCGTCACACCGCAACGCAAAGGACTCCCCGCCAAGCTTCCGGATCCAGGCGCAAAGGTTAGCCTAGAGGTTGACTATCGTCAGCTTCGCGTCGTGGCCCTCTATCATCCTCATCCTCCTGTCCATTGCTCCGCCCAGTCTTGATTATCCGGCGCCTCCACTTGACCTTGTGGCCGTGGTGGTGCTCTTATCCATTGTTCATCATCGTCGTCACTGAAAACTGGCACACCCCTGTCCCTTTCTCCCCCTTTTGTGCTTGAAGGCGGTCGGTCCAGAACAGGTGGAACATTCTCTTGCTCGCTTTCCCAGGCCCGTCCCCCTGGCTTGAAGGCGTCTCCAGGCGATCTCCTGGCAGCCTCCTTGGCTGTCGTGGCTGTTTTTGACTGCCCTTGGGTTGTCGGCGTCGGCGTGGCTTGACGAACACTTTAGCTCTTCCTGACGCAGCTGGAAAGGGTTACATATTTTGGGACCCTTTCTGACAGGCACCGAGACCCTTTATTTTGTTCCCCTCCGGCCCTGCCCCTGTATCTAAACCCTGACGTTCCCCCCCCCCCCCCCCCGGGCCCACCCCAACCCCCCCAACCCTTCCTTCCGCCACCCGCCGCCGTTCGCATCGCACAGCGGTTTACCCATCTCAATAGATTCAGAGTCACTTCTTCTACCGACTCAAAGTAACGAGACGGGCGTGCGTTCGAAACTTGCCTACTCCGCAGAAAAGGTCCAGAGCCACCGATTCAGAGCCAGCACCACGTGCAACAACCCTCCCTCCTTCCTCCCTCGCTATTCGTCATCGACAACGATAGTAGTATCAACTAGTTTGACCCTCGCCTCTATCACCCTACCATCCAGAGTCGCTCGTTGTTCTCCTCACCATCTCACCTCGTCGTCGTCGTCCTCCTCACCTCGTTCCACCTCTCACCCCTGTCCCTCTGCTGGCACGCTCTCCTCATTGCTTTCCCCTTAGCCATCTCCGCCGAGAATCCGTTGCCTACTCGACAGTGTCCACTCATCAGCCCATTAGCCAGCCCAATAGTCCATCACTCCCATCAGTTCATCGGCCCTTCTGGCGATTCGCAGCACTCCAAGCCCCCAACCCCGGCTTATTCGCCACTCCTCCATCCGTAAGTCAAGAAAGGGCATGGCACCACCAGCTGCTGAAGCAGCCAGATCACCTCCTATTCATCCACCGCTGTCACCGGCCTACCTGCTGACCTGCCTGCCGGGTCCCGTCACATCGGTGTCGTTTGTTACCTGCTACCCGTTGCGCCTGTGCTTCATCGTTCTCTCAGTCTTAAATTCTCCTACAACTCCATAGTCCATACCTCATTCCGTCTCTCGCACACCTCGCTTCCCCCCTCTTCACGACCCGGACCCCACTCGGTTTCACTTCAATCCATACCGCAATATAAAAAAAGGGAAAAAAGCCACCGACGGTCCGAGGCGGTCATCGCATTATCACCCGAGACCACGATCTGCTTCTAGACTTGCAGGTAATTTCAGGTTCCGACTGCCACGAGGAAGCAATTCATACTGCCATCATCCATTCACCCTCCGTTTCACCCCCTCCTCGGTCAAAATATCCGTCGCCTCAGTGAGTTGTTTTGTCACGGAATTTAGTGGCGTTGCATTTGGAAAGGGCTTTCCCTCGACACTCAGATCATGCCTCTCCAGGTGGTGTTCCAGTGTTCCAGGTAATTGCCACGCCGGGTCAACTCGCCCCCCTCTCCTCAGCTTCTTTGGACCACAAGGGACCAAGTCATCGCTTACCCACAAACCAACGACCCTGCACTGCAATTGAATGTCTCTTTCAATTCCAGCCTGTGTCATAACCATGTGCTTACGCTGCTCTTCACAGATTCCTTCGTTACTTGCGGAGGATCGTTGCACGTCAGCCACGACGGCTTGTTTGATTCGACCACGACACGGAACTTCACCTCCACCCCCTCCGACCACAAAAGGGTTAATCACCCTGTTCCAGCTGTGAGAACTGAGTCCAGCACAACGCATTCACAATCTGCCATTGCCATTCATCTATCCACACTGCAGACCGTACACCCTTTCCCCACCGCTGCGCAGCATTTGACGGAGGGGCTGCCTAACGCTTGGATTTTGTATTATCACGGGGACAGGCACGTACCACCGCCAAAAGGCAGTCGTAACCCACATCGAATGAATCGCCCGCAAGAGGAGGCGACAGCCGCTGTCACTCCGGGCGATAGCGTTCGGATGGGCCGTAGAGCGGGGACCGCTCTAACCAACGATACGGAACAGCAAGATCAACAAGGCCCATATGACCCTTTAGAAGGTGAACGATTCAGAGGTCCCCGCTGGTCCACTGTTCAGCACCCTTCCCAACCCGCTTCATCTTTCCCAGACTCACACTCGCCAAAGGACGTGGAGGAGCAAGCAGTACGAAGAGCTCAAGCTGGGAATTTTCTCTCGGAGAGTAACAGAATGCCCGACGATAGTGGGGCGACTCGATATTTGTATGGACCTCCGCTCCATCAACAATTTTCCCATCAGAGCGTACCGCTGTATGCAGCACAAGACAGCGGAGCACGGATGGCTTCTCCAGGGGTCCCGTCCTGCTCGCAATCCTCACCGAGGACTCCGACGCCAGCTGGCTCTCAATCATCACCTGGCGAGAGCCACGGTATGGATCCTAGCGTCTCAATAGGCCCATCTTCCCAGGCTGGAGTGTCGGGTCAAACCCACTCTCCAACTCGTCGCCGAACTCGTGTCCTCATGACGAGAGTACAGTATGTAGCACTCAACAAGCTCTGGAGCCAGGTAAGTGCTCATGACATGCCTCGCTGGTTGTGCTTTCGCTAATTGATCTGACCATGTTTCCATCAACTGGCGAGAGAGAAGTGTTGGCACAGCAAATTGGCTTGACAGCACGTCAAGTGCAGGTATGGTTTCAGGTGAGTTATAGCCATCCAAGACCGCTACAGCCGTCCTTAACCGGACACGGCGCTGACAAGACCTAGAATCAGCGGCAAAAACGGCGTCGGGAGCGCGAAAACGAAGATGCGATTTCACTGGATCGAACGTCGCCCGAGTCTCAAGACCATCAGGGTGGATGGACGGCGCCGAATCAAGGCATCCCCCAGTCTCATCCTCTAAGGCATGGTGTCCACATCGTTCCTTCGTCACATGGCCCTTCACCTTCCTATCGTGTGCAATCCCTACAGAATGAATCACTACCCCTTGTGCGTGCACACGAACCAACCGACCATCCACAGGGTAGGGAAGGGCCTAAGCTTCAACGGCCATCTTATTTGAGCGACAATGATCGCACTATTGGACAAAACGCAGTGCCCAGTGCTTGGTACGAGCGGGGCTCTGCGGCTGATAGTCCCAGTAATATCGCTAGGCCTGGTAGTCCATTGGGAAGTGGGCCTGAGCAAATCTCGTCCTATCAGGAGCCCTACTCTGGTCCCCATCGGCTGCACCGACGACGTTCAACCTCTTATCCATATCCCTGGTCAGGTGTTCAAAACGTCGGGCAACCAGCAGAGTCGCGCCCCGTCACCTCCTCCACATCCAACTGGCAATCTTACCAACATACTCCCGGAGCCTCTTCGCTGCCTTCGAATGCTCCACGCCTCGGCCCACGTCGTCGAACTTATGAGGACTGGCCCAGAAGACAAGGCAAAGAAGGCGTCGATAGAGACTATCGAAGTGGCGGACCTCACTCTGCCCCAGCACGCTCCACCCGTCTTCCCCCTTCGCTTTCGGCTCTAGTAATCAACTCGCCATTTGACAGTGGAGCTGGACCCGATGCCGCGGCACTCCACCCGCTCCATTTGAGGCCATCACATGCTCAAGAGTCGAGAGAATCGTCTCCATTACCCAGGAGCCAGCTTCCTGATCCAAGCTTCTCACATCGACATATCGAGGAGAACCCATCTCCGAAGGCCAAAAGCATCCCCGAGCTTCTCAACTGAGTTAATGTATTCGGCGGTGGCGAACGATAATACCGCGTCTTCCGATTGACGCAGGCTCGAAACTTACGTACCGACTCCAGGCTCCTTCCCAGTGCATTTATCCGACGTCCTCATCCGAGCCGCGTTCGTAGGCTCTACTCGCAAGTACGGTTTAGCATTCAGCTGTTACGTAGACAAGGATTGTCTACTCTTGCATCGCCATATCTTTGTTTATCCCCCCTTAGAATGACACTCTTCCATCACTCACTGTTTACTAACTACATTGGCCCACGACGCCACTCAGTGGGTAAAGAAACCCCGTTGTGGACATGGCCTTCGACTCTCGGCGTAACCGGGTGTCCTCGGCTGGAGAACGGGGTGCGAATACAGCCACGGCGGCCGCACTTGAGGCGGGAGGGAGCCAACGCCTGGACGCAATGTGGTCCAATAATGATCGCACTGCGCACCCTGAGAAACAACCCACGATCTTGTCATAATACTCAAAACCTGCAGAACGAGGGGTAGGTCATGAATGTGCAGCAGTCCTGAGGGCTCCCGCAGGTATGTAACATCGTGTCACACACAGGTCAACCGCCATTCTCAACTTGACAGGCTGGCGAAATCGCGCCCGACCTGCATTGGCTGATTGCACTCACCCGACCCCGTTACCAAGCCTATGTCCACTGCGTGGCCTCCACCGCGTCAGAGGCAGAAAGGGTTTGGCTGCTCCTAGTGGAGTAGAGCAGTAGTGGCTCACAGTAAAGCGACCTTGAAGCACAACTGATAGAGTTTTCCGGAGAAGGGACCGCCACTGGGGGCCACCCCACACCATAAGAAGGTTCGTTCCTGACATTCCGCAATTTCGGACATCCTGTGGAGTGGGGACACGCGACAGAGGCACACAGACCGCTTCGTACTTACAACGCATTATCTCTGTTGCGTCGCCCTATCGAGATGTCTGTTTAAGGTGGACGAGACGACAGCCCTCGAACCCAGTCGAACGTGTACATTTGTGTATGAGCAACCTTGCTGATTTTTCCATGCGCATTCCTGGGTGGGAGATTCTGCACCGCTTCTGCGATGGTCCGGATCTGCCGGATTTGGCCGCCCGCAGTCCTGGCGGCGGGGGCGCCGCCATCAGAGATCAACCTCGAAATGTATGCTTGGGTGAGTCTCAGATGGGGCTTGATGAATTCCACGAGATAGCCTCGGGCTCGGGGACGGCCAGAGGGTGTGCGTCGGTCCGATTGGCCGGTAGGCGTGAAACAGCCCTGAGGCGCTGGCCTTGGCAGTCGTTCTGCGACATGCAACTTGGCGCTGGCCTTGGGAGCCTTGGGAGTGTGCGACTTGCAACTCGTCGTTTGGGAACTTCGAGAACGAGGCACGCAGTGTTGTGGACGAGGCACGCAGTTTGCTGCGAGTGCGGTGTCTGCCAACTTGGGCAATGCTGGCTTACGCAGCACCGAGAACAGAGCAAGGCCAGAAGGAGCGGGAGCCGAGGATTCCAAAGGTAACCGAGTTCTGTAATGTGCCGTTCAGTCATACCGAGATCTGTCCAAACCCATGACTGTCCAAACCCATGACCTGCAACCCTGGACGCAACCCGGACGCCTTGCACATCACTCTTCCCTAATCCTCCGTGCTCATCACACTCTTCCCATCCTGTCCGTGCTCATCACTCTTCCCATGCCGGTGTCAATCATTCTTCCCTCCGATGGAGTTCTTACACAGAGCCTAAGGTGTTCCCCTAAAATTGACGCCGGTGACTGCGCACACTCACATCGGCTCACGTCGTACGCCGTAACGCATTAGGCAGAACAAGGAGAAACAAGGGGTGACGGCATAGAAGTCCCCAGATAGGCGCAGCAACGTCATTGGTCGACAAAGGCAGGAATCGGCCACCGCAGTTTCCATATACCTCCTGCTCCACATGGAGCAGCGACATGCATCGTTTTCCTCTCTTCTGTTGCCTGTTACGTGTGGCACGTCGTATGCAAAATACAAACACCGCTAGGACCTGCAGCAGACGTCCGCAACCTCTCCTGTTTCGACACGGATACCACCATTATTACACTCCGCCTATAACAGCAAGGACTCGCCTCGGAGCCCTCCATACCTCTAAACGACGCTGCTCTCGACACGACCGTGAGAAGAGGAGTGCTTCTACTCGAGAGCCGCGGTCTCTCGAGCCCGCTTCGCAATTGCACATTTTTTGCATCTAGCCCTCACGACGGGTCGGGGCGGATTCCATGCGCCACACCTTGATCACACCAGACCGGTCCGCCGAAATGATGCAGCTCGAATATGGCGTCTCAACGAGTCCCAGAGCGCAAATGGCGTCGTAATGAGGGCGTAGCGGCTGACGCTGCGTGTTGGCTGCGTGTTGCGCGGCCGCTGGTGCTGTACTTGAGCCGCCGGATGCGCCCGCGGAGCCGGCTGACCCCGGCGCCGACGCCGATGCAGCGCCGAGGGGACGTGCATTCGGCAGCGTGTAAAATAGCTGCGGGATGCCACTGGCGATCCTAAACGAGACATCTTTTTCGCGCTGGCTTCCACATATGATGAACCCCTCGCTCGGCCTCGCCATGTCCCAGTATCGGATCACTCGGTCGGTACCGGCGGTCACCATCCAACCATGACGCGTTTTATCCTGCTGAGAGATAACGTCGTCCTTGTCGCGTACTACTGACGAGAGAGAGGAAAACGTTTCACCGACTATGAGAGCCTCAACAGACGGTAGGTTGTCGGTGGAGATGGTTGGCAAGCCGCCTCGTCCACCTGCCAATTCGGCAATGAGCTCGGATTTTGTCTGCAACACATCACGACCGAGAGCAGGCGCCCGTGTCCCTGCCTGCGGCCGCGACGTGCGGGTTTCATACTCCTCCATCAATTTGCCAGTCTCAATGTCGTACGTCTCCACAAGGGGTGTGTCGACTCCGGCCGGGTCGTTGGGATCACGTTTGATGGACGCCATGATCCACCGTCCGCGCCCCCGTGACGGGTGCAGACCTAACGACGTGACAGCCCCTCGCGATGACCAACTCTTGACAAGCAGGCCGAATCGCAAATCCCACAGGCTGAGAGCCCCCGTGACTGTGCCGACCATAATCCAGTGAGTTGTCGGACACACAGCTGAGACGGGACCGAGCTCGAGAGGGTGCTGTAGACGCTGTTTCAGAAGCATCGTCCGCAAGTCCAGCACGGCAATGACGCCAGTGCTGGTCACAACAAGGAGGGATGACTCTGCGCGATCAGAACCGCAAAAAATTTCTACGTGCTCTACTCACCTTGCAAATGCGACACATGCGTGACGTACCCATCCTCAGGTGATGTGGCCCATGTGCGAATGCACTCGACACTCTTGTACTTTGCAGATGTTCCTGAAGCAGACACATGGACGCGGAGAACATGGAGCGAGCCATCGTTGGCGGCGGCAGCGAGACAGTGGGTGTCATCAATACGGCACATGGAAGTCACCGGCGCGTCCATGCGGTACGTCAGTCGCGGGCGGGCAGCAACAGTGCGCTCAAGTCGTGCACTATCCCAGATGAGGATTGTTGTGTCCTCCGACGCCGATGCAAAGAATAGCTGGTCTGGCGAAGTGATTAGGGCAACGACCGCGCCGCTGTGCTGGGGAAGGTGGGCAATCATGGTCGCGAACTGCGGTGGGGAGCCTTTACTCCGTGGTCCGCGCTTGCGCTGGCCTGGCACAATTCGTGGCCCAAAGTCGAGACGCGGCTCTCGGTAATTTTCCAAGTCGACATGTTCGAGGTATGCGCGCACTCCCGGGTCTGCGCCATCGTACGTGCTTCCGTATGGAGCAATGGACGCATGGTTGGTCGGCACAGACCCTGCACCTGAACCTAGGGCCGGTGTGCTATGCCCAGACGGCAGATCGTCGTGCAGCGTGGTAGTGCCATGTGCAGTGGCAGTGGAGGCCCTAACCGCAGGCAAAGCTTTCGAGTCTATTCGGGGGTGGCGCGTAGGTCTTGCAGTTCCCTGAGTGTCGAGGACGGAAGAGATGCCGGACTCAGAAGGACTTGCCGCTGGCGCCGACTCGGTGACACGATCTCGTTCACTGTCACGACTTGGCGACGCTCGACTGGGCGGCTCGAGGCTGGAGAGACGCTGCCGCATCTGATCCAGAGGACTGTCGGTGCCTCGGTTGCTTCGACTAACCAGCGATCCCCGGCGACTTGGTGTTTCAGTCCCGCCCAGGTCAGGTCGGAGACGCTTCAGCTCATGCCGCGCATCGATACCGACAGTACGCGGGGAGATAAAGACAGTTTGCGGGGTGACGCCGAGGTCGGTGAGTGATATAGACTTTCCTGACGTGAGCTCAGCTTCCGGTGGGGTGCCAGAGCCTGAGCTCTCCCTCCTGTTCATCAGCAGGGCAAAGATGGTAAGACAGATAAAACAGTTACTCACGCTCGGTGTGCATACGCTTGCTTGCTGATGAAGTCGCGCAAGACCAAGATTTTCTTCTCGTCCTTTGGCGAAATGCCCTTGTCTTGCAGCAGGCCAAGCGTGGCTTCGGAGGGACTACTCGTTGCCGCCTTGGTGAGCTCGGCCTTGGCAGACGAGCGAGTTGGAGAAATCTTCCAGAACCCAGGGGGAGAGTTCTGCAATGCAGCTGCCTTGGCGGTTTGCAAGGTCGCGCGAGAAAGCTGCACTGATCAGCTCGGATGACTATTACAGCTACGCACAGGAGGCACAAGGGCGCTGAGGATCGAGTCCTCGTCAAGAGTGACAATGTCGGAACGAAGCGCCGGCCGGATGGTTGGGTACAAGATACACCATATGTCGGATTGTGGCAGCTGGCTTCCTGCTTTCGCCACAAAGCCGGCAGCGCCTTGCCGAATCCAGACATTCGGATGGTACAGGAACCCGTGGACTGCCGAGAAGACATCCCAGAGGCGCATGCGCTGAAGCAGCCCGAGCGATGTCAGGCGCCTTAGGGAGTGGATGACCCGAGCGACGACCGCTTCCTCGGGATCTAGCATGTCAGTCACAGTGGCATTCCACGCTAGACCGAAGTGGCACAACGAGGAAGTGGCACTCACCAGCGAGAGCCTGAAGCATGAGTGGTAGGACGTATTCGTCGATGGCCCGAATGCCAATAAATGCCCCGACGGCGACGATACCGTCAAAGAAGGCGAGGCGGAGTTGCCAGTCACGGTCATTGAGATAAGTCATGATGTGACTCAGAACAGTTTCGCTCGACTTCTGCCTTCCGAAGAAGAGACACAGGTCGGAGATGTCCGCGAGAACATTCCGCTTTACGTTACTCGAATTGTCGACAAGCAGTATCGAGGCGTGTTCTCCAACGACATATTGGATCTCGGCCAGCATTCCGTGGTAGCTGGACTCGGGGTTCTGTGGCACCTCCGGCGCATCGAGGGGCTTGGCGGCCTCACTGAGCTCCAGCATGCGCACTGCGGTGTCGGCAATGCGGACCAGAGCTCGGGCGTATGTTGCGCGTACAAAAACGTCCGGATCCTGGAGCAACCGTGACATTTGCGGCAGCAAATACTCCGGAATGAAAGTTGCGTTGTGAGGCGCGATAGACGTGATGGACTCGACCTGCCCTGTGAGCTTGACACACAACGTCGACGATGTGGATGTCAGTCTCACTCACAACGATAACAACTGCGCGGCAGGCCTCAGCTCTGACGATAGGCACTTCGTCGGAGAGAAGCTCGACTACAAATGGCACAATGCGGTCGACTTTGTCCTCGTCCATCAAGTAGGGCGACAGTTTGAGGAAGAGTTGGAGTCCATGTAACCTCGAGCTCGGCGATAACGAGTTGCGGATCGATGATGTCACCAGGTTCAGCAGCAGCAATGCTGGGCCGTCTGCTGTCAACAGTCTGCGGCTACTAGCAGGACTCACTCTCGTTGGCTCCCCTCTCTTCTAAATGTACGCTGATAGACTCCCACTGCTCCAGCATCCTGTCAATTTTGGTTCCCGGCAATGTGGATGAACGTTGCAAGAAGTCCGTATCTGATGAGTGGGGCAGTTCGTTGAGCTCTGAGACGTAATCCTTCAAGAACGTGTAGAAGTACTCTGGAAAAATGGTACCTCGGTACGCTGTGAGGATGCGATCGAAAGTGGGGCGGTCCGATGGCTCCCGTGATAGCATTTGTGCAATCATAGCCTGGAGTGAGCTCCGTGACAGAGCATCCTGACTCACCTTGACATCTGCATCCTCCAGATTGTCAAGAATGCCCTCCAGGCCGAGTGAGCCGTTACGATACGCGAACAGCTCGCTTAGGTTGAACACTGTTCGCCCATCGGTCCACGTCTCGGCAAGCACACACCCGGCCGAGAAGACGTCCATCTCCTCGTTGACTGTTGCGTCCCGCTTCTCCCATGGCTCTTGCCCGCCTCCTGACTCTTTCAGGCTCTTCGCGAGCGCTGCACGCTCCTGTGCAATCTTCGAATCGGACTCGAAGAACCGCTCAGGCGCGATGTAGCATGTCCGTCGGGCGGAGGTGTCGAAGTAGAAGGAGAAGTCGGACGGGTCGTCAAGGGGGAGATGGGTTGGCTTGAAGCTCGAGGAAAAATCGGCAAGAAGAACAGTGAGGTCGGAGGTGATGAGGACGTTGTCGGACTTGATGTCGCCGTGGGCAACCTGCCTGTTAGCGGGGGAGCCCTGGCGGCATAACTACCTTCTTAGTTCGTGCGTCGCGCAGGCAGGTGAGGAGCTGGAATGCAATCCATTTTTTCTCAATATCGGTAAGATATGGCTGGGTGCTGCAGTCAGCGAGGAGCTCAAGGCCTTTGTTGCGCGTATCGAGAGCCAATCCAAACACATACCTCAGGCGATCGTACAGACTCGATCCCACCCACTGCCGGATGAGGTATCCAGCCTTCTCTGTCTCAATGCACATAGAGTATGGCAACACATTGACCATACTGGACAACGCATCGCGTTCCTCTGCGTGTCAGGCCATCATCCTTATCAGAAGACTCACTGTTCAGCCGCCGCTGCACGACCCGCAGCGATATGGACGGATCGGGCTTGATGAAGATCTTGACGACAAGGGGCCCATTCTTATGTCGCGCCACGATCGACTTGAGAAACCGGGACGACGACAAGCTGGCCTCAGTGTTGTGCGGGGCATCCACGCCTACCTCTTCTCATACGAGATGTCGCTGCCCAACTCGGAGACGTACGAATCGAGCGCGGTTGAGCTGGTGTCAAATACGAACGGGAAGTGGCAACCGACTCACGCTCGCGCCATAGAGGAGATGTTGCCCATGGTGCCTGATGCGCCTGAGGCCGCCGACGGCAGATGCAGGAATGATGCGTTTGTGGCGAATGTGACAGATCTCGCCGGCGGCGACAACATACATGTACATGATCACTCACGCGTGCGGCGGCGGCGACCTCCACCTCCACCTCCACACGGAATCAAATTGTGCCGAGGTAGCCCAAGCCCAGTGCTGCTCACCCAACACAACCCCGCCATCGAAGGTGGGACATCATGCGGTATGATAACAATAATAATGATGCATACACTGGTGAGTGGGATTGACTGATAATGCTATAAACCAAAGTAGTGTTGTACAGGACGTATATGAAGCTGATTGTGATCATCAGGCGGGGGCCAGCTGCCCATGGACTGGGTCCACGACAGTTTTGACCGCATCAACGAGAACCTCTGCTCCCCGTTGGAACCCCCACAGGCTGACCTGGCGGAGACGTTTTTGGTTCGCGCCCTCGGCCACGACGTGGTGCGCGAGTGCCGAGTAGATCTGGTCCGAGATCTTAGTCATCAGTCCCGTCTCGAACAGTGTCCATGAGCCGTCGAACTCGGACAGGTCGGCCGCGACTTGGCAGTGAATCGGCACGAGGGTGCGATTGGCGTTTATGAACGCGACAATGGGACGGATGAGGGCGTTGTTCGTCATGCTGAGGTCATATGTGAATACTGGGACTGCGGCCTTGAGGTCGCGGAAGCGCAGGTCGATGTCGATCGTCAGCTGACGGGGCTCCTCGAGCGGCATTGTGTCCTCGGGGGCCCGGAGGGGGGGTCGCGCAAGCCTGTGCTGGCCTGGGAGGAGGGATGGATTGCTGGCCTCGACTGCTGCGAGCGTGTCGGCAATCTGTGTGTGGTCTTCAAGCTCGCCAGCTGCGTCGTCGCGGTACGGATGCTCGCCATGCAGCGCAATCGTGGCGACGTTCCGGCCAATTTCCTCAAAGATGGCCTTGACATCGACCTCGTCGTCAGGGTGGGCAGGGAACTTGATGTCCAGAACCGCGTCAAGCTTGCCAGACATGATCCAAGACACAGGTCCCGAGTTGCCCGAGGCGTACTGGGCGTGCTCGATCGGCAGTCCATCAATGCGGAAGCGAGCCATGCGCTTGAACGCGTCATTGCTGTCAGCCGCAAGGCGGCCCAGCTTTTGGGGCATGTGGAGACTGAAGAGACAGTTGTCGTACTGACCAGTCATGGCCTCGGCACCCAGCATGTCGTAGAACAGCCAGCGTTTCCGGAAAGGCGAGAACTTGGCGTTGAAGATCGACACGTTGTAAGGTCGCTGCCCGCCTGGCTGGTAGACTGTAACCAGGAAGTCCTCAACCTGGAACGACTCGAGTTCGAAGTCACCGGGGTACGTGGGGTGACGCCAGTCCTTCGGTGATAGAGGTTTCGAAGCGTCCCACCAAACCGACCTCCGATCGATGACGCCTCGGACACCCTTAACCTTGGCGTCTTTGACAAGGCCCTTGCCGTCGAGCCAGCGCTTCACGCTCAGCGTCACCTCGACCTCGTCAAAGTTGATGTCAAACATGGTATAATTATCGTTAGGTTCGGCCCGAGGAGGAGAAAGGTAGGTCGCTGGCAACTCTGACGACAGGTAGGCGACCGGCGACGGTGGTGTCGCGGTCGCCGCCTTCTTTTGCTTGCCGTGCTTGGTATCGGGATCCTCGGGGTCCTGGGGGCGGCGCGAGACGTAGACATTCTTAAAGCAGATCGTTGACGCTCCCCATCGGGGCACGATTGCGGACTCGAAGCTGTGATATGTCAATACCTTCTCCCTGCGGTGACGCACATGACGGTAACCCCAGCCTGTGATGTCAGGTAGTCGGAGATGTACCGCGCGACGTATTCTTGCAGACTCAAAGAGTTGAGAGTAGCGAAGATCGCAGAGACAAATGTGGTTCTGGTATGTGAGCTGAGATCTGGGGTGACAGGCGAGGAGAGTCGACCGGTTTACGCACGTTCCAATGAGAATCCAGAGGGCTGCCCGTCAGCTTCTGCCCAGACGATCCAGGTTGTGCTTACTGTTACCGACGAGGAACCAGCTGAAGAACGCGCTCAGATCATCCGTGTTAAATCGCCTCCAGCCTCGAATGGTGAACCATTTGAGCCGGATGCGTAGTCGCTGCCACCACGATCCTGCCGCTTTCAGAAGCTGCTCCTTGGTTGGTCTTTGATGTGCAGCATCCGATAGCTCGCTCGATGCTCGTATCAACCGCCGAATAAACGGGGAGTATTCTTGAATGTTTGTTGGGGCTGCGGGTGATGGCTTTGCTGGGGCCATGGGTTTGACTTCCGGGCAGTTGGGACACTTGCCCGTGGTGTGGTCATGACCTTGCTTTGGAGCTTGGGTCGAATTGAATCGCCTTGGGAACCGCCGAGGAATGGCCTCAACTGCACTCGCTGATCTTGGGCTCGATGCAGCCGCATGCCGTGTAAAGAATGCGTGGATGGTGAGGTAACGGTCTGCCTGGGCTGAAGGGATGGATCGTCTTGGAGCGAGTGCGGCTCGAGATGTGCTTGCTCGAAGGCTAGGTGCCAAAGGGCGGGCAAATGCCGCTGCTGCTTGCCGAGCGGCAGTCTGCATGATTGAGGTCGCCGAGCGGGAGAGAGAGGATGAAAAGCGTGAATCGCCCTGTTGAAGGGCTGTTTAGCGGTCTCGACGCTCTCTAAAGTGTTGTGGAGTGTAAAGAGAATGATTGGTAAGAGAACGGGGCTAGAATTATGGGAAGCGACGAACAAGGTCAGAGTGGTAGCGGCGACGGCAAAACCCTCACCCACACTCGATGCATCCACCCTGCGCCGAAACACTGACGTATTTGATCGCGGCCTAGACCAGGGAGGGGTCTCAAAAAGAAAATCAGGCACTATCAAATTTATCCGAAAAAAGTGACGTGTATTTCCGATGCCAAGGTAGAATTGCCACCAGACAGATTCGATCCAGACCATAATTTCAGAGTTGTGGGACGGCCCGGAGTAGGTACAAGGTTACGGGCGACTCCAACATCTCAACACCTCCAACTCTTCATCTTGTCCATTACATCTCATTTCTCATAAAATAATCATGGACTACGAACCAGACGCAGCTGGAAAGGAGTCTTACATTCTCTGTGCCGATTGTGGCACTGTCATCTCATCCGCAAACGGAGCAGGTCTCTGTAAGTAGCCTTGGCTGACCCCCCTCCTGGGCTTGGTCAGCAGTTGAAGTTCAAGTCGCTGACAGCAAGGTGTGGGATGTCTACGAAACACCATCGACATTACTGAGGGTATCCCCAAGGAAGCGGTCGTCAACTTCTGCCGTGGATGTGAACGCTTCCTGTCCCCTCCCCAAACCTGGGTTGCTGCCCAACCCGAATCGCGCGAGCTGATGGGTAAGCCTGACAGGCATGTGCGAGCTAACCTCAGCTATCTGCCTAAAGAAAATCGCGAAGCCTCTTCAAAAAGTGCGCCTGATCGACGCACAGTTCATCTGGACTGAGCCGCATTCGCGCCGTATCAAGCTCAAGATCACGATCCAGAAGGAGGTACTGGCCAACACTGTGCTACAGCAGACGTTCGAGCTCACGCTGGTGGTGCACACGGGCCAGTGCCCACAGTGCACGCGCCTGGCGGCCAAGAACACTTGGAAGGCCTCGGTGCAAGTTCGCCAGAAGGTCACGCACAAGCGGACATTCTTGTTCCTCGAGCAGCTCATCCTCAAGCACGGCGCCCACAAGGACACGATCAGCATCTCGGAGAAGCGTGATGGTCTCGACTTCTTCTACGCTGAACGCAACCACGCTATTAAGATGTGTGAATTCCTGGCTTCGGTCGTGCCCGTGCGTGTCAAGGGGTCGGAGCAGCTCATTTCGAGTGACACCCACTCGAACACTTCCAACTACAAGTTCACCTACTCGGTTGAGATTGTCCCTATTTGCAAGGATGATCTGGTTTGCATCCCCAAGAACCTTGCCAGGCAATGGGGCAACATCTCCCAGCTTACCTTGTGCTCGCGCATCGGTAACACTATTCACCTCATGGACCCCACGACGCTTCAACAGACGGATGTCAGCGCACCGGTATATTGGCGCCAGCCGTTCACCTCGCTAGCCACCGTTTCCGACCTCGTCGAGTTCATCGTGTTGGACATTGAGCCATTGGGCCCCCAGCGTGGCAAGTGGGTGCTCGCCGACGCGCAAGTCACCCGTTCGCAGCGTAAGGGTGGACATGAATACGACGACGGCATGGGTGACGACGGTATCTACCACACACGGACGCACCTCGGCGCTCTGCTCCAGCCAGGCGACACTGTACTGGGTTACGACCTGACAAATGCCAACTTTAACAACGAGGCTTTTGAGTCGCTCGAACCAAGCCGGATACCCAACATTATCCTTGTCAAGAAGACCTACCCGAACCGCAGGAAGAAGAACAAGGCACGTAACTGGAAGCTCAAGTCGATGGCCAAGGAGGCGGAGGAGGGCATCGAGCAGGGCGGCTATGGCCGTGGTGCTCTTGGGCGCCGTGGTGGGGTCGACCAGAAGAACGTTGAGCGCGACTACGAGTTGTTCCTTCGCGACCTTGAAGAGGACAAAGAGATGCGCCAGGCCGTTAACATGTACCGCGCCGAGGAGCCTGCACCCGCCGCCGCCGACGACGCGGATGGCGACATCAACATGGGCAGCGGGGCCAAGGCTGGCTCCGGTATGCGCGGCGGCAAGCGCCGCGGAGGAGCGGCAGCCGCGGCAGCCTCGACCATGGATGTCGAAGAAGGGAGCATGGATGCCGATGGTGGCGATGGGGCCGACGGCGACGATGAGGACGAGGAGGAGGACTTCCCGGAGATTGAGCTCGATGAGCTGTTGGAGAACTTCGAGGAGCTCGATATGGGCGCTGATGACGGCGAGGAGGTTCTCTGAGCTGAAAATATCCGCTCCGTTTGGGCCACTCCGAGCCGCGCCACTGCAGGCTTCGACATCGTCGCACGGCAAGCCTTGTCACGCCATTGACGAACGTCTGCCCTCGGCCACCTGGGACGAGTTTACTAGTACACTAGCTGCAGGTCGTCTTGACTATGCAACTTGCCGCCCTGCATGGACAACCATATGCTATACATCTTACAAGAACCATCTCAGCATGGACCGTTTCGTCATTGCTTACAATTGCACAACTGATATCACGCTAAGGTTCTTCACGTTGCTCATGTGCCGATTGCGGATCAGAGACAGGGGGGAAAGAACGGTCTGTTCACCACACCCCCACCAATTAGTGCACGACTTCCGGCTGCGATGGTGGTCGCTGGATTAGCTGTTGGACCCCGTCGTGTGTCCTAAATACAGAGCTGACCTTGGCCATTAACGATGCGGTCCTGGAGACAACCTCGCAAACGTGGGCAGAGACACAGGTTGGATATAAGCGGAAGAGTGTTGAACGAGTCGAAGCCCCTTGTCTGAGTCTGTCTGTCAGCACATGCGGACGATGAACGATGGGATTTCGGCAAGCATCAGCTGGACACACCATCTTCGGTGGACCTGTTGGGCCTCAATCATTAGACTGCCCCTGTGCTGCAGTTGGAGCGGACGGAGTGGATGAGATCGACACTTGACTCCTGGGTATGAGTTATGCATGGTACTACTGATGTCGGTGTATATCTCCTGCTTGCCCTCCGCAGAGCCCGGCTCTACTCAATCTATTCCTCAAGGACCTCATAGTCGATCCCCACATACTCTCCGCATCCGGGACACCCAACAACATCAACACCTGCCTCAAGCTCCTCCACTGTGACGACATAATCCTGCCCACACCGACAAGCCAGCGTGAATCGTTCTGGCTCCTCTTCAGATGGGTGAGGCTTGAACACCTCGAGGGAGAGGTACTCGCGTATCCGCGGCTCAGCTGGAGGGGGAGGCACGGCAGTGGGTGGGTGCTTTGAGCGCTGCGCGTCAAATGCGGCGCGCTGGAGTGGGTCGGAGAGTACGGCGCGGGCCTCGTTCACGAGCCGAATGTCGGCCAGGTCCCCCGCGGATGATGCAGGGGAGGGGAAGGGGTGAGTTTTGTCTGGATGTGACTGGCATCAGCTGCTCGTCCGCAGCGAAAAGAAGATCAGAAGGAGCTCACGGCAAGAACTAGTCGGCGCCATGCTTTGGTAATCTCCCCATCTGGGGCGGTGGGGAGGACGCCGAGGATGGCGTAGTAGTCGTGTTGCATTAGGTGGAGTGTCTTGACCAGTTTATGGAGCCGTGGCGCCGTGGGGGGAGACACGATTGCTGTACGCTCTGGACGACGAGTGGCTGCCCCAGGACCACCCAATGATTTTACTTTTAGTAACTCGAGTGTGATGTTGATCAGTTGAGTTTGGAGTGGTCAAACTTGGTCTGCAAGCATTGGCTGAATATTTCAAGTGGGTGGCAAATTCAAGGTATCGGTAATTGATCCCCCCATTTACTTGGTGGGTGTTTGCTTCTGGTTGGTGCCTTTTTTCCAAGATTCTATGATGATCGGCCAAAACATGCACTCGCAAGATCGCAGGCTCATCGCTCCCCCTCTCTCTCCGCGCCAGAGTGAGTTTTTAGCAATTAGCCCCCATCATCGATTCCCCGACTAACTCGTCGCAACATCAATCCACATATCACTCGACCTCAACACCTTTTCTCAATTCTCATTGTCGTCAACGTCCATACCCATCTAAAAAGCGACAGTGAAAACAAGGTGTGCAGTCATCACCACTGGGCCCTCCAATAGCCCCTCCGTTTTAAAACAAAAGAAATATTTCTGACCCCGTGCCCACAGCTGTCGCCATTTCCCCTCTGCTAAGATAAAGTAAGTTGCCCATGCCTCGATCATCCGTCCATCCGCCCCGCACCGTTCGCCACCCAGCTCACACCTTTCACAGTCATCATATAGTCACCGCCTTGCATTCCCATCATCCCCATCGTGCGTTATTCATCGCTGCCTCGTAATCGCACCAGGCCCCATCGCCCCACAATTCTCGCACCGAACCCCGCTCACACGACGCAGATGACCGACACAAACGCCGACACTGCTCCTGCCGCGCAGGCCGTGGCGAAACCCCAGGCGCAGCCGACGACGAATAAGCGCAGCAAAAACAGGCCTCGCCGCAAGGCGCGCCGCCGCGATGGCGCCGACTCGGAGGACGAGGACGATGCCGGCAGCGCTTCCGATGCCTCCTCGCAATCGTCCATCATCTCGAAGCCTACCAAAGGCAAAGCGAGGTCGACGCCCGCTTCAAATATCAAGCCCCTCTTCCCAGACGTCAACTCGACCACGCCGATGGCGTGGGCAGACATGTCGGATAAGGGCGAGGAGATGACCTTTGACGAGTTCAACCGCGGAGAGACGCAGCCCACTCGCGGAGGCTCTGTCCGTGGGCGTGGGCGCGGCGGTAAAGTCGCTCGTGAACCGCGTGAGGTGACGGAGGAGCAGAAGAAAAGGGACGAGGAGAAGTTTGCCGCGCGTAGAGAGAAGCTCAAGGCCAAGCGTAAAGCGAAGAAAGATGCCGAGAGACAGGCAAAGGCGGCAGCAAAGGCCGCTGATGCTGGATCGTCTGCGTCGCTTCCCACTCCTCATACTGCTGGATCGTCCGCCCCCACCGCGCAGTCAGAGGTGGACTCGTCCCTCGCCGCCTCAACTTCTGCTCTCACCCTCGACGACCCGGCTCCCGACTCGAATCGGTCCTCCTCTCCCGCCCCAACCATAGACTCACCGGCAGCGTCCCGAGGCGGTGCAGCACCTCGCGCTAACCGTGTTGCATACACACAGCGCGTGGCCGAGGACCCCAAATTTACGCCGCGCGTTGGCAACTTCTGGATGCACGACCAGCGTCACTATGAGGCGGGCAACGTCGGCGAGGGAAGCTTCTCGGGCCTGCGGGGCATGTCCGACTACTGGCGTGGACGCGGGGGTATGCGCGGAGTGCCACGCGGCGGGTTCCGCGGCGTCCCTCCTCCTCGTGGTCGTGGTCGTGGGCGCGGCTTCGGTTTCGCTCCTCCGCCTCGTCAGCCCTCTCCTGCCACTGCCTCCTCGGCCACCAGCAACGGTACCCGCTACCGCATGGCGGAGATGGACAAGCTGGAGATGGAGTTATCGCAGCAGGGACGCAATCCGCGCCAGGCGAACAACGAGGGGAAGTGGGGTCACGAGGGTTATGAGGAGTTCGCCGCCAACGAGGATACTCTGCGTGCAAACCGCATCGCCCGCGGTCGTGGGCGTGGGCGGGGCTTTGTCCGTGGAGGTCCCATGATGCGCCCCATCGCGCCCTCGGCTGCGCACCTCCCTACACCTGAGGCTTCGCCGGATCGCTCCTCTGCAGCCAAGACGACCGAAAGCACCACAACGACGCAGCCAACAGTCGAGACATTGCTGGGGGATTCCGGCTCTGTGACTGTCAAGCTGCCCGGGGGAGCCAAATCGATCGACATCGACCGCCCGCCTTCCCAGCCAACCGAGGTCGCCGAGCTCACTAAGAGCCCCTTCCCTCCCGCATTCACACCCTCAAACCCCTCCCCCGTGCCATACGTCGGTAGCGACAGCGGATCCATGAGCAGCGGGTACATCCCTCCTCCCGCTGTGCCCATCGCACCACTCAACCCCGTCCTGACTGGCGAGTTCTACGGTATGTCCCCGGCTCCTGGAGCCCCTCGCACAATTCGCCCTCCGCCTGGTGGGCCAGGGGGCCCTGGCTTCTATGCTGCCAGTTTCCGGCCACAGTCGTTCACCCCCGAGCCGCACTTCAACCCGCATCACCAGCAGCGCGGCTCTTTCTCTGGTCCCGCGCAACCGTTCTACCCCGCTGCTGGAGCCGCGCATGCGCGTCCCGGATCGCCACTGAATCCGTACGCCGGTCAGATGGGCTTCTTCGTACCACCCCGTCCAACGCAGAAGGTCTCGATTCGCTCCCCGCCGAGCAACACCAACGGCACCGGGCCTTCCGAGGACGCCGCGCTCAAGTCGCCAACGTCCGACGGCGTCGATAGCAACATGGGTCATGGAACGCCCGAGGCGTTCGTGCAGGGATACTACCAGCAGTACAACCCGTACGCAGGGGGTGGGGAGGGGCAGGCGGTGTACTATCCCCAAGGATACTGGCCGCAGGGGTATGAGGGGGCTGACGGCTATGCGTATGGGGATGTGCAGTACCATGGCTACTAGAAAACAGACTTTTTTCATCATTAACCACCAAAACAAAGTATAGTGTGTAGAATATGTGCATAGAGGTTGATGTGGGGTAGGTTTATGCATTCGAACAACAACCTGTACGAGCAGGGTGAAGGGACGGAATCAAATTTCGTTGGAGGTGGCCCGAGTTGGGTGGCGGGAGACTTGGGCCTCGTGGCGGTGGACGCGTTGGGATCAGTTTGGGACACGACACGAAACATCCAACAAACCAACCGTCTCTCATCCCAAGCGACCATTCACGTCCGACCATTGACCTCCGACCATCGACCTCCATGCAGGCAGCAACGCCACTCCGCACAGCGCGGTCCCCACGCGTCCTCGACCTGCAATCCCCATCCCCATCCCCCCTCCAACCAACAGCTGGACCCTCCACGCCACGGCTAGGCGGCCCAGGCGTTGGGTCTGGGTCTGGCACGTCTGGCCCCGGGAGGGAAGGAGCAGGTGACCTATGGACCGACATCCTGCGCAGCGCCGACAGACAGAAGGCGCTTGCGCGCAAAAATGTCGTGCTCCTCTCGGAACGGCATCGCGGGCGCGACCTCCTCCTCGATAAGATCGTCGGCAAGCGGCGTGCGAAGCGTCCAGAACCGCTCGCTATCGGATACGACTTGTTGCAGACGGACGACCGCGACGAAGGTGGGTGTGGACATGGCTCAGGCTGGGGGAGGTGCTGGACCTGCTGCACGAGAAGCAGAGGACGTTGCTGATGACAGACGCTGCACCCCCAGTGTCAGTCCTGTATCCCCCGTCGTCGCATCCGAGCCTTTTGCGCCTTGTCGATGTTTCGCTCCCGCCCCACCCGTTGCCTGTACGTACATGCGGAGGTTGCAGCTGATGGTAGAACACCGCTGTCGTCATTGTTCTGGACTGGTCCAAACCGTCGACGATGGTGCGTGAGCTGCTCGCTTGGCTCGCATGGCTCGACCAGTGGGCCGCACGAACCGCCGAAGCCGACCTGTCTCCGGAGATCAACGAGATGCACGAACGGCGTGAGTGCGTATTCCCCGTCGAAGCTTACACACCCAGTCCAATCACATATCCAGCACTACACCGAGCCCGCGAGTGGCGCAGCTGCGTCCACCCTGGCTGCATCCTACGGTGCAGTCCTTCCATTGGGGCAGGGCACACTCACGCGTAACCCTGCCGGCGTGCCCATTGTGGTTGTGTGCACGCGCGCCGACCTCATGGACACGGTGAGCGACGAGATGGGCATGAAAGGCGGGGGTTGGGAAGAGCGGACCGACTGGATTCAGCAAGTTCTGCGCACAGTGTGCTTGGCTTATGGCGCCGCGCTGTTCTACACTGCCCCCACCCAGCCGCGGACATATACCCTTCTTCGGGAATACCTTTTCCACAGGCTATACACCGTCCCGCCTCCGCTGACAGGCGACGTCGCACCTCCCCAGCCAGCGCGGTTTCCCTTCCCGCATCGCGCCAACGTGCTTGACCGGGATGCTGTCATGGTTCCAGCAGGCTGGGACAGCTGGGGTAAGATTACGATTCTGCGGGAGCCATTCGACCCCGCGCGCGTAGCCAAGGCGTGGGATGTGAGCGCGGCGCGCGCCGCTGCTGGTTCGGCCGGGACGCCGGACGACGACGAAGGGGAGAGTATCGAAGATTTGTGGGTCACCATGATCCCGGACACGGAACGCCCGCAGCCGGCCAACGCCGCCGCTGTGGCTGTTACGAGCGAGCCGGAGCAGACGTTTCTCCAGCGCCAGCTGGATGGACTGGTCAAGTCGGACGCGAAGGGCGTGTTCCGCCGTGCTGCTGATGCCACCGGCCAGCAGGAGGAGCGGTATACCCTGGGCGGAGGAGGGGTTGTGGGTCCCATGGGGACCAGCGGACTCAGCCTGCCTGGTGTGGAAAAGGCCATGGCCGAGATGGAAGGGAATGCCGCCGACGACATCGGTCCCCGATTTACCCATGCGCGCAAGGTGAGTGAGGTTGTTATCTGGGAGCCAAGTGGCTACCTCAGCTGCAAGTTTCTGAACGAAGCTGACATGCAGGACTCGAAAGCGCAGTCTGCCTCTTCCCCGGACCGATCCTCGACTGTGCAGAACGAGGCTCTCCACAACTTCGTAAGTTTCTTTGGCATTACGCTGCGCCGATATTGTCCGCTCACAATCAGTTCCAGGGCCTGCTGCTCAAGAAGCAGGGCACGGCATCGGCAACGGCGACGCCAACCAAGCCGGCTCCCAAGGCCGCAAAGTAGAGACACGATCCTTAACGACATTACGGGCATTGCGCATGGTGGCTAGGCAGGGTGCATATCATGCTAATGAAATGAGATGGCGCATTCTCGTCGTGGCAGGGTATTCTATGAGGCTTAGTCGCTTGCAAGGGGTGTGATTGGCTCTTGATGATTGGGATTGTCACTTGATGTTGCTGAATTGGGTATTTGATGGCCATTGGATTGGGTATGATCTGAAAAGTGTGCCTTCGTCTACGCCGCCTCTACACGTTCCAGCGGCGACCGATGAACGCTAGTCCTAGTGCTGAGGCGAAGCAACCGAAGGCTGCGACCCAGAAACTCGAACTGAAGCAGCCTCTGCCGTAGCAGACAGTCGCGTCGATTGTGGTGTTCTGCTTGCTGTTGTGCGCGGGGGTAGCAAGGAAAGCGTAGAGGTACTGGCGTCAGTCACAAGGCCACAGCTCGGCGCTCACAGAAAAGATGGCACTGCCAAGGGCGGGGAAGTACGAGATCATGCCCCATGAGAGCCCGAAGCTCGTAGGACCGAAATGAGCCGAGATAATTGCCGGCTGGCGTCAGTTCGTTCCACCAGGTTGAACTCACAGCAAGGGTAAAGATGGCGCCATAGAGTGAGCCTACACCAACACTGAGGATCCAAAGCCACGCCTCCGAGCCGAGCCAACCGGCCGCCCACGCAAACACGAGGGCTAGAAGACCGGAACAGACGGCTGCGAACATGGACCTGCGCATACGGATAGGCTTCTTCTGTACGAAATAATGTGTCGGTGCGCCTGGGTCGTCGCTGTGCGGCGCGGGGATGGCCACAGCCGCTGGAGCAAGGTAGTCTGCCAGTACGCCTGTGATGAGTCGCGCGAGGGTGGAGCAGATGGAGAGGATGAAGACGTGCTTGTTGCGCAGCATTAATGCCTGGTCCTTGGCAGCGAGCAGCACAGGGGTGGAGGAGAGCGCAGTAGGATTGAACAGCTGGAACGCTTGCACGGTAGCCTCCCGCAGGGCTGTGAGGGTCGGCATGGCCTCAGGCGGCAGGAGCGAAGTGACGACGTTACCGAATGTGGCCATGATTGTCTCCGAGGGACCGATGCAGCCGCTCATGACGGCGCCAAATGCCCAGAAACCAGGGTTGCGGACCAGACCGAGGGCGGTCCACCGGTGCGCTTTGCCCATGTGCTGGGCCTCGACGTCCTCCCGGGCAGCCTCCACGCCGCCGATGATCAGTGGGCTACGCTCGTCGAGGTGCAGGGAGCTGGCCAGGTCGGCATAGTCGGAGTAGGCGTGGTCATACCCGTCCTCGCTGTCTGTGTCGACGTCGTCGTGCAGCACAGGCGGGTCGGGCGGGATAACGCGCATAAATACCGCCGCGAAGAGGTTCACTGCGGCCGAGAGGAGGCCGAGGAAAGTCAGGTAGCGCACTGGGTCTAGCTCGCCGCCAACCTGGAATACCGGGATTGAGGAGAAGGACGAGAGGAAGAGCGAAGACAGCCCCATACATGCCAGCGGGAGCGAGAGGGATAGCGTCGGATGAGACGGGAAGCTCAGCGAGGCTGCTGTCAGCTGTCAAGCAACAACCGGGGCGTACCAGTAGTCAGAGCGGCAAAGTAGCTGCCGACAGTCGCTGCGCCGACGAGAAAGAAACATGCAGTGAGCACCAGATACGTGCCCGCCCCTGCGCCTTCCTCCTCATCGACCTTGAGCACAGCTGCGAAAGAGCAGTATCCCGTTGCAGCTACGATGGCGCTCATAAGCGATCCGGCCTGTGGTCCATACCGGTCCACCAAGGCGCCCATTGGCGCGGCACAAAGGTAGACACCCAGAATACCTCTGTGGATAAAGCGTGTGGCGCAGTTGGCATGGTACGAGGAACGCGCGTGTCAGCTCACGTCGACGCATGCTGCTCGCTTATCGCTCCGACTCGGAGACAACAACGCCGCATCAGCAAGCACTCACCCGACGACGATGGTTTGTGCCTCCGTTGTGCTGAGACCAAGTCGTTGCTGCACAATCGGGCCACTGCAGGTCAGCGTGCTGAACGCGGGAGAGAGCAAACGCGTGACAGAGGTGACACGGGGTGACAGCGGATGGCGTAAAGTGATATGAGGATTCTCCCCACGAGTACGGGAGCACGAGTACGGGAGCACGACCATGTCAGCTCGCCACCGAGGTGTCGTTGCAAGACGCCCGACCTGCCCAGGTTCTTATCTCGGGCGGACTATTCAAGCAAACACGACGCCGATCACACGATCACCAGGCATCATCGCCCCGCTCGTTCATAACCACGTCCTCGACATCAGCCCATCTCCAAACACTCACTAAGTCGGCCACGAATACACCCCGTTGGCCTGTATCGCACTCATACACACGCTCACGCACATGAGCGCAACAGCGACGCCCCGACTGCGGAGCCCACACAGGTTCCCGCAGGCCCGTCGCCGCTTCGCCATCAGGATAGCCGGCACATCGGGGGGCAGCAGCGAGTTGCGGCGTGTAGGGTTAGTGCCATAGTCGACCATCGCGCGGCTGGACCTTCGCGAGTGATAGCTGGGGCGCCGTTTGGGTGTGGACGGTTCGATTGGGGTGGCGGGTGCGGAGTTGGTTGGGGAGCGGTCGGGATGGTTGGCGAAGTAGGTGCGCTCACTATCGTAGATGATAGTGGGGCTTGATAGTGGTCGTGAGCCCATGTTGGACCTGTGGGGAGGGGGGGATGTGGGCGATGGAGAATTGTAGTCTCACTCGAAGTTGGGTGGCGGATGGAAGGGGGAGATCGAGCCAAGGATACGACTACTGATTGCTGTGGCGGAGGCGGGGGTGGAGTGTGGAGGGAGTGGTAGGGGTGGTTGGCGCCGAATGGCATGATGGGCTGTGGTGTATGATGCAAGTGGCAATCCCACTGTATCAAACGAGGCACGAGACCGCGGTCAGTCCGTAAGAGGCCGAGCGGAACGGGGGGCTCGGACCTTCGGGTGTCACCGACCGATCATCCCGAATAATGCGTCAGTAGTAGTGAACCGAAGGTTGTTGCTGGAATAAAGCGGACTGCAGCTCAACTCCGATGAAAGTTGGTCTGTTGACCATCACGTCCACGTGGCGCGGTCCTCGACACTTGTGCTCGCGTGCTCGCGTACTCGTTCACTAGGTGGGCTGCATGGCTGAAGGTGGACTGCTGGACGGAGCAGAACGTAGGCTGGGTCTCTGGCATGCATAACGCCCTCTGGCGTAACACTCTGCCAAGCTCGTCACTCACGTCACCTTCTGCATGGAAGCTGTGAATGAGCTCAATTGGTCATGGGCCCAGAAGTATCAAACACCTTCAAACAGCTGGAGTAGGTAACAGGATAAAGAGGTAACACGAAGCGTAATAGACGCGTCGCGCATCAGCTTTTATTAAGCCAGCCACTGCTCCAACCCCATCTCATCCCGACCCGCGATCCGCGTTGCAGAGTGGACGCGCTCCGCCACATCCGCCACGTTGATGACTTTCTGCTCCGAGATCGATCCCAACTATGGCTCGAGCGGCTCCAAGAGAATCGTGAAACGCTTGGCTCGCACACTGCCCTTATCCTTGCATGGGTCTTCGCCAGGGGAATAATGAGCACGGCTTGACGCGAACATGAGGAATGAGGCACACATGTACTCATGAGCATGGATCTCCAAATTGGTTGTACGATGGATCGGAGACGTGAGTGTGGGATGGGATGATAATGGATACATGAAGCTGCTGTGCTGTACCGTGCATTGGGGCTGTACGAGGAGGCTGTACGTACAGTACACTGCTTCATGGAAGGAGTTTGAAGATTTATATTGCGCTACCGCAATCGACTCTCTATGCTATCTGTTGGGCGCTTGTAGAGTGGAGAGAACCATTGTTTGGTTCGGGCGCGTGAGCTGTCGTCTCCTCAGCCGAGTCAAGACGAGACAGAACTGTAACAGACAGCTGCGGCTTGCGATATCGCGGAGGGAGAGAGAGCCAGAGAACGGGCCAGAGAACGGGCCAGAGAACGAGAGAGCCGCCCAAGAAAGCGGGACAACGGTTGTCGGAGGGGTCAAGGAGGGGTGAAGGAGGGTGCAGCGGGGGTTATCTTGGCAGGAAAATTGCTAAACCGCCTTAAAACCTCCCCTTAAATGTACCGGATGTACCCCTTTGGTGGCAGCTGGTTGGGCCCCTGATCCTCGCCGATCTGCCTCTGATCTTCTGCCTTTCTCCGTTCTTCTGGGTCAGCCATTTGAGGGGATCCCCTGAAAGTACGACCCTTAAAAGCGGACGGGGCGGTAGGGTTATAACAGGGTTAAAACAGGGGCGCCGGCAAGTAGGCACATAGCGGCACAAAGTGGAGTAATCAGCAATGAGCAAGACGCCGAAGACGAGGAACGCGTCCTTTCTTCCAAGAGTCTTGGCAAGTAACACCACCCACTCCCTCATAGCCACTCACAAGACACTCTGGTTGACTGCTTGACTGACGAACTGACCCGCAACCCGCAACGCTGCTAACCCGGCTGACGCGGCCAGTGACGGCAGGGTACGCCGGAAGACTAATGCTTGAGACACCCATACCCGGCGAGCCTCGACTCCGTTCTCCCTCCCTTGGACCCAACAATCTCCTCATCCATTCACCCTCCATTCGAACAACACAAGCATCCATCAAGAAAAGGGGTGCTTACTTCTCTACATACTTCGTCGCTCGTTCCTCCCCTCGCCACTCCTACTGATGTTTACCTGTTAACTTCCTAAATCCAGTTGTGCCTTGCTTGTTCTTTTCTCTCCACACTCTTTTCCAACACACTCGCTCATTACCATGATACCCTCCTTCGCTGTGGCCACCTGCGCCGGGGCGATTCTGGCGGCGCTGCCAGTTCAGGCCGCCGGATGGCAGCTGGCTCTGCCTCCCCGTCCCAATCTTGTCTGGGACGAGACCTTCTACCCCAACGACGGCATTTTCCACCTCAAGAGTGACATGACCACCAACTGCATGGGCGCCAAGGGCGGCAGCGGATGCAAGGCATCTGGATCCTACGGCGCCGCACTCGGCCTCAACGGCATTGTCGGCATGGCCGTCAAGGTCAACGGTGCCATCAGCAATTCGAACGCGTCCGAACCCCGCCCCGACGGTTCCTTTAGCGTTTACGACGAGAGCGGGTTTGCGCTTTCGGGCAACCGCGAGGTCAACGCCGGACAGGGCCTCCTCGCCTCGCAGGAGGGCATGTCTCCCCAGGTCTACTGGGCGAGCATGAACGTCTACGGTGCCGACAAGGTCACGGTCGACTCGGTCACTGTCACGACTGGCGTGTATGTCAACCACCCCGAGGCTAAGAAGGAGGACGTCCAAGTGGAGAACTACTCCGCGGTCCAGGGCTCCGCCCTCAACCCCTTCTTCCAGCTGGACGGCAACCACTGGAAGGCCTCTGGTAGCGGCAACGGCTGTGAGTCCGGACAAAGGAGTGCATGCAGAGCATGATGCATCATGACTGGGACTAACGGACAGCGCACGCGATCGGCACCGGCAACGCCTTTGTCCGCGTCAACGTGCCCCAGAACACCACCTACATCCAGGTCCGCGGCCTCGCTGGCCCCGACGCCGGCGAGCTCGCCCTTGCCATTCATTCCCGCCAGGGTACGACAAAGCCCAACCTTGCGTCCGCCAACGCCACCATCTTGTCGACTCCCACTCGCCCAACCTCGACCGAGTCGACGCTCTTCTCCATTCCCCTCGACCCAACACAGACCTACTACTTCGAAATTCACTCCGACTCGGGCAACTTCTACCTGTCCGGAATGAGCTTCTGGTCGTCGATGTCGTAAGTGTTAAGCGCCGTGTTTGGTGTTGTGGTTGGATCGCCTAGTCTTGGCATCTTGGCACATTTAAGTCTCCGTGCTGTCCTGACGCCAAATTCACCCATCCAAAGAACCCCGCTGACATGCAGGAAGGCAGGTGTCGCCGCCGCCGGTGCTGGTGGCTCATTGTTCGGCGCTGCATCGACCACCTCTTCTGCGAACATTGTAAGTTGTGCATGAAGTGGCCGGCCCAACTGACTCCAGGCTGTGCTGTTCGCGTCTCTCCTTCTGTACACACTCATTTGAGCCGATTTTCGCGTCCGTCCCAATTTCTCCTTCTTTAAGAACCCTGTGAACACTTGGATTATTCTTTCGACCCAGGCAGGCTGCGCTTGCGTTGCAGGTCCTGTGATTTAGATTCGACTTCGATCCGGGTTAGGGCTGGCCCTATGCATGGTCATGTTTCTTGGATGTTCTACTTTGTCACGATGCTGCGAAAGTTTGGATGGGAGTGGCGTTTGTACCAGGTACGCAACGGCACAGAATGGGACCGGGAAACGGGGAGTTTGAGACACGCACGAGTACGCGTCGCTCATGTAGCTCATGTGCAGGGGCGCGTCATACATTATCAGTGCATCGGGGGAGTCATTTGAACCATATGTGTGGTCGTGTTGGTTGTGGATTGACTGTCAGTCGAGGCGTCAAGGCACGACGTGGCCTGTCATCAGGTTCCATGACACCGGTTGCATAGGATGTATCGCGACGAGTGCCGTCAGTGTCTCCGTTCCGACGGAGGGAGTCGTCATGCGCACCGCAATAGGTATCCATTTGGCTTCTTCTTCTTCTTCCACAACTCGGCCAAGAGGACAGCGTGCCCCAGTCTTGCTACACCACCGTCAACTCAAGCTCCTGCTCCCTGGCAGTATGCCTACGACCGACACCTCCGTCCGATGTCCACGAACGTGGAGGGACAGTGACAGCTCCGTCCGCCGTGAGCGCAAGTGCTAGGCCCGAGAAGCGATTTACAAGCCGGAATGTTGCTTTGGATGCCCGCTGGCCGTCCACCTCACGACTCGGAATAGCCCACCACTGCTGGCCCACAGACGTACCCTCAGACTCCACCTTCGAAGGGAAGAGGGCCACGGGTGTGTCCCAAGCGCGCTGTGCGGGCGTATCGCCCACGCCGAGGTTCTCAGATCCCGACGAAACCGTATATGCTCCATCACCAGTGGGCTTGAACGTCCATGTCTTGTGTCTCATGCCCAAAGTTGCTGAGAGCTCGACGCCCGCCGCTTCGACTGTGTAACGCACCCCCGTGTCAATAACGTCCGCCGCTGGCCCGTCTACGGCAATGTTGACGTACTCGCTCTCTCGGCCTTCTGAGCACCCGAATGAACAGTAACCCCTAAACTGGCGGCCCAAGATCCACTGGCCGGTCCGGCTCACGCCATCCAACATGAAGCGGTACGCCGATGACGTCTTGTAGTTCCCTGTGTCGCCCAGAAGACGCCATTTCTGGGTAGACAGATTGTCCGTCCCGTAAATTCGCTGGGAATGCACGCCAGTCTTGTTGACGTGGTTCGGCTGTCCGATCCACAGTCCCAGGTGGGCGCTGTAGCTTACATCCATCCAGTACAGAGGGGACGTGGGAGGCGCCTTACCAGCCCTTATCTGGCTCTCGGCGTCCCCCTTCGCCCCAGGGTCGTACTCCCGCTCTGGGGCGATGTATCCGTCATCCCAAGCGCCCTCCCATCCGGCCAGCCCGTAGTCGACAGGGAAGAGGGACGACTCGCGGCCCCCAACCCCCGGTTCCTCCCATATACCATTGAAGTACTTGCGCCAACTCCCAGCGGCGAGCTTGTTGCGCATGGGGGCCCGCGCGACATGCCAGCCGAAGCTGTGCCATGTCCCATTCGTGCCCTTGTCAATCACGCGCGAGCCGTACCACACGTAGAAGTATCCAGAGGAGATGTCCGCGTGGAAGCGTTGGTCACCGTTACCCCAGTAGTACGTTGCCTCGGGGAACGCCTGAGTGTCGTTCCTTGTTGTAGAGTAAGGCGAGGTGAGGATATGCTCACGGATGTCCCACGTCGCGCCCTGATCCGTGCTGACCGCCAGATCGATCGCGTCAAAGTGCATCCGGTCGCCAAAAGGGGCCGGAGTGAACTCGTTGTGGATGAGGCCATACCAGTCGCCCGTGTCGGGGTCAACCCATAGCCCCATGAGATCTTGCGTCAACTCGAATCCCCGGCTCTACTCCTTCCAGCACGTACCACAGTAGTTCTTCTGGCTGTAGTCCATCGGGTCTGGCCACGAGCGCACCCCATCGGGGCGGTAGCTGCTCATCTTCCCCGTTGGCGAGTTATTGCACCGCCACGTCGTGTTGTCGTTCCGGTCGAGCGGGTTGGCAGGGTTAACGGCGTGCGCGATGGGAGCCACGTCCGAGTGGTCCATGTCCTGTCCCGTCCAGAAGTGCCACTGCCGGGTCTGGGTGATCCCGTACGACGCGTCCGATGACTGGTAATAGTACGTCCCGTCCTTGTCGATGAAGGACATGGCGGGCGTATCGTCCGGGTGCGTCCACGGACCAGTTGGGCCTGCTGTGACTGTGTACTTTGATTCTTGGAGGCCGGCCGCGAGGCCGAGAACGGCCTGAGCCGCGTCCAGCGGAATGATCATGTTAGGAGCTTCGCAACTGCGTATGGTCTGCCATGGCCAGCTGTTCGGACTGTTCTTATGCAGGTGGACACCGGCGTACGCGCCGCTTCGGAAGGCGCGTACTCGACGATGACGCTAGACGTTCTTCATTAGACTCGAGCCCACTTGGCTCTGTCCAGCTCTAACGTCCTGGGAGACTCAGGCACTAGCCGATCGCAATGATTTCTGTTGAGGACTGACCGGCAGTGGTGAAGATGTTTAGGTGAGAGGTTGGAATGCGCTCCTCCTCTCATTCCGTTACGCCGCGTTGGCCGGATGCCCACTACATCCTGCACCTGACCTGCCTGCTGCTAGACGAGGTTGGTTTCTGTCTATATTCTGCGGGGCTTTGTGGGGCATCAAGTTTGGAGTCGGCGGTAAGCTGGGGACCCGAACCACGCGGGTCCTCTATTAGTTTCGGCTTCGTCCGGAGGCTGTCAACAGAGTGGTTGGGAGGCCAAGCTAGGTACCGCGGTCGACCCTCTCACTCGCAGAGAACATTGGGGAGATAGAAGGGCGCTCCTGGTAGTCAACCCGCTGCTGGACTGTGTTGAAGGCCGGAACTCGACAGCGAGCAGGAATGGGCAGCCGAGCATCAGAGAGCAAAGGAGTGTGTTTGAGTGTTGGACTGCGACCTTGTCACGTGTCATTCCGTGTTTTGAGCACTGGAGGCGAATTGCTTCCGGTTAACCCTTGACGGCGATGACGTATTGTGATCGGCAAACAGAATGCGACTGTATCCGCGACTCCATCTTGTGTCTCTCATCGCCTTTTGTATCTCTTCTGTCGACGTGACACTTTGACCTTGCCACGTCTACAATTGCCACAACATCTAGAAAGAGGTTGATATCGCATTCACCTCACTATCTCTCACTTGGCCTCCCTTTCTTATTGAATCCCCCGTCGCCACGACTGGTTCAACCAGTGCCCACATTTTATCGTCACCACGATCCCCCGTCCCCGCTCTTTCTCACTCTCCTCGAGAAACCCACAACCAACCAAATACCATGGCGAAAGGACCCGTCCCGATTGAACTGCAGCCCATGGGCACCACTGCCGCCCCCCAGCAGTCATCCTCTCCAGGCGCTGGCTTCCCCCCTCCGCCGCGTCGCGAGGTGCCCCCCGGCAGTCTTGGGCGGAACTACCGCGACGCAGAGGACCGCGCCAAGGCCCAGATGAGGCTAAACGAAGGCGCTATGGACTCAACTAGTTACTATGGTCTTGTGGCCGCTGGATGGTGAGTAGCGGGTTGGAATGGGCGGTTTTCAGACCCTCGACGACGTGGGTTATGGCTGTCTTCGAGGCGTCTGGGTTTCTCATCTGAGCCAAAGCTGACCCCAGGTTTGCCATTCTCTCCCTTCCGCTCCTTCTCTTCCCGCGCCTCATTCTCTTCTTTGCTCAAGGCGACGGCCCAACTACCCGCGCAACTCACATAGGCCAGGGCACGATGGGGATGGCTGTCCCCGGAGTCGACAGCGGTAGCATTAGCAGGTTCGACCGGCCCGCAAGTCTCACCGCCCTCGAGCAGCTCACCCTCAAGTGTATGGGCTTCGGCCTGATCGCCCTGGCCGCTGTCACAGTCTTCGTCGTCGTTCCGGCGTACAAGCCCTTCGCCCCCGGCCGCAAGGCCGTCGTCACTGTCCTGGCTATCCTTGGGTGTGTGACGGCTGTTGTGGCCTACAACTCGCCCCTCGGTGCCCTGTCAGTCGTCACAGGGGTGGGCAATGGCATTGTGGGCGCGTGGGGGTGGTGGTCGATTATGTTCGGGGAGGATGAGTATCGGTTCGGCAAGTATCTCAAGCCTGACAGCCGCCTCAAGCGGCTCTAGAGCACTTAGGTGTGCCGGAGAGTGATTCGGGGTGGGATAAAGTGCAGCATAGACTAAAGTAGCTGTGGAGATGAAGCTTACACACGGTCTGTCAAGACCTGGACGTCCGTGCGTCCCATTGACCCCGCTGACGTATCGCCGAGGGCCGAGAATGTTATTCTCCTTGCATGTGTTACAGAAGGTCGTATTGTCCTTTGCGAGATATTAATGAAGATTACATTCTCGACCAGTCCGCCGAATCCACCCGTCTGACCCAACTGTAACTAATGGCCTCCCAACCGCCCCTTTTCACCGGCGGGCTGGGTAGATCGCGTCCTATTGTGCATCGTTGCCCCCAATCCCTCGAGATCCCTCACATGCCCTCGCCCCGCCATCGCTTCTGACACCTGACGCCTGACAGCTATTTACAGCCAGGATCGATTATAAGGTGCGAATAACTGGAGGAATGGATTCCAACGGCGAAGACACGTCCACCCCTTTTGTCACCTTCCAGCAACGCAGCAATAACCAGGCGCGAGATGTCACTCATCTGCCGCGAAGCACGGTTGATTGGCAATGTTCCAAGACCAATGTCCGTCTTGACCATCAGGCACTTGCAGATACGCAGATACATAAACTCCTTGACGCCATCATCTTTCCCCACTTTCTCAACTAACCAAGTCACCCTCCCTTCACTGGAGCTCAACGGTCTGGTACCGGCAGCATCCACACACATTTACACTCACTTACCACGCGTCTCCCTCACCCCACGTCTTCCATCCACCTCACAGGAATAGTATACCACCACAGGAATAGTGTACCACACGCATCATGTGGCTTTCTATCGTCGTTTCTGTCCTAGGTCTCGTCTCGGCCGCGACCGCTGCGCCGATCAAGCTCGCCAGGCGCGGGCTCCCTCGTCTCGGCGGTCTCAACATTGCTGTGAGTACTCCCAGCGAGCTAGATGCAAAGGGGCCGACAGTTGAACAGTTGTACCGGACTTGGTCACTCTCTGCTTTGCAGTGCCGCTCATTATTTACAGACACTGACTTTAGGGCTGCGACTTTGGCATGAGCATCTGGGGTGAATCTGGTACATCGGAATGCCCCGACACCTGGCAGATTGGCCACTTTATCGAGCGGGGCTCGAACGTGTGAGTGGAGGAGTCGGGCGACACGATAAAACTTGCTCACAGCATAGCATCCGTCTTCCTGTCGGATGGCAGTACCTCGTCGGGAACGACCCAGCGTCAACTTCGCTTGACGCGTCTTTCTTCGCTACGTACGACGCCCTCGTCCAGGAGGTGACCTCGCGCGGAGCGTACGCCATCATCGACATTCACGACTATGGCTGTTGGAACGGCGGCGTTATCGGCGTCGACGGGCCCAGCAACGAGGCCTTTGCCAGCCTCTGGTCCCTCCTCGCCTAAAGGTACGCCAACAACGACAAGGTCATGTTTGGTAAGCTGTCCCCCAGCTTCCCACCTAAGGGTAGGAATCATGAACGAGCCCCACGATCTGGACATTGGCATGTTCGCGACCACATGCCAGGCTGCCGTCAACGCGATCCGCGACGCCGGTGCCAAGACGCAGGCCATCCTCCTCCGCGGAAACGGGTGGGACAACCCGGGCACATGGGCGTCGGGCGGCAACGCACCGATGCTTGCTGTGACCGACCGGGCTGGCGGGAACGACAGGCTCATCCTCGACGTACACAAGTACATCGACGACGGTGGGGGCGGTAAGGCGCTGACATGTGTCACGGACGCGCTGGACGCGCTCACGCCCCTCGTGGACTATCTCCACGCGCAGGGCCGCCGGGCTATCGTCACCGAGCTTGGTGGCGCCACTACAGACTCGTGCCAGAACTACCTCCCCAAGATGCTGCAGTATATCGTGGACAACGACGACGTCTTCGTCGGCTTCACCGCTTGGTCTGCTGGTAGCTTTGCGCCGTACTCTGGATACGAACTCAGTCTACGCCGAACGCGGACGGTACCGACAACGACCTCTGGACTAGGGCCATTAAGCCCTTCCTCCCCGGTAACGTCGGTGAGAGACCGTCGTCCACCACACCTGTTGTCTCGTCTACCTCGACCCCTGTTGTCCCGTCTACCTCGACCTCTGTTGTCTCGTCTACCTCGACCCGAGTTCCGTCCCCCGCCGTTCCTCCCACTCCCGTCGATCACGATGTCAAGACCTCCACCGGTGCTTCGGGCGGCATCCCCCCGTCCAAGTGTCACCGACGCCGAAGACAAGTGGACCACCAATGACCAATCTCCAACTACATCGTCGAGCTTCTCAGCCGCGTGTGCTACCCCCAGGTGGACGAGTGTCAGCTGGCTGCCACCGTCCTACAATGTCGGTCTCTACCCAATTCTAACTGCAACGATGTTGTGAGTACTGCCCGTTGCAGTCTTGCAAACAATATCTCTTGGTCCAGCTAGCTAACTGCAGCAAATGAAGACGTGTCTTGCCGCCGCTTCGGCTGTGCCGCCGGCG
This sequence comes from Cutaneotrichosporon sp. PL3408A, assembly GCA_023629975.1. NCBI lineage: Eukaryota > Fungi > Basidiomycota > Tremellomycetes > Trichosporonales > Trichosporonaceae > Cutaneotrichosporon > Cutaneotrichosporon sp. PL3408A. The sequence goes on from JAMAMB010000004.1 coordinate 1,578,924, forward strand.
TAAGCCTGCCTCTACGTGAGCTGGTCTCCACTCTGCCCTGATTATTTTATATTATCTCTTTACAACTTGGCTCAACTCCGACCGGCTGACCTATGATTCCCTTCGGTATACAGCCACTTCCCGTTCGCCGCCGCCATTATGCTCTGGCCACTGTTGCATCTTCACCTCAGTGCGCACGAATCCGGATTTCTCCATCAACCTGTTGGACGCCGGATTCGCCGTTTCCACTGTCTGGCGTCAGCACTCTCACCTATCCCGGACTGACAGCTTCAACCCTCTCCACTCCCATCTCGACCCTCGCCCAGTCGAGGACACAACCCACAGCAGCGCTCCCAATGCCCTGGCTCCACCAATTCGGATCAAGGGCGTACGCGATGCCCCACATCGCCCCGGCGTCCGCGCGCCGCTCGCTGGGCAGGACGGTCCGCCGCTGCTCCACCGTAACGGTCGCATCGTCGTCCGCGTCAGACGTGGGAAAGAGACCCAGGTCGCCAATATAGGCATCCTCTGCTCGAATGACCGTGAAGGGGTTGACCCGGACGCCTGTCGTCTCAACAGCCCCGTTAGTTTCTGGATCTGAGTCTGTATCTCTAGACGCCTCCCGCCTCGCGCGCAGCATGGCAACGGGTTCCACCTGTGCTGACACCATCTCGTCGATGCGCGCTCTAGCATCGGCTGCAGTAAAAGGAAAGGGGCGGTTGAACGACCACTTGGCAACCTCCGGCTCGTTGGCTATGCGCTCCTGTCGTCAGCATACGAGCCAAGAGAGTGTGGAGCTGCTCGATGTGACTAACCAGAGCAGCTTGGTCGGCTGGCTTATCACGGTAGGGCCCGATGCGGATATGAGGATGTGACGCGGGAGAGATGTACGGCTCGTCGCGGTCATCGTCCCAGTGGACTTGTATCCCGCCCCCTGGTTGTGTTGATGTTGCCGAGGTCATGCAGTGTGGCTAGCCGAGTTGAACATGGGTTGAGGTAGGTGAGCCCTCGCCAGTCAGGTTTATATTCAGCACAAGATGTATTCAGCACAAGATGAGCGGTAGAGTCAGTAACTGACTCGACTCGCTGACTTCATTTCCGAGTCGTGGAAAGTCACCGCGTGGTGCAACATTCCGCCCAAACTCAAATGCGTATACGCTTACTGTCGATTGTTTAGTATGTCCAGGCACCAACGTCCTCTGATTCTGCAACATGCAGGAGTGTCCATGAGATGCTCTACTGCGCCGTGCTACTGCTACAGCTACAAACTGTGTGTGTTCTAAGCTTCGGGTATCTTTTCGGGCATGCAAGTGACGTTTTGATCGCTGGCTGATCAGTTGTACTTGGGGGCCTGGTCGGTGTAGGGGTCGTTGTAGTTGTTGCCGGAGCTACCCATGGGCGCGGCATTGGTCATGAGGCTCGTGCCGGCTTCGCCCTCCTTGTGTCCGTAGCCCATTGTCTGCTGGCCAATGGGTAGAGCGCCGACGGGGACATACTCGACGTCCGAGACGCGCTTCTTGTGCTGGCGGGCAAGGCAGCACTCGACGATGCCCAGAATCCAGCAGAAGCCCGAGGCCACACAGGCAACGTATAGGAAATATAGGCCGGGTCCATACCTCGCCGAAGCGTTCTTCATGTCCCCGTACATCATTTGGGCGCCCTTCAATGCGGCACTGACAACGCCAATGGCGATCGCCGCGGCGGTGTTGACGATGGAACCGAGGATAGCGGCCCAGATCGCAGAGCCAATGTGGTGCCCGCTAGCACAGATGACGAAGGCGATGAATGCGATGCCGGCGGAGATGGGGATAAGGATGAACATCTTGGTAGCGATCTGAATTACGTCTGATGCCGCGCTGGTGGCTTTGTTGAGGAGGGGGGCGAGATCGTAGCCAAGCTGGGCCCCGGAGCACTTGTGGCGCGACGAGCAGTATCCGAAAGGCCCGATCGAGATCACGTCCTCGTTGCGATTCTTGCCATCCATGTAGGTGGAAGTAAACTTGGCAATGCTGAAGGCTTTCGCAACGGGTGGGCCGACTGTGTGTGAGCGAGGAAGCAGACCCTGTGTTTGAGGAGGCACTCACGAGAAGCCAACAACAGCATGACGAAGGAGATGAAGAGCAGCAGAGTCTGGAGCTTGCTCGTGATCGAGGAGCTACGTTCCCAACGAGGCGCCATGATGAACGGTGTCGGTGGGAGGAGGCGAGAAGAGGCGAGAGCAGTGACTAGAGGTCTAAGGTCGAGCGAGGCTTGAGTCCGAGGCCTCCAACGAGACTAGCTGGAGTGTAGATGAACGACTTGATGAGGACGACTCGACGTGAGAAGCATGGCGCTATATATGTCCAGTGGCCATCCGTGAATTACGGGCAAGCGATTAAGCCAGTGGTTGTGGAATCTCACAGCCTCAATGGCCACTCACACAGCATTCACCTCCTGCGCACCGTGCATGATTCCGGCTTCGTCGGGATCCGCAACAAGGGAGGTCTCAACGCGGCGGATGCAGGCACAGAACATGGGGGGGGTCGCGACGTCGGGGACAGGTGGGGACAGCCTTGGGCTGTGCGGGTGAGAGAAAGCTGTGAGATCTGGGAGGAGGGAGACCAGGATGGATGCATGCCGCGTTTGATGCATGCTGCGTTGGATGCGTGCCTCTGGGCTACTTGGCGATAGACGAACCTACCCAGGCCGAGACCGTCTCCTTGGTCAGGAGGTCACGGGGCGCGTGGGGATCGGAGGCGGTACAGCAGCAGGGCTAAGGCATGCTCGGCAGCCACCTCCACAGCCCATTTTACATTTTACACCACCGGCAACGTACAGTGAAGAGCATACCCTTGTGTTTGCCGCATTATTGAAACAGCTTCAGGGCCGAGGAGGAGAGTACGAACAGAGGTTCTCATCCAACCAAAAGCCGAAGCACCGGCGAAGAGCTTTGAGGCGGTGGAGAGTATGGAGAGTAACGGGAGTGGAGAGGTACGAGAAGCGATCAATGGATAGACTCCGACGCGCCCAACAAAGACCCAACAGGATCCACGCAGCTGGCAGCATGCTTCAAAACTCACGGCGAGGTCGCGACGAGCCCGAGAAGTGCGGACACGAAACCTCATCGGTTCTTCACAATGCGTAGGTCGCGGCTGTACGGCTTGGACAGCTCCCACTGTTTGAGCCGCCGACAGACGGACGGTAGACATGCATACACCATCGTCCGGCCCCTTGAGCATCGTATGGAAGCCTGTGCGCTCGTTGTGCACGGCCGCCCTTGGCAACAGCTCTGTGACCTAGCGACAATCTTGGCACACCGGATACCTTGAAGATCGTCCGGCATGTTTAACTGCATACAACTAAGGATAATGATCTAATGCTCGCGGGATCCCGGTCGTTTCAGTACGTAGTAGAATCCCGTCATCCACAAAAATCGGAGAGGTCTGTTTCGGACCTCGGAGAATGGCTCCTGAACAGTAGCCAATGATCGACATTGTACACTCCATGGCATACACTCCGCCGCACCGACCTCAAGAAAGTGACACCTCGACTCTCAGCTCCTTGATTTTCGAGCTCACACACCGCCCATCCTTAACAACTGCCTGGAGATACTTGTGTGGCATGTTGAGGACGCTCACATCGTCGAGTGGGTTGGCAGAGAGAAGCAGCAAGTCGGCAAACGACCCTTTCTGCACCACCCCGATCTTGCCCTCCATCTTGAGGACTTTGGCACCGTTAAATGTGGCCTGCTGCAAAATTGCAGGCGATGGGAGCACGCGCTTCCGCAAGTCAAACTCGCTGAGCTGGAGTGGCTGCATGGAGCTGAACGCATCGGTCCCGTACGCGATATTGACCCCGATCTCGTGCGCCTTCTTGAGTGTAACGAAACCCATCTCTTGGACGTGGGTGAGTTTCTCACGCGACGACGGGGGGATGATCGCCTCATATGGGGGGCGACTGAGGAGGTCACACACGATGAGTGTCGGCGTATAGTGGACGCCCTTCTTCTTCATGAGCTTGAGAGTATCTTCGTCGATGAGGTTGCCATGCTCGATGCCCCCGATACCGCCCTCGATTGCGTTCCGCGCCCCTTCCGTCGTGAAGCAGTGCGCAGTAACCAGCGTACCACCCATCATGCGGACCGTGTCCGTGATGGCCCGGATCTCGGGCACTGTGAACTGAGTGCTTTCCAGACGGTCGGTCGGCGATGCGACGCCACCAGATGAACAGATTTTGATGTGGTCCGCGCCCATCTGCATGAGCTTCCGCGCCGTCTTGAGACAGCCGTCTACGCCGTCCGCGACCACGCTCAATTGCGGCCCATGCGGCCAAGGCGTAATCCCACAGCAGGTGATCTGCGAGTCCTGCGAGGACATGTCACCGTGTCCGCCTGTCTGGGACATGATGGGGCCGCCCTGGAAGATGCGGGGACCGGGGATGAGCCAGTCACTTGTTGCATTCTTAAAATGCCGATTAGCGCCCCCTACGTCCCGCACCGTCGTAAACCCGCGCGACAGCATCCCCTTGAGTACGTAGGTGGTCTTGAGTGCTGTGTCGGTCTCGCTGGTCCCAGTGAGCGCGGCGGCTGTTTGGCCCGGCGCTGCTGTGATATGGGTGTGGCCTGGGGTCAGTGATTCGGTGGGTTTAATGTTGCACAGCTCACAGTCAACGAGACCAGGACAGAGGTACAGTCCCTTGGCGTCGATAGTGCTGTAGCCCGCTTCCTGCATGTCTGCCGCCTTGGTCTTCTCGACGCTCTCGACGAGACCCTTGCGAATGCGGACCGTCATGTTCTCCTGCACCTTCAAGTGCTCGGTACAGATGACATTGGCACCTAGCGTTAGCGGCTCCTCCCTGGCTCCGCCTCAATCGTACAGCCCGGCCCTCACCGACAAAGCTCATCGGCAGCTGCTCCGGTCTGATCCATGGCGCGCTGAAGATATCATATTCCTTCGGCACGGGGTTGGGCACCCAGTGGGGAGGCGCCCAGTCGTACGGCGACTTGGACTTGTCCTCGCCCTTGTCAACAATTTCGAACTCGTCCATCGCGGCCTCGAGATTGTGGGAACGCTGGCTCATGTCAATAGTAAAGTGAGTTGGGGAAGAGATCACATAGCATCGCTCGTAGTGTATTAACGGCAGAAAGAAGATGGCAGGTCGTATGCGTCATGTGCAACCCCACTTCAGACTGCCGCGGTGTACCGGCTGCCGCTGATTGATGTGGGCGTTGATTGATGTGGGTGGGCATACCAGGAACAGAGCATGCCAGGAACAGCGCCTGCCGATGCGGTTTTGCCGGACCTGGATGCAGAGATCCGGATGACGTTGAACAACAAGGTCTTCCGTCCACCGGCACAACTGGGGACCAAAGCCCAACGTGTGGTACGCAGTGAAGAACTCGCGAAATGCATGCCTGCATGCAATGGTAAGGGGAACACAGCAGAACTACAATGGGTAAACTTGGGTACCCGAGATGGCGACTATGATATAATTCGGCGAGTTAGGGGTCAAAAGGGATACGACCTTGCCAACGGGACGACAAGTTAGACTGCCGCCATCATTTCATCGAGACAGTCGGCCATGAAACTCTTCACGGAAGCTGCTCTTTCTGCTCTTCATCGAAGGTCATCAACACACAGCGTGTAACCGCCTACGCCTCCTCGTCCGAATCAGAGTCAGAGTCAACCTTGAGCGCGTCGTTCATGTCGATCTCGCGCATGCCCATTGATGCCAGGACAGAGATGATGGCCACGACCGTGGCAACCACAAACACGGCGTGCAGGGCCTTCTGGTACGACGCTGTCGCAGCAGCCTGGAGAGCGGGTGGGAGATGCCTGATCAAGTCGGTCGATTCACGAATCTTGGAAATGATATTGGCCGCGTCTGGACCAGTGATGCGCCGCTCGAGCTCCTTCTGGAGGACAGCCTGGGTAAGAGCACCGGAAAGCGAGACACCGAGGACCTGGCCAGTGGTGCGGAACATGTACGACACTGGCGTCAGGGCAGGGACAAGACGAGCACGGAGTGGGCGGTGACTTACGACTCGTAGCGACGGCAACGTGGTCGCGACCGATATCAGCGATGAGACCGACAATGGTCAAGGTAGTGACGGCGCCCATCGCATAGGAGAAAGGAGCAAAGGCCGTCCAGAGTGAGAAAGCGCCGGTGTTGAGGTCCCAGCTGGAAAGGGCGATGCAGCTAGCAACGCCGAAGAGACCGCTTACGACGGTGAGCCAGTAGTACCGTCCGGTGTGGCGCACAAGGAAGCCCACGAACAGGGAGCCGACGGAGCCGAGGACAGAGTTGGGGATGAGGTGGGCGCCTGCAGCGGAGGGCGTCATGAGGCGCACGGCCATAAAGTAGAGTGGCACCGAGTACAGCTGTAGGATGAGCACCCTGTATTCACAATGACTAAACGTACCAGAGCAAAGGCGAGCGCTGAGACGAGGAAGTTGTTGATAGCGACCGCGACCGGGGTGCGATGAGTTAGGAGCTCGACAGGGAGGACAGGCTCCGCAGCCACACGAAGTTCAACATAAAGGAATATGACAAAGAAAATGGCCGAACCGATGAACATGCCGACAATGAGGTTGTCAGACCACTTGTATGCGATTTCGGGGTCAGTTGAAGAAGTGACCAGTGTCACGGCCAGGAGAGCGAGGCCGATAAAGATGGCCAGAGTGAACGAGCCAAGCCAATCAATGCGAGCAAGCATGGCGCCGTATGACTCCGATGGCCGCGATGACTCGGAGTGGGTCCTCTCATAGCGGACTTTGAAGTAGATCATAGCGCCGGCGAGCACGAGGAGTGGAACCTGGAGGTAGAACGCCCAGCGCCAGCCCATGTGGTCGCAGATAAGACCGCCGATCGGTGCACCAAGACCTGAACCCAGGCCGTACATGATGTTACCGTATCCTTGGAAAATGCCGCGGTAGGTGATCGGCACGAGGTCGCTCATAATGGTGCTCCCGACGGATGTGAGGCCGCCACCACCGATGCCAGCAATGGCACGGGCGGCGATGAGGAACTCCATGCTGGGCGCGACAGCACAGAGAATGTTACCGACAGAAAAGAAGAACAGAGCGAGGAGCATTGACGGCTGGCGACCGATAATGTTGCATAGGCGACCGTAGATGGGAGTGAAGCAGCAAGTAGAGAGGAGGCTTGGGTCAGTGAAGCTGAGAGTGTGGAACATACTATGCAGTACCGAGCCACGATGCGAGGTTGGTTGCCATGAATGCGGACGAGATCGGGCCGAGGAGCGTTGCGACTGCTGTCAGCTGGAAACTCAGGAATCGTTACTCACCAATGGTGCCGTCGAACGCGCTGAGGAACGCGCATGACCACATCGACAAGCACTGGTCCGTTAGTCTGGGACTACAGAGCCTCACTTACGAGGATCCAGAAGTCAGCAGTCGACAGCCCGACGAGGTTGTAGTGCTTCTGCGCCTGCTTGGAATCGTCTTCATAGAGGACTGGGGTATCCTCGTGCATGCGCGAAGCGAACTCGACGATACTCTCACGGCGCTTCTTGGGCGCGCTGCCGGAGAGCAGGGGCGTGCGCTCAGAGAAGGCGGACGACATTGCGATGTTTGGTGTCTGATGCTTGGTGGGCAGGGCCGAGTTACTATCGCTGCTTGCGGTGCGCTCGTCGCGAACTACAGTACTTGCTGGTGTCGGCCTCCGTGTCTTGTCGTGTGAGCTGGATCAAGGATCAATTAAGACCTTCGTCCTTTGGATACGGCCTGTCGATGTGCTGGGCAGTGCTTGAATCGATGGGAATCGATGGGAGTGTGGGTAACAGTAAAAGTTGACACCCCAAGACGTTTGTGATTGTAGCAGTTATCGTCGATAGGGGGTCTCGAGAGAGGGAGGGTGGGGGAGAATGTCAAGGTCAGGTGGTGACTGCCATTCCACTGGGCTTGATGACTTGATGGTGACTTGATGATGCTCAAAGCCAGGCACGTCCCATCCTCGGGGTCTTCGGACGGTTCTTTGTGATGCCCACCTGCCCATCACCCCACTGTTCAGATCATGTTCATGCAGTCATGCAGCCATGCAGTGCGGCAGCTATGCAGCCAACCAGGACGGTACGGGTAAACAACATTGTCTTCCTGGGCAGCGGTTCACCACATGCCCCGCAGCTGCCCCACCTGCTCAATGTTCTTCAGTGGCTGATCAACATCCACGGCTGTTGCCGAGGCCCCACTCGACAGAGCGCAACCCCATCTGCTTGCCCGTCCTGCTCGGACCCTACTGATGTACCGCGCCGAGGTTGAAGTGCACACGACCTGGCGGAATGTACAGAGGCGAGCTAGCCAGAGGGATCGATTCAACAATTATTCAAGTGCCGTCCCGTCAAGGCACATCCTCGGCAGCTTTGGCAAATATAGCAGCTTCAAGTCCAGTTTTTACACCTCCTCATTCACCTAGATCCGTTGTCGCATTAGCTGTTAGCTTTATGATTGCCGTTCAACGCCACAACATACGGTTATTATGTCTCGGCCTTGACGGGGATGCCGCGGTGCGTCGCTTGTTTGGTTCCAGTTGATCGAATGTATGACTGCATACATCGCGGCAGGGTGCTCCTCAACCTTGGCCCGTATTTCGTGTAACTTACCGAAATTAACGATTAGCACACCTCGTCTTGTTAATCAAATCGACACAATTGCATGGCACGACAACAGCTATCAATAACACTAACATAAACAGTTACGCGATGTCCTAATTCTGGCCGCTTCAATTCCTCACGGTAGCCCAGAACGCCAGGTGTCGCCAACAGTGTTGAGCCCCCACGCTTGTGTGCTCTGGTCATGCACAGTCGCACGTCGCATGTCCCGTTTGTACTTGCCCTCAAACTCACCAGGGCAGGCGCGATGCCTGTGGTCAGTTCCGATTCGAGGCCGCCAACTTGGACGGTCAACTCACATCACGCAGGTGTTGTCCCAGATGACCATGTCGCCGACGTTGAGCCACTCATGCGCATGCACGTACTTCGGCTGGGTGCAATGCTCGAGAATCTCGTCGATCTCCTTCTGGCCCTCAGGAATAGGCAGCTGGTCGACTCGGTATGCGTGGTTTGCGATGTAGAGGTTCTGCATTAGCGGGGTCTCAGCCAGCACTTACGGATCGCCCAGATGGTTCGTGCACTTGGACGAGCTTGTGTCGTCCAAACGGGTGAGATTCGGGGAGAAACTGGCGTCAGCTCGTCATCGTATGGGACTCGCAGCCAGCCCCTGTGGGCGACACCCACCCTCTTCTCCTCGAGCAAGGGGTGCCCGGGCGATGCACGGCGGCGGGAATGGTGTTGAGAGTGCCACAGAACGTAGTCTTTCACCCTCTCTTTCGTCTCCTCGGGAAGGTCATCGTACGCAGTCCGCGTGTCCGCAAACTCCGTGTTGCCTCCCTTGTGAGGTGGTGGAAGCTCGTGAGCCAGCAGCAGAGAATATCCGGCCCGTCGCGGGTTGAATGCGCTGTCAACATGAAAGAGCTGCCAGTCAACACCAGTCGTGGATCACAATTTGAGGGTATCAACTCACTTGATTCCCCTTTCCCAGTATGCCCCTCTCCGACTCTGGCTGGATTATGTGGCCCTCGGCATCGACGTTGGAGACATCGAACAGCTCGTCGTACTTGAGCCTGTTGATCCGCCCGAGCTTGTTATAAGGCGTCACGTCGTCCAGAGGTCCAAACGCGCGAGCCAGAGCGACGTGGGAGTCGTCGTCGAGCGTGGTGCTTCGAAAGACGAGAACACCGTATTTGGCCAGACCTGCCTTGAGCTCCTCTGCAAGCGCTGGGTTGATGTTCGTCCAGTCGACGCCAGCTACCTCAGCGACGAATGTGGGATGAACGGGGTTGTATTTGAGAGTTGGCTCAGCTTTTGTCATACCTGCCTCGAAAAGTCAGCTTGTTAGAGTTAGGTCGTAGTTTGGAACGATGGCTGTCGACGTTGTTGTTTATGAGTGCTGTAACTTCAGACGTGGGCAACGATTTCTCTTGTCATCGAGATGGGAGGTGATTAGGGATGTCGGCCATGTCCGGTCACCGGCCCTACCGGCCCGGAGGAGGTCGCACGGGATTTGGCAAAGCCTGCCTCCCATCTCGCATCCTGGAGCAAAATACGAGGTGTAGCAGGTCTGAATGCGAGATGCAGCTCTCCAAATGCGAGATAGCAGGTGAACATGACGTAAACGTGAGGTTGATCTCATATTTGACCGCCATTGATCTCGCATTTCGACCAGCGAATCTCACATACGCTATGTCCATTCGAGAAGTCGTCCTCAAATAGGCAATGGGCATCGTGAAGTAAGTGCAGGACAATACTGATGGGGGTGTACTGAAGGAGAAGATGAGAGTGGTGCCCAGCGGTGGGAGAGCGTCAAGTGGATTGTGTCAACATCAGCAATTGCGCCAAGTCCGTGACCAAGCTACTCACTCCCCCATCCTCGCCAGTCACCTCCACTCACTCACCACTATGGTCTATCAGAGGGTTCATGCTATTCCCAGACTTCTCTTACTTGCAACTCCTGACGTTGGCTCCAGGGAACTCGGTGCGGATGCGTCGGCTCCACCCAGATACGACCGCCTGTCGGCAATCGGTGTCTCTCAACCCTCCCTTTCGTTCCCAGAGGCCTAGATATCGCGAATCAGAGCAATCGCCAACGTCACTCGGTTCGAATGAGCTTCAGACGCGTCCTACAGATCCGTACAACCATGGGTCGGGAATCTACCGTCCGTTGCCGAACATCTCCTTCGACGCGCTCGGCAATCAACACTCGTAATGAATTGGCGAAGCATAAAGTTGCACTACGTGTGTAGAACGTTAATGAACTTAGGAAGTTGGGCATGTGCGAGAGTCGAGAAGCGAATCGCGTGTCTGTGCACGCTCCTTGCCGCGTCACATGTCCACGCTCCTGCTCGCTCTGCGGCTGCCTCCCACCAGCAACAACACCACACCACACTCCAAGCAGCCTTGTGAAGCGACTGATTCCCGATCCTCACTTCTGTACACATGAGGAATATACCCCACCCAGTCTCCTTTGCACAACTACATCCCTTTCGCGAGAGCACCAGTGGGAGATTGCGGGACAGCCGGGGAAACTAAGCGCTGTTCCGTCGAATCTCAAACGCGCCGCAAATATGTGACACCCTGATACGCCACCACAACATATAACTTGCTGATACGCGAAGTCCAACAGTCTCATCTACATGCTCGCCCCTCTACTCGCCTCTTTGTTCGCCTGTTCTGCGTCCCATGTCGTCGTCATTCGTCTTCGGCTGCGTTCTCGGCACTTCATTGTCGCGCGAGATGAAGAAGCTCGTTGGCATGTGGGGCGGCAGTGGGCGCCTTGGCGGCCGATGAGGTCATCGCAAGATCCGCGCCGGACTTCGCCGTCGGGGCCAGAATTCCCGTTTCTCCATCAACATCATCTCAAGCGCGCTGCTTCGTTCTGGCGCCTGCCTGCAGATCGGCTAGTGCTTTCGGCACGAGATGTAGATGTACATGCACTCTGATAGCCGCGCTCGCGACGATGACATTGACGAACAGCTGATTCGCGATGTCATGAAGCTCGGGAGACTGTCGATACCCGAGTCACACAATCCTGCGACACCCGCAGTAATTGGACACCAGATTGATCCGCAGTGAGCAGTGATACGAGGCGAGACAGACACAGTATGCATGCATGGCATACCTTCGGACGCAACTGACGCGACTGTCCCTCGGTCGCGTCGCATCCCACCAGTGAAACTCTCGAGCCGGCGGCTTCACGCGCGACCGGCGCGCAACTCGGATACTCTAACACTCTAGACGTAGGGAGGGCCAAGGTGCTTCCTGAAGACGCTGGACAGAGCCTCGACGACGAGGAGGAGCACACCACCACCAGGGGCAAGACGGAGGACCTTGGGCGCGAAGCCCTTGTACAGGGCCCCGATACCCTCCTCACGCGCGATGCGGAAGAGCGCAGGGTAGGTCCTGTATGTCAGCTTGGAGACACTTGGCGGTAGCCGTGTCATTCAGCACGGCAATTCCACTCACCACTCGCCGGTCGCGTGCAGCTGAAGACGGGACTTGACGACGTCGAAGGGGGTGTTAATGACAGTGCCGACGAAGCCACCAGCGGTACCGGCCGCCAGGTTGTTGATCATCTCGCCGTTCTTGCCAGACGCCTTGGGGAGGATCTTCTTGATTGAGTAGATCGAGCCGAAGTAGCCGCCGTTCCACCACCAGTGGCGCCAGAAAGTGGGCTCCATACCCTGGTAAAGACTGTATGTCAGCTTGGCTGGAGGCGGAGCAGGGGGCTCATCACCCAAAATCATGACCGGTATTCCTCCCCTTTCCATGCTTCATATGGCAGCCTTGCTCGCACGACTCACCCGAGAACACCCTTCTGGGCAACGACAGCCTTGATGACGTCCATAGGGCCCTTGTAGAGATGGGCCGACGCCTTGTCCTGAAGACGGATCTTGACGAGCTCGAAGGGGGTGACCACGAACGACTCAGTGGCGCCCGCACAGCAACCAGTGAGAGTTGCGAGACCCTGCGTCATCTTCTTCTGGCCGTTGTTGGTGAATAGCGAGCCCCACCAGCCGTTGGCACCGAACTTGATCGCACGCTTCGGCGCCTCCATCATGAGAGGAGACATGATACCGCGGTAAAGACGACCGGGGCTGGGGTTAGCGCACACTATGTCATGCCTGCGGCTAACTAGGCCGATTGCGTGCCGGATAGCAGAGATTGAGTAACTCTCTCCTCGCTATCCCGAGCTTGCTGGCTGCTACACCGCGCTCCTCATTGCACTCACCCCTCCTGCTTCACAATGTTCCTGAACACCGTCAACATGCCTGGGGCGTTCTTGGACGAGTCAAGCTGCTGGCGCGTCTTGATGACATCGAGAGGGTACAGGAGCTGGGGTTAGTAGCTGTGCCTAGCCAGACCGCGTAAGGGATGATACGATGATTTGCACTGCTTGCAAACTCCATCTGCTCCACCCCTCTCGGAGACACCGGGCCCCAGAGGGTTACGACGGAACAGCTCGAGGATCACCGCGCGGCAGCAGTTTCTGGTCAGAAGCCAACGATTCTCAGCCGCGCCCAGCCCATGCCAGTGCGATTCCAGAAGGGGTTGTCACCTCCGGCCCAAGCCCGACACCGAAATCCGACTCGGGGACCAGACCCAATTGGCCTCATGACATCCCGCTTGCAGGACTCGCGACCTAGTCCTCGCACCCACAGCGTCCATGTCCGAGTTTCCCCCCACTTCTCCATCCTATTCGCTTCCCGAGCCTGGGCCGCCGCGCAGCACCGATACCAGCACCCGGCCCCACGGTAGCACGGATCCAGGCGGACGAGCAGCCTGTTTGGAGTGTCGCCCGAGCGCTGGTGCTCCGAGATCAGTCAATGATGGTGTCTGGCCTCAAGCCGGTTGGTGATAACCTCGAGGGCATCACGACAGCGGTAGCCCTGCGCGCAGCCCACACGGGTGCCCCCCGTCGCCCCCGTTGAAATGTGATGACCGATGGTCACGTACCAAGAGCTCCGTAACACCTGTTTGTCAGTGGGACTGGGGAGATCAAAAGGACACGACTCACCCGCGATGGCACCCGCGGTGAACGTGTACGCGAACGGGAGAGCTGGCGTTAGTACGAGGTCGTGTGCGCGTTGTGATGGGCGGAAGAGGCTGGCAGAGGTCGAAAGGATCCATTGAGGTCCATTAGACAGGTCGTCGAGGGTGTGAAACCTCAACAGGATGCTCACGAAGGGGCTTGGCTGTCGTCTGTGACATTTTGAGTATGAGCGAGTAAGTGGTGAATGGAGAGTGGACGAGCGATTGAAACTGGGAGATGTAAGAGTGGGCTACACCGAATGCAGGATGGATGCGGAGGCGGAGGCGCGGAGCTCGAAAACCCGATCGGCCTGATGGGTCGGAGGTGCCGAGAGTTGAGGATTTCCCATAATTCCACCCGCCGGACCTTGCACCACTGTAACCTTGTCGCCAATCGCCAGTCGCCAATCTCGGCGCCTGGCTGCCCAGCCGCCGTAATCAATAATACGCGTTTCGCGCGTCTACGCGTTTGAAGGCTTGAAAGGTATTAGACATGCATTCCAGCTGGAACGCCGGTGTACAAAAGTGCAGAGAAACTCGAAACCCAAGACAACCACCAAGTCCAGTATGTACTAATGATACCGCCCAAATCCGACTTGAGATCGTGACCATCGGGAGTGACCGCGCACGGTCTGACTCTGTTCATGACCGCGCAGGTCTGCCCATGCCACATGGTCACTCACTGTCCTAGCCGCTCATACACCAGCATTCCACGCATTCGGATCCAAATTCCACTCTGCACCAACGCCGGTTGGCTCCATGTTCTCCACCGGCGGGAAGAGCATGGCGAGCCACGCGTCAAACTGGTCGTCGTTGGTACTCGGCGCGAGGGGCATCGAGAAACTTGGTGTATTCGCCATCTCGAACCCGCCAGGCCCAGTCGACCAGGGGACTGACGCTGACGCGCCGTCCGACGGCGTCGACTGCACCCGGACAGTCCCGGCTGGAAGGATATCCGCGCTCGCCGCAGGTAGGTGCGGCTGGAGGGTGATGTTGAGATCGACGTCCAGATCAACAGGCTCCGACTTGGGTACGCTGAAATCGGGGAAGAAAGCCATGGTAGGGACCCCAGCGGAAGGGAGCGGCATCTGCTGTACGGTTGGAGGCTGAAGTCCGCCAGCACCTAGACCTTGTGAGCGGAGCCCGTTCATCGCTGCCGCCGAGTTGGCTGCTGGGAGACGGGCCACGGCTTCGCGTGCCTTGGCGGCAAGGCGGCGCGTGCGACTGACAAGAGCGCGGTTCTTCGGGTTGGGACGTAGCGACGCTGTCCACTCCAGCACGGCCAGGCCTTGTTCCAGCACGGCGATGCGCGACTGTGCGAGGGCGGGATCTGTCGTCTTCACGACAAGCACAGTCTGGCACAGAAGCACCGAGAAGAGATCGGCCGCAAAGGACTGGGGAGTTAATAACAGCATGCGGACGCGTGGAAACTTACAAACCAGCGAGACATTGAGTTATCGTGGCTCAGAATACCCTTCACGAGCTCCAGCATTCGCTCACACACTTCGACGACAGTACGAACACTCAGCTCGCAGCTCGAATCACCCTGGCCGGCGCTTCCGCCGAGGGCACGCATAAAACTGGGACGATGGAGGTAGAAGAACACCATGCAGATGTGCGTCGCCATGCGGTACTGCTGGTGAGTGAGACGCTCCGGTGAGACAGTGCTGGGATAATCGGATGTGCTTTCTGGTTGAGGCGACGGTGCGGGGGCAGGGGAAACGATGACAGCCGGTGCGCCGGGTCGACTGAGTGGGAAAGCCTCGATGGGGAACGTCGGGCAACGAAGATGTGCCGGCAGAGCATGCAGGAAGCGACGGAGGCCAGCGTCGATGTCCTGGACGGCTGAGGGTAAGTAGCTGCTCTTCGGACGGATCTCAGCTTACCAGCGTAATCAGGTGTCTCCGTCTGTGTCCAGTAGTCGAACACGCGCGCCATGTGCAGTCCGAGATTCCACTTCCACCAGAAATAACCCTGGCGGTGTGCGTCGGATGGGTATGGTGTGTCATAGTGCTTGGTGCTGATAGAACCGGGCAGAAGAGCGGTCAGGCACTACTAAGTAAGCAGCCACTCTCGCAGTCAGTTCACACTGTTACTCACGTGAACACGCTCCAGTGCAAGGAGCTCGTGCCAAATGCGCCGACGCCAATCCACCTCCTCCGAGGTGAGGTGCGACGGAGCCGTATCGCGGTGGTAGCCGGCGATTACAGCCAGCCGCACAGCAAGGCCGATAATCGGGAAGATACCATCTGGGAGCCGCTTGTCGTCGGAGTTGATGAGGAAGCTGCCCAGAAGATGGAGACAGACCAGCGACGAGAGCGTCGTCTCAGTGTAGAAGTTGCCAGCGACCAGACACGAGTACGCAGTCTGATGGTAATCGACAGCCTGGAAGCCTGGAGCGGCCGCCGACGCAGTTGGGTCGAAGAGCATGGTAAACGCCTGCGTTGCGAACAAGACAGCAAGATCGTGGGGGTGTGCGCCCTCAGGTGAGTCGTACACGCTGGCCAGAACTGTGTCGAAGAACGCGGGCGTCATCGGCATAATCCGCCAGCTTGTGAGCTCGTAGAACTTGTCAAATACCTCCTTGGCTGCTTTGCGCGAACACAACATCGCACGACACCGATCAAGCAAGACGCCTGGTAGATGCCCTCTGCCCGTCAAGGAAACACCGCGTGAGTGACCTCCCCAAGGCGGCCGCCATAGCTCAGCATCAACGCGCCGGCTCCGCGTTCGTCCATCGCCCTCGCTCTGATCCTCGTCCTCACTCTCACTAGGCGATGAGAGGTAGAACGCAGTCGTGCCCATCCCCGGATATCGTTTTGTCCCAATGTGTCCGAGAGCAAGCTTGCCCAGCATCGCGGCCATGACCATCCCGCTCTCTACTCCGCCTCCGGAGGCGGACGTGGTCGATGCGCCGCGCTCCATGTCTGGGCGGCGAGGCGTCTCATCTCCAGGAACACCACCCACTTCCGATGGGTCGGCGAGCTCGTGTGCAAGTCCGTTCCGCCGCAACGTATCTTCAAGATACTGCACACGCTTTGTGAGCTCGGCGATTGTCACGCTTTTGGGCTGGGTGACTTTCGATACCTCGTTTGGGCAGATATGCGCCATGCCTGGGGTGAGTTTAGAATTGCGCCACGGAGTGGCGGCGCATCACGCGCCGCGGCACACGTACCCTTCTTGACGCACTCGCTGCACGGCCATGACCGATTACCTTCTGTCAGCGTTATCGCCATACATGGATGGGTCTGCCGCGCGGCCCAGTTGAGCCTTGTGCATTGCTGGCGGCCTCACGCGATCATAGCCACCGTAGCGGCGGGTCTTGTGCCTGCCCTCCCACCTCCGCCCACTCACACTTTGACTTTGTACGCCTGCATTCTTCACAATTGAGGTGAATCCGCCTGCGTTTCTTCTTAGCTCCTAGCTCTGGCCCTGGTCTAGATTGCTCCATTGTGGATGCGGTAGTGGATGGGTAAGAGTGAAGTTGTTGGGTATGAGAGTATGAGAGTAGTAGCGCAGTAGCGCAGTCGTAATGGCTGTAATGGCTTGTATGCAGGCGAGGACATACGGCCGGGAGTTCCGGGGGCGAGGATGATGAGAGCGGACGTCGGAGGCAGAGACAAATTATTGGGTACCGTCTGTGCGTTTCTCAGGCACGCTCCGGCCCGGCTTTGGGTCGTGCGCCCCACGGGGGATCATCCACCCGGATCCCATGCGCCGGACCCCTCCCACCGGAACACCCACATCCTCTCGAACAGCTCATCACCACATGCAGACAGCTGCTGCGCTGAGCTCTTCCAGAACACATCCTCATTCTCTCTTTTCTCACTCTGCTGCCAGCTACATAGTTCTTCAACATGGCCACTCCATTCAAGCCAAGGGACAACCCCGCTTTCATCCTCCATGGCAAGCTGTCCACCAGCTACGAAACAGTATGTACGCTGCCACGGCCTGCTCATGTCATCGAAGGCTGACGACGTGACCAGCTGCCCGTGCCCGGAGTCGGCCCCGATGAGGTCCTCGTCGAAGTCAAGGAGACAGGCATTTGCGGCTCAGACGTGCACTGTAAGTACTTGGTAAAGCAGGACTGCTTGTGGACGAAGATAGTACTTCATCGGTGTCAGGACCGAGCTCAGATGGAGTGGCGAGAGACTGTGCCTCAATGCTGACTCAAGTCTACAACACAGGCAAGATGGGCCTCGTATCCTGCTGCGGGTCTATGGCTTTGGGGCACGAGTCGGCCGGTGAGATCGTGCAGCTCGGCGCCAATTTGGCCAGGAAGGCAGCCGACGCCGAAGCACGCAAAGACGGTAGCCCTCGGACCCCTGGGCCCAAGTCCGAGACCCAGGTCCTCCGAGTCGGCGACCGCGTAACGCTCGAGCCGGGTACGACATGTCGTATGTGCTCGGATTGCAGGACAGGCAACTACCAGATCTGCGAGCATATGGTGTTTGCCGCGTACCCGCCATACGATGGGACGCTGCAACGCTACTACAAGCTGTAGGTGGGACGGGTCGACCAACAGCTACGTGGCCGAGGAGGAGGAGGAGATCAGTGGGATGAGGCTGACGTCCACCAGACCATCCGACCTCGTGTATGCCCTCCCAGACAGCGTGCCGACAATCTACGGTGCGATGATGGAGCCCCTCTCTGTGGCTGTACACTCCGTCGCGAACGTCGGTGGGCTGCGTACGAACCAGGTTGTGCTCATCTTCGGCGCCGGGCCCGTCGGTCTGCTCGCAATGGCAGTCGCGAAAGGGCTTGGCGCGTCCGGTATCATTGGTGTCGATATCAACGAGGACCGACTAGCGTTCGCCCGCTCCTACGCGGCCACTGATACGTTTATTCCCCCGCCTAAAAACGACGGAGAGTCGAAGGCGGACTATTCCCTTCGCGCGGCTCGCGAGCTCTTGTTGTCCCTGGGCGTTCCCGAGCGAGGACACGGCTCTATCGACCTTGTCGTCGACGCGACAGGCGCTGAGACGTGTATCGCTATGGGCTTGAACGCTGTACGCCCTGGAGGCACGTTCGTTCAGACGGGATTTGGGCCCCCTGATGTCGAGATTCCAATGTTCCGGGTCGTCACCAACGAAATCCGCCTTCGCGGGTCATGGCGGTACGGATCGGGTGACTATCCACTTGCCATTGACCTCGTGGCGCGTGGTCTTGTGGACCTCAAGCCGCTGCTTACCCACACGTTCCCCTTCGAGCGCGCCCTGGAGGCATTCGAACTGACGCGCGCGGGGAAGGACGGCGAAGGCAAGCCCGTAATCAAATGTGTCATTCACGGTCCCGAGTGAACTCGTCCTCCTGCTCGAGTGTGTAGTCCCGTTTCTGCATCAGCTGGGAGGTCCTGAGCTGTAGTCACTCTTTTCGAATTGTACGATATGCATAAAACCCAAAACAGAAGTCTTCAACTGCGCAACTTCTCACTACAGTAGCGTCGTCCACCACCCGCTCGCCTCATCGTTCTCGAGTGCCACAAGCGCGTTCGACCACACATCCTCGCTCGCATTCATCCACGCATCAAGCGTCGAGTCCTGCGTGGGTGGTAGTCCTGGCCACAGCTCCTGTGCAGCCGGAACCATTGGCGCGTCGCTGACGGCGGCGGAACCCGGTCTGCTCGCCATGCTTCCAGCTCCGCCCGCAGCCGCTGCGGCCGCGGGTGCCTCCGTCGAGTCGATGAAGCGCCGAAGCAGGGGCACTCCGCGCTGCACGACAAGCGACGATGTACCGCACAGCCACAAGCTGTCGATGATGGCTTGAATCTCGGACACGAGTTGGGCATGCATCGCCGGGGAAGGCGACCCGTGCACCAGCTCGGTGGCGAGGACGACGCCAGCGAGAACCGTGTATGATGCGACCAACCTGGTGTCAGTGCTTCGGGAATGGGTTGAGAATGAGGACTTGATCACTCACCAAGTACGAAGGAACATCGGTGGCACGCGGCGACGGCGCTGGCGCAAGATCTCCCTTGCCGCACCAAGGCAGTTCTGTCGTCAGCTGATAGGCGGGAGTTAGAAGCTTACCTCGCGAACTTCAGTGAACCGCTCGTCAGAATACGCTCGCCCTAAGAAGCTTCGGTAGACAAGGATTGTTCCCGCCGGCATGAGCATGCCCCAAAGGTAGCGCGAGTGAGGACTGGGGTCATGAGGGCCGTGCAAATCAAACCGCTCCTCGAATGTATCATTGTCGCTGTTCTGGAGACAAGTGAAATCGGCAAAGTTCTCTTGTAGTGCGCGGTCTGCGGCGATTGCGATCATATACTGGTCCTTGAAGGACGCAGCTTCACTGAACGCCTCGGAAAACTGGCGGAAGATGCGGTACCGACGCCCAGCGCAGAGCAAGTGTGTCATGGTGGTGAAGTGGGAGAATGGGCGCGCGTTGACGCTCGTGTCTGTCAAGTCCTCCGGGTCGGCGTTAAAGGGTTCAGCAGCCTGTCCTTGAGGCAGTCGGAGGCCACCCGTGTTGACAAAATCGGGTCGGCCCTCGCCCAATCGCAAGTGGAGCCAGACCCGGCGACCGACCTCACGCTGAATTAGGCCGCGGGGGAGATGCTCGTGGTCCGCAGGTTCTTCAAGAAGAAGGTGCAGTTTAAGTAGCTGAGCAAGGCGGAGGCCAACGTGGAGAAGCGACTCGGTATACGCCGCCGCGCCAAAGTTGTAAGCGATCATGGGAAGCACTACGATGGTCTGCAGGGCCTCGAGCGTAGGGTTGGTTGACATGAACTTGGAACGGTTGAGCGCTTCGAGGCATACGTCAAACCAAAACGACGACAGCGAAGCCGTCTCCTCGGGAGACAGGCCCAGCTCAGGAGCGATGAGGTCGCCACAGATGTACATGCCGATGGAAAGGAGCGCGAAGTCTGATGTCAGTTATGAACGACATTCGGGTTCCTTACAGTAAGAGAGCCATGCGTCGCCCTTCCCGCCCTCACGACCCTCGCTGACAGCTTGAATCCACTCGTCGTGCTCAGCGAGGAAAGTCGGAGTGTGACACGAGTAGTGCAGGAAGCTCATGTATTTGAGGCTGGCTCGAATGATGATCATGCTCTGCGGCGGTGTGGGAAGAAGAGTGAGGAGATCAGCTTGCGCGAGGTCCGTCATCTTGCGTGACGGCAAATCGGGGAGCGACCCGACAGGCGACTCGGTTGTGTTGGTCTGGCGTATGCGAGGATGCGGGCTGCTGGGCCGGTCATTCTTGTTGAGCGGCATGGCCATGACGTGCACGAAGGGCTCGAGGACATCGGGGTCGTCTTGGCGACTGCGGTCCGGTTCGAGCGGGGCAGGCCCACTGCGTGCAGTCGTCGCCGCGTTCAAGAGGTGCGCAAAGGCATTCGAGGACGTATTCGGCGAGTCACCCGGCGAGCTGATGGACGCAACCGACGACGGCCCAGCCTGGTTGGACGGCGTCGTCTGAGATCCCTCGAGGTCACGAAGACGGTTCTCCAGCTCTGTCAAGCGCCGTCGCAGACCAAGGTTCTCGCGCTGCAGTTGGCCCTCCCTTAGAAGGCGAATTTCATCGGGTGTGAGCGGCGCCCTCTGAGTGGCGTTCGGAGCATTCACAAGTCGACCTCGCACGATGGCCGGGACTCGCGTGCACGACTCGGGGTGACCTCTGCGGATACAGTTGTCACAGGGGATCTTCTTGTTGCACTTGATCCTGCTGTTAGCGACAGGCCTTGTGGCCGTGGATGGACGTACTTGCGTTTGGTGCAGAAGGAGCAACTGTTGGACGCGCGTTGGCTGATTCGCAATGGGCCATCATTACGTTCAGCGCCACCTCCAGCGGATGTAGAGGCAGCCGTCGCTGCCGCCTGTGTGTCCATTGTGCGGCAAAGATAGGCAAGACCAAGCGATAACAATAACAATAACGATCAAGTGACGACGTCGGGCGAGAGAGGAGGACGAGATTGATTGCAAAGCGGAAGTTTGTGACGGAAGAGATGAGCGGTCCACAACAAACATGAGACAAGAGGTGGGCGTGGTGGGTGCGGTGGGTGGCCACGGCTAGCACGGCTTTTGCGAAGGAGCCCGAGCCACGCGAGCCAATAAGACTAAAGGGAGCGGGAGCAAATTTGATGGGGGCCCTTTGTATCCGCTTCTAATCGCCCCATCCTGAGTCGATTAGTTTCCTACACTAGTGCTTTTCTAATCTAAGTTCTTGCCTACGCTCAATTTAACTTGGTTGTTGACACGGAGACCGCCGTTGCTCATCACATCTCATTGTTGCCGCTACACCCTCCCAACTCACCTCTCTAGCTCTCCCCCTCACAGACTAATCATCATAGAATGCTCTCAGATCTCACAGGCCTTTAGCGAGCACCGCATTTTTTCCGGAGGCCCACTACAGTAGTCCTCTTCCCAGGTAGCGTCTTGATATAGATCTGTTTGGTCTCATCAGCATGGCATTAGCATCGCAATCCAGGACTCCGTCATTCAACATGGACGCGTTGCTCTCGTTTACAGCGGGACAGCCAGGAACGGCAGAGGACGAATGGGCATGACATGCGGGAAAGGGGAATGCCGATAAGTCGTTGCAGATGTTGACGTCCGTCTGCCTTGTGGAGTTGTGACGTCAATGGCGTCTGGGGAACTAACCTTGTCCCCACTACCGCACACGATGTTGTGCTCGATGCCATAAATTGACCACGCCCTCCTCTTGCTTGCTATTTCTCTATCACTCGTCTTGCCACTGATCATTCACGATACCACGACCGGCTCGCCACTATGGGTTTTTTCCACAAGACGCCAGAGGAGAAGGAGGAGAAGCTGCTCCGCGACGGTGCGTACGCGTGCCGTTCTCACCTCCCCCGTCGACTTTTGGCACAGCCCCAGACTCGGCTCTTAACTACCGACCCTCCCCATCTCCCACCCTCGGAGCTGAACTGACCTACAGAGGCTAAGAATGAGGAGAAGGGAATTCAGCAGGCCCTCAAAGATCTTGAGCGGGCCCACAAGGCAGCGCATAAGGCGCAGAAGGCGGAGTACAACGCCGTCGAGGTAAGCAGCTGAACACATGGGCGAATGTGCGGCCGCTAACGCTACAGGACCAGCAGAAGGCATACAGGAGGGAGGAGAAACTGGCTGCTGAGCTGCTCAAGCTCCAGAATGGTATGTTGGTGTTCGTCCGCCGATTCGCCATGCCATTTCGCCCCGCTGACAGACAGAGCACGAGAAGTCCATCGCTCAAAAGGACTTGCTTGACAAGGAGGTCGCTGCAAAGCAGTCCGAGGTGCAGCGTCTAGATGGGGAGACGCAGCGTCTCCAGGCGAACCTCGAAGCGTTGCAGCTCAAGGTGAGTGTTGCAGAAGAAGGCTGTGCAGCCGGAAGCGAGCAATCTCGCTTGGCTCAGGTCTCCTCGCTTGGCGTCCTCACCTGCATCGGAGCACGTGGCTGACGACAGAACAAGGAGAATGCGGAACGCCGCGATGCACGTCTCGACGCACTGAGCGGCAGCGGCAGCAACGCTTCGCAGAGCTCACTGACCTCCCCAGCCGGCGCGGCCCCTGCTGCTGGTCTTGCGGGCGTCGGGGCTGCGGGTGCCGCTGGTGCCGCGGGTGCAGGTGTGAGCGAGAAGAGCGCTGCAGGCATGGCTCAGCAGCCACCGGCTCCCGCCGTCGCCAACCCAGAGGCTGCACCTGCTCCACCCCAGCCCCAGACGTCGTATTCGGAGACCAACGTGCCCGCTGGCACCGCCGCCGGTGCCGGTGTCGCACCAGGCGAGTTCGTTGAGGTTCCCCAGGCAACGTCCACTCCGCCGGTCCCTCAAGGCGCACCGTCGCTGCCCCCTCGTCCCGAAGATGGAGTTGGCGCTGTTGGTGCCGCGGAGACCGTTCCCGGAGGTTACCCAGCCGCCGCTCCGCAGGGCCGGGGCTTGGCCGCCACGGCAGCTGCACAACAGCAGCAGCAGTACGGCGCTCCCCCTCGTCACCCCGTGGCCAATGCGGCCGCGCCCCACCAGGGTGGCTTCGCCAGCTCGGTCAACCCACCCCCTCCCCCAGGGCAGATCGACACCGGTGTGCAAAGTGTTCCCCAGAGCGCCACGAGTGCAGCTGCCCCACCTCTTCCTGCCCGCCACGGCACAGCCGACACCTTCCAGAGCGCCCAGTCTGGCATCACCCCACAGAGCGCCACGAGTGCCACTGGTCAGCAGCTGCCTGGGCAGGTTCAGCCGGGCTCTACCTACTAGTTGACTCGACTCCATGTCTTCTGCCCATCCCGTCCCGGATGCTGTGGCTCACGGCAGCCCGTTCTGCTAATCCCGCGTCTGTGATAATTTGTTAGATTGTTCCGCTGTTTTCTTCTCTCTGCGTATGAAGTTGTCTCTTCTCCTAGCTTTCATTTCCGCCAAGTCTAGACTGATATTTGGTTAGAAGCCTCATGCGCAGAAACACCGTGACTTTCTGTGCCGCATTTAAACGCCGATCGCGTATCGGAAGCGGAAGCGGTAAAAGGCGGCTATGACTACAGTCGTTGTGGGAGCTGGATAAACGACCTCCTGCATGGCATCCTTCGCTTTGTCCACATCCTCGTCTCGGCGTCGCTAGTACTCCACAATGCCGCCAGCTTCTCCGGACTCGACCCTCTTTGCAGCCCCGCCAGGCCATTTGACACTGATCATGGCCTCCAGGCGAACGGCCTCATTCCGTAGGCTTCCTATCCTTGCGTCCAACTCACAGCCAGACCTCCCGTCAGATCCGCGATTCAGCTTCTACCTCTACGTGCCGCGCGCGCATCCAGTAACGCGTCGGGCGCGTGGCGAGGACGTCGGTCGGGATGGGACTGTCGTGGGCCCACAGATGGGGATATCGATGTCGCCTGAATCGCGTGTGGTGAGCCATGAAGCGCCTGCACCACCCTCGAAAGGATTCCCGCTCCTGGTGGTGATGCATGATTCGACGCGGGATGCCGAGAAGCTGAGGGACCACTGGCGTGACTTTGGCGAGCAGGAGGGTGTGGTGATTTTGTCCCCCCACTTCCCGTGTGATCTCAAGGTGAGTCCTGAAAGTGGGCGACCGTTCATTGCGATGGTGGCCCTTGATTCTTGCTCACACGCAGTTCCCTGACGGACCGGATAACTATAAAAGACTTGAGTGGGAGACCGCTTCGGGCGAGGTGATGCGGTATGACTCGATCCTGATGGACATGATCGACTGCGTCGCGTCCGAGTGGGGATCGGTCGACACCCGGACGTTCGCGATCGTGGGATTCAGCGGAGGTGGGCAGTTCGTCCACCGCTTCCTCTACCTATACCCCGAACGCGTACATGCCGTGTCCATAGGGGCACCAGGGCGGGCTACACCGCTGATCGACGCGTTGTGGCCGGAGGGAATACGGGATGCACCGACGACAGTGACACGAGGTGGAAGTGAGACGACCCAATCGGCGGTCGACGGACAAGAGAGTGATAGCGCAGGTGCCCTTGCCGTTCCCTCAAATGGACGCTCCAGCGACGCTCCAGCGCCCGAGGACGCCGAGGACCCCGCCGCTATTCCCGGAGGCCGTGCTATCTCTGTTCCCGAGCTCGCGAAGCGCACCCAGTCGGGCGCAGTTGCGGTACAGCTCCTCATCGGTGCTGAGGATACATGGCGCCCTGTCCAGCCCGACGGCTCACTTGCACCCCACTCTCGGTTTGACGCAACCCAGGCAGTCTCGCGTAGCTTTGACGACGCGGGGATCGTGTACGACTTTACGGTTGTGCCGGGTGTCAAACATGAGGGGGACAAGATTCGTGAAGTCGCGATGCCGTGGATGCGGCTTCATGTCCGCCCACCCGTGTAGAGGGCAGACGGGATGTGAAGGCTACACCTTCCAAGGCGGCCAGAGCGTGTCCATCATCTCCGGAAGGCTCGCGCGGCGAGGGACTGACAGCGTCCAGAACAGGTCCCACCTCGTAGGTCGATGCTTCCCCGCCGCACTCCTACATGCGAGACGATCTTAGGGCAGTATGTGAGTCATCAGGTGGTCGCGATGCATGGTGGAGCTTCAAGCATATTGCTTGAAGTGCCTGAACTGGAACGTTTTGTGCGAAACCGGCATGTGATCCCACTCTCAGCCGGCCCGTCAAGCAACAGCGTCCGAGCGCGCTCAAGCATCCGAGCAGGTAGCAATCCGAGCACAGCCTCGCTAATGGTCTTGGACCTTTCAAAAAGTCGTCATTCACAGTCCATTGTGGAGTCCTCATTCACCGTGCAGGGCGAAGACTTGCTCATTGGATGAAAGTCGAGTTTGAAAGCGCAAAGCCATGTCCAGAGTGCCCGTGCATTTTTCTACGCCCGGGAATCACGGAACCAGCAGGGTTCATCATAGCAACGCCTGATCGCGAATCCTTTCGGCCTTTGAAGTTGGTTCACGCACAGGCCGTTGGTCATGTTGGACGGTCTCACTTCAACACTTGGGCCTCTCAATTCCCTCTTCTACTCTTGCGTCTGTACAGCCCAAATCCTGTACTCACAGCCTTGCTCACAGCTCTGCTCACGCATTTTTACCCATGCCCACTTTTGATGCTCTGTGCCAGTTCTGGACAATCACGTATATTGCACTGAAGACACTTACAAGTTTGAGACTTCTCCCTAACCCACTCCAATCGTCGTCGCCTCAATTGCCTTTGCGGCCGTGTCTCCGACCTGAACTGCTGTAACTACCGACCCGGGTTACCACGACTTGACTGCTGGGTCTGGCAAACGACAATTTCAACCTAGCAGGGCCCAACTGTGCCGTACAAACGTTCACCTAAGCAGCTTAGCATGCAGCGGGCCGGCTTTCTCTTTCGAGCCCTCGCAGCTGTCATTCTCCTCGCAACTTTAGCAGCCGGTCAGAATGTCAACTTGTGGAGTGGCCGCGTCCTCGACATCAGCCCAGAGAGCCCCTCTATTGTTTTTGACACATCTTGGTATTTCATGATTAATGGGGACTACGCCGCCACCCCGACCGTAAACAGTACCTCCTACTACTCGACATTGTTGACTACCCAATCCCAACGCCAATCGTTGAGCTTCTACTTCACTGGCCAACAGCTGGTGGTGCACGGATATTTTACTGGAACGATTTCTGGACCGGACGTCTTCCTCACCCTGTTCACCTGCGGGATCGATGGCGTACCGATTACCACGCTTGATAGCAATGCGCTGGCCCTTTCGTACGACGCCACCATAAACCAAACTCTGTTTACTTGGACTGTTAGTGGTCTTTCTCCGACCTTTCACGCTGCCAATTTTGGGACAACCAACACGTACAACAGAGCGTTGGTCTTGACCGGGGCTGATTATTATACCACACTGCAACGGGAAGGGTGAGGCACATTCAAGGTGTTGGAGTCAATGCCCTTATTGACTATTGCACAGGGGTTCCGCACCCACCTCCGACATCTTGGCGGGCAACTCGGGAAATCGTCTGCCTCTCATCACTGCAGATGGACAGGTAGAGCCACGCTACAACCTTACGGGAGGCCCTCTGGTTAGGCCCGGGGGCAGTGAGTGGGAGTTATCTCTTGTCACTTATTCCAGGCGCGTCCCAATATCTCGGTCTCAATGGCACGGCTTCCATGAGCATCACCCTTCCGCCACAGTCGAGCTACGTCCGGGTGGACGGCATTTGTGGTTGGAATTTGGGCGTTCTGTATGCGTCACTGGACCCGCCAGTTCAGCTTCTGCCCGAATTTAATACCAACAAGCCCCACTTCACTTTTCAGGTTGGTGTGACAATGACTTCCTGGAGGACAAGCTCACCAGCAGACATTCTTCCAAGTACCACTTGATCCACAGTTGCGTTACACCTTAAAACTGGCAACCTCCGTCACCTCTATCAGGGCGGGAGTGTACCTTGGAGGAATCACTGTTATCCCCTACACCAACCAGTAGGGCACTAGAGACAGCCGAGTGGTAGTTGATCATCAGGGCCAACGTATGGAATTTAAACCTGCCGAGCACAGCTATCGGTAAGCTCAATCGATGACTTGGGTGACAGGAGGCTAATGGATCGAAGCCAATGGAACCACCAGTGTGGACGCCAAGGGAGCACCCAGTGCAAAGACAAGTGTGGATACCAAGGCGGGGGCCAGTACAACTACCGGTCTTGGTGACAGTGGGGGAGGCAGTGGAGACGCTGGTGTGGCGCCCAAAGGGGGAGTCAGTGCAGGAGTGGTTGCCGGTGCAGCTGTGAGTCACAGGCGATTCTTCAGGCTAATACTGCAAAGATTGGTAGCGCCGCCGGAGCACTACTGCTTGGGGCAATCCTCATCTTCTATATTCGCATGCTACGCAAGCGCTCCAAAAGCGACAAGCTCTTGGCGGAGGAGCCGAGGTGAGGTTCAGCGGAGTCGGTGTCACCTCGATGCCACTGGTTCCATTTTGTGTCCAATGATCCACGTTGCTGACTCCAGGGACATGACGACGGACAACTTCGACGCTACTCCCACCACGAGCTACCTCCGACCCTACTCAGACCTTCGTGCGTTGGGAGACCCCATCCAGTCGGGAACAGAGCAGACTGCAACTCCTGGAGATTCTCGAAGAGCCTCCAAGATGACTGTTTCCCAGCCTACCAGCGCTGTTGCCGTCGGGGACCCCTCCGGCGGAGTTTCAGAGGGAAAAGTTTCGTTCCACACCGACTCTCAGGCATCCGCCAACCTGGCCAACATTCCCCAAGGCGCTTCACCGGCCGTGCAACCTCAGACCGCAATCGAGGGAAGCGTCATGGGCAGCGAGGCTGTTCCTCCCCAGTACGATCCTGACTGGGCCCCGGCCGCCAACCGTACCGCCGATTGACGTGGGCCTCATCTTCAACGATGACGAGCTGGATTTCGCGAAGACCGTACAGTAGCATTCTGAATGGGCGGCGTTCTCGGTGCATCGCGGGACTCAGCTTGGAGGCACATACTGTACTTTCACCACTCTTACCCTACGTACAGCATGTATTTCCCGCCGCGGTTAAAACAATCATACAGGTATGGTTATGATGGCTTGTGAAAAGGGAGTTTGCCCTATTTGAGTTACTAATTTCCTGTCCTGGTCCCAGTCCGAATACACACTTTCACTGTAGATGGAGTGGCGCCGGGAGATGGGAAGAGGTGCTGTTGATACAGACAAGAGCTTCTTTGGATTTATTTACAAATAGTACATACAGGACCCGAGAAACAGCGCAACCGACGTTTCTACAGCGTGAGGAGGTGACACTTTTTTGCTACAAGTCCGCGAACAGCGTCTCGGAACTGTGTTACTGTACGTCGCCGGTAAGAATAGCACCTTGACAGAGTGAGAAACAAGAGCGGCGACAGTCAAAATGACGGTGAATCTAGGTTCGCGACCCGTTGACCTCCAACTGTCGCAGGCACCGTCCACCATGCAGAATAAACTCCGAGATGCAAGCCGAAGCGATACACTGCCCTGCTCGGCAAGTTACGGCGAGTGGGTTTACACCTGGGAGGGCAGTGCAACTCGTCGTCAGTCCATGTGGTGCTCACTCAGCGTCACTCACTCGATACCAACTAGGGAGCGAGGTGGCTGATGTTCCCCATACAGCCCAAACCGGCATCCTCCACACGACTCAAGCTCCATGTCGGTGTTTACACACTCGTAACCCGTCCTACCGTCAAGCGCGCAAGGCTGGGTTCCAATTGGGCAATCGGGGGACGCCGCAAGGCGCAGCTGTTCTGCCCGTTTCGCTGCACGACGCCTCCGCCGCATCTCGCCCAGCGATTCCAGAGGATGTTGGAAGATGTAGAAGCTGGCCCTTCCCCGACACGCAACGCGAGTGTAATCGAGAGAGTATAGTGCACAGTCACAGGAACCCGTCACCCCATTGGTTGGTTGGTAGACGGCGTACTGGTAGCTCGCACAGTAGGCAATACAGTCGCTCCCTTTGCTAACGGTGATTCTCTGTATATCGTAGTCAAGCGGATTCGTAAAGGAAAAGAAGTCGGCACAAGAGCCGGAAAAGGTGGTGTCGAGGATGTTGACCTGAAAAGCATTAGGGGGGGATGCAAGTTGGCAGGGGTGGTGCTACGCACAGTATCATGGGGGCAGGTCTCCAAACCTGTCGCTGCTTCGAGCGAGACGGGTCCATCGTTGTTGCACTGGCAAAAGTCGGTGCTCTCCCGGTAGTACATGTATTTATTGGGTGCGCATGCCAGCTAAACGTCAACAAGAGCTTGAGGTGTCACTCACCCTACAGAGCTCAATTGTTTCCTCGTAGCTGACCTCGTTGACGTTTGGAAGAATTTGGATAGGCGAACATCCTGCAAATGCGCTACCTGCCTGCACCGGAACGAGAAGAGAGGTGATCAAGATCAGTATCAACATGGAGTCTACATACGAGAGAAAAGTGGAATCAACAACTGGGCAGCATACTTATGGCCTTGGGCGCGTGCCACCGCCGTCTCCGGTCTGCCTTCGGCATGGCGCATTCCATACTTACACAACTTGGCATTGCATGAATTTGTGGTCAAGCAGACTCTCAATTCAAGGGCATCAACCGCCGCGGGAGGGTCCATGCCTTCCATCTGAAAGGTGGCCGAAGAACTGTGTCTCACTGGAACCCTTTGCTCTCGTGGCACGGGGTCAACTGAGTGGCTCTGTGAGGCCGAGGAGCCACGAACTGCTTTCCTGCAGGCTGTTTACCTCTCACTTGACGAGTTATCGAAACAGGCAACCTCGAAGAACGTATGAACTCAGTTGGCTGCTTGTACTGCACACAACCCGGATGCTTTGGCTTGACGTGAGCACTCGCCAATGAGATTGGTGGGTTCGCTCAAGGGGACTTGTTCGGAGCTAGACGAAGCTTGATGGCTCCTTGAACAGCACTGTGCTGTACAAGTGAATGAACTGCATAATCTGTACCTCTACAAATGAGTGATCCAAAAGCTAACACCGACCGGATCGTTCAAGAAACGCCTCATTTCAGCTTGTCCTCTACTGGTCAATTCGTCGATCCTCCGGTACAGGTCTCCGCTTTGCC
The DNA here is from genome assembly GCA_023629975.1 of Cutaneotrichosporon sp. PL3408A. Classification (NCBI taxonomy): domain Eukaryota; kingdom Fungi; phylum Basidiomycota; class Tremellomycetes; order Trichosporonales; family Trichosporonaceae; genus Cutaneotrichosporon; species Cutaneotrichosporon sp. PL3408A. Next base: position 1,609,440 of record JAMAMB010000004.1, read on the forward strand.
CTTCCCACCGAGGCCCCCAGATCCTCCACAACGCCCGTGAGAATGAGCATCTCCTGCTCTGGGCCCAGCCCAATCTCCTCACTCGCGCCGAGATGCAAACCCATAACTGACCCCTTAAACGAGCGAACCTGCGTCCTAAAGGCCGTGAGATCAAGACGAACCCGCTCGAGACTCTTGCTCGTCTCGTCGATACCTCCAATCGTCGCGCGAGTGAGGTCGAGATCACGCGAGATGCGAGTCAGCTTACTCGGGTCTCCGCCGGCAAAGAAGCGACGCGAGACGTCCAGCGCGCGTTGCCACCCCGGGAAGCGGTCCTGCTCAGCTTTCAGGTCTGAATGAACTTCCGAGAGCTGGCGGAGTAGACTCCACCCCTTGTCCCGTCCCCGTGCCGCAAGGGGGATCGCCCCGTCAACGCTGAGGTAGAGCCGGTCGAGCTCGTGGTCGAGCCGGTTGATCAGGGAGTCGAGGCGAGCGCCTAGCCGCTGGGAGGTGGGCCGCTGAGAAGGTGGCAAGGAGAGCAGCTGTACAAGGTTTTGGAATTCCCAGAACAGCCAGCTGAACACGTTGACGCTCATCGCGTTGATCATGACGATTTCGTCAGTGATGTCGCTAGCGAGATCGGCGAGCTGGTGTAAGTTTCAGCTTGGTGCATTTATGCAGCCACTTACCTCAATTAACTCGGCGCCAATGAAGAGCCGGTCTTCGAGCGTCGAACCTGTCTGAATCGCAATGCCGAGCTCATGAATGCTGTGGGTTAGTCACGCACGATACATCCCCTCTCGTCATTTGCGACTCACCGAACATGACCCAAGCCCTCAGTCATCCGCCCATCGCCCAATGCTGTTAGACTCTCAAAGATATCCTTTGCCTGCCTGGCTTCACGACTAAGTTCGCGCGATACGGCCGCAACATCCACATCTGTGCCGCCGTTGACGATTTGCCAGAATGGCCTCGCGGTCATATTGGGCGCATTGAGCAGCGACAGCTCACAGCCAATATTGGCCAGAAGGCAAGTTGGCGTTGCCAATGTCCGAAAGGGTAACATGGCAACAGTAGTTGGGATAGACGAGTTGGACGAGAAGATCTCCCCAATTGAGCGCCGGAGCCACGCCTGCGCGATAAAGAGGATGAAGAACAGTATAAAGGCGATGGTGGCGACGTTGACGAGGTGCCATAGGACGGGAGTGAGGATGATCCTGAAGGGCGCGAGGATCCACCGAACTGGTTCCAGCACATAGCTGAGCGTCGTAGCTAAGGCTGGCCGGACGCTCTCCTCTCCGACAACCTCCCACTCGTCTTTCAATCTGCTGTCCTTGCGCCTTCTAAGTCGGGGGGACGACACAGGCCGTGCAGGGGACATTCGTGCTCGCGCATACCTCTTCCGGGGGGTGAGTGGAATGCGCATGGATGGGCCTGCGGTGGCGCTCGCTGCGCTGTCAGACGATTCCGATCGCGCTTGCTCGACAAACACAGTCTCGTCGATCGATGGGGGCACGGGAAGGGGTCTGGAGGACGAGTGGGATATTGGGCTATACGCGCCAGGTGATACAGGGTATGCACCGGGAGACTGTGGAAGGGGTGAGAAGCCTCTACCGTGCATGGGCGATGGCGATGCTTGCGATGCCGGCGGAGCCGATTTTGGTGGCACGGGGGGAGGCGGGGTGCTGGGCCGCGCGCTCGAGGACCATGCTGGTGAGGATGGGGCTGGCCTGGGTCCGCCGGGGCGCGGAGGGATACTGTATTGCGGTGGGAGGGTGATTCCACTGCTGGACGTGGCGGATGGGCCAGACGACATTTGTAGCGTTGGTGGTGAGTGAGGGTTGAAGTTGTAGAGTAAGTAATGTTTGTGGTCGGTGACGTCGAGTTACTTGCCGGTGTGCCGGTGACCAGGGGAGCCAAACACGGTTTGCCACCCACAGTGTGGCCGCGGCAGCAAAATGCTTCCGCTAGTACAATCGGCATTTTGTGAAACGTTATGGTTAATGGTTTACGGACGGGCTAATTAGGCTCACTCCGGGATTAAGAACAGGGCTTCGAGTATGATGCTACATAAGTCAACTACATACTGTGATGGGCCTTGCAATTCCCTGGCGCGTGGCAATGTTAATGAGCGTGTGGTGCTTGATGTATGAGGAAAGTGGGGCATGTGCTCCAACACATTGACAAGAGCGCGGTACGGCGTGGAGCTAAAGTGTTCTCCGAAGACTGCCGTCGAGCACATGACCAGCGATGGCAAAGACCCCAAAATACCATGCCGCGGTTCCATGAAGCATTTTTACTCGAGAACACATGCCCCGCGTCGCGTCATCCTCACTCCAACCACTCCCCCCAAGACTCTAACACTTGTCCGTGCAGCGCAGATTGAGTCCTCAACGCGTGACTACTGCACTGTGCCCTCCGCCGAGGTTAGCGCTCTGAGCCAATTAGTGATCCATTTGAGGATCTGATCATCGTCCATACTCCGACGATCCTCGTGTTTGTTTTAACAGACAAACAATCCACTTATTTCAACATCCATCGTCTCATCGCACTCAATCTCTCTTTGCCACCATCAACCACCACATTATCTATCCAATCGGACTCGACAGCTCGCGCCGTCGACATCATAAGCCATTACAGCGCTCATAGTTGCGCTCGAAATTGGCTTCCTTGTGGCGTCATATTCCCTTGTGCCTCGAGCATTCAGGGGTCCCACGTGCGCATTTCCCATCGTCCCGCAGCGGCAACGGTATGATTTGTTGACATGACCGCGTCGCGACAAGGCCTTGAACAGAACCATCCAGATCCAGACTTTACGCCCAATCCACACTTGTCGCATCACTCTCAATCTCGTCAAGTGCTTCATATCTCCATCTCTCTCCGGGTACTCCGATCGACGTTCTGTTGAGGATAGCGGACACCTCACCTCGCGGGAGTACTGGATCTTGCCTCACGCGCTCGCTCGATCCGACGTAGCGAACACAGGGACCTACAATCGCACGACCGTCTGAGGATCCCGGCCACGGGCTTAATCTCCCCTTTTCCACGACACACCCACCATATTCTTGATTCTTGCTTCTCGACATTTCCCGACATTCATCATGACTTCCACACCTGTCGAGCGCATCGGACGTGCAGTGGAAACCCATACGCCCGAGTATGCCATTGACGCCAACGGCAGCAGCACCACAGCGAAGACAAACGGACACGTGAACGGGTATGGCAGCGTCAATGGTAACGGCGCGGTGAAGGGGGAGGAAGACATTCCTCTGTTATCTCCTATCCCAGTTATTGCCGGATCCACTGGCGTGATGCCCTCCATGAGTCGCACGGGGTCAGCGCAGAGTGACCGCAGCGGGAGAGGCATTCTGAGACGGATATTCATAGACCGCATCGGAACGCCCAGCCAGCACCTCCTGCGCCCGACGTTCCCCCCGATCTCTTTGACGACTTACTCGCCTGTCCCACACACTCCCATGTCATACTGGGAGCACATTAGGCTTATCATCCGCCAGACGTTCTCATTCTTCATTTCCACGATCTTCCTCGCGGGGGTTGTGGCATGGGCCTTCGCAGCCGAGGCACTGTACTTGATCCCCAATTGGCTATGGCCGGCCAAGGACAAAAAGTACGACTGGGACGACGATGCCCACTGGCGCAAAGCCGATGCCAAGGTCCACAAGGAGCCTCAGCATTACGCGCGGCAGGTCGGCATGGACATCGAGAACCAGGACATCGAGACTGAGGACGGCTTCTATCTGCGGTACGTTTGCCCGTACATGTTCTTTCTCAAGCACACTCGCTAACCCGTTCCAGAATGCACCGCGTGATTGACCCAGACGCAAGACCACACTCGGACGGTCGTGGTGGCTTCCCAGTGTTGATATTGCACGGCCTGTTCCAGTCTTCGGGCTCGTTTATAACATCCGAGGACAGGTCCCTGGCATTCTGGCTCGCCAAGCAGAAGGGATACCAGGTGTACCTGGGGAACACGCGTGGCGTATTCGACATGGGACATAGGAGCTACTCTCGCGGCGACCCGCGCTTCTGGGGTGGGTTTGCGTCAGCAGACGTCAACAAGCAAGCTGATTCCAGACTGGACTATTCGCGACTTGGCCATGTACGATCTGCCCGCGATGGTCGACCATGTATGCCGCGAGACGGGATATGACAAGATTGCCTTCATTGGCCACTCTCAGGGCAACGGCCTCACTTTCATCTCCCTGTCGCTTGGTATGGTACCCAACCTCGGCAAGAAGTTAAGCGTTTTCATCGCCCTTGCGCCAGCCGTGTATGCGGGTCCCCTCACCCATGGCTTCCCTTTCACCACACTCAACCGGCTTGAGTGGCGCACCTGGCGACGCCTATTTGGTGTGCTGGACTTCATCCCGCTCATGCGGTGGGCGTACGACTACTGCCCGGCACATATCTTCGCGACGATGGGGTATATCATGTTCGCGTTCCTCTTCCAGTGGACCGATGCGAACTGGCTTAAGCGGCGCAAGGCTAAGATGTTCCGTTTCACTCCTACGCCCGTGTCCAGCGCGAGTATCTTCTGGTGGTGCGGCAAGGGCGGCTTTGCAGACCGCAAGTGTACTCTCGATGACAGCTTGGACCGCTGGTACGATGAGCGTTTCCCGCCGCTCTCGATCTACTACGGTGGTCGGGACTATCTGGTACTCTGTGAACCGCTGCTCGAGCGCTTGAAGACCAAGGAGAAGGACGTGCGCGTCATCAAGGTCACAAAGCTCGACCTCAGCGAACACTGCGACTTCTACTGGGCTGCCGAGGCCGTCGAGTGGGCGTACGATTCGTTTGTCGGTGAGTCATGCGCAGAGGAATAGGAATAGCTTGGCAAGAAGCTGACACACAGACGACATCGAGAGCACACGTCCGCCATATCCCGAAGAGGACGCCGCCCCTGGCGCGCCCACAATAGTGTTGTAGCACCTAGCACCATAGATATCTTGACCATGCCACCAGTGTACTCTGAGCGTAGCTCTGTGCACATGAGAAGTCCATAAATACATCAAGCGACCGGGGCAATACCGTACAATACGCATCGTCTCTGCTACCTACTCGCCGTCGAGCATGATGGCAATGAACTCCTCCTGGCTGATCTCGCCGTCGCCGTCCATATCGAACTCGTCGATCATCGCTTGGCTGGGTGTCAGTGTGCGCTAGGGGAGATGGTGGATTGGTGAGAGGGGGTCGCCAAGAGGATGCTGCCAAACATGGTCCCTGGTCTGCGCCTGCCGTCGAGACCTCCCACCTGCGTGTAACGCCGGCACGATGTCCGCGTAGACATCCGCGCGGTTCGCTCTCGCTTGGTTTGCACACCCATTCTGACACGCATCACTCACAGCTCCTCGTCGCCCAGGTGCTCGCCGAGCTCCTTGGCCACGCGCCGCAAGTTCTTGAGGCTGATCTTGCCCGTGTGATCGTCGTCGAACAATGAGAATGCGCGTCGCAACTCCTCCATTGGATCGCGCGAGAGGATCTTCTCCGTCACTGGAGTTAGTCTACCTTCCTCGGTGCATCCTCTGCCTCGCGTTCGCTCGCCACACATTTACGCTCTCGCCCGAACGGCGACGAAGGCCACTCGCCACCTCTTGCTCCCCACAACGCGTATACGTCCTTCTGCCCTCTCCAGATTCCGCACCGTCTCCTCGCTCCTCGACTCACTGATCTTCTCAAAGTCTGCGAGGCTCATAAGCCCATCTCCGCGGTCGTGTTCGCGGAGGAGCTTCAGTACTTCAGGTTTCCGGAGGTTGAACCCGAGGGCTCGCAGCGCAACCTTGAGCTCGTGGTAGTCGATGAATCCGTCTTTGTCCGTGTCGAACAGCTCGAATGCCTCGCGCACCTCGCCGCGCTGCTCGTCTGTGAGGGTTGGACGCGCTGGTGGCGCGGAGCGTCGCCCGCGACCGGGGAACGCAGACATCGTAGGTGGGCGGAGATAGGAGCAAAGGGAATGCGAAAAGAGTGGGTACTGGTAGGCGATCTGATGAGTATCGGCGGTATCTTGATGTTGTTGTTGTTGGTCAAATTGGGATCAGATTGTTGTGTGTAGGTGTCGCGCCACGAAGGGAAAACAGACGTATAGACAATGCTGGACGCGTCGCCGGCCGTCAATAAACAGACCACGTGATATCCACGCGGCTTCCACGTTATTTATACGTAATACACAGTTTATTGAATTTCTGTTTCTACGTCCCACCTTCCGCATGCGGAGCTAGCGGCGTGGGCGGCGTGGGCGGAGGCGGCGGAGTGGGGCATGGGCGGAGTGTGACGGTGTGACCCGTGCCACCCATTCAATGCACACTTCCGACTCGGGGTGGCGGTCAAAGTGTTGACGAGTTTTGAAAACAAGTGGCGGTGGAGGTGGTTCACCTTGTGTCTCCTGTTTTCCACCATGCCACCACCTGCACCAATACGCCGCATACGGCAGTAGATCGCGACGGAGCTAGACGGAGTCGGACATGGTATGCATCGACAGCATTCGCCATGCTCGGCTGACGTATTCAATTCATCCACATCGTAATGGGTGTGCATAGCCTTGGGAAGATGCGAAATATCTCCTTGTCCGTTGTAATGCAGCCAGCCCATCGGTATGCCCCGTCCGTCGGTACGTCGGTGTGTGCTCTCGCTCTCTCCCTAGCTCCCTTCGTCGCCACCCTCGCCTCACACCGTCACTTGCTCCGTCTACCCAGACTCGCATCTCGGGATCTCGGTGGGATCGATGGGACGAGACCAACCCCGAGTCCAAGACATGACCCAGCCACCATTATTCATCACAGTCGTCACTGACTCGCACTTGCATTACATATCTGCTTGCGTCCAACGTCACCGTACGATCCCATTCCAGAGTAGTCCGCCGTGTCCTTCTTGAATCGTCGCCAAACTACAAGAGCCAAGCACTTTTCACTTCTCACTCTCGGTCTGGTTTTCCACAATTGTTCTTTTCCTTCCTTATAACCTCCTAATCCTCCTTGCCCTAAAATCACAACGCCCCTCACTCTAGCTCATTGCTTCTCCACTCCAATTCCCCACCGCCTCACAATTACTCACTACTCCAACCGTCATGACCTCTCGTATAATGTCCACGCGCCATCAGCGCCGGACTTCAATCGTCCCTGCTCTTGATACCGTAGCTGAGACCTCCTCATCACCACAGAATAGTGCACCCCCTCCCGTGTCTCCCGTGTCTCCAACATCGCCCATCTCGCCCATCAGCAGGCAATTCACCTCCTCCCACGAGAAGCACGCCGGCGGTACCTTGGCGACGGCGACAACCAACAGTAGCACGGTCCTCAACGCCTCCCAGGGAGTAATTCGACCAACCCTGCGCCTCAACCTACGCACCTGTAACCCCGACCTCGAGCCCGAGCCAGAGCCGGCGGCTATCGCAGCGATCGATGTGAGTGGATCTGTGCGAGTCCGTGCGTCCCGAAGCCATGGGGCAAAATTGTGGTCACATGCGGCATCCATGCAGCGACGTTGGGGGCGTCTGAGCTGGTCTGGGGAGGCCCAGGCATGGTGGGCAGGGGGGAGGTGACAGCTGTTCAAATTTTTGGGGAAGAGGTGGCTAACACAACAAGGACGCTCAGGACTCACACGATGCGTTCCACGACAACATCCCCTTTTGCGAGTCGCCCATTGAGCTCGATGTATCGAACGATGAACGGATCTCTGCGTCCGCTCCCCTCGACCCCCTCCTCAGCAGCTCCCTCTTATCCGCGCGTTCCACGCATTCCTCGTCTTCAAAGCATTCCAGCTCAAAATCAACAACGACGGCAGCGATAAACAAAGAAGAACGCCGCTCTTCGTGGACCACGTTCGGTCGCACATCAGCTCTTTCAAAGTCTACGTCAAACAAGTCGGTCGCCAGCACTGTTAGCAGTCGCCTCGGCCTCCGTCCTACTAAGAAGGAGCCCCTTAAGCCCAAATCGATCCTCAAGCGCACTTCAACGTTTTCGACTTTCAGCGATACCCAATCAGTTATGAGTGGATCCTCTGCGTCGTCGTATGTGACGGCTTCCTCGCTCTTCGATTCCCCCCCGCCCTCACCTCGAAAGCGGGTCACTTGGACCGTACCCGTCGAGGACTTCGAGCCTGTAACCGCTTCTCCGCCTCGCCCCAAGCGCCTGGGTGAAAACATCCGCCGCCATTCCGTTGACACAGTCAGCCGTGTCACCAAGGCAGCCACCAAGACAGCCACCAACCTCGCGAACATCGCCGTATCTGCTGCCTCGGCGGCGGCTACCGTTATGCCTCGTCCGTACCGCCGTACCCAGGTTGAATACCACGACTGGTACGACTACGACTCGTCCGATGATGAGTTTCAGCAGCCCTCTAAACCCAACGTCGACTGGGTCGCGTACGGCGCCGTGTATACCGACGCCGATGCCTCTGTCGATTTCCCCTCCTACGAGTACGACTACTACTCCGATGACTCTGTCTGCCTGTCTCCCGCCTGGTCGACCGCGTCATGGGAGACCACGGTCCCTCTTCCCACGCGCCACACAGCGATCGGCATAGAAAAGGCCAAAGCCCTGGCAGAGGCTGACGCCCGCTCCATCCACAACGAGACCAGCATCGAGCCGCACTGGGACGCCCGTCGTCTTGAAACTCCCCAGTGGCAGTTGGACGGCAAGTATCGCGAGTTCTCTGAGCGTCCTGTGTGGTTCGACGACGACATCGAGGAGTTCAGCCTGTTCGGTGACCGCTGGTGCGACTCCCCCACCACTTCGGATTCCGCTCTCCCGTCGCTCGCCTCCTCGTCGACGACTCTCAGCAACGACGGAATCCTCACTCCCTCAGGCTCGATGGTGCTGCCTGGTGATTCGCCGGCCTCAACACACTCCCAGCTCCCCGACGAGAACGTCATTGAGGTCAAGCGGAAGGCACTCCGCATCTGGCCTCCTCCTCCGCGTCGTCCCCTTGCGTGTGAGTTGTCCCCGCTGTCTGATCCCCCTGTTTGTGCTGACAGATAGCGTGGTAAACATCAGCTTCGTGGCCTGTAATAGTGGCCTGTATTAGTATCGACAACGACATATCAGCAACGCCGCGAACGCTTCAGATTACCCATGTTTCCGTCTTCCCGTGCTCCATCCCTACCCTACACTTCGTTCGCAGATTGTCCTCAACCCCCGTGTACCCCGTTTAAACCACCCGTTACCGAGCGACCTACCCCACTCTTCCACTTCACCCGTGTAGCACCCGCATCCTACCCTCCCCCCAATGACGCGCATAATAGCAATGCAGCTGACCCCTAGGTCACCGCGCGTCGTAGGGTCAATAATTAATTCTGTAATGTCGTTACCAGAGGACCTGTTTCGTCCTCCATGCAGCTGGTCCCTCTGCACGAGCACCTGTTTTATTTTTGCGCACCAGTGCTCACGTGTTTATGTCCCCAAAGTTTTGGCATATCCTTGAAAGTCCTCTCGTCCGATGGTTGTAAAGTAGGGGTCAACAGCACAGACGAGTTTCGCAATCGCAAGGTTTCGCAATCATAAGTGCTTCTCCCAGTGGCTTGCCAACTCTCCGCTGTGCAGGCAAGATCGCACGCACCGGCTTCCGTCTGCAAGAGTCAAGTCGGATGGTCATTGAAGCCAGCGTCCGTCATCAGTGGCGCGCTGTCGTGTCCCTCACTGAAACGGTTCGTGGTCAATGGATTACGTGGGTAAATTCGAGGGCTGGAGCCGCTTACGTGTGACTCATCTCGACGTCTATTATCTGGTGTGAAACCAGCACCTTGGGCGGGGATGGTTCGCCGTGTCAGATTGTGTCTTACAAGCAGCCATTTTCTCATCGGCAACCGCAGAAAAGCTTATCGGCGCCAATCGAGTTGGACCAGCGGCAGGCAATACTCCACATCGCCTCATCGTAGTTGTCATAGTCCGCTGCTTCCGAAGACATCGCACATGGCGTGGCGGCGAATGCACTCCGGTGACGGTGATGAGACTGCAGCAGGAGCGGTGCGCCTCGTGCTCCTTCCGGCTCATCACCTCATCCTGCCCGGTTTCTCGGTTGGTGGTGTTTGTTGACAGTTTCGCAGATTGCGTCAACTTCCGATTGTTGCTGAAGTGAGAATGAGAGAGGAAGAGACAGAGATGGGCGACCACGTCAGCCAAAACATGCATACCTTGACTGCGTGGTTGAGCACATGCACAACTTAAGCTCTCGGATGGACGGAGTGGACGGCCTCCACCGGCTCTACCAAGCAGCATCCTCCACTCTGCAGTCGCCTCCACAATCCGCCCAACAAGCCGCCTCAACGACGATGGCACCACCTTGGCAAGGGAAATTTGCCAGTTGGAGCACACTTTAAGCGACATACCAGAACGCAGGTCTTCAAACACGCCTCTCAGCGTCTGGCTGGGCCGTATCTCCGCCAAAAGTACCTAACCCCCTACTGCCCCGCTGACCCCGCTCCCCGCTGGCCCCGCTGACCCCGCTGACCCCGCTGACCCCGCTGACCCCGCAGATCTATCGGTCACCAGCTATGACAACACGGTGAGGGCGCGACCGTCCAGACCGTCCAGGCCGTTCGTGCTTCGCGGCATGCATCGGTACGAAATAGCGTGCCTGCGGACCTTGGGTTGTTGATCAGAGGTGTGGGGTCAAATTCCGCTCTTCGGCCGTACTCGGCTTACACCCGGTAATGAGGATTTCAAGTAGCCGGGTGCAACCGTTGCCGAGGTGGACCTCAAACAAGCTGCAGACTGGAATGGGCCTTTGCTGGAATACGAGTGACTTCGACTTGGAGCGAAGCCGGTACGAAGCGTGCATACATATGTGCACAAGCACACACGTTCAAAGTACTTATGTAGACGTATGCACAGAGCTGTTCTTCAAATCGCCACTGTCTTTTACTCCTTCCACACCTCGTTTGGGCGATTGCCAAGCTTTGGAGACAATTGGGCTCCAACTTTGGCTCCAAGGTACCAAGGTACCAACAAACCATCAGCAACGAGGCGCCGACAAAGGTCGACATTCTGCCGAACCGGTTTGCGAGGGCTGTCACCTCGCCTATTTGGGTGTTCCATTAGACGGGGACTAATAGAGAATTAGAAACTACCAAGGAGAACCTCAGGTGGAGGACCTCCACTTTTGTGGTTGCCATCGGATTATTTACCCCACAATAGTTTTCTCGGCTGCGTTGCCCGCACTACCGCACTACCGCCCCCCGTCATACGTCGCCTCAAAGTCGCCTCAAAGGTTGTCTCTGTTAATCCTCCTCCGAGGTCTCCAACCCTCCCGTACATCCCCACTCTCTCTCCATCTCCCCTCTCCCCCCGCCGACTTTTAACTGCTCTCCGCCGACCGATCGTCCTGGCCCCTCTCCCCAACCCCCATATACATGCTCAGACACGCCCGTATCCCCGCCACCATCACCGGGGCGTCTTGTGTAAGTTGACATTAAACCCTCTCCATCGAACTCTCATCTCTTTCTGCCCTCTTTCGCTCTGTTAACACCTCACAGAACACTCTCTCGACCTCAGCTCGCCGTTCAATCTCTACCACCATGGCCAGGAAAAACGCAGTCAAGTCCGACAAGCCGCTGTACGCTTCGCAAGGCTCCATCCCTCACCTCCCCGTCCCCCGCCTCGCCTCCACTCTTGCCAAGTACCTCGAGACCGTCCTCCCCCTGTCCGACCGTGACGAGTACAACGCCTCTGCCAAGGCCGTGCGCGAGTTTGCGAACTCGGACTTCTCCCGCGTCCTCCAGGGTCGTCTGGAGCAGCGTGCTGCTCAGAAGGACAACTGGATCAGCGAATGGTGGAACGACGTCGCCTACTTTGGCTACCGTGGCCGTATCATCCCCAATGTCTCTTACTTCTACATCCACAAGAAGGGGATCGGAAAGGGCGCCAGTCAGACTGAGCGTGCTGCGCAGCTGACCCGCGCCGTTGTCGAGTTCAAGAAGCTTGTTGACAGGTGAGTCTCGAGATAGTGGTAGAATTGGCACAGATCGCCTCACTCGGCCGAGAACGGGGACGGTTAGCCGACGGAATGCCGCGAGCATTGCACTGCTCGGCACATTTGGCGCCGTCAAGGGTGCACCCTACCCTTCTGCTACGCTCGAGCGGCTATGCGGATTTCGGACTTGGCCGCGACTTTTTTCGGTGCTGTCAATGCTGACGCTCCAGCGAGAAGCTTGAGCCCGAGGCCGTCAAGGGCAACCCTCTGTGCATGGCCTCGTACAAGTACCTCTTCAACGCTGTCCGTGTGCCGACCTCCCCGGCCGATGTGCCGATGGCCTACCCCAAGGAGCTCAACCACATTGTGGTGGTCCGCAACAACCGCTACTTCAAGGTTGAGGTGGCCGGCCGCAGCGCCAGCGAGATTTCGGCGGTTATGGAGCAGATCAAGAAGGAGGCCGACAAGGCAGAGGGCTCGTACATTGGTGTCCTGACCGCCGACGACCGTGACGTTTGGACCGAGGCGCGCCGCCACCTCCTCTCGATCTCCAAGCAGAACACCACCTCCATCCAGGACATCGACTCGGCTATTCTCCTCTTCTGCCTGGACGACGCACCCATTCCCCAGGGCGACACCGAGCGTGCGTGGTCGTACTGGGCTGGAGGTATCGACCCCTCGCCGAAGGGCAAGGGCCGCAACCGCTGGTTCGACAAGCACCAGTTCATCGTCGACGAGTCCGGTGAGGCTGGATTCAACGGCGAGCACTCCATGCTCGACGGTACCCCCACGCTCCGTCTCAACGAGTTCGTTCTCGCCTCGCTCGACAAGGGTGTCATCCCGCTTGAGCTCCCCGAGGCGGAGCGCGCCAAGGGCCAGCTCACCTTCTCGGAGATCAAGTTCGACCTGGACGCCAAGATGAAGGACATCATTGAGAAGTCGCGTGAGGGTTTCGCCGGCGAGATTGGCAAACAGGACCTCGAGATGGTTGTGTATGAGGGCTACGGCAAGGCCTCGATCAAGCCCTTCAAGGTGTCTCCCGACGCCTGGGCCCAGATGGTCAAGCAGCTCGCCTACTACAAGCTGTACGGCAAGCCGGCCGTGTGCTACGAGTCGTGCCAGACCCGCAAGTTCCTTCTCGGTCGTACTGAGGTCATCCGTACCGTGTCGCCCGAGTCGCGCGCCTTCGTCGAGGCCATGAACGACCCCAAGGCGACCGACGCCGAGCGTGAGAAGCGCTTCCGCGCCGCCGCCACTCGCCACGGACAGTACTCCGCCTGGGCTGCCGACGCACAGGGTGTCGACCGCCACCTCTTCGGTCTCAAGAAGGAGATCCGCGAGAACGAGGAGATTCCTGCCATCTTCACCGACCCCAACTTCGCAAAGTCTGGTCACTGGACTCTCTCCACCTCCCAACTCACGTCCAAGTTCCTTGACGGCTGGGGCTACGGCGAGGTCGTGTCCGACGGCTACGGTCTGTCGTACGCCATTCACGACAACAAGCTCTGCTGGGGTATCACAACACTCAACGGCGACGCCAAGAAGATGGCCGCCGCGCTCAAGGAGGCTGCGGAGGACCTCAAGGGCATGATGGACCGTGCCGCCAAGTCGGCCAAGGCCAAGCTCTAAGCCGGCGTTGTGAGCACATCATGGTCCGCTTACAGTCATGCGGGCCCCCAAAATCGGAGTTGTAGAGTTGTGTCTGAGGGAGGGAGGAGATTTGTTTTTCCATCTCGTCTTGCCTAATCCCCACGACCAAAGTAGAAAACGTTAGCAGCAGAGGTACGCACACACAGGATTATCGTGTTGGATTTGTATGTCGAGCATGAGCATGCATCATTGTTGGGAACACTGAACTACCTACACAGAAGGTTAAAGCACGGAATGGAAGGATGTAGGTGGGTGGAAGTGGTCACGTGAAGCTTTTGAGTACAAGCGGAAAATCTGCGGCGGAGAGTGGAGACAAGTCCGTTAATTAACCTTGCGCCCAAAGATTTCAAGCGGACGGCAATCTGAATAAATATTCTGGCAGACAGTGGGGCACACGACATAACCTTTCAACTACTCACCCCATCCCGTTCACTCACATCCATCATGGCCAAGTCTAAAACCACTGCTGCCCCCAAGGTCGACAAGAAGAAGGAGAAGAAGGCCGCTGCCTCCCCCGTAAAGGTTAGTCCCTGTGTGCTCGGTGGGCGTGGGAACAAGTCAAGATCGATCACGTCCGGCCGCCATCGCAACGACGCCGCCGGTCATGTTTTGTGCATCCACTAACTGTTCAGGCGGCCAAGGAAGTCAAGCCTAAGAAGGAGGACAAGAAGGCTTCCAAGAAGGAGGACAAGAAGGTGAAGAAGAGCAAGAAGAAGGAGCCTACTCCGGAGCCTGAGTCGTCGAGCGAGAGCGAGAGCGAGTCTGACTCGGACTCGTCTGACTCGGACTCGGAGTCTGAGGACGAGAAGCCCGCTGCCGTGAGTATTGGCAACGGACATTGAGAGCTGCCACTGACGGAGACAGAAGGCCGCTGCGAAGAAGGCCGACTCGTCGGACTCGTCTGACTCCGACTCGGACTCGAGCGATGAGGACTCAAGCGACGACGAGAAGCCCGCCGCTAAGGCCGCTCCCAAGGCCGCTGCTGCCGCCGCTGCTGAGAGCACTTCGGAGGACACTTCGTCGGCGTCGACTTCGGTCACTGGTTCCGACTCAAGCGACTCGAACACCGACACGTCGGACGAGGACGCCGCTGCCTCCCAGACTCTGCTCAACAAGGAGCTGAAGAAAGACGTCAAGATGAAGGATGCCTCAGACTCGGACTCTGACTCTGATTCGGACTCTGACTCCTCTTCCGACTCGGACTCTGACTCTGAGTCTGAGGCCGAGGAGAAGCAGGACAAGAAGGTTGTTCCCGCCCCCGCGGCGGCAAATGGCAAGCGCAAGGCTGAGGAGGAGGTTGAGGCTCCCGCCAAGAAGACCAGGACCGACGGCGACCAGGACGCCTCGACCAACGTGTACGTTGGTGGCTTGTCGTGGAACGTCGACAGTGACTGGCTCCGTTCCGAGTTTGAGAAGCTTGGCGAGATTGTGGACTGCAACGTCCTTCTGGACCGGGAGTCTGGCCGCTCGCGTGGCTTCGGTTACGTCGAGTTCGCAACGCTCGAGTCGTCGGCCAAGGCGTGCGAGGAGATGAACGGTACTGAGATCGACGGCCGTACCATCAAGGTCAACTACGCCGCCAAGCGCGAGCCGCGCGAGCAGCGCGCGCGTGCCTTTGGCGACAAGCAGTCTCCCCCCGCCGACACCTTGTGGATCGGCTCCCTGTCCTTCGACGCCACCGAGGACCAGATTTACGAGGCGTTCGGCGAGTTTGGTGACGTCCAGCGTGTCTCGCTCCCCACCGACCGTGAAAGCGGCGCCCCCAAGGGCTTCGCCTACGTCCAGTTCGGCGACGTCGACCAGGCGACTGCAGCGCTCAACGCCCTCAACGGCACCGAACTGGCCGGCCGGCGCATCCGCATCGACTTCGCCCCGCCCAAAGACAACTCGGGCGGTGGCGACCGTGGAGGCTTCGGTGGCCGTGGTGGTGGCCGTGGCGGGTTCGGCGGTCGCGGCGGTGGTCGTGGCGGCTTTGGCGGCCGTGACGGCGGCTACGGTGGTCGTGGTGGCGGGCGGGGTGGCTTTGGTGGTCGCGGTGGCGGCCGCGGCCGTGGTGCTCCTCGTGGCGGTGGCGCTCGTACCGGCGGCATTGTCCAGGCCACCGGCACCAAGGTCAGCTTCGACTAAGCACACTATTCGTCGCGTACATCTCGCCGTGCGATCTTGGACTTTGACTTTGACCGCATAGTTCAGACCCAACAACCTAAAAGGCGGACGCCGGATGCTGCTGGACAAAGTTTCTCTCTCTGTGATACCTATACCTGCTTGCCTCTGTTCCTGCGTCCCCACTCCTGCGCCTGCAGCACTAGACCAACGACTTTTTCTGTATGCATCTGTGGTAATAGCATGTTCTGTCGTTTGTGGAGGTGTAAGTGGAGATCGTTTAGCAATAAACAAGTCGCGTGTAGGCCACTAATAAAAACGACTGATTCTCCACACGTCTGTCGGTTGCAGCGCCGCCGAGTCGGCGATCGCTGAATTTTGGTCCCCCACTGCCCACCTCCCTTTGATGTCGGAGCCTTGACACTGACACCGGATGCTCGTCGCACATAGTTTAATGATCCTGCTATCCGGGGTTTCGAAACCTTGGCAGCAACCAGACGTCATAGGCTCCCGCTCCGCAACGCTGCTGAGTGGTCTGGCCTCGCTGTTTCCCCTTGATTGTGATCGTGCTCGGATGGATTGTAATGATGCAACCTTTATGGCGGGATGTGACCGGCGAGGACCGCTTGGGATGCCTAGGCTGCCTGCTGGACGGTTATTTGACCGTTCCGTAGACAGACGGGTGGGTGGTTTGGGTACTGCGAAGTCTTGGGAGAGGCACAGACAACGATGCGACAACCGACCGAGTGGAACTACGTCATTAACTTGAGCCCGGACTGCCAGTGTTGGAGTTGGATCACATCCAGCCCATCTCGCATCTCGCAACCAGAAAGTACTCCGCAGCACCACCAAGCACAGTCGAACACTACCACAACTTTGTCTCTCATCATCATCACATCTCTCTTCATCATCTGAACCTACGTCTCTCCCTAGTCTCTACCGTAGCCCACTCTCTCTCACCCTTCAGCTCCTTCGCAGCAGAACAATCTCGCTTCGATATCTCTTTACCCTACCCTCATTCCGTGAGACGCCACCTTCCAACGCCACAAGCTAGGCGCGCCCCACAGCCTCGTCAAGCATGTCTGACAACCCCGTGACGCCCAACGCGTCTGCGCGCGGGCATCAAGGCAGTGTTGAACAGCACCACGGCACCGCACCGACCGCCGACTCAGCACCCAGCGGTGCCGGTGTCCTCGGTGTCGGTGCTGGCGACACTGTGCCAGATGGTCCTGGACCTGGCGCACCTGGAGGACCTGATATGCCGTCCGAGCCAGTGTCTCCCCAGGCCCCCCAGGCGGGCCAGGCAGGTCGGCCCCGCCAGTCATCCCAAGCGTCCCACCAAGCGCCGCCTGCTGCCCAGACCGCCAGTCCGGCGTCCCGCCCCGCCCAGCGGTATTCTGGCCAAACGGCTGCTAGTCCGACGTCGCCAGGCCCGCCCAGTCCTCATGCCCCCATGCGCCAGTCGCTCAATGACACCCCGCAGACCGCTCGGACCGGTCGGACGGGGAGCACTGCCGACCCCGAGTCCCCCAGCCGAAGCTCCCACCTCCATCCTGGACACGGACACCACGGCCACGAGATCAAGCGCGGGCACTCGCCTGTCCCCGAATGGCCGCAGCTGCCCGAAGCCCCCCCCTCGAGAGTGTTCGGGATGGGATACAGCGGGCGGCACAAGGTGCCCAAGACCAGTGACTTTGCCGAGATCCAGAAACAGCACGAGGAGCAGGCGGACGAGTACAACAGGCTCCTGGAGGAGCGGGAGGCTGCTATGGCTGCCAATGGGGAGATGAGCAGCCCGTCCTCGGGTTCTGTGCGCCGCACCTCAGAGGAGGCGGCGGCCATGGATGACACCCTCCGCAAAGGCGCTGAGAGCCGTGAGGACACCCAGGGTGGTCAGAAGGGCGCGAACGAGAAGGCGCGTCTTATGGAGCAGATGACGGCCAATCTCGGTGAGTCGCAGGGTGAGGCTATAGCTGATGACTAGAAAAGCCCACCGAGCGCTTCAAGAAGGCGAACAAGGGCGAGCGTCGGGTTCGCGACCCCATTACGGACAGGCCGATTGTCGTCAAAGACGCTGATCCCAAGGGTGAGTGGAATGGTCGGGAAGCTGGCGGTATTACGTGCATCCTGCTAGCAAACTGGGCTGACGCGCAGACTTTGACTCGTCCCACACCCGAATCATGGGCACGAATGTGCTTTACCAGGACTTCCCACCGCCCGCTCCCAAGGGCTTCACGGACATTCTCAGCCGGTTCTCCCACATGGAGAAGGGTATGGTTGTCGGCTTTGGTTTGCTGTGGATCCTCGTGGCATGGGGCAGCAAGTTCTGGCCGTTTGTTTACCGCTCAACGGCGATCTTTGTCTGTGCTGTTGTGACTATCTCCATCATCGGCATTCAGAAAAAGGAAATGGAGAAGGAGATCATGGCCATCCGCCAAGACCAGCACCGGTCGCGTGGTAACGCGATGGTACCGCCAACGCCTGAGAGCGTCGAGTGGCTCAACCACCTCGTCAAGCTCGTCTGGGGCCTCGTCGATAACACCATGTTCATCCCGATGGCAGACACGGTCGAAGACATTCTGCAGGCGTCGCTTCCAGGCTTTGTGGACTCTGTGCGTATCACCGATGTGGACCAGGGCCAGAATGCATTGCGCATCACCAGCATCCGTGCCCTCCCCGACCAGCCCGGTGACAAGGGGTACCCGAAGAAGGGTTGGATCGACGATGGCCTCAACCTCCCACTCAAGGACACAACGGGCAAGGAAATCGAGGAGGATGAGGCTGGCGACTACTACAACTTTGAGGCTGCGTTTGCGTACTCTGCACTGCCTGGCCAGAAGGACCGGTCCAAGAACATCCACATGCTCATCCAGTTCTTCCTCGGCATGAACGACTGGTTCCACATCCCCATCCCGATTTGGATCCAGATCGAGCAGATCTTTGGTGTCATCCGCCTGCGTGTCCAGTTCATCCCCGAGCCGCCCTTTGTTCGTAACCTCACGTTTGCGCTGTGCGGCGTGCCGGCCGTTGAGGTCTCCGCTATCCCGATGTCGCGCCACTTACCCAACGTGCTCGACCTGCCGTTCATCTCGGCATTCGTCAAGGACGGTATTGCAGCCGGCACGGCTGAGCTGTCTGTGCCCAAATCGATGACTCTCAATCTGAAGGAGATGCTCAGCGGCACTGTCGGTGACACCCACTCGATCGGCGTGTTCATCATTGCCGTCCACTACTGCTATGGTCTCTCCGCACAGGACAGCAACGGCTACTCTGACCCGTACATTGTCCTCGCGTACGCCAAATACGGCCGCCCGCTATACTCCACCCGTATCATTCTGCAGGACCTCAACCCAGTTTACGAGGAGACTGCATTCCTGCTCGTGTCCATGGACGAAGTGCGTGCCCAGGAAGACCTCGTGGCGATGCTGTGGGACAGCGACAACATGAGTGCGGACGACCTTGTCGGCCGTGTGCAGATGCCGATCAAAGACCTTATGGAGACGCCCAACAAGATGTTCCGCCGCGAGGACGGCCTTATGGGCTTTGACGATGGTAACGAAATGCCCGGTAAGCTCGTGTGGTCGATTGGCTACTTTGACCGTGCGGAGCTCGAGAAGAAGTTCGAGCGGCTCCCGACGAAGGAGGAGGCCAAGGAGGAGCCTGCTCCTGTCTCGGCTCCGTCCAAGGAGATGCTGCCCGGCGACGCTGCACCCAATCCTGCTCGTGACTTCATGCCACCACCCGCTCCAACACTCGACAAGACGCGCCCCGACCCGCGTTGGTGCTCTGGTGTTCTGTCCATCATCCTGCACCAAGTCACCAATCTCGAGCGGCAGCACTTGGAGGGCAAGTCGGGCAAGGAGCGCGAGGGCGAGGCTGGACAGGACACAGACGACCCGAGCGAACAGACTGAGAACCTCCCCTCCGGCTACGGCGAGTTCATTGTCAACGACGCGCTCGTCTACCGTACCCGTGTCAAGCAGTACTCCGTCAACCCGTACTTTGAGGCGGGTACTGAGATTTTCGTGCGCGACTTCCGCACAACCGAGGTGCGCGTGGTGATCCGTGATTCGCGTCTCCGTGAGGCCGACCCTATCCTTGGTATCGTGACCGTCAACCTCGCGGACGTGTTTTCCGACTGCTCGAGTATTAAGAAGATCTACCCAATCCAGGAGGGTCTGGGCTTCGGCAAGGCTTCTATCTCGTTCGCGTTCCGTGGCGTCAAGGCGACCCTGCCGGACAACCTCCGCGGATGGGACACTGGTACCCTCGTTATCTCGCACGTGCGGCTTAAGGGCGACCCGGCGAAGAAGGACCTCTTCGAGGCACGCGAGGTTACGCTCAAGGTCGAGACGAACGAGAGCACGGAGAAGATGACCAAGCGCGAGGCCCAGAATGACGCAAACGGCGAAGTCGTTTGGGACGCCGAGCCCCTCAACATGCCCATCTACAACCGGTACCAGGCTCACGTGTGGTTCATGTTTGGAAGCAAGGGCATCGGCTCCGTCGTAGGCCGGGGCAAGCCCGAGGCCCTTGCCATCCTCTGGCTCCAGGACCTCACTGATCTGCAAGACGCCGAGGTCGAGATTCCGGTCGTCGTGTCCGACGACATGAAGCAGCTCAAGCAGAATGTCCTGAACGACGAGACGCTCAAGCACCACAAGTTCGAGGTGGTCGGCACGATCAAGGCCCGGATGGAGTTCACGCCCGGTCTCGATCTGTACCACGAGAACCTCCGCCTGTCGCAGGGCCGCAGGCACGCGTTCCAGGCATGGATGGCCGTTGAGGGCGAAGCGGAGATCTCGTACCGCCAGAAGCACTTCAACGACGACGGTCACATCGACAAGCATGAGGCGCGCGAGATGAAGAAGCTCCACCGCCGCCAGCTGGAGAGCCGCGGTCGTGGCATGGCCCAGGTCGGCGCATACCGCTCGGCCAAGTGGATGGGTCGTGGTCTCATGGAGCGTCTCCCTGGCCGCAAGAAGACGCGCGAGCGTAAGTGCACCTCTGAGAAAGCGCTAACTTGCCAGCTTCGATCCAGACTGAAGCATAATACCCTACCCTTGTTTCGCTTCTTGCTGTTCTCCTGCTCTGCTACTAGTAAAAGCTACAGCCCTATCGTACATCTTCATTTCGTAACGAACACGCTATGCAACAATTTAGTCCACTAGTAATCGTCCATCATATCCTCGATAGCCGCATCCACATTGCGCTCATCTTCTCCGCTCTCACTCTCGCTCTCGACTGGTCGCGCGTGGCGTTGATCACGGCGGTCGCGGCGATCGCGTCGGCCACGGTGCTCGCGGGCAGGGCGGGCTGGGGGCTGAGGGCGGTCGTTGGTGTCTCCCTCCTGAAAGTCCACTTCGTCCTCGCTCGCCTCGCGCCGGTGTCTTGCGCGCTCCGCGTCCCGGCGTTCTCTGAACGACAGTTTACGCGGGGAGAGGGACCGCGATCGTTCCCTGCCGCCGTTCCGCCGCTCAACTTCGAGGTCTTCGGGCGCGGGGGACGTGGAAACGGAGGCGGGGGACGGCGAGCGCTTGCGCGGAGCGGGCGGAACCCCAACATCTGCAGGGTAGTGCGTTGCATTCTGGACTCTGTGGGTTAGCAGTGGGTTTGGGATGATAAACACCGCCTCACTCACAGCGGGGACCAGCTGGCACTCTCAGGAACGGGGACTGGGGGCGGGGGACGCCCATACTCGGCCATGTGGCGGTCATACAGCCTGCGCTGGATCTGATAAACGCGCAGCGCGAGGAGGTTGGATTCCTGCGGTCAGCTGCGTTCATGGACAGAGACGATGGGCAAAGGGTTGGGGAGTAGACGGGGCCTCGCGCATGAGGAGGCGTTGTCGCCCCATCGATGTCCGAGGGCATAGGGAAACGCGCTGGATCACAGAAACGAAAGGAAGGTGCGAACGGGAGGGTGCGAGGGAAAGGAGATGGTTGCGAGCATTCTGCTCGCTCTCGCGTTTACGTCCGTTGAAGGGGGCAATGAACGTTCCGTCCTGTCTCGCGGGCATTGACTCGAAACGGCCACGCACATCTGATAACTCGTTGACCATGTCCTTGAGCGTACGATATCGGCCTGAGGTCAGCTGAAAGTACATGGGGGTCAGCTCACGGCGGTAACGCGCGTCGTCGCCGTTGAGGACGGGGACCACCCGGGGCTGGACGCGGGACATGGTGGGGGTGGGGCTAGATGGCGATGGAGGTGAGAATGTCGGGATGGTTGAGATGGTGAGGTGGGAGGAAACTCAAAGTGAGATGACTGGAGGTGAAGGTGATGGCTGTGATGCCGGCCGGGGATGTCTGCGATGTCCGCGAGGGTTGAGTCACCCCCGTGGGTGGTTGATGGAGTGGACGTTGCTGTGGGCGGAGGAGATTTTAGGCGATATATTAGCAGTATCCAATTACAATGTTGAACACTGCTATTTAATGTAAAAACCGATTAGAAACGACGAAACGTCTCCCTATTATCAAAACCCGCCCTGTTCTCTAACATGTGTGAAGGGCGCAGTGAGGGACAGTGTTGCCACCTGATCTTAGAGCACGGTTCATCCTTCAGACTCTATCTTGCATCGACCGAGAATGCAACGCACGTAGCAACGCAGGTAGTTTGAATGCATGTTGATGACGGCTACACTATACTCTACACGTCTTAACCCGCTCTAAGATGCACACTGCTTGATCTTCCTCCTTCTTTACTTCTCTCGCTAACACCTCAGATCCTAAAGCGGCCCTGCAACTCGGCCGCCTGGTCTTCCGCCAACATTCGGTCGCGTTCGCTCTCGTGCCGCTCCCGCTGAGAGCGCTCCGCGGCAATAACGGCCGCAATATTCCCCTCCGGCGTGTCTGAGAATGCGGTGCTCGCGGCATCGCTGGTCGGGACCGCATTTGGATCGGCAGGCGGGCGGGCAATACGGCGCCGACGCCGACGCGGCAATGTCTGCTGCACGGGCATTGGGCGCGTGTCGAGGTCCATGGCGACATTGGTCGCCGCCTGGAACGCCTCGATCCACTGCACACATTGCCGTGCCGTGTCGGTCTGGAGCATGAACTGCTGTCCCTCAGCGCGGACGCGGACGCAGTGCAGGCGCTTCTTGTAGTCCGCTGCCAGGCCCGACTCGGCCGCGTGCATGCTGTACACGTGCAGCAGCTGGTTGTGGGCGAAGGGCATGTGGGAGGCGATAGGCGCCGAGGCTGTGGACGAGGCAACGCTGTCAACTCCGCCCGCGGGTCTCCGGTTCTCCTGGGCTGGCTGGAAAAGTGCCAGATTCTTCTCCGACTGTCCGTTCTGAAGCTCCCGTTTTGTTGGGGTCGTGCTGCCGATGGTGCCTCTCCGCGCGTTGCTTATCGCCGTCGCGAGCACGCTACCTCGAGGCGCGGCGTCCAGTCCGACAGTGGCACGTCTGGGGCCGGGCGCCCGTGCCGCTCCGGCGCGAGCGGCAGCTGCCGCGTTCGAAGACAAAGAGGCGCGGTGGTGGTCAGGAGCCAGGTGGACGTGGAGGAACCTCTGCGACTCGGTCTCATTGCAAGTTAAGTACGGCTCGCCTGCGCGGAGGGGGACCTTGGACGGGTCGAACTTGTACACAAACAGTGCGGTGCCGTGAAGGACAAAGTAGTACTTTTTCCACGCGCGATCCTTTGCCTGCACGCCAGGCTGCATGAACTCCATCTTACGGGCAAGCGTGCCTTCGATGTGCACGCCGCACCAGTAGCGAGGGAGTCTCTCCTTACCTTCCTCCTCGCGTGGTTTGGGGAGGGGGCCATGGGTGCCGTCCAAGCGCACTGACTCGTACTTCGGAGGAGGAGGGTCGGCGTCGCCAGCGGAAAGGCGCCGCTTGAGAGGTGGTGGCGAGGTAACATTGCTCCAAGGCGTGGCGGGAGGCCTGGTCCAGTCGCGGTCGAGAGCAGGCGTGCTAGCTGGGTCCGTTTCATCCACGGTGTGCAGCGGGTCAGGCGAGTGGGGTCGCGGTGCGGCCAACCTCTCGGCCGTTGGCGTCGGGAGGTTGATCATAGACTGCGATGCGTGCGAATAGAGCACAGGCCGTTGTCGCGCAGCAGGGGGTGGAGTCACAGGGGAAGCTGGCGTGGCAATAGAGGCAATGGCCACTGAGCCCGAAGCCGCGTCGTCGATCGACAGCGAACTGAGGCTCTCCTGGACGCTCGAGGTGTCGTCGGCAGTCTGGGCGGAGCCGACCTGCGAGCCAGGCGAGTCGAGGGCGGACGGCGCTCTATCATTCTCCACAGAGCTCCGTGGGCGGTGAGGTCTTGGAGATGGCAGTGACAGAGGGGTAGCACTGCCGGGCAATGGTGTACCGGTACGTGACTCCTCCGCAACCATGTCCATCGCGGCCATCGCTCTGCTGCCTTTAGGCACATAGGCCGAATGGGATACGGGCGGTCCGCGATGCGGGCTGTCGTCGTCATCGTCATCATCATCGTCGTCGTCGTCGTCGTCCTCATCATCGTCCTCGGCCTCGCCGCCGTCGTCATCATGAACTGTGGGTCGACTGGGGATCCGGAGCATGACGGGCTGAGATAAGTCAGTTTAATCCGAGCACGGAGAGGACCCACCATTGTCTTTGTTGCTCTGCGCACTTCCTTGTCCGTCAACTCTTTGCTGTACGGCGTCGACGGCGCAGGCTGCGTTGCAATTGGTGTGAAGAACGGGAGGCCGGCATTGCTTCCTGAGCGTGATGATGCCCTGGACAATTCTGGAGAACGGGGTCCGCCTTCAAGCGCCAATGCTCCCCATCCTGGTGTCGAAGCGCCAGTACTGCCCCCATTGAGGGAGGGTAGACGAGCGATTGGCATCGGCATAGGGGGCGAGTGGAGCACCGCGGCCATTCTCCTGGGCGATCCAACTGTGTGCGCCGAGTGAGCTGACATGGCGGAGACTGCCGATGACCGCCGCGCCGCCAACGCGAAATGCATCGGGTCACCGACACTGCCTGCACGCATGACCCGAGCTGGTGATGGGGGAGCGGCGTGGCCGTGGCCGTCAGTCGCAGGAAGAGATGACGTGGTCGTATGTTCTGAAGGGGTGGAGAAGTGGTCGGGGGACGTCACAACAGCAGCCGCCGCCGATGTCGGAGTGTGGAATGCAGACGACGTGTGCTCGGGCGAGGCTCGGCCCGTGTCCACAGTCAGTGGAGGGCGGGTTACTGCGGACGGGGAAGAGGCGGAGGTAAGCATTGGCGGGCGCGTCGCGGTTGGAGAGGGCGCGAGTGCGGCCTGGTCAACGGGCTCGATGTGCTCGATGTTGGCGGACTCGGTGGGTTCAATGGACGATTCCGGGTGGGCAGTGACCTCCGACGCCTGGAATGCTTGGAAATCCGGAAGCGGAGAGGCCGCCGTCGGCGGGGTGATACTGGCGCTTTCGGCCTTGTGCACGAGCGCCGGCATCTCCGCGTGGGCATGAGCATCGACTTTACGCCTGGCGATCTCCGTGTCCGACGATGTGTCCTCCCCCGTGTCCTCTGAGCAGCCGTTGCCTCGACGGAGTCGTGGTGTTTGAGGTAACGAATGGGGGCCATTGCGTACAGTGTTGTCGTCGAGGCCGACCTGGACGCTTGCGCTCCGGACTCGGTTGTCTTCATCTTCTCCGCCCAAGCGCATGCTCATGCGCGAAGCACGATGTAAAAGTGCGCGCAGCTTGTGCAGAGCGAGAGGCTCAACGTCGACCGCCGTCACGTCCAATGGTGGTGTGCCCGTCGCAGCAATGGTGGACCGCCGCTGGCGGAAGAGCGAGGGCATTGCTTGGTGTTTGGGCGGCTCGGACCGTTGGCGCTGTACTCGACTCTTGCGGTGGCGGCGGGAATGAAGTGGGAGTTTGTCAGGTAGAGACTGAACAACACTCGAGCTGGTTGCTTAAGGTGAGCCGGGACAGCGCCGGGCAGCAAGTGGCCGATGACTGCGGACAGCTGCAGATCGTGAGACAACCTTCAGACACTTTCCAGAGTACACAGGAAACGGAACTGGGGATCGGCAAGAGGACTTGGTCCACTTCGTTAAAGCAGGACTGTAACGTGAATGCTTGAATCGAGCCACAAGAATGTTGCACGCGACGGCGTGCGTGGGCTACAAATGAGCTTGGCGACCTGCTGAGCTGTGGAGCGGAATCCCGTGGCGTTAGAGTGAGCGGTGGCGGTCGTGGTGGTCGTAGTCAACGTTGTCGTCGTCCTTGGGCCTTTCAGGTCTTGGCCTATGTTTTTGCGATGCAGAGTGCAAGAGAGAAGCGAAGTGGTTCTTGGAAGTGACGAAACAAGTGCAAGTCAGAGACGGGGGGGGGTGAGTCGCTCGGTTGGGGGTTCGGATAGCGCTTGGGCCTGGGGCGCTGATTTCTGGAAGCGGCGGGTCGGACAGGCGTTTCGGTTCGAGGTGGTGCAACAACAAAGCTGAGTGGAGAGTACAATGGATGAAGTTGGAATCTAGGTGAAAGTGTCGAGTAGCGAGCTAGATGAGAGTGGTGGTCTGCAGCAGATTGTTGCAGATTGATGCAAGGGTTGGAGGAGTAGTGCAAGATGGTTTGTACGGCCGAGCCCGAGCCCAAGGTGTTCCGTCCCGAGGTGGCGGGGACTGCGATGGGTTGATTACAGCCCTCAATCAGCCCAGGGGTGAGTCCATCGAGCCTCGCGCCCACTTGCTTGCCTTGCGCCTTGCAGCTTGCTTTGCGCTTGTGGCGCAGCGCTTTGGGCCGCCTCTTGAGAAGCACAAGATTACGGCCGCAGACTGTCCTGCATTTCCTGCATTTCATATTCCTGACTACATGACAAAGTTTACCTAGACGCCTAGAGTAACGCTTGGCAGATAATTTACTCCTCACTATCTTCCGCCATTTGGCATATTGGCATGTCGCATCCCTCGGGTTGGTTTGCTGTTCACGTTAGCGGTCAGTCTAGATGCCCGATGCCCGTCTCCATCCGGATCGACGACGTCAGACATGCACGTAAACGTGTGCCTGCTTTT
Organism: Cutaneotrichosporon sp. PL3408A; assembly: GCA_023629975.1. Classification (NCBI taxonomy): domain Eukaryota; kingdom Fungi; phylum Basidiomycota; class Tremellomycetes; order Trichosporonales; family Trichosporonaceae; genus Cutaneotrichosporon; species Cutaneotrichosporon sp. PL3408A. The sequence continues at coordinate 1,636,064 of JAMAMB010000004.1, forward strand.
TTTACCCCACACTGCACCTTACTGGCCTTACTGCAGACTCGGACCAAATCTACCTCACGGTTGCGATGGTGAGATGAGCGCTGGGCATCGCGACGAACAGAACGACGCCGCTGACATGTCGTTGCATGTTCAGCTAATTCATACAACTGGAAGATCTTATTCTGTGCGTTGAGAAGCATTCCATCGAAATGCCGAGCAGCTTCTGGAGAGGACGTTCGAGGACATGTGCAGCGTTCTCTCGGGGGCCTCTCGACTGAAGCACGATTGGAACCGGCCGTGCATCTCGTTCTTGGGCCCTGCTCTCCGCCCGATCCAGGACCGACCGTATGGCATTGCCAGGGTCTGCACCCCAGAAAAGAACGCCACTTACGCCAGACAACCCAGGGTAATCTCATGCAGCCCAAATATCAGCACCTCCGACAGCAACAGTCCTCTCAAGCCTCTCAAGCAAATAAGCAGTCCCCGGGCTCGGGGACGAGTCGGAGCAGACCCGACTGGTGACACCGATATGTGTCGGACGAGCTCGCACGCGACCGGGACGCGCTGGGCAGACGTTGTGCATTCCAGAACAAGCGGTGCATGGAAAGATCTAAAGATCTGTACGGCCGCTTCAGCGAAAGAAATTCCGGTTTCACTCGAGGAGAACCACGCATGCCCATCGCATCGAATCGGAGATGGGTGGTTTCGAAGAGGGTAGTAACGAGTCGGTTTCAGGTAGGCGCGAGGTGGTCTAGGGGGAGACGGATTTAGAAATGGGGTCAGCTATCTCAGCGACAGCCGCGCGCATCCGCGCAGCACTACTCGACTCTGGGCCGGGAGTTCCGTTGCTCTTCTAGCTCATCGCCGATAATCTACAACACACCAAGCTTGGTCACCAATGACACTGGCGTCGTTGGCGGCGTGCCTGATTAGAGCATACGGCCGCCGCGAGGACTCTAACCTCATCGGTGCGCCCGATCCGACCTTGGTGATGAGACCGGCCATTGTGACCTCGGCAAATTCCACCACGTTGCGAGCGGTGAGTGCGAGCGTTCCAGGTCTTCTCCGGGCTGCGGATTGCGCCGAAGAGTGTATACTGCATTGCTGAACTCTACTGAAGTCTACTGAAATACCTAAGGATCTTTACGCCAAACGGGCCCTTAACCCCCAACCTTCTCGTCACTAGCGCCCACTGTCCATGGTGTAATAGCTCCCAGTCCTCGATGTCGGAAGGGGGACCATTCGTGGGTCGATGGTCCCCTGTGACCGGTGGGTACGAGTACGATGGGTCGTGTATGATGGCGCGTACGTGTTGGCGCGGGACGCAGGTAGGGGAATCATATGGTGATCGCCTGGCGTGTGACCCGCCGTCTTCAGAATGGACCGTGGGCGGCTTGGAGGGACTGGAGCATCCGAGTCTGTCTCGGACTGGTGTTAGGGAGCAGATACAGCCGGAGCGACGGACAGGGATAGCAGAGTGGGGATGATGAGAGGTGAAACGCCAAGAGACTGACGGCAATGACCGTCATGGTCTGTGGTCTCGAAGGAATGGATGGCGGGAACGTAATCTGGCAAAATAAATCACGATTGACGCGACCACACTTCGGCAGACCGTGGCCACCTCACCCAATCATACCTGGCACCTCCAACTGATCAAATGCCTAAGAGCCCTCACTCACCTCAACAGCGGCTGCCATCTGGGAACGGGGGGTTCTGTGGGGTGTATCCGGAGCCGGGCGGTCGTGGCCGTACCTTGTGAGCGTCGTGTAAGCCGTCGCGGCGGCCAGGGTATCATGCGACTGTGTTCGAGCATGGCTGCGCTGCGAAGGGGCATAGTGAGTGGGCATCCGCGACGGCGGCAGTGGAACTGCCGCCGCGTGAGCAACGGTGCCCTGCGAGGGCGTGTGCTTGCGGCTGGGAGCGCGGTAGGAGTGAGCTTGGGACTGAGTCTCGGCGCGGGGCTTCGGCGACGGCCTCGCCGAAGCCATCGCCGAGTGTATCTTGGACTGCTGGCTCGACTATATGCATGAGCACTAGATCGACTTCAACCGCGTCCACCACGAGGGCTTAAAGTTACCTACCGGGGGTTGAACGGTTATCTGGCGTTAGCTGTGCCGGAGAGATGAGCCTACAGTGGGTGCTTTGTGGTAATCTGGGTCGGCCAGCTCCGGAGCTGCCCCGCGGATGCTGAGACCCAGGGCTGGAAGGGCTGCCTCGGCGCGAGAGTGCATCTCGGACTTTGGGCGAGGGGCGAGTGAAGGTGGCACCGTTGTCTGCGATCAGCGCGCCCCTTTAGCACCCTTGGGACTCACCGTCGGCCGGCTCCTGTGCGAGTAGCCCGATTTCTGCGAGCGCGTGTTACGCGGGATCTGTGGCAGCGGTACCGGATCCTCGTCTGCAACCCTAGACAGGTATACAGGATCAATATCCTCGTCGCTGTTCCGGATAGCGTCCGCGACGTGAGACCTAACCTTGCGCGAAGCCAGGGTGGTTGGTCGGGACTGGGCATCGGAGTCCATAGCCGATCTTCCGTTAGCACGCGACCCTCCTTCGCGGACTGGACTCACGGAGGAAGCCGCACGGCCGCAGCTGCCTGGAGAGTATCCTCACTTGCCGCCTGGAAGCTCTGCGCCACGCGTGCCGCCTGCTCCTTGAACGCCTGGAAAGCCTGCACCTCAGGCGGGTCGAACGCAGGATCCGACGCTATGAACGGTGGATATCTATCCTGGAACGAGCTGCTGCTAGGTTTGTGCAGCTGGGCGTGCAACGCCGAAGTCGAGATCTCGGCGTTGCTCACACTTCGAAGGTGGCCTGAACGGGGTTTCGAAGAGGCGCGACTGAAACTCTGGCTCCGGATGAGCGCGATCCGGGGGTCAGGAAGGGCCTTGTTGATGTCATAGTTCGACAGTTGGGTTGCTGGACGGGAGGTAGGTGCCGGAGGATGCTGATTCATGCTGCTGACCGGGCGGGGCGATTTGGGTGGTGCTGAAGGAGCTACTGCAGAGCGGAGTGCGGAGCTGGCGTCGACTCGGTCGAGGAAGGACTCAGCGGGATTCCGCCGGGGAACGGGCGTCGGCGCGCCGCCTGGCACGCTGGGCATATGGGTCGTTGCGTAGAACTCGGAGCCTCGCGATTCGGGGAGGGGAACCTCGCGTGGGTCCACGGAACGCTGTACAGTGGGTACGGGTATGGGTTGCAACGGTAGCTGTGGATCCGGGATGGCTGCAATGGCCGGGTAGGCCTGTGGCGTAATGGCACGCGACTTTGTGCGCACTGACGCCGGTGCCGGTTGTGGAGTCGGCGCAACGGGGGTGACCGGCGCCATAGGCGCTCTCTGAATGATCACAGGCGTGGGTGCAACGCCGCTCGAGACAGGTTGCGGAGCAACTTCGATGGTTGGGGGCGGGGCCACAAATTGGGTGGGGAGGGGTGGCAGGGGCGGAGCCGCAACTTGAGTGGGAATAGGCGGCAGTGGTGCCCGAACTGGGACCGGTGGGGGTGCAACTTCTACAGGCGAAGGTGGGACTGGAGAACGGGCCACTTGGACGGGAACTGGGACTGGGATGGGCACTGGCGGAGGTGCCGGGACGTAGGTCTGCTGAGGCGGAGCTGGTGGCACAGGCTGAACTACAAGGGGGGCGGGCTGCGGCTTGAGCTGTTCCGGTAGCTGGCGCTGCTGGGGAAACTGGAACGGCTGCTGGGTCTGTGATGGACCCGGAATCTGAGGGGGAGGACGGAGAATGGGTTCAACTTGTTGTTGGAACTGCTGGGCGGCCGTACCAAATACAGGTTGTGGCGCAGGGGGAGCGCCCAAGGGCGACAAGGGGTAGTGGTTCGGCTGACTGACCGGCTGGGTGGTGGTGAACTGCCCAACTGGCAGGGGAGGGAAGGCACTCATCCACCGCTCGGCTTCTTGGAATGCCTTGGGTCAGCAACTCCCACTGATACGATTTACCTCATGACGACCCTCCTCCCGACCAGCGGTACGTGCGTCGCGGACCTTTATCTCCTCGTGGTACTTGACAAGCCTGCCATCAGGTCGAAACTTGTTTCAGACTTACCGTTCACGTGTCTCCTCGAACGCACGGAGCAGTCGACGGCGTTCTTCCTCGCTGCGCTTCCCGTCGTCTTTGGCTCGACGAAGAACACCAACAGCCGTGGCGAGTTCGGAACGATACCTCTCTCGCGCTTCCTTTGCTTCGGCGGCCAAACGTTCCTGCTCGGAGGTTTTTAACCGCTCAGCCACCAGCGAAGCTTGCAGGACCCGCAGTTGCTTTTCCGCTTCAGCCAGGCGGGCAGTTGTATCCGCAAGCTCAAGAGCCTTCCCAACTTGTTGAGCCAGCTGAGCGGCCCTACGTTCATCCGCAGCCGCACGCTCGGCAGCACGTTCTGCAGCCTGACGGTTTTCCCGCTCCTCGCGCTCGCGGAGGAGTGCGGCGCGGTGTGCGCGCATGTTTCTAACGTCAGCGCATTCGAAGAGAGGACATACGGATAATCGATTCCGTTTGGCCCCGAGATTTCCGTGACAAAGTCGCCTTCGTCGCTCGCTCCGATGGTGTATTCGGTTTCGGCCCGAGGTGGGGGACGCTCTGGAGAGGGACTTCGGGAGCGTGGCGGGGGGCGAGAGTGGCTCGGAACCCGACTGCGCGAGGGAGCGCGGGAAGGCACACGACTGGCACCGAGGCTGGGACGACGGCTGGGACCACGACTAGCAGCACGGCTAGGGACGCGGCTCCTGCGCTCGACTTCCTCGCTGGGGGTGTCGCCCTCCTCGCCGTCGCGGTTGGTGCCACCGCTTCTTCTGGGCGAGTTCGCACGGTACATGCTTATACTGTCGAACGGCCCGAGGGTATCCTCCCCGGGATCACCTCTGAGGAAACTCCCGTGCGAATCGGAGACTTCACCACCGCTCAAGTGGCGCGAGTGTCCTGCCGTGCGGAAGGGGGAGGCAAGCTGTGGTACCGGGTCATAGTCGGCCTCATACTCCGAGTATGCCACGGGCGGACGGCTGCGTGCCGGGGTACGTGGGGTGCGCGTATGCTGGGTACGGGACATGTGGCTGTCGTTGTCGGCGAGGGGGGAGGTTGGCCGGTGGGAGCCCGTGCGCGAGCGGGTGGCGGCGGAGCGAGGAGAGGCAAGGGCGCTGTTGAGTGACTGCTTATAAGCGTTAAGGCGGTCGTTTAGGTCCGCGGCGCTGACGTTAGTGGTGGAGAACAAAGTGGGGCTAAGAGCGGTATGTGAGACGGTGTGAAGCGGTGTGGTGGTGGGATGGGTGCACGGTCAGGTAGAAGGCGGGGGGGGGGGAGGGAGGGGTGAGGGGAGAGAAGATTTGCAGGAAGTGGGTGCTAATGTATGTGGGGGACAGTGCAATGGGTGATGTTGAATGGCGAATAGCAAGCGACCAAGGGGTGGTCTCGTAGCACAGACCTCTCTTCATTGCTCCTCAGACGAGTATATCCCCGGCTCACGCAGCTACCCAAACAAGCGTACGAATCGGAGCCTCTGACGACCTTGAATGGCTGGATCATAGATCACCAGCTTCACCAGCTTCACCAGCTTCCGTCGATCCCATGGGCACAACCTTTGAGACAGCTCTCACGGCCACCACCTCGTCGGCATATCTCTCTCGCTTTCTGTCACTCACTCAAGGGCGCTTGCCGTCGAACGTGGGTGGTCATCCTTCTCCTTAACGATCTTGCCGAGGACCGATGAGAGGTCGAGTCCTAGTCCGATGTTGCGAGGCTTTGGGGTATAGACTTGTTTTTGTAGTAATTGGGTATCAGGGGTTTGGGGCCGGATATTATTCATGATGAAGGGGATTGAGAGAGATAGAGTAAGAGAGATGAGTAAGTGGGAGTGGGTGGGAGATTGAGAAGAGAGAGATGTAAATGCTGTGTTGTTGTTGTTGTTGAATGTAAGATGTTGATGTTGACGTTGGGGAACGTTTTTGGCATGTGGCATTCCATATTGATTCCCATACTCTCGGCCGTCGTCGTTTCGAACAACAATACGTAAAATGGCAATGTTTTGTCTCCCCTCTCCCTCTTCAGCGATCCAGCTCCCGATCTCTCTTCGCCCCCCTCTGTACCTGTGTGCACAGACCACTCCGTGACAACAGAGTGACAAATAACAATGGCGGAGCAAGCCGGAGCAGGGCAGAATAAAATGGCTGGTTGTGCACAGACCACTGAAATGATCGCCTGCACCTCCTGCTCCTCCTGCTCAGTCTGCTGCTGTTCTCGTCATTCATTGTCTTGACAGACCTCTTTGACCTCCTTGTCCAGGCCTCCCCACTCACCCACAATAATGTCAATGTCAGTCAACGAATTAGATTGATCAGATCAGAGAGGTCAAACATTAACAAATCTCCATCCACGTTCTCCAGTGATCAAGTTATGCTTATCCTCACCAAAGGTCCAGCGGCCCCGCGTGGCTCCACGCCATGCCCCACCTAAAGCTCATCGCGGCCCGTGTCGAGCCACTGTCCACGCGCACCCTCCCTGTCCTGCTCTGCCTTGGCCCGCAGCTTCTTGTCCAGAACGCCATCCTTCACAGCCGGAGTCGGAGCCTCCTTGGCCGCCATCAGGAGGAGGAATTCCTGGGCAAGGTCCGCAGCAGCCATCGCTGTCAGCTCCGCATTGGTGTCGTACGCTGGGGAAACCTCCACAATATCCGCGCCGACTATGTTCAGACCGACAAGGTTACGCACGATGCGCTTGACTTCGCGCGTGGTCCAGCCGCCCGACTCGGGCGTTCCGGCTGCTATCAGCCCCGTCCCTACACCCAATAGCGAGTTTGTCTCGCTACTCACTCCCAGGAGCCATGGACGGGTCGATTGTGTCAATGTCGAAGGAGAGGTACACGGGTCCGTTGCCGAGACGCTTCTTGAGCTTCTTGGCAATTCCCTCTGGGCCGAAATCCTCAATATCCTCAGTCGTGAAGACCTGGAAACCGACCGCCTCATCGTGAAGGAGGTCGCGCATGGACTGGGGTCAGCTGTTTTCTTTTTCTCCGGCTCACGTTCAGGCGTGTACGAATACCAGCATGTGCCGAGGTCTTGTCGTTGATGTATCCCAGCTCATACGCCTTCCAGAAGAACGTTCCGTGCGTCTGTGATCAGCCCAGCGCATCCTTAACTCGGCTCACCACCTTGTGCTGCTCAGTATGCGCCCCACCCAGCTCGTGCCCATTCCACGTGTCGAGGTGCGCATCGAAGTGCAGAACAGTGATCGGGCCATACACATCTGTCAGAGCGCCAAGAATGGGGAGGACGATAGTGTGGTCACCCCCAAACGTCAGGATGCGGGGATGCTCCTTCCCGTCCTTGGCTAGGTGGCGGGTAAAGTGTGTGTCTGGGGAGGTAGGCCGCTGGAGAAGCGTAGCGTAGGCAGTCTGCATCTCGTCAATAGCCAGTGCGTTGTCGTACGGCGATACTGGGACGTCATTACAATCGACCTGGAGTCAGAGGCGAGGGCTGAGCAGCACGCACAACTTTGAGGTCGGTATCCTGCGTCACGCTCATGCCCCAAGGGATGTGGAAGGAGCGCGCAGGCCCGTGGCGGCGAGAGCCGGAACGAATGGCATGTGGCCCGAACCGCGCGCCGGGACGGTAGCTAACAGATGTCTTGAGTAAGCCAAAGTCGTCGAAGCCCGTAGCAATTACTCACGTCGAAGGGCATGCCCAGAACGGCGAGGTCGAAGCCGTAACCAGGCTTCTCGAGGCATCGCTCCCATGGCAGTCGTCCGAAGCCAGCAACGCCGGAGAACGTGAGGTCTGGCGTGCCGCCATACTTGTCCTCTGCTGGTTAGCTCCGTAAGGAGTCACGGCGAACGCCGACTCACGCCATGGCTCGCTGCCCTTGACCTCCGCGTCTGCGACAACGGTAGCGACAGCTCCAAGGACCGCGAAGAGGGAAGTAAGGAGCATTTCAGTTGCAGTGGTGAGTCCGTTAGGTGAGAGGATGTCCAATGTCGAACGCCTCGAGCGCCTCACGAGGTCACATTACTTATCACTTTGTCAAGTGGGCAGCTATCAGTCGAAGTGACAGACCCCCGTCATGACAAGCGCCAGTTGCGCGACTTAAGCGCCGGCGGCAGATAAGCGCCCGGCCATGGCCGATGGTCGCCGAGCATCCAGCTTCCCCACGGTGGTTGTTCCGCAGTTCCGCGGTTCCGCATGGCATGTTGATCACGCCCAAGTCCGTGCTCCTGATGCACACGACCTTCTGTCGATCTTCTGTTCGTTCTCCATCCGGCGAGATGAGCACACCCACATCCAAGCCCGACCGCAACTCTCCAGAATATAGGAAGGCAGTCGCGACCTGCCTCCGATGGGACATGGACCGGGACGAGCCATACCTACAACTCCCCTCGTTCCCCGCTCTGCGGTTAACACCGTACAGGCCTGGGATTGCACGCGACCTGGTGAGGCTTTTCGGCGGAGGGAAATGAGGGTTTGGAGGGAGTCGAGATGCGCGTGGAACGGCGTTCGTGGTGTCTGACAGCAGAAAACACTCTTCAACCAGCCTGAAGTCGGCAAGCGGCTCTTCTCATTGCCATATCCGTGAGTCCTGCCTGTGCCCGGCTGATCTTAGGATGGACCTCGAGTTCGCTGAGGACATGGAGTACGATTTTATGGCGAAGCAGGCTCCTTTTCTCGCTCGGCTCCGGATGTCCCTCTCTGCACCTCTCCCGTCGGCGGCTGACGCGCCCACAACGCCAGTACTTGCAGCGTACGGCGTTCCTCCAATCCAAGGGTACCCGTTCAAAGCGCTGCGGAGTGTATCGCAAAACCGCGTCGTTGGCGACATGTACATTGGGCCGAATACGGACGTGCCGATCTGGGGCGCGGGAAAGGGCTCGAGTGGAAATGTCTTGGGAACGGTTAAGGAGGTGCCCGAGAAGAGCAGTGTGGGGATCACGGAGGACTATGTCCTCTCCCTGCCTGAGGATGAGCAGAGCTGGATGCTCGGGTACGTCCTCGAGCCGGCACTGTATGGGCAGGGCGTGATGGGCGAGGCTTTGGCTTGTGTCCTCGAGGGATGGGTGCGGCCATTCATGCGTGTCGGGGAAGTGGCAGCGTTCATTGAGGTGGATAACCCGGGCAGCGTGGCTGTTGCGGAAAGGAATGGGCTTGTGTGGCGACGGGAGGAGCGGTCGCAGTGGCCGGAGAGCAAGGGTGGTGGAGTGCATGTGAATGGGTATTATACGCGTGATCTGCGGAAGCCGAGGTAGCGACGCGCAGGTTTGTTCCGAGAGCAGCATGAGCCACATCTACATAGATCACCTCCTGTAGTGCTCCTACATGCACCCAGGGTTGCTGGCGCTCGCTACGGTCTATTTATCTAGAGTTTCTGCTTACCAGCAGGCGGAAGCTCGACAACCTGGTCCACGCCAGGGTACTCCGGGAGGTTCAGTTCATGCTTGTTCGCGAGGTCGCTGGTGTCAGCTATAATGCACAAACCTTTTAGTTGTCACGTACTCAGGAACAAAGCGTCCACCAAGCCAGTGTCGCCCGGTGTAGTCCCTCACGCCCTCCTTCGGCGCGGTAAGGCTAATCAGCACCTCGGGGTCAATCGTCTTGATCTCGCGTCCATCCGCGTTCTTGAGCTCCTGCCGGCCCTCCTCGACATTCCAACCCGATGGAATGTCAACGGACACGATAGGCTTCTTCGACGCGACGATCTCGTCGAGAATCGTGTCGAACGGCGCCCGAACAGGCGGCTGGAACGAGAAACCTTCTGTCAGCGCTGAAGTGAGCTGCAAGCGCACCAAAGAGTGCATCTAGGATCACATCGGTGCGCTCCAGGGCCGCCCTGAACTCGTCATTATCCCGGACGATGGGGATGCCGAGGTTCTGCGTTTGAGTAAGGAGACGGGTGTAAAGGTCCTTGCTGCCTGGTTTGGGATAGTACAACGTCGGCCTGTACTTGAAGTGGTGGAGGTGGCGAGCTGCTACCAGTCCGTCGCCGCCCTTGGGTTAGTGATTGTCGCAAGGATCGTCTGCCGCCAAATGACGATGTCGCCTGGCTACGTCTAGCTAGCCTAGGTCCAAGGCAAGCCCTACTCACTTGGTTCCCTGGGCCACAGCAGACAAGGACACGAGGGTACTTGTCCACCGGGAAGGACTTGTATAACGCCTGCGCGCAGCTCAGGCCAGCGAGTTCCATGAGCTATGTGTGAGCGACGGGCGTTGGCCTCCGGGAAGGACTGAGTTACATGGTGCAGGCGTCAACACCTACCTGATCGATGGAGAACGCGCCAGCCGCAGACATGAGCTCTTCGTCGATCTGCTGTGCCAGCTTCTGCCCGATGTACCGGAGTGCCATGTTACCGATGTCTGAGATGGTCCAAGAGTTGTATCAGGAGTCCTATTAGTTTCGTATTGCCTTTAGTGCCCTCAATGTCGTTGCTGTCGTTGATGTGGCGCAGTTAGATGTCAAATGTGGCGTCCTTGAACTGTTGGTCGTGAGATCGCGATGGTTGAGGAATGCAGCGAGGTGACATCAGACCTCCGACGTCATCAAGCCCAACGGAAGCAGAATTATGTCACGTGACTGCCACGCGATCAACCTCGGTGATCGGCCTTGTCTGGATCTTCTTGGAGTGCATGGGTGGTCCATCAGTCTCCTCTCGGAGACCGATGCTTTTGTTTTCACTCGCCGAAGCCTTTAGTTTGATTTTTCTTTACTTGCGCCACAACAGCCTCGGGAACGCCATGAAAGCCGTCGACAATGCAATGCGACTACGGAACAGCTCGGATCACACAGTTACTGACCGCATGGTATCAAGGTATGATTGGTGTCTGTACTACTGACTGTACTGACTTGTATTGACTCGGGCCACCAGCCGATGGCACGACGCGTCTGGTGCCGCGGAATTTGGGCAAGATGGACCTGACTTGGACGAGAATAACACATGGTGGTCCAAAAACATCAGCCGAGCCAGTCACGCCGAACCCACTGTAGACTTGCACGGTCCCCTCGGCCTCGGCATACTAGGATTCCCAGAATGAACGTTGGAGACGGCAGGGGTGAACATGCTCGCGTCCGGCTCGGTCCCCTTGTGACTGGCTTTGTCGGTGTCTGCACGATACCCTTCGGCAATTCGCCCACCGCACCGTTCCGCATATCTCCTGTGGCTTGGCGACCTTGCGGACTGCTCCGGCTAAGATTGAGATCTTAAAGAACAACAAATTCCATCGCTCCATCGGCCATGTCCCACCACCACAGATCCATTGCCACCATCTCATTACCTTTGATTGCGTTCACGCATTCACCTACGCCTCACGGCATATAATCCCTATCGTCATCAGCATTGCAGCTGGACCTTCCACATGTCCAGTGCTCCAACACCAAGCTCGCTACCTTCGGTGAACGCTGGGTCGACGCTCGCGCCCGGCGACGACCGAAGTCACAAGAGCGCCGCATCGTCTGTCAAGTCGGCGCACACTGCGGATAATAAGCAGAGCCATGAGGGGAAGCGCGAGCAGAACGGGTCAGGAACGACGGGCAGCTCGGGGAAGATGCACAAAATGGGTCCGTCTGGCGCCTACGTCGAAATGCCGCGTTGGCGGTTCTGGGCCGTGATCATCTCGCTCATGATCTCCATCTTCCTCTTCGCTCTTGATCAGCTCATCATCGCGACCGCTATCCCGAAGATCACTACCGAGTTCAACGCACTTAGCCAGCTTACATGGCTGGCAAATGGCTTCTTGTGAGTTCAACTGCTCTGTTCCCCACTATTGCGCTAACATCAGCCTGCCCCTGTTCGCCCTCAACCTCATCTACGCGCAATTCCTACAGATCTTCCCATCAAAGCACGTAATCCTCTTCGCCGTGTTCATCTTCGAGGTCGGCTCGCTCATCTGCGGCGTCGCGCCCAGCATGGAGGTCCTGATCTTCGGCCGGGCTGTCGCCGGCGCCGGCGCCGCAGGCATCTTCAGCGGAGCGATGGTCATTGTTGCCGAGATTACCCCGCTGCACAACCGCGCCCAATATATGGCGCTTATCGGTATATGCTTCGCCATTGCCTCCGTTCTCGGCCCGCTCATTGGCGGCGCGTTCGCCGACCACGTCTCGTGGCGCTGGTGCTTCTACATCAACCTCCCTCTCGGCGGCATCGCGCTGGTCATGCAGCTCGTCTTCCAGCCTTCCACGCCCCCCATGGGCATGAAGGATAGCTACAAAGGCTACGGGACGGATATGCTGTGGCAGTTGGCCAAGTGCGACTGGGGAGGCGCGGTCATCGCCATGGGCTGGGCGACATGTGCCATACTCGGGTTGCAGTGGGCTGGCGTGTCACGCCAATGGAATGACGGAGGGGTTATTACGTGCCTCGTACTCTCCGTGGTACTGCTCCCTGTATTCTTCCTTTATGAGTGGTGGATTGGTCCCGATCGCCAGATGTTTAAGCTCTTCCTCATGAAGCGGCGCAACATTGTCGGCACGGGTATACTCCTGTTCTTCCTCTTCATGGTGTTTATGAGTGAGTCCACTTACTCCCTTCCCCGCCGTTCCTGTTTGTTTTGATTGCTAACGCCCAGTCGACGTCTACTACCTGTCGCTCGCGCTGCAGACGCAGTGGCGTTTCTCCGCCACGGAAGCTGGTGTCCGCCTCCTTCCATTGATCATGGTTCAGATCGTCATTATGATGGCCACGGCGCGGATCATCCCGCTTCTTGGGCGAATCAAGTGGATTCTCGTTATTGGGCCGTGTTTCCTCGCGCTCGGCTCAGGCCTCCTCTACTCGGTGCATGTCTCAACCCCGCTCTCCCAATTGTACGGCTTCATGGTCATTGTTGCGGTTGGCATCGGTATGACGATGCAGAACGCGATGGTATCCATCCAATTCGACCTGCGCGAGACGCCCCGCCTCATCACCTACGGCACCGGCGTGGGGACTTTCATCGGCTTTGCAGGCCGTATCCTCGGCCTTTCCATCGCAGGCTCGGTCTTTGAGAACATGATCAAGCGCAATCTGCACAAATACGTGCCCTCCCTCCCAGAGAAACTCGTGGTGGCTATGACGAGCGACGCGACGGCACTGTGGACCGCTGTGCCCGAGGCACTTCGACCTGCAGCCCTCGAGGCGTATTCCCAGACCGTACGACTCACCTTTATCATCGGTGTGCCTGCTTCAATCCTCGCTATGGTCGGCGGTCTGATTCTGCGGAACGACAAGATGCCGACAAAGGCTGAGGAGAAGGAACGCGCGCAGCGAATCAAGGATGAAGAAGCGGCGCGGGCCGCTGCAGCGGGCGAGAAGAAGCAGCTGGAGGCATGAGCCATGGCCGATGGGCATGTTTGATCGGAGCATGTGGCCTGCCTCATTCCCCGGAGGACCCGGAGAAGCCTGCTCGGAGCATCGAGCCCTGAGCTCAACAGCCGTATGGCTGCGACACCACTGGCCGTGAAACAACGCCTCATTCCGGCGAATGACTCCACCACTTACTCAATAGAATAGATCGATATATTTTAGATTGTAGTTTGGTTAAACTTCAGAACAATGTATGATTAAGCGGGGACTTGGTCGGATGTTGCATTGCCCTGCCATCGTATTTCGTTTGGTCTTAGCTACGGTGTGTTAGTGTTGTCAAGTATGCTTTGTAAATTGTGTCGAATCGACGGAACCGAGAGTGAAGCGTAAGTAGTAAGGGGACCGAATGGTCCAAGAAGTGAGCCAGCGGAGACCAATGAGGAGTGAATACGAAGCCAGGCCCCCAAACCCGACGAGTGTAGGACACTTTCGAGCTATGCCTCAACTACCGTTAGTGTCAGAGGCGTTTAGTATACACAGGGAGATGGTAGCGGCTTTGGTATAAGTGGTGATGTGGTTTAGGAAGGACGACGGAGGCCACATGACATTTTACGGTGAGTGAGATCTACTATCTGAGACGAGGAAGGTGATGAAGTCTGGACCAAAGGAAGCCGCCGAAGCTGAGGAGGAAGGAAGGAATTGTGGGTAATGACGAAATCAGTTTCATTTAGAGGTATGCTTGGGTATGGTGATTTGTATTAGGTATTCGTATTTGCATACGTAAGCTAGTATTAGCTTGTGAACTAAATACAAGCAGACCAAAGTTATTCAAAAGGGATTTGTATTACGATTTAGATTTAAGAGAAATACACAATCCCTTAGAGGAAATAACCCATTACACTGAGCGACCCTAGAGCTGAACCCTGAAAAGGACGAGCCCTGGGGAGGGGATGGGTCACGTTGAGGTATGAAAGGAAAGGATTGAAGTTCAGGGTCAAAGGAAAATTAACAAGGGGGGATGGACAGGGGATGACAGGGGAGGACAGGGGTCCAGGCCCTACGTTTCATCGCCCCCCGACCGGATCATCCTCTCCTCCCACTCAGCTCCACATCGCTCCTCGACCTCCTCATCCTCCCCGTCCTCCTCGTCGTCCTCTTCAACCACTCCATCCCCCCCGGAAAATCAGGCGAGGAACAAGACTGGATGGCATGGATGGAGCATGGCACGGCAATGGAATCCATGGATTGCCTCATGGTTGACAGATGGCAAACCCAACTAACTATTTTCTGGGTTGGAGCATAGTAGCTCGCCAATTGCCAAGATACCTCCTCTACAGTACTCATCCCGAAGTGCCGAGCAACACCAACAGTCGCACCAATTCTATCAACAAAGTTAGCTCTGCTGCTCCCCTCACCTACCCATGCGTAGGCACCTGGTGCATTTAGATCAGCTCTCTGCGTTTATCCTGTCTCTATACCCCCGTCCCTATCCCGTCATGCTTTAGCTGGAACCTTTTGGTCACAACCATTTGGGCATATTGGCACTCTATCCGGTCCACGCCACCCCAGTCGGTAGCTCGTTGCCGCCGCCGCAGGTCCCTGGGTCTGGCCCTCTCCTTTCGTACTCCCGCGACTTTGCATGATGCACCGATTATGCACCGATGACACCTCCCCCCAGCCCACAGTAGTTGACACATGCTCAGATCGTTCACCACGCCTGTGCAGTAGCTCCCCTCGTCTCAGGTCTCCAGAAGTACGGCAGTAGTGTATCGGATCAAGCCACTTCTTCCACCCTCCTCACTCATATCACCCGCACCTCCCCACTATTCCCCTTCCGTCTCCTCACAACCTCTGCCGTACAACAACAACTGTTCCATCTCATTGCCGTTGGGATCACTCCATCGCATCAATCCATCGATCACCTCTAGTCTTTTGTTTTATCCGCGTCCCATCCTCGCCTCGACATCCATCGCTTAAGCCCCACTCCCATAACTCTCACCCGCATCGACGTCACAGCCGCGCGCATACCAGTCATCCCTTTGCGCCTCTCCCTTACACATCCGCCCCTCTCGGCCTGAGTGTTCGGTCGCTGTGACAAAGCGGCACATCGCGACGCCCGCACATCTACCCTCTCCCCTTGACACAAAGTACACAAGAGTACAAAGCGAGGCTATCGTCAGATCTCCAGCCTCTTTCCCAGGAGCGATAGCGATTTAACCTGGCACCCAAGGAGACGAGGAGACAAACCTGCGATACGATACGAGACAAGACCCCCAAGTCGGCTTGGGATCCCGTTTCCGTTTCCGTTACCCTGGACGAGTGAAACGTGTTCACGGACGTCTCTCTTTCTTTTGGTGCTTTTCCACTCTTTCCCACTCGACATTCCCACTCGACACACCGGGAACGTACCGTACTTTCACAACTCTGGTACTCCCCCTCGACCCCCTTTCAACATCCCTCCCCACCTCCTGTCCCCCCTCGCAACACAATCTTGTCGTCCTCCCTCTCTGTCCATCTCTGTCGTGCGAGCCCGACTTCGTGAGCTCCCCGTTTTCGCGATAGTCGCCATCGTCTTAGCAACATCCATCCCGCGCCAGGTCCATCTGAATATCTCTGCATCACTCTCAAATATCGGCTGCCATCCTATCTCTTTGTTCCATCGATTTTGCGCACAGACATCACCGTCGTCATCGTTGACAACAGCACGGACGCGAAAACGGTGATCTTTGCGTATCGTCCCTCTGCCGGTCTGAATTGACCCCTTGAGGACACACCCATCCTCAGCAACTCAACACGCGACCATCCTCCTCGCCCCTCTCCCACGGCCGTCGCGTCCATCACTCCAGCATCCAACACGCCTAGTAGTGACAACACCGCACTTTCGGCAACGGCCCAAGTTCTTCCCTACCGCTGTGGTGTACTAAACGCGTTTTTCTTAAGCTCTACGTCTGCGCCCACGTACACACGTCTGCGCCTAACTGGATTCGACTCGTCCACTAGCTCAATTTCGGTGCTCTGCCTTCACGGCCCAGAACGCAATCGAGCTTTCGACAACGACAACCCGTCCAATTTTACTATCTCCACCCAGTGCCCCAAACTCTGCCTGCCAGCAACATGGCGGCCATCAGCCCCGTGCGCGGGCGGTTCGACTACCACTCTGCTATGCACCCGTGAGTACCAGACATGTGGATGGAAACGTGTTGGAATGTGTGGAGATAGGAAGGATGGGCGCCACCGATGCACTCCGGAAAACCCGTTCTTCCGGGTAGAAGGATCGAGTGGCATAGCGGGTACAGGGGACGTGGTATGGATCAACGAGGCTGTCAGAGGTTTTATCCTTTCCTTGTTGAGGGGAGGACGCATGCCAGCAGAAGTGGGATGATGAACGCCCCATGACGCCAAACGCCAATGCAAGCGCCAAGGCAAGCGCCAGTGCAAGGGGGGGTCAAGGATGTCTAGGATGGCTTGGATGGCTATGATGGAGCGGGGTACGGAACAGGGAATAGCCTTTTGAAGGTGGCCTGTGCATTTTGTTCAAGTGGAGAGAGAGCCCGAGAGACGGAGCGAACCCAGCGGTGAGAGGGTAGTGAACAACCTTGCTGACACCAAATTGCACCCATTGTCTAAACACTCCACCCACCACCTTCTATTCCGACCACTCTTCAACCTCAACTTCGTCACAACTCGCCATTATCCTCTTTGATTCCTTTGTTCCTTGACTCCTCGACATGGTCCGCACTCCGTTGGTGCCTCTCACAATCCACGTCGACGCTGCCTCCTCCGCTGGTCGACCCTACATTGCCGCGACTACGTCTCCGTCTCCGTCGCCCGTACATTCGCCCCTGCCCATTTCCCACCCTACTCACTTCCCACTCGATCATCCCATATCCCCTCATCGACCATACACACGCTCCTGCGTTGCTGCTTCTGCATCACCAACCACTCCGCTCTACAGTACTTCGTCACTCCGCGACCCTCCACCTAACACAACTCCGCCGGGTCCCCGCAGCGCGTCTCCGTCGGCCCCAAGATCCAGTGACGAGCGAGACGACCGGCGCAAGGGCAAAGCTCGTGAGCGAGAAGAACAGTGAGTAGCAGTGCGATGTGCCTTAGGGCGAGATGCTTCCTTTGGTTCCTGCTTTCTCGCTACCCTCGTTTAGTCATAGTCAACCTGAAGACGATAGGACGATGACTGACTGACTCCAGCGTTGGTGACGAAGACCATCCGCGCCCGGAGAAGCGCAGCCGTACCGGTGGTGGTAATTCGCGCAGCGGCCGACACAGCCGCGACTCGCCTTCGTCGAAGAGCAGCGGCGCTCACGGAAGCGGTACGTCTCCACCCCGCGAGTCGCAGCCATCGGGCAAGGGGCGTCCGGCCAACCTAGCACCGATCAAGCCCATCGGCTTTGCTGCATCACGTGAAGCACGGGGGCGCGACGACGGCGGCGACCAGCCGATCCCATCCCCTGTCGTGTTAGGATTCGATTTCAAAAGTATCGACGAGGATCAGCTCAAGACGGTTCGGGACACGATCAGCATTAAAGAACAGCAGCAGGCTTTGATCGCACAAAGGCGAAAGGAAATGGCTGCGAGCCAGCCTTCTACACCACGCGAGTTGACGTTCAAGGGCTGGACGCCAAAGGACCCCGAGAAGCGTGGCGTCGGCGCGCGCCGCGAGAAGACGCGCGACAAGGTGGAACGGATGAGCATTGTGACGTCGGCCGGTGACAAGGATGTTGTACCTGGATCCAAGAGCGCCCCACTCAACCAAGGACTAGCATCGCAGCAGCAGTCACCACGGGAGCCTCCTTCTGGCTCGCAGACGGCTATGCCGCAACACATCCTCCCGCCTATGCACTACCCGGGACACCCACATTCGGCGCACTACATGTCTGACCCACGGACAGCACCTCTGCAGCACTCGCGTTCGGGTCGTCCTGAAGAGAGTAACTTTGCGCGGCAGCAGCAGCCATACCACCAGAGCCAGGCTCCCCTTCATCGCTCCAGTGTCTCAGCCGTCCCATCCAGCAGCAGCCAGTCGCGCCGCGACATGAGGTATCCTCCAGAGCTCGGAGCGCGGTCACAAGCCCCCTCGCAGCAGCAACAGCAGCAGCAGCAGCCTCAACAACCCAACACCGCAGACCGCCGCAACTTCTCTGTCCCATCACTTCAACAGCAGCACCCAGGAACCGCGTCGTCGCACTACCCGCAGTCACCCCATGGAGCCACACACCCCATCAGCGGCGGCCCACCTTCGGCGGCGATCCGGAACGGCGGCGGAGGTGTACACCGCTCAAATGGGTATTCCCTCAGCCCCTCGCCACCTAACCACAACCGCGAGCGCTTCCTTGCCCCCTTCAGCCAGCTGTACGATATGCTCTCGTCCGTTGAGCAGCTGCGCTTCCAACTCCAGGACATGATTCACCGCTCCGAACAAACTTACGCGAGCCAGATGGCCGCTACGAACGAGTTCAAGGCGACTGCACAGAGAGCAACGACTCTCTTGGGTTCTCTGCAGCAGAGCGCTGACTCGCTGAAGGAGATGGTGCGATACGAGGTCGACCGGGCGGGCAGCTCCGACCGGCGCGAGGTGGATGATCTGCGTGCGCGCGTGCGTGCGCTAGAGGACCGCCTTGCGCACAAGTAGCACGTTGGACGAGCACGACCTACATGATTCAGCACCGACCGCTGAGTCCTCGCATAACGTCGCGTCCCCTCATGATAAATCCCACTGATCTCCATCTTGTTTACTTTGCCTTTGCCTTACTTGGGATTCTCTTCAGTGCTATTACACACAACACATGCTAGTGTAATTCGGTAGAATTGTTTTGAGTAGGGATTCCTTGCGATGCATGCTATCGGGGAATACTACAGGATATATGATGACCAGAGGTGGTGGGTGATGGCGAGGACTTGGCGGTGATGGATGTGTATACTTAGCTATCACGAGCGGAGATGAGAACTGCTGTTAGGGTGACGACCGTCTCGTCCTCGGAGTTGTGCCAAAAATAACACACCACCTCATGGCAAGGATTCACGATGATCAGAAAACATGGAGGCAGCGTGCCAGCTGTCAGTTGTGATGCGTCGGCCGGTGTCGACGGTCCGCCGCGGCCGCCGAGCCTAACTCCGGCTAGGTAGGCTGCAGGCTCCTCTGTCGGTCGCCCACGCGTTGCGCAGACTACGAGTGCCGGGATGGATGCAAACCCCTGCCACGCCTGCCAAAACTGGCCGCACTGCTGTACGGTACAGAACCCAAAAATTCATATCAAAATGGGCTTCACCATGGTTTAATTGGTTTCTGATTGGTGGCTGTGGCACAAGATTCAAATGAACTCATTGAAAAGGGAGGCTGAGTTGGATGAAATGCTACTAACCGGTCGGGTCCTCACTTTAAGTCACCTTGTTGGTCATCCCTCCGATGAGCCATGGCACACATCCATTGAATGATAACGACCACTGCTGTTACTCTTCCACTCTTATAACTACCATCCCCCACTCGAGATCACTCAATTGGAGCCGGCCCCCACCTCGTTCCTAGATTACCTCAAGCTCAACGCCAAGACCAACCTCGAGAGCTTGGGACGGAGCAACTGACGCGCCAAGAAGATTCTGTCCACCCCAAATAACCCCTGGGTCGGATACTGGCTTCCAAACACCCGCGTCTCCAGACCGTCAACATTTCCCAGCTTCGGGGCCTACTGCCGCTCCTCAGCATTATTCCACTTACCTCGCCTAGCCCTCCATGGCCACTATCACCGGGTCTTCCCTGCACGCCGCTGTGCAGGTACTCGAAGAAGCCGAGGACGCTTGCGCCGGCTCGTTCAGCGACAGTCACTGGGGACTCCGAATTGGGTCCATTTTCATCATCCTCGTCACGAGCGCGTTTGGGACTGTGCTCCCGATCTTCTTGAGGCAGAGCAATGTTGTGCCGCGCGCAGCGTTTGAGTAAGTCCCTTGGGAGTCGAGGACATGGCTGGAAGAGATCGTTTGGCGCGGTGCGGAGGAGATCTCTTCCCGGGCGGACCGGTGATCTCATCAGACCTTCGCACGGCTATTGCGCCTTTCGCGTCACCTCCTGCATCAGGCTAACCCATCCCGTCCACCCTCTGTCCTCCACTTCATGGCACCGGTGTACACCGCTGACGGCAGCTTCGCAAAATACTTCGGCTCCGGCGTCATCATCGCAACAGCCTTCATCCACCTGCTAGCTCCAGCCTTCGACGCCCTCGGCTCAGAATGTCTCAGCGGAACATGGAAAGAGTACGATTTCGCTCCAGCATTTGCGCTGGTTTCTGTGTTCGGCATGTTCTTCGCCGAAGTAGCAGCCTACCGCCTGGGCACCGAACGCCTCCTCAAGCTTGGCGTTGTGTACTCCAGCCACGCGGATGACGAGACGGACGCGCACGCCCACTCGCACCGGCACGACCCGCCCTTAGCTATCGATACGAGTGCGCCCTCTCATCCCGGCCATGTCCACCCTGAGGCAATTCCCACAGCGACGGCACACGATATCAGTGCTGCGGAGAAGGGTGTGAGCGTGCTAGGGCACCACAAGCACGGGCGGGAGAACGCACCAGCGCCCGCAACTTTGCCAAAGAAGGAGAAGGAGTCGATTGCGTCGGACGGCTCGTCGATCAACCAGATTCCGTCCCGTGCTGAGGCGACGGCGCAGCTCGTCGCGGTCGCTGTCCTCGAGTTCGGCGTCATTCTGCACTCCATCATCATCGGCCTCACCCTGGCAGTGAGCGAGGAGTTTGTCGTCCTCTTCATCGTCATTGTCTTCCACCAGGCTTTCGAAGGATTGGGTCTCGGATCCCGTCTCGCTGGCCTACATTTGGCCAACCACATGGGATGGGCACGGTACGCCGCTGCCCTGCTGTACTCGATCTGCACACCGCTCGGCGTGGCGGTCGGACTGGGCGTGCGGCACAGCTACAACGGTAACGGAGTGGCTGCGAACATTGTGTCTGGGACGCTGGACGCCATCTCGGCGGGCATTCTGCTCTACACTGGTCTGGTGGAGTTGCTGGCCCATGAGATCCTGCTAAACCCCCGCATGATGCAGAGCTCGAACGGAAAGCTCGCTTACGTGTTCGTCTGCATGTCTTTGGGCGCTGGCCTGATGGCGCTGCTTGGACGGTGGGCTTAAGACGTAAGGAAAGAACGAAGGAGAAGAGCGAAGGAGGCGAGATGATGTGGCGAGCCGGAACGGAGAGACGAAACGGCGAGTGTACGATACGTATACGGAACGACCACCAACATCACCCCAGCACTGGACAATTCCACTCCAACCTAGTGACAGATATAGACCGCTACATTTACCCGGCAGTAGACCTGCCATCGAGTTTACGTGACCTAGTATAGATGTGTCCTACATGTATCTTGATTTCATCGGAATAGAACTGGAGCTGGGGAGCGAGTCGAGGGGTGAAACACGACAGAGTGAGACTTCGGATGCAAGCATCCGCATCAGAGACGGGAAACGAACCGGACCTTGCCCACCTCGCAACGAATCGCCCGGACGTCCATTGCCTTTGCCTTACTCATCAGTTACTCATCAGCTGCCCACGGTGCATACTCGCACCTTCACAAATGCTAACCCGAGGAGCTCTCATTTCCCCCTTCCGTCACACCCAGCCGCTTGTAAGGACGCTCTGCCGCACTATGTCGACGGTCCCCGAATACACGCTGTACTCGATCTGCGCAGACAGCAGCCGCCGCGATGAGTTGCCGAGCCACTCGATGCACGTCAACAAAACAAAGAGCGACCTCGCGTAGGGCCCATGCTGCCACACGCCACTGACACCAGAATTCTTGGCATCCCATATACGGAGCGCAAGCTCACATTCCATGAGATCCGGGGTGATCTCGCCCAGCGCTCCGGCAACGACAAGGTCACAGTCCCAACCCTGCAGGTCGGCGACGAGTATGTGACTGACTCATTCAAGATCGCCGAATGGGTAAGAGATCCCCTCGAAGCCAGCTCATACTGCAGCTCAACGAACGGCATGCGACCCCAGAGACCTCCCTCTTCCCCAATCCCACCGCACACGCATTCGCGCGCTTCATCTCGACCTGGGCGGACGGGGACTTGGCCCTGTCCATCCGCGAGCTCTTCCGGCCCC
Organism: Cutaneotrichosporon sp. PL3408A; assembly: GCA_023629975.1. Classification (NCBI taxonomy): domain Eukaryota; kingdom Fungi; phylum Basidiomycota; class Tremellomycetes; order Trichosporonales; family Trichosporonaceae; genus Cutaneotrichosporon; species Cutaneotrichosporon sp. PL3408A. Next base: position 1,658,428 of record JAMAMB010000004.1, read on the forward strand.
TCTTCTACGATCTCCAGGACGAGGCGTCCGCCGATTACTTCCTCCGCGTGCGATACCAGGGCAAGGAGGACGAGCTGACCGCACACCGCGAAGCAATGAAAGACCCCAAGGCCGTTGATGAGAAGGCTGCGCGGGGACGCGCCTCGCTTGCAACGCTGGAGAATTATCTCGCCGCAAGGGCGAAGGAGGGAGGCGGGCCGTTCATGCTTGGCGAGAAGCCTACGCACGCAGATAGCATCGTGTATGGGTGGTACTGCTGTTCGCAGGTGAATGCGCCAGTGGTCAATCCGAAGCTGTGGCATCACGAGTCGATGCCACATGTGGGGAAGTGGCTCGAGGCCATGAAGGGAGCGACGGGGCTTGAGGTCGCGTTTCCCCCTCTGAAGGGGTACTCTACCTAGTTTACCAGACAGAGAAAGAACGTTGTAACCTCACAGAAAAAAAGGCCGTTGACTTGTACGCGCATGCCTGAAATCAAGGACACTGGCTGGTATCTGACAGGTCGCCGAAAATTAGGCCGAAAAATCGCCGAGACCGCGCGGAATGCCGGCAGTTGCTATTCATCGACGTCGTATTTCGGGTCAGTTCCTCTCATCCACTTTGATTCAGTTGCTGCTGCTGCTGCTGTCCAAGCACGTTAAGCATGGCCGCGCCATTCCAGGATGCGGTCGTTCTATTTGTGAGACTGCTTCAGCTGAAAGCGCTTGGTAAGCTGACAGCAGGGCGACTCGATCACATCGCAGCAGTATGTCCCCAATTCGATGCAGGCTCGCTTTTGCGGTGAGTACCAGCTCGGGCGTTAGCATGGAAGTAGTCCTCCCCTCCGTGCTCCGACTCGGCAGCAGTCGGTATCGCTCGGTTACCGAGACAGTGAGCGAGCTCTAATGTCCAGATGCGTATCGCCGAACCCTCGACATTCTGAACCGCGGGTACGGTGGATATAACACGAGATGGTGGGTATCGATGCGTTTTGTAACTACCCATATCAACATGCTGATGACAGGGCACGCCAGATGTTCGACACGATCTTCGCGAAGAAGGAGGACGCAGCCCATGTCCCCACCATCCGCTTGGTAACCATCTGGTTCGGTACGTCCCCACTCTCTCGCCCCTGATTCCAGGCGCCAACGACTCATGTCTGGCGGACGCGCCCCAGTCTGTGTCCCAGCACGTGCCTCTCGACGAATACGAGAGGAATCTGCGCTTCTTCCTTGACCAGCTCACCTCTCCCGAGTCGCCATACGCGGTCGCGCACACCCAGGGGCTCAACATCGTCCTCGTAACTCCACCGCCATTACTGCTGTCGATCATGGGCGATGCGCCGTTCTCGAAGGAGCGCGTACCCGCCACGACGAAGGCATATGTTGATGTCGTTCTCAAACTCGGGGAGGAGTATGCGGCCAAAGTTTCTGAGGAGAGCACATGGCGCGTTGGAACAGTCGATATGTGGGGTGCGATGATTCGCGCGGCAGGCGGCGATGGTGACGAGCTGGCAAAATATCTGAGGTGCGCAAGCGAGGGGCCTCCAGTAGGCTGGCGCCCCACGTTCCGACAAACACTGACCTTCAGCGACGGACTTCACCTCACGACAGAGGGCTATGGTGTGTTCTGGGACGAGTACAAGCGTCTCATCAAGACGACGTTCAAGGGCCGAGGCCTGGACTGGGAGAGCCTCGGAGATCTGCCATTGCGCATGCCTCCGTACGTGACCCCGCGACGGAATGTGCGTTTCTAACAACCAGCTGGGACTCCATTAACAGTGCCGATCCAAACGTGCTGGCCGGGATGAAGCTGCCCCCGATCCGGACAGCTCGGATATGAGTGCCGCGGCGTTTCGGTAATGCGCGTCCGCTAATGCATCTTTCGGCATGTACCAGTTCTCACTGCATGCGTTTGAGGGGTCGCCGTATCTCGGCTCGGTCGCTAACGTGGGCGACGTCGTCTGTCCCAGGAAATCGCCGCAGGCACACGACCAGCGGCATGTGGTGCATTTGCTGCGCAGTTCACCCGTTGCTCCGAACATCCGCTCGTCGTCACTCTATCGCTGCTGCAAGTATCTTCCTCGCTCAACCAAGCGGTTCTCCGAGTAATCGCGGTTGGCGCTCCGCGTCGAGTGTTCGTGACCCTGTTTCCTGAAATAGCTATCTGGGCAGCAGCACATGGGTGGCCGCGAGCGTCATAATTCGAAGATATCCCGCGCGAGTCGTCAACGGGCTGAATACTCACTTAGCTGTTGGCGAGATGTCCCAGAGACCGCCGCGCAGGTCTTCTCCGATAAGCGTCCGTACCATGCGGTCGTCTGCGACTGACTATGCGGAGACCGAGAAGTGGGCCAGCGATTGGATCATACATGATGATAGCGCTAACGGGGTAGAGGGCCATGAGTGGAGTTGTGGGGTTGAGTGACGGGGTACACGACTCACACGAGAAGATTCATAAAAGCAGGTGTCATGAAGAGCCGCTCACCGTCGATTGAACATACCCTTCTTCTGACTCTACTGACAAACCATCGCGACCAGCACCCGACAATGACAAGCGCAGTGGTGCCCGGGGCAGACTTCATGGGGCCGGCGGGTGTTGACCCCCGACTGAAACTCACTCCCAGCGAGGAGGAACAGCACATGGACCAAGAGCTTTTTGACCGTGAGTGCGCGCTACCGAGCCATGGAATCAGTCAACTGACATGCAGGGCATATCAACGCCCTCCCGCTTGAGGTGTACATGCACTACGCGCAAATAGAGCGTGCTCGCGAAGACGCCGACACTCGTCCCATCCCAGATGCTCCATGGACTGTTCTGTTCAAGACCATCACTGGGCAGCGGCACAGAATTGTTCACCCTCACGCACCGTCACGCAGCCAGGTGAAAGCTCCCTCTGCCCACCACGCTCCGACTCACAGCCCGGACGAGAAGGAAAAGCGTGGCGAGACTCCGGGAGACATCACTGTGGGCCCTCCCCCCAGCCACGAGGGTCGCGACATCGAACACGACACCAGCATTGCACAGGAGAAGGAGACGGCGTACCGCTTCCTGCGCGTCGCGTCGTGGCAGATCGTCTTCTACCTAATCACAACGGACATTCTCGGCTTCTCCTCGTCGCCCATGGCTTTCTCACAGCTTGGCTACGGCCCCGGCATGCTCGTGTACACCTTTTTCTACCTCCTGGCCTTCTGCTCGGGTCAGATTTTGTGGCGAATCTACATGACCACCGACTCCGAGCCCTACCCCGTCACATGTTACGCTGATCTTGGCGAACGCATCTTCGGCCCATACGTGCGGCACATCTTCAACATCCTCCAGTCGCTGCAGCTGGTATTCAACGTCGCCATCCTCATTATCGGTAACGGGCAAACACTGGCCTCGATCATCAAGTTTAAGTTCTGCTACATTGCGTTGAACGTGTTTTGGGCGGTCTCCGGCATGATCGTGGGACAGATCAAGTCGCTGCGCAACTTTGCCTGGTTTACCAACGTCAACATCTGGCTCAATCTCATCGTCATGGGTATCACTATGGGTGGTATTGCAGTTTACGCACCCGTGCCATCCCAGTCGAATCACAAGGACCTCAGCGAACCGATTAAAGTCTACGGCTGGGTGCCGGAGTACACCAAGGGCTGGTATCAGCAGGTCAGCGGGGTCCAATATGCCGTGTTCGCCTATGGCGGCGCCATGATCTTCACCGAGTTCATGGCTGAGATGCGCCGCCCCCGCGATTTCTGGAAGGCCGCATTCTGCGCCCAGCTGTTCTGTTACCTCATGTACATCTTCTTCGGGCTCTTCTGCTACTCCTAGTAAGTTTTCGTCATAGCCACGGTCCTGCTAACCCTCAGCCAGGGACAGTACACCTCCATCCTGCCCTCGCTCAACTTTGACAAGTACTCCCTCTCGCTCGTCTGCAACATTATCGGCCTCGTGTCCACCGGAGTAGCGTGCGTACTGTACGCCAACATCGGCCTCAAGGTGTTCTACCACAACGTGCTCCGCGCCTACTTCCGCGCGCCGCCGCTCACGACCCGCGCAGGCTCGACGTACTGGGCCATCTCCGTCATCGTCTACTGGTGCATTGCGTGGGTTATCGGTTCGGCCGTGCCCAATATCTCGGCCCTCGTCACACTCATCGGCGCAGCGTGCATTCTCCAGTTTACATACACGTTCCCGCCCCTCCTGCTCGTTGGATGGTGGATGCAGCGCGACGCCATCAAGGGCGACAGACCGTGGGAGCCGGGGATGGAGCACTGGTCCAACCGTGTCGATAGCTGGCGTGACCTCAGTCGCTGGAAGCGTGGATTCAGGCAGTACTGGTACGCCAAGACGTTCCTCGTTCTCCTCTTCCTTGCTGCGCTTGCGTTGGCTGGCCTTGGCATCTACGCCGGTATCGAGGGTGCTATGGACGCTTATGCGTCTGACGCAACCACCGCCTTCTCGTGCCGTGCTCCTGGTCAGCCTTGAGCTTAACAGCAGGTCCCTTGGAAAGCCGAGCGTTCGTTGGTCATTAGCGCAGAGCGGTGGGTTGCCAATTAATACGCCAAGGAGATGTTATATTGAGCCTTGGTCCAGAGAAACTATGTACACGCAAATAGAGTTGTTTAAGGCAATACTGCATTGGCATTTGAAAAACTTCTGCTTTCGAAATTTACAGTGCATTGATGGGAGTGTTTCGGTCCCCTTTAAAGCCAGTCGCATCTAGCGTACGTGCTGCTGCACGTGCTCCTAAACCATTAGCCACTACATACAGTGCGAAAGAAGTACTTTGACTTACCCGCTTTGACACCAATAGCCAGTCTCTGCATGTCAGCTAGTAACACGTGCACTACCTACCGCCGCAGCAGTGTCCGGTTAGACGGGCGCAGTATCGCACGAACTGGCTGCCTTCGTACCGCGCGGTACACTCTTTCCAGCCGCTCCCGCAGCTATCTCTGGGCGTCATGGACGCCCAGCGCTCTTTAGTAGGCCCTGGATTCGGGTCTTGGCGTTCGTCAAGGTCACGGGCCTCGTCTTGCTGGGTCGCTGTTGCCAGTGTCACGAGGCCTAGAAGTGCAAAGTACTTGAAAAGCATCACTGATTGATGAAGTACTGTATCTGAATGGTGATGATAGGGAACTGCTTCCTAAGGGCGCTTCGAGATTCGATCTTAAGTATCCTTCATTCGTCAACTGTGTCCTCATCGTCGTCAAGGCTCTGACAAGGGTTTGAGTGACAACGGGCTAGTGAGGAACACGGCGGTCAGTAGACGACCCGGACAACACTGCATTGCAGGATAAACGTCTTTAAGCTTTAGTTAGTTAGCTGGTAAGGGTCGCCGGGAGCCGCAAAGATGGTCCGCTATCATGACGATGGGAGGTATTGCACTAGCATCGTGGTGCCTCGAAGGCTCCGTTGGAAGATGTCGGTGACGTCTAATGCTGAGGGTCCTCACTGCTCTGGGATAGTACAAACCAAGACGAAGACATGAAGGATTCCGAAGGAAGAGACCAGTATATTCAGAAAGGCTGTTAGTTAGGAGAGGTGGGATGATGCTTAGCAGAGATTAGAAGCTACAGTGTTGGAGTTTGCTACGATCCTGCGGCATTTCATGTCTCAACACATGCATGCTAGCGTTAGTGAGGCCCCAGAGCCTCCAGGCGTCGGAACCGCCGCCGTACTTCTGACCAATACGTCAAATCCCAATAATCTCCCAGAACTAGCAGACGAGATGCCAAACCTATGAGCCCGCCTACTGCTCAAGAACGTCGTACAGCACGCGCTCGTAGGCCTTCCAGACCTTCTGCGTAGGACGCTGGTCAAGCGAGTCCATAAGCTGCGTGCCGCAGACAGCCTGTGTGGTCAGCATAAAGTATGGCCTACGGTCGAAGGACGGAGACTCACAGCGATACCTGTAGTTGGGTCAATCCAGAACTGGGTCTTGGCGATACCTCCCCAGTTCGCTGAACCAGCCTTGCGACCGTACTTTGAGTCCGCCTCCAGAACGCACAGTGCGAGGGAATGGGAGGCCTTGTCGCCCGAAGTGTACTGCTCCTCGTCCACGCCGAGGAACGCGAGGATGTTACCAAGATCGGTATAGCAGGTGTGGGTCTTGCCCTGCTCCTCGCGAGGCGGCAAGGCATTCTCGAAGAGCTTGGCAAAAGTTGCAGGCTTGATGATGCCGCCCTCCTGCTCCTTGCACTGGAGGATATGGCGGAGAACAGTGAGATAGTCCTTGAGGGTACCGAGAAGACCAGCACCACCAGCGTGGAAGCCAACATCCTCGGGTATCATGTCCGGCACCGAGCGGAAGCCAGTCGCGTGGATGAGCTTGCGTTCCGTGGTCGACTCGTCACGTCCACACAGCTGCATGAGGTTAGCCTTGATCGCCTCGGTGGGATAGAAGGTGAGGGTTTCGACGCCGCACGGCTTGAAGATGTACTCGTCGAAGTACTCGCCCAGCTTCATGCCCGTAATGCGCTCGACGAGCACGCCCGCCCAGTCAATGCCGATCGAGTAGCAGTACTTGGTGCCCGGCTCAAAGAGGAGTGGCTCGGTGATCGAGTCGACGCCAGCATTCTTGCTGAGGAATCCGCCCTTCTTGTTCATAACCTCCCACCGGCCGATAAGCTCAGGCGCGATGAAGCCGTACGCCAGGCCAGACGTGTGCGTCACGAGCCGGCGCACAGTCAGGGGGTGGGTGCGGTTAACAAGCCGCGGCTGTCCATTCTCATCGAACCCCTGAAGAATCTTCTGCTCCACGAGCTCGGGACAGTGCTTCTTGACGATCTCCTCGTCGTCGAAGTCGAGCAGGCCCTTCTCCCATAGCTGCAAACACGCCAGCGATGTGATGAACTTGGTCTGCGAGAAGAGCTGGACGGCTAGGGAGTCAGCCACAGCCACTAACTAGACCCCTGACGCCCATGGCGCGTGCTCGGACTGTCAAGCTCCCCCCCCCCGGCTGCAACTCACTGGTGTTCTCATCGATCTGGCCCTTCTCGGGCTGACCGAGCACCTTCTCGCCCATGGCGTTGAAGTAGATCTCCTCGTCGACGTTGGTTGCGCCGAAGAAGATGGCGGGGATCGTAGCCTCGGCGACCTTCTCCTCGAGCAGGTCGTCGAGCTTCTGCTTGCCTGCGACTGAGATGCGCGGCTTGGGGTTGGCTGTGACTGTCATGGAAGTGGTGCGGGTAAGGTGGTCAGAGTGATGGGGCGAAAACATTGCCCACAATATCTCTCTTACGGTTATGTATTGCATTGACCGTACCCGCCGTCTGTTGGGCAACGAAGCGCAGAACACTGTACCTCGTGGTCCCCATCCTGCTATTCCTGCTGACCTGCAGACTGCCGCTTCCCGCGCCCACATAGGATGCGGGGCCCTAAGCCACTGCCGGCGGCCGTCACCATCCGGCATTCCTTTACCCGAACCAACCCCCCTCGTTGGAGACACAACGGGTCCCGCTCCCTCTCTCGATGCATATGAGGTTGCAGATGAGACGCAGCTGAGACGCAACTGAGACGCTGCTTGCATGGGCTTGGCAGGCCGTGCAAGGTTGAACCATGGGCTGGGCAGACCGTGCAAGGCCGACCCACAAGTGGCCGACGGCGGCGGACGCCGGTTCCCGCCCTTCGGAGATGAGCGATGCTCCCTCCTGGTTCACCAGGCTATCAAGGGCGAATGCCAACTCAGACCCACATGGCCAATGCGAACGACTGGCACTCACACTCACAAGCGCTTGAGACGATGCATATTCCGACCTTCAGCATGCATTACGATCACTACTGGCAAGTTCAAGTATGGTGAACGTGGCTCGCTGGGAGGTGACGAATGATGCAGAAGCACACATATACTTCGGCCCCAGCCGTAACCGCCTTCGTGAAGCAGGCCATCTCTGCTTCTGCAGGCTCAGCGGTCGCCGCTCGACGAGAAATACCATCTCTTTGCTTGTTGTTAACAAAGAGATGATATCTCGCAAAGCCAAGTCGCTGTAACATTGGCTTTGCCCGACGCAGTATTCGGCGGGTCAGTAAGCTAAAGCAGCTTGCGTTAGTATCCAGATGTTACATGACGTGGGGAACATCCGGATCTGAATTTGAACGAACTTACTTTCAGAACATCTGTCCGCCAGGGCATACACAACTGAACTTGTAGGGACATTTGGTTGCGCCGTTATGGCAGTCCACCCACCATGGCAGCAAGTCGCGCCTTTGGGCATACAGCCATCGTCGCGTGTGCCACCACTGGCATGTCCAGTGATATTGGTTTGGGCACCGCCATCATCCGAAGGCGGCTGGCGCGACTTCTCGTGGAAGAATGAGTACCGAAAGCGAGAGATACTCATCAGGAGCGGCGACGAGGCAGCGGTCCAGGCAATACCGGGTCGCTTTTCGCCTCTGACGGAGACCCCTGGGAGGCAGCGTTTGCATCAACGCCCAAACGGGAGACCTCGGCGCCATGAGGTCGCAGTCGATCGGTTTGAGTGACGAAAGAGCGGCTTGCGCAAAGGAGGGGGGAGTTAACCACCAAAGTCCCTCTCAGTCCGTCAACCTAACAGCTGCGGACACTTGAAGCTGATATGGCGAACAGAAGTGATGAGACATGGACCAGTGGCCGAATGAGAATGTGGGTCTTGGCAATCGGAAGGGCACGGAACGGGCGATGACACTCATCCGCCAGCGTTGCCGAAAGGCACAGCTGTCGGGTACAGGCATGGTTCCCAGAGGCTGGCGTGTGGCGGTACGACATGGAATATATTCTCGCGGGCCTGGGCACCACGACCAACTTTTCCATAAACCCGCCAAGCTTATTATGCCTCGTCATATGACCCATTTGCGCCGGGCTGTGCCTGTGGTCAGAGAACGTAGCTGTGAATGTACGTATTCGCTTCCGATTTGACGGTCGTGCTACCACATGATGATGCAGCCTGCTACGCAATCCTGGCATATTCGTTCCGTTGCACTGGGGCCTGATGTGCGGAGGCATCTGGTGCCGTCGGGCTGGGTGCATCGCAAATTCCGCGCCAATCTTAGTTGCATCCGGTCCAAAGGCATCGCCAAGCGCTGTCGTAATGAAGGAATGCGGCAGCGTCCAGCAAATGCCGAATGTGCCACCTGGTGTATGCATACGAACAAGCGTCCCGACTGCTCTCAGTATCGACGCTTCGAGGGTGCCACATCCCACAAGCACACCCTCGCTTGTACAGCACTTTGAACCACAACGGATTGTCTGGGCATTCGACGTAGCCCAAGGGACAGCAGGTTTTGACATAGCATTGCGTTCGCGCTGAGCAGAAAGCAGCCTGCTGCGAACACTCAGCTCTACCAGGCTGTGAAGGTCCACCCGGCCCACAATTTCCTTGAACAAACTCACGCGATACACTACCTCGAGCGTATACCTGTGTCCTCCTTGGCGGGACGCCCGGCTCCCTTCCTCGTTTACACCATCGCAGTTACCGGATTTGGCAACTCTGAGTGGAGCTGCAGTGTGGGAAGGAGGCCCTTGGTGCAACCCAAGTCACAACCGTACCAGAGCAGTTCCTCAACGATAGGGAACGAAATCGTGCTAAGAGAGCGGAGGTTCAATGCGGGAAACTCGAGTTTTCCCTTATCATAGCATCCGGCAGGGCGAGAAACAATAGAATGGACACCCGACCATTGGGACCGAGGCGGTGCCTCAACGATTTGAACTGCATCATGAGTGGAAACCGAAGCCATCCGGGCTTTGCCTTTCTGGGGAATGCCGTTGGAAGTAGTCACATGCGAACATTAAGGTTAGATTGCTAAGGCAGGCTGCCGGACTGTACACAGCCCGTCGATTTGACATGAGATTCTTAGGAACCGACGTCCTCGACATCGAAACTCTGCGATGTCCTGCCAAGAATACCACATATACTCCCCTCACGCTAATGCGTTCAGGGCACGCTGCCCATTGTCCCACACACCCCCGTTTGGGTAGGCAACCAGCCTGCGTTCAGGGGTAGTAACTTCGATGACAGCAACAGGCTGGGGCAAGAATTAGGCAGTGAAAATCTAGTCTCCAGCGGGGACGAGATGTTGCGGAAGTGTCCTCAATCCACAGGCACCAGCAAGGGAGGTGTATATCGTGCCTCGTCTTGGCAAGGTGGCTAACCATCGTTTGCCAACGTTTTTTGGGCTCCGACCCCGACCAACCGGTGCGTCAAGGCGGCCTGCTCCAACGGCTGCACAGCCCAGCTGACTGGATGCCCGAAGCTGTGAAAACAGTAGATTCATAGTAAGATTGTCCCAGTGTCCAGGAAAGCTAAGGTGGGCATTTCAGAGCTGTACCGCTGCAACGAGCATAGCACCTGCTAATGCCCCAAACATTGCCAGTGTAGGAGCCAAGGCAAAAGCGCCTGCAAAAACTGTTCCGGGCGGCGGAGCACTTCCAGCACCGCCACCACTCAGAGAAGAAGTGGCACTAACTGTAACTGAAGTCGTCTTGGTAATAGTGGTCGAGACCCCTAGAGGAACTACGCTCAGCGACACTGGGTCGTCTTAGACTTACGGCACAACATTCCCTTGCGACACGTAGCGGTATCGCACTGCTTATACTTGGGGCAGCAGCCTCCAGTTCCGCCATAGCACGCGTAGCCGGGGGGACACCACCCACCTGATTGTCAAAGGGCTTTCGCAGACTGAATTGACACGTACGTCCGGAGGAACAACACTCTGAGCCCTCTGGGAGACACCCCATTATGTCCTCGCACCACACTTGGTTATTATAGCAACAATAGAAGGTACCCGAGTACGTTCTAAAAGCGCAGAACTCATTCTGTCGGCACCAACCCCCACCTGCCGCATGTCAGCATATCCTCAGCTAGCTGGGCGTACTCCGGCAACATTGCATGCCTTCTGGAGCGCAGGTACCAGTTGTACGACATGTGCCCCAGGAGGCTGGGCAGCTCCCTTGTCGACGTTGAATCCCGTCGTCCGGTGGGAGGTAGAATTCTGCGGGTCTAGCTGTTACGTTGGGGTAGAGCGTTGCAATATCTATTGGCAGGTCCAGTGACTGCCATTCTTCGGCTGCGCGAACGGCTAGGGCGAAGGCCAGGATGAGGACAAAGGACACCATGGTTAAGTTTCGAGACGATGCAAGACGGCGTGGATGAGTTGGGGTAGAGTCTTTTTACGATAGACTCGGGTTTAATATGATCGATCCATGGCTGGTCCAGCCTCCGTTACCGAAGGGAGCTTGGCATGAGTACCCCTCACATGACAAACGCAACAACAACCTTCCGGAATTTCCCCATTCATGCACAGGCGTCTAAGAGAAGGTAGAGGGGTGATGCACCGGACAGATGTGGGCAATACCATTAGACGTCGAGAGTCCGCGCGTGACGATGTTTGGTCGGCCGACGACCGATAGTGCGGTCATGTCCAGAATTGCGGTTCCGAAAGGAGGATCATGTTTCGTGACGTCATCGCTGGCACAACAAGATTAAGGCTATTAAGGTAATCGGCCCAGAAACAAAGACACCGTGTCAGGTCGACTACATATGTACAGACCTTCCTTCCTCACCAATTGCGTGGACGAGAACATATACATAGTCGCTTATTGCGGACATGGAGACCCAACCCGATCAGCTAAGTAGGGTCATTTGTTGAAATAGACCGTGAGGTTGCGTATCGGCCGGGCACCTGCCGCAGATGACACCTCCCATCCACTTGTTATTGGTTTTCGCGGCATGCTCTACTTAAGAGACACTCATGTATTGACTGGTCTGGTGGCAGAGGTTTTACTCCTACAGCCATACTGTGCTCCCTCGAGAAGCTGTCGCATCACCTCCAATGCCTCCGTTCACAAGACTAATTGCATTGCATCCACTCTGTAAAAGAAAGGCATATCGACTTCTCAGTGTTCATTGTATAAATTTACGGCAATATCTCACTCCGACGCGAGCCATCACGGACTGCGAGGCTCTTTCAAGCTCTCTTATTCCATTACCTTCAAACACAATGCTCGTATCCCCTGGGCAGCCCATGGGCCATCTTACATCAACCTTCCCATGCCGAGAACCAGCGCTGCGCCCGCGACGATGGCGGCGAGAGTCGGCAGGGCGGCTGTTCGGAAGGCGGAACTTATGGCTCCAATAGGTCCCATGCCACTCCCTGTGGGCCTGCTCGTGAGAGACGCGAACGAAGCCGACCATGCAGCCAGACTGGCACTTCGTGCGGTGGACGACTGGTACGCGGCCAAGCGGGTGCCGGTCATGTCTACTGTGCGGGTGACACCCGGCTGGGTCGTAGGCTCAAGAAGGCCGCTGGTTGTGGTTGCAGCCAGCAGTGCCGCCTGATTGCCATACGCCCTAAACCGTTAGCAATGGGGTCATTGTGAAATGATCTGTTACTCACACAATCTGGTGCAGGTAGATTTCATCATTACCGGCAGATGACGATGCAGACCACTCCGCGGTGTAGTAAATAATCTTCATCGTGTTACCAGTCGTGCCAGGCTCAAATTGGAAAGAGTATGTTCCAGGGCAAGTAGCCATTTCCTGCACCCGATATGAAGGGTCTGTGTCTAGGATGGAAATGTTCTGCACGACACCCCCTGCAATGACAACGAGGTCACCGACACCGAGGACCGAGGCGGAGAGGGTGAAGCCCACGACGTCGTCTGCGAACTGGATCTCCATCGTGTTCGAATTGTTTGCTATGGCCATCTTGGCCTTTTGGTTTTGGTCACAGGTCACCAACTCGTACCAGATCCCAACCCAGGTCACTTCGGCATAGAAGTCCACAATCTTGCTGGTTTGCCCGCCGGTAGAGCACTTGCGAGGGTTCGGGTTGGGCGTGAAGACGACGACCTCCGTGTTGGTGGCGACGGTGGCAGTGCGAGTGCTTGTAGATGTAGAGGTAGATGTTGTTGTGAATCCTCCCCGTCCTCCCCCTCCTCCACCACCTCCACCACCAGCCGCACCATCCGCGCCGCCCCCGCCACTCCCGCCGCTGCCTCCGACACCCCCACCTAACATTAGCCCAGCTCATGAACTTGCTCTGTTATTGCACTCACAAATTCGTCCGTTATAGCAGCAGAGTCCGCGGCCGGCGCAGTATTGACCCGCGGGGCAGTAGCGACCGTCTGTGGGCATGTTAGGAGTTGCGCTATGGAACGAGGCTGGTACGTACCGGAACAGCATGAGGCGCCCTCGGATTGTGGGTAGCAATTCTTCTGTCCACTTCCATCGGTCGCCAGGCACGGTACCGAGTTACCGGGGCAGCAGTGAGTCGCGAAGCAGTGGTATCCGGCACGACAGTAATCCCCACCTGGTGTAAGCTGCGGTGCGTATCGTGTCGTTTTCGTCGCCCCTGGGCACTTACCACGACAGCATTGGGCGCCCGAGGGCATGCAGGCCTGTCCATCGCAAACTAGATACCCGCTTGGACAATAGACCCCCTGTCGGTCCTCAAGCCTGTTGCTCCCAACCTCATGGACAGAGCGGAGTCCGAAGGGCGAACTTTGTTGGAAGGGGTCCGCCGCCATTAACAAGTTGTCACTCGCAGCCATCGTAGGCGCCGCGTCTTGCGGGAGGGCCTGCACCACTGCAGCTGTCACCAGAGTCCAGATAACAGCGGGGAACATGATGTTTGGAGTTGGGGCCGGGGCAGATCTGTCTTCCAGTCGTGCATTTAAGTACATTCGACTCCAACAAGGGTAGTATGTATGGGTGGGGGCGATGGATGGGACGGCCGGTGTGACCTGAGCACCAGACGCAAACCCGTGAAGATGTTGGCTTGGCGCCCATGTCGTTGTGATAAGGAGTTTCAGGTGTCATCCGATGGAACAGTGGAGAGTGTGCGCAAGGTGGGTGGTCACGCGGAAGGGAGTGCCTTGAAGCGGCGACAGCAACCATCCCCCGGCTGCCATCCCGAGTCAGCTTATTGAGCTTACTCAATCTTTATTTCTCCCTGATAAGGCAAAGCACGACGAGTCCTGTCTGGCCTGGTGACCAACCTGCAAGCGGTGCTGAGCCGCTCTTCAGCCTTCCTGGAATCTCCTCGCGGCTCCAGGAGACGGCCGCGTCCCACACATCAAAATCTTGGGAAAGCGGTCCTAGAGTCGTGCCTGCCTTACGACACAAATTGCTCCTTAGTGATGGATCGAGCCGAGCTCAGCCCAAGAAGTCTAAGAAGGACAATGGAAGAAGCCTAATAGGACATAAACTGCACAGGAAGCTCAACGCTCTGTCCCACGGAAAACGGTAAAATGACCCCACAGGTAAGCGGCCGCGGCATGCCTACATGCTTTCGGAGCTGCCGAACCCCTGCCGCATTGCTAAAATGAGTTGTCCACTCAGCGCAGTCAGCCTCCCCGTCGCCTTAGCTCCGACGTCCCAGTAGTGTCGGAATGCCAAGAGGTGGCGACGGCATGGTAACATCTACCATTTCGGGGGAGCTGTGCTCAGCGAAGTCATCTGACTGCCAAGGCCGAGCTGGGCATAAACCTTCGTAGAAGCTCGGTAACCAGCTTCGGTGATGGGAACTGAGCTCGGGAGGTCGCCATGGCGTTAAGGAATGCACCATTAGGTGGATCATGGTAATGATGGATCATGCCAATGGTGGGCAGCACATGCGTTTGCAGCGTGTTGTCAACACTGCTTCTTCCACGAACATGGCTTCCACGAACAAGAGAAGGAGGGAAGCACCGAGGGAGCCTGCTGCCCACCTCTCGAACATTGCTAAGGACTTTTACCGCACCTATGGGTTGTACACTATCGGGAAGAATATCCTTGGACGCTGAGGTTGTGCTCCATGGCGAGGAGATGACTAGTGGTGTGTACGGGCCTTGGTAACATGACGGAATGACTTAAGCGAAGAGGCTGTCCTGACATGCTGTCATGAACTAAGACTTGGCATCGCCACGCCTTAGTCCGAATCTTAATAACTCTATCGGAGACAAGAAAACAAAATGCCGTCAAGCTTCGAAGCTGTGCTCGTGGGTGTGGGGTGGGCAAACTTCATCTGGATGCGGCCGCCACAACTTCACAGAGCCAAAGGAGTATCTAGGGCCGTCAGATTTGAGATCGGAGAGGCGAGATTGAGTCTGACATCGCGCACGCCGGCTTTACCGTCCTGAATGCTCGCTACGTGGTGGACGTAGTCAAGGCACCGGGACGTTCCGCGAGGTGCAGTGTCCAGTTCCGGACGCCCAACGCAATTGCCATGGACTTTCGGACGGTTGCCAAGCAACTCCCATCAACCACTTCCGGCGGAACATGAAACACGAATCTCGGGCATGCCGGAAACTGTCAAGAGTAGTGTCGCTCCTGAACAGGATAGGCATCCGTTCACTGGCCGTTATCGAGCAGGGCGTAGCCTGAAGTTTACCCCGATCCGTACGTTTACAATGTGAGGCTCCCATCCACCAAGGCGGCGTGTTCACACACGTGATGACGGGCTTACAGCTTGTGTTTTCGCTGAGACGCCCGTGGCGAATCGCGACGCGTTGCCCTTTTCCTGTGGTATTTGCGGCCGGTTGGCCATTCCCTCTAGTCTCACTCACAGTGGCCACCACATACGAGCGTTCTCTAGATTGTCAAAAGTGAAACGTTTCTGTCAGACGCGGTCTTGGAAGGCTTATCAGTTGAAGATACCGTCGAGGTGAACCGAGATCGTTGCTCCGTGTGAAGGACCTGCGCCGAGCTTCGTGAGACGCGCATTACACTCCGATTTTCTGATGTAAATCGAAAACAGTGATGTGCCTTCTCGGAAGGCGTGACGGGAGAATCAGCGGAAGAAGACTTCTGCTGTCTCAGTGGGAAGAGCATCAGCGTGATGCAAACCGTTCATGCTGAGCAACGCCGTTCTACAAGCCGCGATCAATGTTCGTTTTATATGAAAGGGTATTATGCGCAAAGAACCGGCATGTGAGGGAGAGTCCAGTCGTGAGGGTCGTGGAAGTCGAGGCAACGCTTAGGCGGAGAGGGCAAGGGCGATGGCGAAGACTGCGCCAACAATGTTTGCGGCCGAAGCGGGCAGAGCGCTGGATACAACGGTCTGGGTAACGACGGCGGGGGCGGTGGTGCCACTGGGGCGCCCGGTAGTGACACTGGGGCGGGCGGTAGTGAGCACGCCAGCGGGAGAGTTGCCGCCACCGCCGACGCCGACACCAGCACCAGATCCGGTGCCCGAGCCAGTGTCGGAGCCAGTGCCCGAGCCAGTGCCGGAGCCAGTACCAGAGCCAGTGCCGGAGCCAGTGCCAGAGCCAGTGCCAGAGCCAGTGCCGGAGCCAGTGCCAGAGCCAGTGTCCGAGCCAGTGCCCGAGGAGCCGGTGCCAGTGCCAGTGCCCGAAGAACCAGTGCCAGCACCGCCCGTGGCCGTAGAGCCCGAAGCAGTCCCGGTCCCAGTATAGGTGTAGTCAACAGTCTGAGTGCCACCAACACCAGCTGCCATTGTCAGTGGTGTACCCTTCCATGGCTTGCGAAAATCCAGTACTCACTGCAAGACTTTCCAATGGGGCAGCAGCCGTCCGTAAGGCAGCGGTTACCCGCCTGGCAGTAGGTGCCGTCTGCTATCAGCTATTCGCTCAGGTTTCGAGGTGAAAGGGAGGGGGTAGGGAGGGAGGCGACCAAGGACTCACCGGAACCACAGCAGACCGAGCCGTCTTGGGGAACACAGCCGTCAAGACCACAGGTGTCGTAACCAGCGGGGCAACTGGCGTCGGCCTGGCGGATGGCGAGGTCAAGCTCATTCCAAGAGCGAGCAATTGGGGTGAATCCGAAGGGGGTGAGGGTGCCGTCTTGGGGAGTAGGACTGGCCGAGGCCGAGGCCGCAAAGAGAGCGAGGAAGAGGGACGAAGCGAGCATTGGGGCTAGAGGCGTTGGAGGTAGGAATCACTGAAAAGAGAGGAGCAGAAGGGAGAGAAAAGTAGTAGAGAGTTGTAGAAGGAGGTGGGGATGGATCAGTGTCTCAAGGTTATATACGCTAGAGTTGACCGCGATTGACGAGGGAGGGTGGGTGAATGGGTGACTGCACGTGTGAGGGATGAGGGAGTGAGTGAGGAGGGGGGCGATACACAGAAGACGCAGGAGACGCAGGAGAAGCCAACTCGATGAGGAGGAGCGGTCCGTGCCCTACCGAGGCTATCGATACCTAGGCAGTGTCGCGATTGACGCAAATGTGAGTACTGTTATGGGAGGGTGAGACTGTGGGAGCCTTACCTCCTCTCGGCGCCGCCCCCAACAGGCCTCTCAGGCGTCTCGCGTCTCGCATCTCGCACCTTGTTCATCCTCAGCCTGTTTGGTTCGAGGCGGGCCTCCTCGAGTGTACAACTTGGGCATCGCGGTATCGTTTGGCATTCCACCCAAGCTTTGGCGACGCTTGGGTGCGTGGGCAGAGTTCGGTCCTCCAAAGCTTCATTTACAGCCCCTCAGGACTAGTAGGGGTCTGCCAGCCTACCAGTACACGTACAGTAGTACAGTAGCTTCGGGCAGTGCATAAACCCGGGACGACCCTGTTTGAGGCGTTGGCGGCATTGGCGGTATTGATGGCATTGGAATTGGTTTGTTAGTTTGGGCAGAGAGACACAGGGAGGAGGGAGGGAGCGAAGGAGGGAGTCAGTGCGGCGGCTGTGGCCCATGTGCCCCATGTTGCCTGCAAATGGATGCCTCCCTATGAACATAATAGAAGCACCTTACCGGTGCCTAATCGACACCCTAATACCTAATACTGCCCCGACCTCCCCCGGGACTATCCCTAATACCTTGCAAGCATAAAGACGAGTAAAAACCCTTGGGAAGGCAGTTTCCATCGGAACCGAGTAACCCTAAATAACCAAATATAGCCCAATTAATGTGTCATATCAAGTCATGGCAGAAGCATCTCTGACACTCGGCCCTTCCGGTAACCCCCCCCGGCCTCCTTTACCCCTTCACTCCCGGACGCACAACAAAAACCCATTTACCAGTCGCGTCGCGCGTCCAGAGCATCCAGAGCATCATACTCTTTCTGGACAGTATACGTTGATTCACACCCATCCTTCATTCCTAATCGCCAGGCCTCGTCACGTTGTCTCTGGGACCATTGAGGGCAACACTTTGCCTTGTTTACGTTACAGTGGACTTTGGAGCCTCGATCCGTCAAGCATGGCACAGCCCACAGCCTGGAACAGTGCAACAGCGGGATAGTCATAATTGCTATTCGGCTATATTTTCAGGGCACATACCTTACATTTCCTAGTAGAGGTAGGAGGCAGTGTCCAACCAACCAACCACACCCTAATACAACCACAACGCGCCTCAGACACCCGCCTGCAGGCAAACTCTCTTGCTCCCTTGAGCTGGCGCTAGCTCGCGCTAGCTCGCTCACCTCGCTGAGACTTCTCCAGGCCTTTCCACTTCCGGAAGCGTTCGGTTCCGATGGGGACCCCACTTTACCAGATCTGACGACCCTTTCACTATTGTGGAGTAGAACGAAATGCTCCGCACAGCTCCTTTATGGCCGACTGAATAACACAGCCTATGCAGCGCAAATCGGCCAATGCGATAATCATGTGATGTCCGTTCAACAACCTCACTCTGTCAAGCGCCGAAGTGCATGCTTGCCAGAGGCAATGCAGTAGTCTGCTGTGTTGTTCTGTTTTTGTTTTGTCACTGCCACTAGCATCGATGAAATGATTCTCACCCAGACCCCCTCCCCCCTTCCCCGCTCTCTGCGCCGTCTACGTCCTACAACTTTTCTGTTGGCTCAGTTGGTTAGGGTCCGCCCTAACCGTGTAAGTAGGGAAGCGTCGCTTGTCGTTGGCGACTCCCTTGTGCAGGTGTATGTACTACTGAACGGTATAGCCCTTGCTTCAGTCCATGTCACAACAACTCACCTCTACTTTTGGCTTTAATGGCGCGGCACGATTTCTTGGCATGGAAGTCAGGGACATGTCAAGGATCATCATTCCCTTCGGTATCACATACCAGACCCTGTTTCATGCTTTGAAAGCGGAACCAGTGCCTGGAAGAACAACTGGAGCAAATGCGACCACAGCATCCGCCCGACGCGTTCTCCCCCCAAAAAAGGCGCGTCGTCACCATCAGCTTCGACCGCAAAGCTTGACACATCCGACAACACTGAACAATCCGCCCTCTTCCCCTGCCTTTCTCGTCACCTAACCTTTCTCTTTACCTAACCGCTTCCGACGGCTGTGAAAGCCGCAGGATGTAGCTGGCACGATGTGCCATTGCTTGTCGCGACTTAGCTCAGGCCCGCACAGATGAGGCCAGGACGCGTCTACTGAACCTGGCTGGACTGCTTGAATTGGGTCTTGTTGTTATCTACGCTTCGGTTTCGGTTTCGGTTTCGGTTTCGGTTTCCGGTTCGATTTCTCTTTAGCTCAAGGGCAATTCTCGTGTGATGCCGTAGGGGGCGCTTGAGTCGCGTCGTCAGATTCAACCTTGTGCTCACACCTGATTTCCACCGGTATTGTTTGCAATGCCTAAATCACTGCACTTCAACTCCTGCCACAAGCGCGTTAGAGTAACTTTGACAGTCAGCCACTTGTTCAATGCGCCTTGTTACATACGACATCAATTTAAGGGACCGACGGGTAATGTGTCGACGAGGGACATTGACCGTGACAGACATGGATCGTGACAGACATTGACCGTGACCCCCTGTCACGGTTCATGTACATAGCTGGCACATTGTGACTCGCCGATCACCAGTTTGCGACAGGCCACCTTCGCATGTGCTGTACTCAACCAAGCAGGAGGGCGCACTTAAGCAGACCTCTCACCCCGCCGGATGCAATTGCTGCTGTTCCTGTTCCTTTAGCCAGAGTGTTTGTTCTCATTAGGCTTGACCCCAGTGAGACGCGATGTTGTTTGTTTACAGCTCTTTGACAGGGCGGTTCACTTAGCAATGTCCGGCCCAACCCATGCGGAGAGCTTGCGTCACGACGAGGACCCCATGTTTCAACGGCACGAGGGAGGACTTTGCGGTGGGTAATTATTCGGGCTTCTGTGATTGCGGGAGCTCGTTGCCGAAGCCTTTGGTCGTTATTTGCTCACTCTTCACAGGTCACGCCTCTCAAATCGTTCGGCGGTGAAGGGGGGCGGGACAAGGGGGGCGATACATATAGGGGTTCGTTCCGCTAAGCCCAACGACGCCACGCAAGACATCGCGCATTCCACAATCGGTAACCGCGCATGCTGCCTACGCTAAAGCAACCGGGCGGCGCGCCAGTGGGGATCGCCAGCACCATCGAAGTCATGATCGTCGCAACATCCTAACCTCTCCGCACTAGTGGTCGTCGGAGACACTGGCCAGAGGCTCGCTTCAAGGCCTAAGAACGCTACTATACAACGCCACCACCGGTTCCATCCACATAGTGATACTAGGTCGCTGCACCAGTTTCGAGACAAGGGAGAGTCCAGGCTCTCATTAGCCTTGCTGTTTAGTAAAGGTCGCATGACTGGCTCGTGCACGAGGAACGGGGTACTGGGACGGCCTTCAGGTACGAAGTCGCCCTGCTGGCTGACACGCCCCCTGCCACGCGGCTGACATGCTGATAAGGTGTTGACCTATGGGATGGGAGGAGGGACGATGATGAAGCTGCGACGAAGCGGAGGCTAACAGACTGCATCGCACCGTTCACAGTCACTGCCCGAGGACTAGTGAGACGGGATGGAGTGGCGGGGTCCAGTGGTGGATACTCAGAGCCGATATGAACCAATGATGAACCAAGAAGCGACGTCTAACTTGAGAATGGCAAGGAAGCGAGGGGGGATAGAGTGGTGAATCCGATAGAGTGGTGAATCCATCCCTCCTGTGGGGCAAAGTGATACAGCCTCGTGAGGTGCAGATCTTGGTAGATACCCTACCTTGCCATCCAACAGTAGCGCGCAGACCCGCATCCACCTTGCTCGTTATCCTCTGCTGTTTTCCGATGAACGGAATGCCTGCTCGTCCGGGCCGGCCAGGCCCTTCGAGTCGTGCACAAATCGCGTGGTTTCTTTTCTTTTTAAAGCTTTGGTAACTCTAGTGAATGTAATCTCGAGCTAATTATCGCACGGACGGTGGGAATCATGACGCACCCAGCGAATATTATCCCGGTGATGTCATTCTGCATTTCTGCTTTCTGCAGTCACCCCCAGAAGCGCCGCCATCCAGCATGATCCATGACCGCCACCCACGCGATGTCCCACGTTCATGGGCTACATGTAGCTCGTATCCATCGACTGCACCAGCTGCACTACTGATATCGCTTCAGGAGCAAACGCCAGCGCCAATGCATAGCAAGGGCCCAGACGTCATGCGCTGTGCGCTCATTATATAGGGCTGATGATATTCCGTCACCTTCTGCGCCCCTCCTGCTTCCTCACACACATTTCAGACTTTCAGCATGAATCCCAACACACCGACCAAGGCGAACGTCGACAAAATCATCGAGGAATCGCGCGATGAATGCAACCTCGAGCGTCTGGCCTCGTACGTATAGTGGGCGGGACCTGCATTGGGCGTTCTTCAGCCTGGGAGCTGTTGATCTTGTGTCTCGGCAGGTGCCTCACCAGGCTCCATCGCTGTCGATATGCCATCCCATCGGTTTCAAGCAACAGACTGACCTCAGGTGGGGCGTGTACAATGTCCCTTATGCGTCGCGATACGATATTGACATGACGTGGTCGAACCACGAACTGCCGAAGCGTGGCATCGAGGCCGATGTTGCATACCAGCTCCTCCACGATGAGCTCCTGCTAGACGGCAACCCCAACATGAACTTGGCTTCGTGAGTGGCCAGGTTCTCAGCAGTCACTGACAACAGGTTCGTGCACACTTGGGTGCCGGAGCAGTCCAGGAAGTTGATGATGGAGAACCTGGACAAGAACTTGGCCGACCAGGACGAGTATCCCGCAGCGACGGAGATCCACGAGCGGTGTGTCGTGAGTTGTCCCTCACGTAGCGGGGCTGACAATAGCAAATGATTGCCGGTCTGTGGAATGCGCCGAAGGATGAAGGCCAGACCAAGGGCACAGCATGCACTGGCTCGTCGGAGGCCATCATGCTGGGCGGCCTGTCGATGAAGCGTCGCTGGCAGGAGAAGATGAAGGCGAAGGGCAGGGACATTCACAAGCCAGGGCCAAACATTATCATGGGTGCCGAGGCGCAGGTCGCCCTGGAGAAATTTGCATCCTACTTCGAGGTCGAGGCCCGTCTCGTCCCCGTAACGAAGGAGAGCAACTATGTCATGGACCCGAAGACGGCAATGAAATACGTCGACGAGAACACAATCGGGGTCTTTGTGTAAGCCCGTTGCACAGGGGAACACTGCTAATTGCAGAATTCTCGGATCCACATACACTGGCGTGTTCGAAAACGTCAAGGAGATGTCGGACTTGCTGGACCAGTACGAGAAGGAGACAGGGATCGATATCCCCATTCATGTGGACGCGGCGTCAGGTGGCTTCGTCGCGCCATTCGTATACCCCGACCTTGTGTGGGACTTCCGTCTGCCGCGAGTCTGCAGCATCAACGCCAGTGGTCACAAGTACGGCGCCTCCGTCGTCGGTGTAGGCTGGGTGGTGTGGCGCTCAGCCAACCTCCTGCCCAAGAACATGGTGTTTGAGCTGCACTACCTTGGCGAGACCGATTACAGCTTCAACCTCAACTTCTCGCGCCCCTTCCACCCGATCCTGGGGCAGATGTTCAACTTCATCAATCTAGGACATGAGGGCTACAGGCGCGTCATCACCGCGGACCTCGTCAAGGCGCGTATCCTCAGTCGCGCACTTGAGAAGTCGGGGTACTTCACGATTCTTTCTAACATCCACATTCCGGTCAAGGCCGACGGGATCTTGAGCAAGGCGGCCCAGGACCTCAAGCTCCAGGATGACATGCCTGCGTACTATACGCCGGGTCTGCCCGTCGTTTCCTTCCGTTTCACGGATGAGATCAAGGCCAAGTACCCCAAGCTCAACCAGGCCTGGGTGCAGTCGCAGCTGCGTGGCATCGGGTGGATTGTGCCCAAGTGAGTCCAGGGGACGGGCAGATGAGACTCCTTCAAGGAGTTCTCAGCGTTCGTGGCAATGCCTTGCCTCCACAACTCGCTGACGCCAGCTACGCCCTCCCGCCAGCCTGCGAGGATACTGAGATCCTCCGCGTTGTGGTGCGCGAGTCTCTCGCGGGCGATCTCCTGCACAAGCTCATTCACGACATTATTGCTGTCGTGGAGATGCTTCTTTCAGACAGCGGCCCCAGCTTCAGCATGAGCACCATGACCCACGTTGACAGGGTTATCCGCTCTCGCCCGGGGCAGGCCCACAAGGCCAAGACCAAGCACATCCAGACAGGACAGGGTGGCAAGGCCAGCGGCAAGGAGAAGAAGGCCGGGTATGTATGTTAAGCTGGCGATCACAGGATGTAGCAATAAACAAAAGGATAGGCCGGATGTGGCGCGAATGCATTGTATTGATGCAAGACTGGGATGCAAGCCCGAAGCTTTGGGTGGTGTCATCGTCGAATTCCTGAGACTGGGCATTGAGGGTGAGGAGGCAGTTTATGCCTGCCCCACTTTTCTAGAACTTCACCCTCTCCGGGCCTTACGACCGGCCTCTCCCACTCTCAAGAATCTTGCTCTGCCTCACTCTCCCTCTCCCACCCTGCTTGTCCCACTGTCCCTGGCCCACTCTCACAGTCCCGCTTCCACTGCCCCCTCTCCCGACCGTGGCTTGTCGAGGCTGCCCCACTCCTTCTAGCCGACACTCATAGAGACCAATACCTCGCGCCTGAATCGCCTCTGGTCTTCGCGGAGACACATGCAAGGCCGACTTCATACTACAGAGAGAGTACGATGAGATGCATCAATAGAATCAGCCGACGATACAATATATACAAGGGGGTGTTGTGGCTCTGCTGCGCCCTCAGGCCCAGCGAGCCAGTTGGCAGTTGGAGGTCTGGATAGATGAAGTTGTTTCGCAATGTGCTGGGGTATGCTACTACAGTCAGTTCTTGACCCAAGAGTCTCTTACCTTCAGACCTTTATCAGAATGTCAGGTCACTGGCGCCCCTGCTTCAACTGAATCGCATTGCTGATCTTGGCGAAAATAAACTCGTCCGTCATCTCGTTGGCCCGTGCCGCCGCCTTCAGGCGCATCGCGTCGGCCGCATCCCCCTTGAACTCCTCGCCATTCTTAGACGCCTTGAGTAGAAGACGATGCTTGATAATGCGATACTTAAACCCAAACAGGACGTCCTGGAGGCGACTGCGGGTGACAGTGTGACGCTCCTTCTCGTCCTGTAGCTTCTCCTCCAGCGCAGCTACATGCCCCAGCTCCCGCTCAAGACTCTCCGTTAATTCGTTGACGCTGTTGGTCTTCTCCAGAATATTCGTAAGCGCCGCTCGCAGGTGGCCCTTGAGGAGCGTGTTCTCCCGAGTGAGATGCTGGTGGGCGGCGTGGTGGACCTCGTTCGCCTGCAAAAGCGTCTGGATCTGAGAGTGCTGCCTATACCAGTCTTCCATGAGGGTACGATAGTCCTGGGGCGCTCCGCTAAGAGTCTGGCGGAGGTTCGTACCCGTCAAAGGCTGCCGTCAGTGTCGACGACTGGCAGCGAGTGTTGAACGCACGATCAGCAGGGGATTGATGGGTGGATTCATTGTTGAATGCAGAAGGATTGGGAAGTTGGGAGGAAGCTAGACATCGGAAGAGAAGAAGAGTGCATGTGTCACTGCAGTCTTTGTAAAAAGTGCGAGCACGAAGGCGTTGGGTTGTTTGGTGTAGTTGAAAGAGTTGTGTTTATCTGTGTAGGTAGCCATTTCCCACGTTTGAATGATCCCACCAAATCCTTGATTGACGTGTACGAATACTCTACATTGCCATATCATGAACCATCACTTTCCTTGTATGATACGGGGAAGTGGATGAATGATGAAGCACATGTCGTTGATACTTTCAGGTATGAGAGGTGTACTAAAGTTAAACGCGAGCATTTAAAACTTGTACGTACAACCATCTGCGAAAAGCCACGGCACGGCTCGTTCTTCTCACAAAGACGCGCTTCCTACCACAGCTTACAGCCGGTTCAAATTTGACGGTGGTGAGTTTTGAACGCCCGAAAGTCTATTGAAGTCTGGCTTGAGCCCATCCCCAGAGTGAACTGAAGCATCACCCAAAGCTCAATGGCAGGGAGAATAGTTGGCCGTGATCTACCGACGCACCTTGGTTCCCTCCAGCTCGTGTGGTGGTGTAAGCTGCAGTATATGTTGTAGCACGGGCAGAAGATCGCACTGGAGGCTGAACCAGCTCATTCCAGAGCCTTTCGAGAGCCTGAACTACCTGTTGGGCGGAAGGTGGCGATTCCGGAGTGTGCCACAAAGCCGAAGCAGGCTACTCAACGCGAGATACATGTGGGTTACTTGGCCCACGAGCGCTACCCGACTTTCACCGTCGCCATTCCAAGTCAACGTTAAGACGCATAAGACGGTCAGATGCGGGCTTTCTTAGCGGAACTATGACACTCTTTGGGCGCAGGGCCTGTGGAGGAATTATTCGGCGCCACTGGCCCAGTCAAGGCCTGACGCGCAGCCTTTCGCACAACACCCCGCAGCGTCGCATGCTCAGGCAGTGGGCATCGCTTCGCCTGGCCGACGCATTCGACTGACGAGCAGTCCGTACGGTAGCGACATTCGTAACCTCTCTTACGTGTTGTCATTGCGTGCCTCCGGGCACGTCCACACTGAATGCTGTTCGCGTCTCCTACTGCATGCCGTTGTGTTTCGAAATCTCAGCTGCTTTGCTCTTGTCTGTGCCATATACGCCTGTGCGCGATGCTCGTTGGGTTTACTTGTCTGACCAGCTCTCCTCGACTTTTACCTATAACCCCAAATATCTCAACAGTGACCGTAGAGCACGATCATGGCCCCCGGAAGGTCAGAGTATTCTTTCTGCTTCTGCTGCTTCATGTAGACGGCGGACACATGGGCCGCAGCGGTGGCCCTTCTGTGGAACAGGTGGGGCTTGCCGTCCCTCGTCTCAAACTCGTATGGTCTCCAGCGAGTCGTCTCAAAACACTCCACGGCCACAGCTGCTCTGCCGCTAAAGTAAGGCGGCCCCCATGAGATACACCGTCTGGACGCCTGTTCCTGCTCCTCCCTGTCTTTTCAAAAGCCTCAATCCCCAGTCCAAAGGTCAGTCCTGCTAACATCGACACCGCCATCTCTGGATTGTACACAGTTGCATAGTCGAAGCAACCGAACCCTCAGCCAAAGTGTCTACCCGCCAATGCCGCATCTCCAGAACCAGAGAGGTGCTTAGGCGACGAGCTTGACGACACCACCGGCCTCCTTGATCTTCTCCTCGGCGAACTTCGAGACGAAGCGGGTCTTGACGATGAAGGGCTGGTCGAGCTTGCCCTTGCCAAGAAGCTTGAACTTGCCGAGGTGGACAAGGTCGATGACGGGGACCGAGCCGGAGGGAGTCTTAGTCTGGGCCTCGACAAGCGAGGGGAGCTTGTCGATGTTGATGGTGGGGCAGTGGTAGTGGTTCTCTGAGAAGGGTCAGTAAATCGTTTTTATGCCGTTGCTGATCCGCATTCGTACTCACTCAGGAGGTGGTAGTGGCGCATACCAACCTTACCGAAGTAACTGCGATGTTAGCACTGTTATCCTTGTAATCTCCATCTCTCGGAATTGCCGCGTCAACAAGAGGCGAGGGGGATTGAAAGCCAGATATGTCGCCCCCGAGGGGGTTAAAGATGCCGAACTTGGGAGGCCAACGAGACCCCAGTTCGGAAGGGCAAAGATGGAGCAAAGCGCCAAAAGGCCCAGGCTGATGGGGTTTCAAGCCCAAAGAACGTTGAGCCTCGCACCCTCCTCTTTTGCCTGCCATCTCCTCGCCCGTGGGCCCATCTGGGCCCATCCTCCTTACGAGCACGGATGGCTGACACTCCGAGGCTCCAACAAGCCCCCTCTCCTTCACGAGACCACCTCGACACCATAATGAAACCTACCCGGGGTGGAACTTGTCGAAGTTCGTGCGGTGGTGCTGTGAATGTCAGCATGCGCTCGTGATCGATGAGACCTACGTGCTGACCACCGGCGAGACCACGACCACCCGGGTGCTTGCGGTGCTTGCCGACACGGCCGTGACCGTGGCTCACGTGGCCCCTCAGCTTCCTGGTCTTGGAGGTACGCGTAGGCATTTCTGGAATTGTCAGTTCATGAAGCTTCCCAGTTTCGAAGAGGGGGTTGGCGCTGCTGAAGTTTGATGTTCGGTGCGAAGTCGTGAGACGGGGATCAGGATGGGATCATCCAGCAACTTCCGGGACAGGATAACGCCCCCACCGGCTCAATCTCCCGAACAACGACAACCCCAACGACTCGTCTCCGCGACCTCGGGCTCCAGCAGTCACACAACATTCGTCCACTTCGTCGATGAGTCGTCGATGGGTCATTCGTAGGCAATGTCGGGATCGACCGGCCTCGGAACCGCGAGCACAGTAACGCCAAAGGGGCAAGTCTCGGGGTGTCCGCTTGCCTCAGGCGCCGACGACCGCATCGACCTGGTCGCCACCACACCCAGCCTCCTTCGATAGCGCCCAAGCGTCCGCCTTCTACTCACTTTTGGTTGTTGTTGAGGGATGAGGAGGAGACAGCGCCAGCGACGACGACAAAGAGCAGGTACCCAGAATTCGCTGTTCGACGGAAGCAAAATGCAAGAACGTCCAATTTGGCCAGTTTGGTGAAATCTGTAATCGTGCCACACTTTCTTGCTGATGAAATGCCGAAGTACCGACGATTATTTTGATAAGCTTGGCCACGTGCCAATAGCCAGGTCATTACGTCACGTGACTGAATTGGCCGTGCGGTCGGTGATCTCTGGAACTTGACATCTTGTGCAACTTGGTCGACGTTTCGAAATCTCAAAGCTGGTCGTGTTACAGAAATAACAGGACAGCACGACCATCGCTGTCTTGTTCTTATCTCTTTACTTGATTTTACCCCAACAACTCTAAAGGAGGGGTGTGGCCAAAGCCTCCAAGACACGCCCGGCCAGTATCCGCGCGATGCCCCCAAAACCATTGAAGAAGCTCCAGGCCAAGGCCGAGCCTGGCATGGCCTCGAACGACAAGGTCGGGTCGTGGCTCGGCAAGAATGGCGGGGCAAGCAAGAAGCCTTCCAAATCGAAGGAGGCATACGACTCGGACTCTGAGGAGTCGGAGGTCACGGAGCCTGACACGGCCTCCCCTGCCAAGCAGGCTTCGTCGAGCAGCAGTAGTAGCAGCGACAGTGACAGTGACTCGAGCGATAGCGATAGCGACAGCGACAGCGACAGCGACGAGGACGACGCGAAGGGAGGGCGCGAGCGGAACATTGACTGGGTGGCTGTTATGCCCAAGGTTCGTCCGGCGCTGCTGGACCGCAGCGGCAAGCGCCGGGACGCCTTCATCGCGCGATACCTCTACGTCACTGATGAATGTGAGTCGCTATGATTGAGGTTGCTGACGCCAGCCCCGCCGCCGAGCCAGGTTCCCCCGATCCTGCAGGCGCTGCTGACATCATTAATCGCTATGCAGGACATGAAGGCAGTCGAGGCGGACGTTGGTGTTTTGGTGCAGCTCGTCGAGCGGGACGAGAGGCAACAAGCACCGCAGAAGCTCGGCGACAAGCTCGTCAAATGGTCTTGCACTGAAGTCGACAAGGCTGTCTCATCGACCAAGTCGTGGGTATTGTCTGCGGGACGTTGGCTGACCCCAGTGCAACCCCTACATCCCTTCAGCCCCAGCTCATGCTCGTCCTCGGCCTCATCAGTACCCTCCGCAAGTCAAGAGGCGATGCGTTTGCCTCTTCGTCGCAGTGCTCCGACCTCTTTATCGCGCTCGCAACCGTTCTCGATGCTATTTGCACGCGCGCAGATGGAATGAAGGGCCGACGCGCGGAACGTGTTGTGCGCAAGCTGAACGTGCGCGTTTGGCGAGTGCTCAGACCCTTGCGCGCGATGTTCCCCCAGCTCATCAAGCTGCTCACGACTAAGGTACCGGTGCCGGCACGCGCTGCTGTTCTTCTCGGTCATATCGTCGGCGTGGCTCTGCGCGCCAGGCCAGCCAAGGTCTTACCTGAGGGCCGCGCTGTTATCGAAGGGCAGAAGGTGTGTTGGCACGACTGCTGCGCTCGGATCCGAGGCTGACTCGTACAGGAAGCGCTCCTCACCTACTACTCAACCCACATTCTTAGCACCAAGACCGCGCTTCCACCCCATGTTCCTGTAAGTGGGACTGCCATAATGCGATGGGCGTTTTATTGACAATTAGTTGGCACTGCGCGACTTCCTCGCCAATTTTGTTACTGAGGCGGACCTCACGGGGAAGCTCATCCCCACCGCTGAGCGTATGATGCTGCGGTCACCGGAGATCGCTCTGATGCGTGAGTTCAGCTGACTGGACGTAGTGAGCTGACCACAAGTCACCGCCGGCCTCCTCGACTGCTGCGACGTGGACATCTCGTCGGTCATTCCCGCCAAGCTGATCCCGGCGATTATTTCGGCCTCCAAATCGTCGAACGCGGACACACGCGCGAAGTCAGTCACCCTGCTCAAATCGGTTGTCAGGAGGACGTCGCAAGCAGAGTCTCTATCGAAGCTTGCAACGGAGCTCCTTGCTCTTCCCAAGTCGGGCAAGTCGGCCAGTGCTGAGCAGCGCGTGGCGCTCTACAACATGGTTGCAGCGATTCCGTCGGCTGCGTCGTCCGTTGTGGTCGACACCGTGCCGACGCTTGTGGCAAAGGAAGCCAACGAGCATGCACTCAATGCCATGGCTGGTGCCCTTGGCAAGCACCTGTCCACTGCACTGACATCGGACAAGCCTGTCGCGGCCCCTGCGGTTACTGCTCTTGGGAAGGAGCTAGCCTCAACCAAATTGCCAGCAAGGAGAGCAATGTCCAGCGCCATCGGCTCGGCTGTGTGGTCTGTTCATGCCCAGGATGGCAAATTCTCCGGGGAAGGGGAGAAGCTCATTTCTTCCTTGGTTGGCCCACTCGAAGGCAACCTGAAAACTGCCAGCGCGTGCCCACCTGCCAACTCGGCCGGCTTCCTCGAGGGCTACGTCGCAGTTGCCCTCGGCCTTGGGCCGCTCAAGTCTGTCCCCGCGGCGGCCAAGTTGGCAAACAGTCCGGTGATGAAGGGCGTGTTGGCGCTCAGCCCGAAGCCCTCGTTCATCGTCAACGACAAATGCTACTCCAAGCTCCCGTCTATTGATGATGACTTGTGGCTCCTGCGCGCGCTCAAGTCTCTCATCTCCCGTGGCGAGGGTCTTGAGGACGAGGCTGTCCGCGTCGCCCTCGGGCTTGCCCTTATCCACTTGGCGTTCGACTCCAAGCATGCGACCGTCCGCCGTGACACGCTTACTACCATCACCGAACTCGCCAACGAGCAGCCTCGCCTAACCGCGCAGATTGTACGCGAGTCGCTGGCTGTCTGGCTCCGTATGCAGGACGAAGCACGCGCAGCCGCCCTCAAGAAACGTGCTCCGGGAGAGGACGCAGATCTTCCTCCCTCTCGGTCCCGTCAGATTGGAACCCTGCTCGCTGCCACCATTGTTAAGTCGGAGAAGGCAGACAAGGCCACGCTCGAAGACATTGCGGCCGACTTCGTTGTGCTCGCTCACCATCCTGAGATTGGAGAGGGCTCCACGGTGTCGTGGGTCTCCATCGTACAGTCGCTGGGTCTCGACCCAGCCGCGTTGGTGATGCTCAAGCACCAGGACATACTCAAGCTTCTCTGGGACTCCGCATCAGCACCTCCCAAGGACAACCGCTTTGCGGAGGCCGCGTACCGCACCATCGCAACCCTTGCGTTCATCGACCCCGTCGAATTCGTCAGCGACGTTCTTGAGAAGGCGCGTGAGGACCTCGACCCCACTAACCTCGATTTCATTGGTCTGAATGAGCGGGGTATCTGGGCCACTCCCTCTGACAAGCTTTTCGTCGACGTTCTTTCGCCCAAGAAAGACCAGGTCGAGAACAAGAACCGTAAGAACTACGACATTGAGAAGTGGGAGGAGGAAGTCCGCCAGCAGCTGGCCAAGAAGAAGGCTACGAAGGTCGGCGGTAATCTCTCCAAACAGGACAAGGCGTTGGTTGCGGCGCAGATGGCAGAGGAGGCCAGCGTTCGCGGGCAGATTGCGAGCACCCAGGCCCGCCTCCGGCGCGGTCTGGAACTCGTAGCTGCCCTCACGGACTCGCGCGTCTCTGCCGTCGAGGCCAAGGTCGGCACTCTGGCCGACCTTCTCCTTAGCAGCGTATTTGGGCCAGGTGCATTCCTCGTGGACGGCCGGGCCTTCGAGGTTTTCATCGTAAGCTTACCTTTTCCGATCTCATGCCATTGGATCCCACGCTGACCGCAGAAACTGTCCACCCTGTCGTCCCCACGCCTCGGCGAGTACCGTCGCATGATCGCTGCCGTGCTTCTTCGCAGCTTCAGCGCGCCGTTCGTGCCAGACGACTACCTTGAGGAGGATGTTGGTGAGCAAGTCACTCGTGTGCTGCACCAGATTCATTTTGCCGCCGCTCAGTCTCCCCTTGACAGCACAACCTATGCTCTCGTCAGCATGCTCATGTCTCGCATTGTGGCTCTTGGCGGCGTCGGCTGCGAGTCACCTCAGAGCGACCAGGCGCAGGAGCAGCTCACTCTCGTCGTGGGCATCATGGGCGCTTGTGTTGGGGAGTTCCAGGACATCAAGTATCCTCGTCTCCACACCATTTCGGACCTGGTCCAGATTATTGGCACGTACACCCGTCTCGCCAAGGACGCGTCGGCTGTCCTTGCTGACCTGGGTGCTGCCATTCAGGACGTTGCCACGCCCGACGAGATCGCAGCGCTCATCAAGGGCACACTCTCGCCGGACTCTGGTGTACGCAACTCTGTGCTGCAGGCGCTCCAGCCCGTCGACCTGACGGACCTGAACTACTCGGAGGAGCTGTTCATTGCCACACACGATGCCGACGAGACCAATGCCAACCTTGCCGAGAACGTCTGGGAAGAGAACGGCCTCGACGTGCCGGAGACGTATCTGAACTCGCTGCTCCAGTACCTCGCCCACTCCAGCGGCGCTGTCCGGATCGGTGCGTCGGCCGCTCTCGCCGACGCCGTCCAGCAGTACCCGTCGCAGATTGAGCCGACCGTCACTAGCCTCGAGGACCTGTACGTGGACAAGGCTAAGCTTCTCGAGCCCGAGTACGATCGCTTCGGCATGGTCATCCCCGAGACAGTCAACCGCCCCGACCCATGGGAGTCGCGCGTGGCTATCGCCTCGACTCTCGAGAAGATTGCGGCCATGGTCCCCGACGCCCAGGTCACGCCCCTCCTCGAGTTCCTCATCAAGAAGGAGGCGCTGGGTGACCGTCACGAGGAGGTCCGCCGTACCATGCTCAACGCAGCCACAGCCCTTGTGGACGTTCACGGTGGCAAGGATGTTGCCGGTCTCATGACCATGTTCGAGACTGAGTTGGCCAAAAACTCCAAGGCTCAGGCATCCGACTACATCCAAGAAGCTGTTGTCATTCTGTTCGGCCGCCTGGCTGGCCACCTCGATGCCTCGGACGAGCGCATCCCCAAGGTCGTTGACCGACTTGTTGAGGCCCTCAACACACCGTCGGAGCTTGTCCAGTCCGCTGTTGCCGACTGCCTCCCCGCTCTCGTCCAGGGCATGTCGTCCGAGGAGACAGAGTACCTCGTCGACCGTCTCTTCTCCACTCTCACCACCGGTTCTAAGTACGCCGCGCGCCGCGGAGCTGCGTACGGCATCGCAGGTGTTGTCAAGGGACGTGGCCTGCGTTCGCTGAAGGAGTACGATCTCATGGACAAGCTCAAGGAGGCGTCCGAGGACAAAGACTCGTTCGAGGCCCGCGAAGGTGCTCTCCTCGCCTTCGAGACCCTCTCTGCCACCCTCGGTCGCGTGTTTGAGCCCTACATCGTGCAGATCATTCCGAACATGCTCACACTCTTTGGCGACTCCAACAAGTATGTTCGTGAGGCGACGCAGTATGCTGCCAAGGTCATCATGTCGCGCATCTCGGGACACTGCGTCAAGCTCATCCTTCCCACGCTGCTTGAGGGTCTGGAGGAGAAGCAGTGGCGTACCAAGAAGGGCTCGATTGAGCTCCTCGGCTCAATGGCATTCTGTGCCCCTCGCCAGCTGTCTCTATCGCTTCCCACGATCATTCCCCACCTCACTGGCGTCATCAACGACTCCCATGCCCAAGTGAAGTCGGCTGCCAACTCGGCACTGAAGGGCTTCGGCGAGGTTCTGCAGAATCCCG
The DNA here is from genome assembly GCA_023629975.1 of Cutaneotrichosporon sp. PL3408A. Taxonomy (NCBI): domain Eukaryota; kingdom Fungi; phylum Basidiomycota; class Tremellomycetes; order Trichosporonales; family Trichosporonaceae; genus Cutaneotrichosporon; species Cutaneotrichosporon sp. PL3408A. Next base: position 1,691,645 of record JAMAMB010000004.1, read on the forward strand.
AGGTCAAGGCCATCCAGGGCAAGCTCATGAATGCTCTCGCCGATCCGACCGCCAAGACCAACAGCGCACTCTCGTACCTCCTTAAGACAACATTTGAGCATTACCTTGACGCGCCGTCTCTCGCGCTTGTCATGCCGATTATTGATCGCGGCCTGAAGCAGCGCAGTTCCGAGACAAAGCGCAAGTCGGTCCAGATCGTCGGTAACATGGCTTCGCTCACCGAGGTCCGCGACCTTGTGCCATACCTCTCCGAGCTCATGCCGCTCGTTCACGAGGTTCTCGTAGACCCTGTCCCCGAGGCCCGTGCCACGGCCGCCAAGTCGCTCGGTACTCTCGTTGAGCGCCTCGGTGAGACCAACTTCCCCGACCTCGTCGACCGCCTCCTCGGCATGCTTCGTACCGACTCCAGCGGTGTCGACCGCCAGGGTGCCGCACAAGGTCTCTCGGAAGTTCTCTCCGGTCTCGGCATGGACCGCCTTGAGGCCCTCCTCCCAGAGATCATTTCCAGTACCGCCAGTCCCCGGGCTCATGTGCGTGAGGGCTTTATCTCGCTCCTCATTTACCTTCCTGCGACGTTCGGACACCGCTTCGCACCGCACCTCGGCCGTGTTATTCCGCCTATCCTCAACGGCCTTGCCGACGAGTCAGAGTTCGTGCGCGAGGCATCGATGCGTGCGGGTAAGATGATCATCTCCAACTACTCGAACAAGGCTGTCGAGTTGCTCCTTCCAGAGCTCGAGAAGGGCATGCTCGACCGCTCGTGGCGTATTCGCCAGTCGTCCATCTCGCTCACCGGCGAGCTGCTGTACCGTGTCACTGGTATCAGTGGCAAGGTCGAGCTCGAGGAAGACGAGACGGCTGGCCGTACCGCTGACCAGACCCGCACCGCCCTTACGGAGGCGCTTGGCCAGGAGCGCCGCGACCGTGTCTTGGCCACGCTGTACATTGTCCGCCAGGACACGGTCAGCAGTGTACGCCAGTCTTCCATTCACATCTGGAAGGCACTTGTGCACAACACGCCGCGCACGACGCGCGAGATCCTTCCTGTGCTCATGCAGCTCCTCGTCTCCCTCCTCGGCTCGCCTACCGTCGAGCAGCAGGAGACGGCGTCGCGCACCATTGGCGAGCTGTGCCGCAAGAACGGCGAGCGAATCGTCGGCGAGATTGTGCCCATTCTCAAGAACGCCATCACGTCGACCGACCCCAGGACCAAGGAGGGAGCGTGTCTTGCCTTCTCGGACGTCATGGTCTCGGCGTCCAAGGACGCCATCGAAACCCACGAGGAGGCCATCATCAGCGCAGTGCGTGGCGCACTGGTCGACTCATCGCCGGACGTCCGTGCGGCTGCCGCGCGCACCTTCGACACCATGCAGCAGTTCATGGGTGCCAAGGCCATCGACCAGACGATCCCTACGTTGCTGGAGGCCATGCGCAACCCCGGTGAGAGCTCCGAGACCGCGCTCCAGGCACTGCAGGAGGTCATGAGCGTGCGCGCAAACAGCGTATTCCCAGTGCTGTTGCCGACTCTCACAGCTCAGCCTATCTCGGCATTCAACGCGCGCGCCATCAGCGCTCTCGTACGTGTGGCAGGCCCCGCCCTCAACCGCCGAATCGACTCGCTACTCGGCTCCCTGGTCAAGTCCATTGAGGCCAATCCTCCCGAGGACGTGCGCGCCGAGCTCGACGAGGCTGTCGAGTCGCTCGTCGAGTCCGTTACTGAGCCCGACGGTGTGCATCTCCTCGAGATGCTCCTCATCGGCTGGGCCAAGGATGCAAACCCCGTGCGCCGTGCCACGGCGTGCAACATCTTTGGTACCATGTGTCAGGTCAACGACGCGGACACAGAACAATACCGCGTCGACTGGGTACGGATACTTGTATCGCTGTTCGACGACCCCGTCGATGAGGTTGTCACCGCGGCATGGGAGGCACTCGACCACTTCGTCAAGACCGTCGACAAGAACGAGCTCGAGGATCTCGTGGTGCCTCTCAGACGCGCTATCGAGGGTACTGGTGCTCCAGGCCGGACTGTTGCCGGTTTCTCGCGGCCCAAGGGTGCCCAGTCGATCGTGCCTATCCTTCTTGCTGGTGTCCTCAGTGGCACCCAGGAGCAGCGCGAGCAGGCGGCGCTCGGCATTGGAGACCTTGTGCAGCGCACCTCGGAGGCTGCGATCAAGCCGTACATCATTCAGCTCACAGGTCCTCTCATCCGTGTCATCTCTGGCCAGTCTATCGCCCCACAGATCAAGGGCGCTATGTGAGTCCTCCTCAGCTTTGCAGTAACTGACATTTCAGCCTACAGACTCTTACCATTCTGCTCGAGGAGGTGCCGCAGCTCGTGCGGCCGTTCCACCCGCAGCTCACACGGACTTTCGTCAAGTCGGCGTCCGACCCCGCCTCGCTGTCTGTCCGCAACCGTGCCGCGACGGGTCTTGGCGAACTGATGAAGCACCAGCCGCGCGTGGACCCACTCATCACCGAGCTGATAGGCGGTGTCAACAGCGCCGACAAGGAGATCGCGCCGTCCGTCCTGCTCGCCCTCGGAGCTGTATGCGCGAGCGCAGGGAAGAACATCGGTGCAGCGGCGAAGAACTCCATCGTCGAGCTCGTCGAGGACGCCTTCACTCTCAACGCGGGCGAGTCGTACAACAGGGCCGCGGCGTCCGTCATCGCGGGCCTCGCGGCCACGGACCCAGACTCGATCCGCCCGATCGTCGACGCATTCCTGGCAGCGCCAACGCCGCCAACGCCGCTGATGAGCGTGAGTATCCTGTCGGTGCTGGAGCGCGCGCCGGATGCGTTCTTCGAGCTCGGCGACAGTGTGCCCGAGGACATTGTGCGCAAGGTGAACGCAAGCGTTGGGTCGGATGTTGGCGTCATCGCGCGGCCGGCGCGTGAGGCGCGAGAAATCATGCGTGGGAGCGAGAAGTGGATGGGCGATGCGGATGTGGCGGCCCTTCTTAAGTAGAGGGCAACATCTTGGCAGCATGTGCGCAGAGCAGGGTGCTACATTGTATTAGATTGCATGCACTTGGTTTTATGGATCAAAGGGCTAAGCGGGAGTCATTTGCGCTGTGAAGTCGCTACATAAAATACAATGTCACAGCATGGTTCTCTTGACGTTTTGAAAGTTGCTTTGGTACGGGAAAGTCAATTAGCTAGTTCCACACAGTGGCAACGTTCCATCGGTTGGGCAATGGATTACCTCCTAGTGTTGTTCTGATGAACAAATGGACTGTGCTGTGAGCCCCTATTGGCAGCTGACCCTTCAAAGCCCTGTTCTTTCCTAACGGCCTTCAACACTGAAACTGGGCCATAGGTAACCGCTGTCCGCAAACAAGAACCCGAGGATCGCGAGACTGAGCCTTCACAACGAGCCTTTCCCGTCGACAGTTATCGACATGTCGGGCAGCCGCGTCACTCTGAGAGCGCGATATCAGCATGAAGAGACGGGTGACTGCCGTTCAGTGGGGGGATATCCCTGGGGAAGGGTATACCATCGTCACAGGCGAACAGCCTTCCTTTGCCCGTACAGAACCATCGGTGTGCTCGTTGTAGATGAATTCAGAAAACAAGATCCTATACATGCTCACTGTGGAATGCCATAAATGCTGTCAACCGACTCTACCCATTCTGCTGGAACCCCTGATCCCCTCCCCATCCTCCCGCCAACATCGGCCCTTGCCCTCCTTGCCCGCCCATAAACTGCGGCGGCATTCCCATCTGGCCCATCTGCATTCCCCCCATTCCACCCATGAGGGCCATTGGACTGATCCCCGGTCCTCCATGTCCTCCTGGTCCCCCATGCCCTCCAGGTCCGCCGGGCCCTCCAGGTCCTCCAGGTCCACCATGCCCTTGCTGCTGTTGCTGTAGATGCAACATCGCCGGGTTGAGGTTGAATCCACCGCTCTGCCCGAGCGCTAGTGCCTGGGCTTGCACATTGGCTTGCGCTGCAGCCTGCATCCGCAGATGGGGAGGGAGGTTGCTCTGGCCCGGCGACGGGCCACCATGTCCTCCTTGTCCGCCCGGTGAGCCATACTGCGATCCAGGCGTGCCCTGCTGTTGGAAGTAGGCGCCACCACTGCCGGCCGGACTCTGGCGTTGTCCCGCGTTCGGTGTTGGCGGCGCTGGTGTCGCTGAGAGTCGGGCTGGCGTCGAGGGTCCTGGGGCTGACGCGACTGGAGTAGGCGGCTTTGTAGGAGGGTTGGGAGGGCCGATCTCGAATTTGCCATCGACCTTCGCTGCCTCCTGGGCCTTTTCCTTTTCCTTGTCCACCTGCACATCGCCGTTCGCCTTTGATGGCGTCGACTCTTTGGCGTGTATCTTGCCATTGGGCAAGGACGCTTCGGGTTCGGGCAGTTTCTTAGGCTCTGGCTTCGGTGGCGTTGGGGGAGGAGGGAGACCGTGGGAGTAGTACGCTTCCGAGTGTTGGTCGACCTGCAACATGCGGGTGTTGTAGTCCCATTGCGGTCCGCGAGCTGCTCGCGCCTGAATCAAGAGGTGGTTCCTGCTGTCAGCGACCAACTACGTTCATCGGCTCACCAGTACGACGCGGACGCCTGGATGCCGGGCCGGTCAGCCGGCGTTACGACGTCCTTGGCCTTGTGGTCTCGTAACATCATGGGCGTGCTTGGTGTAGCCGCCGGCGACGGCGCATCCGGATCAGGCTTGACACTAGGACGTGGTGTGCGCGACGCCGACCGCCTTAGCCCCAGCCGATCAATTCTTTGCCTCCAGTACACTTGGGCTAAAGATGAAGTCTTGGCCTTCTTGGCCGGGCGCTCCTCGGTGCCACCCTCGCTAATCTCCCCAGCTTCGCTCCGCGCCGTTCCCTCGCTCCCCTCGGCTTCGGCACTCTCCTCATCGTCTCCATCTCCCGACACGATCGTGAGATACTCCTCCCGTTGTGAGGGGGACAGGAACGACTCAATGTCGAACGCGTGCCCTCGCGAATGGGCTATTTGCTGTGCCATGAGGAGGACGTCGAGGGACGGGGCCTGAGCGGCGGCAGAGAGTGGTGGGTCCGCGACCTGATCTGGGGAAGGGAGATACAGAGTCGTGGTCCGTGGTTGGGCTTTGCGTGGCATGGTGAAAGGAGAGGGAGGGGGGAGCCGGACGAGGGGGGCAGGCTACGAGCCTGTGGGATGCGGCAGTGAACGGCGGGAGATTGGTGGAATGGGAAGCGGGAGGGGGGTAATCGTCCGGCCGTTCGGCCTCGATCGGTGGTTCTTGAGAGGAGATGTGGATCTGATCACCGCACAGACACCCCTTTTACCTGGTGATCTCGCGAGGTGGATGAGGCGCAGGGCGATGGAGGCGAGGCGAGATGGGCTTGCTTCACGCACGGTGCTTGGGTGTCAGAACCAGTCGGGCTGTCGCTGGCTTTATCTGAATTCCTTGATGGTCAATTAGTTGTAACTGAGACACTGTGTCGAGGAGAGTCGTCAAATTGATGGATTGGGGTCGTAGAATGTTGTTGATGTGATTGTTGCGGTCGTCGAGGATCGGGTGGAGAGTAAGTTCAACAATCGGTGTGCTCGGTCCGTCCAAGCCGTTCACCACCAAAATGAGCCTGACACGATCCATCCATTAGAGCCCTCACCCCAGCTCCCACCCCAGCCCAGTGTTGAGCTTGGGTGTCACCCTCATTTTAGACAGCTCCTTCTAAACAAAAACTTGCACGTTTCACAACTTGTGCCACGTTCCTGGTTCCACGTGACACGCCAAGTGACCACCACGAATGTAACAACATATTATCACCAACTTCAACACCTGTGCGCGTCTCTTTGATTTCACACACTCGCCATCACGCATGCCTCAGCAATGGCACACCACTGATCCTGCCATGACACGGGATAAGCGCGGCGATGTGGGATTGCGACTGCCCCGGAGCTCACGACCGCCGCGACGGCCACGACGACCGTGGCTGGGTCTGCACAGCTTGTGGCTCGCTCTCGTCCTCGTCCTGCTCTGCATTCCAGTCGCAATGGCACAAGACGCGACGGAGACCGAATCCTTCTCTCGGATCGAGTCATCTTCAAGCTCCTCCTCCTCTACCACTCTTCGCCCCTCATCATCTTCCTCATCCGCCCCGCACCCATCACAATCCTCAACCACGACCAAATCGGCGTGGGAAGTGGCCCCAACCGTCCTCCTCACAGACGAGAATGTGACCTACAACTTCACTCTGAACAAGACTACCCCGGCATTTTTAGCGCGATTCCGGGACGAGGTCGAGAACCGCGCCCTGGGTCTCATTCTTAACATCGGCCAGTTGGGTCCCAACGCATCGGAGCCTCTGCCGAAGGTCATCGTCACGACTGGGGACAACTACTTCCCTCGCGACGGGCGCAGGTCTCGGCTGTCTGGAGGCAGCGCGCGGAGCGGGTACAACATCGGCGAGGACGGGGGCGATTCGTGGCAGGTGGCATGGGACAACGGATTCGGGAACTGGACATACGGGGTCGACAGGGACTGGAAGGTGAGAAACTACACTGCTGTGCGCCCGACACTCCTTATCGGAAGGGGGATTGACGACAATGTCATCCTCAATCCGGCGCTCGTGGGGTTGGGCAATGTCACCGTCTTTCTGGGATATACTGTGCTGGATACGCCGCCAGGGGAGCTGTTCGACTACACGAAAGTAGGCGGCATCGACGCCGTGTATCCCTACTTCGGGGACTCGACAGCGACAGAGGCGCTTGTGTTCTCCCCGCTCCGTCTGAATGACCCGCCTCCAGAACCAAACTATCCCAACTATACCCTCCCCGGCCCCGAACTGGCATTGCCGCAATGGGACCCGATTCTCAACGGCCAGGATCAGCAAGCGAACACGACGTTCCTGTTTGGCGGGCGCGCGCGGAGCGTCACCTTTGTGGTGCTGCCCACCTCGGCTACGCCAGCAGATCTGAGTAACAGTGCAGTCGCGATCGCGAGCCTCGCAGCCTCCCTGCCTCAAGAGGATATCCCCACTGTCAGCATGAACGGCTCGGTGTGGACGACCGTACACGGCGAAACGGGGTTCCGGGACTACGCGATCGTGAACAACCTCCGCCCTAGCACCAACTACACGGTTTGGGCGGTGGGCGCGGACGGAATCACCATGTCCCAGCCAGCATGGTTCACGACCAAGCCTGCAGGCTTTGCGTGTCCCCTCATGCTGCCGACTGCGATGTGTCCCGGCGTCGCGTATGCGTCGCCCCTGTCCGACTCGAGCGCGCCGCTCACATCCATCCCGGATCCGTATGCCCAGTTCATCGCAACAAGCCTGCGGGCCTTCGAGGTGTCCGTCCTCTCGGGCGCGTGTGGGCGGGATCGGTACTCGCACGTCTCAGACTGCGCCGACTGTTATGCCGCATACCGAGAGTGGGTGTGCCGTACCGTCATGCCCCAGTGTGCGGGTGACGAAGTGGCTTTCGTCGATGTGGACACACACGGCCCACAGGCTCCTTTCCGCCTGGACCGCTCGTCGAGCACTCCGCGTAATGCAAATATTTCGAGCGAAACAGGGTTCCCGAACTATCCCATCGACTATGTCGAGCTTCAGCCGTGCATCAACACGTGCACGCATGTTGCCCAGCGGTGTCCTTCGCGGCTACAGTGGAACTGTCCACACCGGGACTTCAATGCCAACGAAAGCTATGCTTTTGTTTCGGCAAGCAACAATAAGGGAGATGGGTCGGAAAGCACAGGGTGGCCTGCGACGGACGTATACGGGAACAGATGGTGCAATGGCCTTTAGACTAGACTTGTACGCATAGACATGTATCATACCACTGGGCATTCTTTCGAGGGGTGTACGAAACATGTACTCATCGCACAATGATACAAACGAAATCTACGGAAAATCAATCACGAGTTGAAGGATGCGCGGATGCGGGGAATGGAAAATGCGGGGAATGCAATGCTATGCAGTGTGGTATCTCAGTTGGCCTTTTTGAGCGCCATGGCGAGCACCAGCTTGAGGTACGGCAAGCTGAGGTCAACTCGCGCAGCGGGGTCAAACTCACAGTTGGCAGAGCGCCGCCTCGTCTTCCTCCTTCAGGCCGTTGACGTACTCGCGAATAATGTTGGCGATGTCGCTCTTCTTCTTGCCATGATACTTTGGCTGCTGTTAGCTGGGGTTAGATGCCTTTAGCTTACAGGAGTAGCCTTGTGGATGTACCGAATGACGTCGAGACGCTGCAGGTCATAAGAGGCAGACTTGGGTTCGCGCTTAATGTCTAGACGGTTAAGAAGGCTTGGGCCGCCATGCTTGACAATCTTTAGGACCTTGGATGGGCGCATGGCCGACAGTGACTCAAACGTAAGCTCGTCAAAGTTGATCGAGGCGAGCATGGCCGAAAGATGCTCTTCACCCGAGCTCGAGGAAGACGCTGACTCGGAGGGAGTGGTGTCACTCGACGGTGTAGACTTGCGATCAGATTCATGAGCACTCTCCGCTTTGTCGTCGGTGTTCAGATTATCAGGCGTCGCAGGAATAGGTAAAGTTTTGGATTGCTCAGGAGGCGAAGCCGGCTTCCAGTCGCGCTTGAAATGACGCTGGGGCCACTGGGGTCGGTGATGGGCAACCTTGATAAACCGGCTGCCGACCTGCGTATCATTCATCATCGCAATGGCCCTGTTTGCTATTGTGAGTTGATGAAAAGGCGGAGTTTAACTCACCGTCTTCTGCGTTGGTGAAGGAGACAAACCCAAAGCCACGCGAGCGTCCGTCAACCTCACGCATGACACGTGTAGTGCACACTGTGCCGAAGGGCTTGAAGAGCTCAGCTAGATATGGGGAGGCGATGTCGGGGTCGAGATTCTGTTGTGTTAGCTGTCAAGAAGTGAGGGCAAGCAAGCGGATGTGGTGAATTAGTTGGTAGGCTGCGCTCAACGATCCCCCCGATGCACAGTTTGTACCTCATAATAAAGGCAGCAACTCACGCGAATAATGAGATTGAAGGGGTCGATGAACCCAGCCTGGCCGTGGGGCGCCTGCTGCAGACGATTCATTGGACGACCCGCATGCTGGATAACAGTCCCGTCGTCCGCAACAAATCCGCCATCAACCTGTCGCCAGCTTCGCCGGTTTCCCTTCCCCTTGGCTTTAGGGTTCCAGTAGTTATCATGCTGGTTTCCCTGTCCCCGGAGTGATACCGTCTCCCACGGCGGCGAAACGGGCATTGGCACACCACCGGCAAACTTATGGTAGCCTGCCCAGGGAGCTGGACCAAACCGAGGGCCTGGCACCCACTGGGGCGCCTCATTCGGCCCAAAGATGTTGCTGGGTGGGCGACCGTTCTTGCGCCGCCAAGGTGGGTTGCGGTTGAAGGTATTGCCACCGTCCTCGCCGGTGGGGGAGAACGCCGGGCGCGGTGGAAGCGGATGGCTGGCGATAGGGGACGGGGGCGTGCCGGGCGGGGGACCTGAGGGCGCAAATGCGAGGGCTTCTTCCTGCTGCACCGGGGGTGGATGCCGGGCAGCTGGCTCCTCCGTAACCGGTGCGGCTTCTGTGTCTGGAGGAGTGGCAGGCTCAGAGGTTGGAGCAGCAACGGACGGTGAGACGGAAACTGGAACTGGCGCCGCAGGCTCAACAGCGGAATCCTCAGTCGGTGGCTTTGGGTTGTCCATGATGAGCAGAGAAGCTGCTGCCGGAGGCGGCGTCGGCATGTCCTGTTGAGGTGACGGCGACATTGGCGGGAGAGGGTCGATGGGCAGAGGAGGCGGCATCTGCCAAGGTGTGCCTTGGCTTTCGGTAGGCGGCCACGAGACCATGGGGGGAAGAGGAGACTGCCACGGCTGCATGGGGCTTGGCCAGTTGACACCCATACCAATGGGGATAAAGGACTGATCCTTGAACACGGAGCTACGATTCAGTTGAGGTACCGAGGGGCCCACTCACACTTGCCACCCGAGGAAGAACCCAGTGGCGTTGGTGGCATCCTCGAACGCCTGCGCCTCGGCCTCGTGCCAGAAGTCAATGGTGGCTTTCCAGTGCATACCGCTGCGCGGACTGCCAGGTACCTCGTTGGGACCTGGCATCTCGAAGATCATCGAAACTGACTTGATCGAACCCCAAGGCCGAGCACAGTCCCAGATCTCGCCTTCGCAAGGAAGGGCACGAGTTTCGTCGATCTTGACAGGACGCACAACGCGAGGCGTGACGTTGGTTGGGGGAAGGTTCATGCGCATGTCCGCCCACGGGGAGATTACCATACGGTGGTGTCCGACCAAGTATGGGTGGCAACTGAGTATGGCGAAGGCCTTCTCCGCTGGCATGTCAGCAAAGTCCAGTAACATCAAACCAACCGTCCATGGTGCCGCGGAAGTTGATGTAGCCTGGAAGTCAGCTAATACAAACTACCCGGAAGCTAACCGTGTTTGGGCATCCAGTTGTAATAATCATTGGGCCACATTCTGTTAGGAGGCAGAACAGCGGAAGTGACCGAGACGGCGGTCGGCTCAATTCCCTGTCGCTGAAGGATGTCACGAATATCATGCTCAGTGACCTCAGTCGCAACCGAGCTGATGAACAGCATCGTGTGGGTCTGGTGTAAACTGGGCACGTAGAATTGCGAGCTTACGATGTAGGGGTGCGGCTGAGGGCATCCCGACTGAGCGGTGAGGTTGAAGTGTGTGGCAGCCGGTGGGCGCGTCATCATATGGGGCAGTGGGTATGGAAACGACTCCAAGTCAAAGTTTGGAGGTGGCGGACGGACGATCTGCAGAAGGTGTGGAGGTGGGCCACGCGTATCAACAGGCATGTAGGGCTTGAATGGATCGGCAGGAGGAGGAGGCGGCGCGACTCCGATGGGTATGGTGTCCATCCACGGGGGAAGGGGGATGGGACTGGCCATGGGTGGCGAGAGCGGCAGGTGGTGGCTGTCGGTAAAGTGGGCCGGGGCCGACGAGGGGAAGAATTGTGCAAGAGGAGGAGCGATGGGGTGGAGGGGCATGGGGGGTAACGCGAAAGGGGTGGCAGGGACGTTGGAGAACGCAGACTCAAAGTCCGACGACGACTCGCTGCCCGACGACGGGTGGGGTAGTGCGGTGGTGATGAATGGAGGGTATGGGGGATGGGCGTTAGTGGTCATGCTGGGTCGTGAATGATGCTATCGACGTTAGCCCCGAGGAGTAGGTGGTAGGGGATGACTGGAGTGAAAGACATACATACCAGGATGAGGAATGGAGAATGGACAACTTGAAATGTCAAAATGTCACAGAAACCAAGTGTGAGTCGACTCCAGGTCAAGTTGGGGGATCGAGGAGAGGAGAGAGGATAAACGAAGGTGAAGGTGAAAGTGGAAGATGAAAGATGAGAGGGGGGTGCAGAGAAAGAGGGAGTTGAAGAGACTTGGGCAATGAAGAAAGTAGATGAAGAGGATGAGAATGACGAGGACGACGAGGAAGAAGAAAGGAAGAAGACGTAACAGAGATAACGGAACGTGGGGGGAGGTGGAGTGAGTACAGTAGTGTAGTTTGTTTGGGTGAGATGAACGGTTAGAGGGATCAACGAGTATCAACGAGTTGACTGGACCCAGGCCACCGACCGACAACTGTACTCATCGCTCAACGCACAGATCCCTCGTAACCCCCTCACACACTCCTCATAAATCCCTGTAGGTGGGCCATGGGCCATTGCGCAGTCACATCCAACACGGCAGTTTCACGGAGTTTCATGGTCCTTGAATCGACGCCACGCTGCCAGTCACGCAAGTCCGCACAGACCGCCATCACCCACGATGTCGGACTTGTCGTGGATGACGGTACGACGGTGGGATGCCTGGGAGGTGGGAAGGGTAGGACTAACGCGTCGTTCGGTTTCGTCCTTACCCTCCCCCTCAATTCCTCGACGCCACTTGGATGCACATACACTCGCGTCCTCTCCCCCTCTCACAGTGCCCCTACAGCCAGCTCGCCGTGAGCTTCGTAAGCTCCGTTTCATCCTCCTTATCAAAAGCGCCATCTCTCCCTCGGACGCGCCGTTTGAAAGCGCCACATACCCTTCATCCCATTCCGTCGGTAATGAGCGCTTCTCTTCTATTTCCTCTTCATGCTTTGTAGTCACGTGTTGTGCTCCCTTGCTGTGCACCAGCTGCGAGCCTGTTCATGCTGGCCATACGCAGAAGTGCGTACTGCACCGGCACACGCCTCGCAGACGGCAGCGAGGCCGATGTGCCGTGACGAACGCAACGTCACTCTACCGCTTTCCGTTCCACACAGCCAGATCTGCGCCACAGGGCGTCGCCGTTTGGCCGCCTGATGAGCGTGGTGAGGTTGTAGGGAGGGAGTTCGTAGTGAGTATGGGTACTGGTATTCGGTGTTTTCCGCGTTTGGGCCAGCCTAAGCCTTGGTAGAGCCGGTGGAGAGCGATGGCGCGCCATCCGATGTTAAAGAGCCATTGAGCCACAGGTTGCTTCGTTTCCGAGCAAGAGCAAGTATTACAGTTTGATTCCGTCGTCATCTTCGACATGCAAATGCATGCAATACATGTGATGCTGCAATGTGCCGGATTCATGCTCCGCTCTCGTTGCATGCGGAGACTATACGGAGACTATAATGGAAGAGGCCGAGGTATGTCAAGGCGACCAAAATGACACAACCGATTTGTGAACCGAACCGTAGGCCGCCGGTTTCTTGGCAGGTGACGTCAAGTCGCGTCAACCGGACATGCAGTGCAGCTCGTTGACATAGATAAGCCTCCTTTCCCACAGCTATTCAACAGCTCACTGAGTCCACTTCCACCTCTATCGTGCGCAGCATCCATCGTGCACAACATGTCGACCAGCAAGAACGAGCCAGCCAAGGTCACGCGAGAGGGCGCAATCATCTCAATCTCGAAGCAGTTCCACGCCCCCGCAGAGGCGGTATTCGATGCAATGACGACCCCTTCACAGATCCGCAAGTGGTGGGGTGCCGGCTATGGTGAGGTCACGACGTGCGAGGTGGACCTCCGCCCCGAGGGCAAGTGGCGCTTTGTGCAATCCTCCACCAAAGGATGTGACGCGATCTCGTTTTCTGGCAAGTTCATTGTGATCGACCGCCCAGGACGACTCGTTCAAACTGAAGCATTCGACAACATCTCCAGCCCCGAGTCTATGGTCGACACGACATACTCCCACAAGGACGGTGTCACCACGCTGAACGCGACTATCACCTATGACTCGGCCAAGACCGCCGAGGCCGTCCTCGCCAGCGGTATGGAGCGCGGCCTCAACTCGTCGTACTCGGCGCTTCAAAAGCTCGTCGAATCGCCGGCAGAGGTTCTGGTCTAGGTCCGCCTGTCATCCAATTGACCTGCGTTATGTAGGATTATGATTCTCGCCATAGTAATGACATGCTTCTCGTTGTCGTGTCTTGGGGCATTAGCCCGTTGGTTTAGTTCTCGGTCTCCTCGTGTCGCAAAGGAGGCTTTGGCTTAGAGCCTGCTTCTAACTGTGCTGGATACAGTATATCCCCAGCCATGCCAGCCAGAGGCCCCCCAAGGGAGTCGCGGCGCGCATCATACTGATCGGCGTCTGTCGTCGGGGATTCGCGTCCGTTGCCCACTTCCGTCGTCATGCACATCTCTTCGGTGCTGGTATGGGCGGTCAAATCAAAATTCATGGATAGCGAGCAATCTAAGCTTCATTACTTTGCTGGTTTGAACTCATTACTGATCCCCGCTGTTTGGTTCTCCCTGTTGGGCTGTTGAGGACTGCGTACGGAGGCCAGGGAGTGGGAGGCAGCGGGAACTGATAGAGTTTGGTAGTCCACCTCTTTGGGACCTCACACGACATCACCATCATTATTGTGGCAAGTGGCGAGTGGGCAGCGCCTGCGGTAACACGCTACACGGGAATTGTTGTGACTACGGGATCCCGCACGCAGCAACGGCCACTAGTGGAGGCACACAATGCCGGAATACCGTCCCCCATTCCCATCAGACTCAGATCGACGCCGAGCGACCAGCCGGCAATGCAAAGCATGGGATCTACGCTGCTACCCCGACCGCTACCCCGTGCCGACGCCGCGATCGCAAGCAGACCTCTGATGTTACTTTGGCGTCGAGACTTGAATACCCGTCCGATGATTAGGCTTATGCCTTCGCAATAGGCTCCGTGGCTCCCTAGGTGGCTCCCTAGATGATGTACAACTTGCACCCATGTGTAGTGCGTAGAGCGCGGACCCGAAAATCAGTGCCGCCGTGCCCGCTTTTGTGGTTGCACCACTGTCCTGAGAAGCCGCACGGTCTCCGTGGTTTGGGGGCTGGTGAAGAGGACTGAGGGCTGAAGGGATCGACGTTGCTTGCCGCCTCGGTTGCAAGAGGCTTTGTCCGTCCGACTAACCCACTTAGGGTTGCCGTCTTCGTCGGTGTGCCTTCCAGTAACTTAGGTAACCTGAGAAGAGGCACCAAACATGGCGTACTGTAGTCGCAAGCAAACAAATCTCTCACGATCCCACGCAACAGCCGCAACATTAGGAAGTTGGTAGTCACGAGCTCACCGGCGACCAGGAGGCGTGGGGCTGTACGCACCTGTGTCAATGTGTCGGACGACAACAACAAGGGATTCCAAGCCATCGTTCAACGGTCGTGTTGCAATGTTCATATACAATCTTCTATGGCTATGGAAGAGCGGATGAGATACGCACGTGAGATGCGCACGGGCTATCCCGTGTCTCCGCTGCCCGCTGTCGAGCCGCCCATGCTGCCCAACGCCTTTACCGGGCTCCAAAGTAATCTTGGCGTTCCCGTTCCCGTTATGTTGACCCTGACAAAAAACGCCACAGAGCCGTCCATCGTCCCTTTTGCTATTGCAGCTCTGTAGCACTGTAGCATTTAGAGGTGACAGCGAAGTCGCAGAATAATATGACTATGACGGTCATTGATGAATGGGATGAATGTATCAACCCTGGCCGAAAGCGCAGCCAAGAGCCCGATACCCTTGCTTGCACGTCCTTTCAATCTTGCGTCCTACTCCAACATCTCACTCCAATCTCTGCACCGACAATGTTCACCGCTTCTGAGTGTTAACTCTTCATCATTTCTCGTCTCTCATCTCAACACTCGTCCTCGTTCCCCCGGACCCAACAGGTTGTCTCGGCATGATGTTGCCGTCCAACCGTCGATACCTCGGCCTCGCGCTCATTCTCGGTACCGTGTTCACCTTTCACTTCCTTGTGTTCGGTCCCAACTCCACAACCATCAGAATCATCCTCCCATCACGACAACAACAGCCCGAGACCGTCCTGGACGCACTACACCTCGACGACGACACACATATCTTTCCCCAGAAACCACCCCACGGCCTCCCGCCATTAACACAACATCCCCTACGGACGGCAGCTGACAACCTCCTTTCGCCAGATGTCGACTACGATTACCGCGGAGTGCTGAGCTACGATGCCCTCAAAGACTCTGTCCATCCCATTCAGCTTCTCGTGGAGCGCGGAAAGCGAATGGCCGAGGCGATCGAGGCACGCGTGGCTAAAGTCTCGACGCTCCAGGCGGCCGTTGACGATTATGAGGCTGCGTACAGCATGCCCCCGCCTCGAGGGTTCGATGCTTGGTGAGTTGGCCGAGGCGCCGGGCTGACCCCAGGTTTAACTATACGCGGGCCAAGAAAGCTATAAGCGCAGCCAGCATGATCCCGATGGCACAGAAGCCGATTGTCCAATTCCTCTCAATCCCGGCTACGGAGCTGCGAAGGCGCATTGAGGTGGAGGACGCTCCCCAGATGTATTCCCTCACGTTTGTGCCCAACGGCATGGGTGACAAGGGCACAGAGTGTGACGGGTACGACGAGTGGTTCCCAGATCAATGGCACACACGCGGCCATGGGCGGGTCAAGATCGGCGGCCCACTCGCATGGCAGTTCCGCTGCAAGTGAGTCGAGGGCTAAGCCGCTGTCATCGCTGACTCCCAGTAACACTCTTTCCCTACTGCTACCGGCTCTGTCGCAGCTGCCTGAGGCGTTCTTTACTCAGAACCCCCCACTGACCATGGTGTTCAATACGGACGACGGGCCACGGGGACAGGTACAGTGAGAACACTAGTCACTCAGCACATGCTCACACCAGCCACGACTTTCAGCACCGTTCCGAAGCCATGGGCAGGCAGTTCAAGGAGTGGACGCCCACCCAGCTCCTGACCGCTGAGCATGTCATGCAGCACACTTCAGGATGGCATTGGTCGTGCCCGCCCGACAGCCCGCTCAAGCGCGCCACAGTCGATGTGATCCTCAACGACGACGAGGACGACGAGCACGTCACCGGTGTAGGCGACAAGAAGTTCGTTGCCGACTACAATATGAACATGGACGTGTGCTACAATCCGAAACTGCGGGAATTGGTGAGTATCAGCTCCAACCTCTGCTAACTCGCAGCAATCCGCAGCGCTCAACGATGCGCGTTTGGCAAGCGTCCCTCTCGTGCCCTACGTCTCACAGTGCCGCACCCTGCGCAATTCCGACATCGTCACCGTCCCCCTCGACGGAGCGTGGGAGGACGTCAACCTGGTCCCATGGGCCGAGAAGAAGCGGATGGTCTTCTGGCGTGGTTCAGCCACAGGGCTGATGCATGAGAAAGGCTCGTCGTGGGAGAAGTCGCAACGGGAACGACTGCACTTGTTCGCAAATAACAAGACAGAAACGAAGCTGCGGGTACTCATGCAGCGGGGAGGGAATGTCACGGAGGCGGCTTTCAGCGTCAAGAGCATGAGCGACGCTTGGTTCGATATCGGCCTTGCTGGCGGTCCAGTGCAGTGCCGTGAGGAAGATGGGAGCTGCGAGGAGCTCCAAAACATGTTCGAGTGGCGCGACTACGTCACCAAGGAGATGAGTGTGGCCAACCGGTTTGTCATCGATGTGGATGGGAATGCGTGGAGTTCGCGCTTTAGGCGGCTCCTCAGTTCCAATAACGTGGTCCTGAAGGCGTCGATGTACCCCGAGTGGCTGGGGCCCGTACTCGTTCCGTGGTACCACTACGTGCCGATTCAGGCGGATTACTCGGACATCTAGTGAGTGTTTGTGACTGGAGGGAGAGAAAAGGGAGGGCACTGCTGACGGCAGCGACATCATGGCTTTCTTTGAAGGCTCTCCTGATGGGTCAATTAAGGGCCGCGACGATCTTGCCGAGGATATCGCAGACAACGCGGTGAAGATGGTCCGGGAACGCTGGCGCAACGAGGATATGGCGAGTTTCATGCTCCTCATGATGCTTGAGGTGAGTAGAGCCACATAGCAGGGAAGAGGCGTTCGCGAGCAAATTGACTGATGGCAGTACTGGCGTATGCTGTCTGACGATCGGGCGAAGGGGTCGTTCAAGTTGTAGAGGACATTTCGGACGCGCTATTGAGTTCGACTGGGGAGGACGGTGTTATTGGGTTGTGATCTGGACAATCATCATCATTTACATTATCATCTGTTACTTGTATGCATCATTGCCTTCGGGCTTTCATCCAAATAAGATGCGGCTCGAGGAAGCTACCTCCGGCGGTGGGGGGAGGTTAGGGACGGGGTGCATGCTGTGACGAGTCCATTCTTGCGTTAGCTTCACTGCGACTGCCACCCGCGGATTCAAAACGGCTTGGAAACTGGCTTCAGGTCGTATCAGCCTCACTGCAACTCCAATGAAGCAGATTTAACGGCACTGAAGCTGGTGTCAGGTGGTAACAGCTCCCCTGCAAGTCCCTCATAAACAATTGAACATAGCTGAAACTGGTGTCAAGCGGTGCCAGCTTCACAGCAAACCCCTCATAGCAGATTGAGCATCGCTGAAACTGGTGTCAGGTGGTGTCACCACCGCAGAATGTCTCCACCCTCTAAATCGAACAAAGCTGTTCAGTCCTCTACAACGAATGTTTTCCACAGCATGAACCGTCGGCAAAAGCCGGCGTGACCGTGGTGGAGGTGCACCACGCGCATCCACTCCCCACCCTCCACCTCCTCTCAACATTCCCTTCACTCCTCTGCAGGCCTCTCTCCTCCTCCTCATCCACAATGACAACTCCGCAACCAGTCCGTATCTCCTACCCCACACTCCGCTCAGATCCGGCCTCACTCAAATCCGCCATCGAGGCAGGGCTCGGCTCCCAATCCGGCGCCCTCGGTGTGGTCATCATCGAGGGTGTGTCCTTCGTTCTCTCCTTCTTCCTCCCTCTCATCTCCATTTCCTCTTCTTTATTCATGCCATGCCATCTCAACGTGATGATGAACTTACCACAGACCTTCCCGACAACTACCGGGCTCTCCGGGCTAACCTCCTGCACCTCGCTGCCGTGCTAGCACGCCTACCCGAAGCCGAGAAGAGGAAACTCGAGAGCCCCCAGACGACGTACTCCTTCGGATGGAGCCACGGGAAGGAAGTTATGAACGGAGTGAGTACTTTGCGAGGGCTGTACTGACCACAGCGGCCGGACACAGCTAAGGGAAGCTATTACGCCAACCCCCTGCTTGACCGACCCGACGTGAGTGAGGAGAAGAGGACAGCATACCCCGAGTACTATGCCGGGAACATCTGGCCGGAGGATGTGGCAGGGCTTGAGGGGTTCGAAGGGGCATTCAAAGCGTACGTCCAGCTACGAATTTTGTGGCGCCAGCTGATGCCAGGCTTGGGAGCTTCGTGGCCGAGGTCGGGGTCGCGCTTGCAAAAGTGTGCGACGCGGTTAGGTTCAGTAAGTCGTGTCAGCTTCCGGTGGTCTTGAGCTGACAGCCAGCCCCCCGACCTGTGGCCCCCGTCATCGAGTCTAGCCAGAGCAATAAGGCGCGTTTGCTGCATTACTTCCCCTCGCCGCCGGGCAACGCTGCGGACGATGCGTGCGGTACGCACATCGACCACTCCCTGCTAACAGGTTTGTGTGAGTCTTCCTTCCTTCTTCGACTTGAGGGTCCCGCTAGATGCGCCTTTCGGATAGCTGACGGCAGGCTCGGCAATGTACCTCCGCAACGACGAGGTCGTGGCCCCGCCCTCACCCAATGCGGGGCTGTGGATTTACCCGCGTGGATCCAAAGAAGCGGTCAAGGTGCAAATCCCCGCCAACTGTCTCGGTACGTTTCGTACAACCCCACGAGAGAACAGCTGTCAGCTTCCCTCACCTGAAGCTGACTGCAGCATTCCAAACAGGAGAAGCGCTCGAGGTGCTCTCCGACGGCAGACTCGCTGCAACTCCGCACTACGTGAGCGGCGGCAGCGGGAGCGCGGACGTGTCCAGGGAGACATTCGCATTTTTCCTCCAGTACGTTCAGCTGGATGCCCTTCGTGAGAGCTGACTCCAGACCTGACGTTGACGACGTAATTGGATCCAATGGGGAGACGTTTGGGGGATTCACCAAGCGCGTACTTGAACGTCACTACAGTGGAGAGAAGTAGTGCAGATGAGACAGATATGCATGTGGTTGCTATGCCTTTTGGTTTCTTCTTGATGCCAGTTGTCCTTTGAATGCTCTTCCCTTCGCCTCGTCCTGGGCCGTCGCTCGCTAATCCTCACTCACGTCACCGAGCTCGAACATACCCAGACGGTCGATCTTGGCGCCCTCAGTCGCCTGCTGGATCTTCTTCACCACCTGGGGGTATGCGCCGAGGTACCGCAGCCCCTTGTCCAAGCTCGCCAGGCCTTCACGCACAAGGTCGGCATTAAGACACGCGAGCGGGTCCTCCGCCGCGTGCGGGTCAGAGGGATCAATCAGGCGCAGGTGGGCGAGGTTTCCCTCCCGCTGGTCGACGTTGGCGACGAGCTTACGCCCGATGGTGAGATCCCCGAAACGGCGCCACGCCTCGCCGCCGTACTCGCTGTCGCGGGGGGGCAGCTTGACGAAGCTCAAGCGCGCCTCCTTAGCCTGCCCGGGGAGGTTCTTGAACTTGGCGTCGAGTGGACGGATGCGGGAGAAGGGCGCAGTCTCCTCGTTGCCGTAGTCGATAAAGTAGACAGTTGCCTCCTTTTTGAGACCTGAGGCGCGCTTCACGCGCGCGCGGTACCATGTGTTGTCCTCGCTGAACTTGGCGGACACGAGCTCGCCGGTCTTGGGTGTCCAACCGGCCGGCGATGCGTTCGCCTGGTTGCGGTGGTGTAGACCAAAGTCGGACATGAGGCGCTCGAGGGCGGCCATGTTCGTCTCGTCGAGCTCTTGGTACGAGAAGGCGAAGGGGTCGCTTTCACGCACGCTCGACACGCACACGTCGAGGTACTGAGGTGGGAGGGCCGTGCCAGTCGTCTCGACGGGGGTGACCTCCTCCTCGCCATCGTAGTTGGCCCAGATCTGGATGAGTTAGCGGAAGCAAACTTGTTAACTTACATTCTTGCGCTCCTTCTTGGCCTCCTCCTCGGCCGCCAGGAGGTCACCGCCGAAAGACAGGTTTCGTGCCGAGGGCTCGTGCACCGTCGCAAGACCGTTACGGACGAGATCGACCGCGACATTGTTGTTCCCAATAAACATGCCGCCAATGAAGCCGCCTTGCTTGTCCGTACTGTCGAAGGTGACCTCGACGTCGCGCTGGAGTGCGCGCGACGCAAAGCGGTACGCCTCGTTGCCGTAAGGCTCCGGCTTCTCGTTCGCATTACGCGCAGTTCTGGGGGCGCGGATACCCGCAAGCACGAATGTGATCTTGGCGTTCTCCTTGGGAAGAAGGAGCTTGAAGCGCGAACCCGCCGAGACGAAGTCCACGACGGCGTTGTGTCGCCCATGCCGCTTCCAGGAGGGGAGGTACTGGGACGCGCGGGAGTGGTTCTCGGATGCATCGACAATACGGGGCAGGGACACCTCCTTGGGCGAGTGCAGGCCCTTGGTGTCCGCTGCGGCCGTCTGTTCCGCCAGCACGAGCTTGTCGAATTCCATCGACCTGTCCTCGTCGTCTCTGCGGTGTCGAAGGACAGTAGCCAGACCCTTCTCAATGAGCTGCTCGGCAATGTTGTTCTGGTTGGCCCCGTACTTGATGGTCACGCACTCGCGCTCGTCGTATTCGCCGTCCTTGGGTTTGACGTAGTCGATGTGGACGTTGACGACCTTGCCGACAAGGCGCTTGCGGAGCAACTCCTTCGCCTCGGCGGCATAATACGAGTTCTTGGCGTCCGACCCACGGGGTCCACGGACTGATGCAAGCTGCACGCGACGGTCCTTGCTCGGGTCGTCGCCCTTGGCAACGATGCTGAGCTGGTCGGGACCCCAGATCCGCACGACGGTCGCGTCGAACGACTGGCCCTTGGTGGTACTTGCCGGGGCAGCCCCAGCACCGTTGGCAGCCTTGGTGGCGCCGAAGCCTTCCCATAAACCGACGCGGCGCTCCTTCGCCGACCGCTCAGCTGCGCGAAGTTTGTCGAGTCCGCCGTAGGGTGCGAGGATGCCCGCGTGCCACTTCGGATCAGCACCTGAACAGCCGACGTGCACTCACGTCGATCACCTTGGCGAGACCAGCAGAGGCGAGAAACTCGGCAATGTTACCGTTCGGGTGAATGCTGCGATGAGTTCACATCCTGAGTATAGAACTCACGCTTGGCCAATGATGAAGCTTGCGCCCTGGGTCGGCGCAGGCAGACCTCCGCTGTCGGTCTGGAACGGTGCGGAAGTGACCGAGACCGGTGCAGACAGGAGTCGGACCTTGACGGGGCGCTGGAGGAGACGCGCCTCAGTGAAGAACTTGGCCTCCTCGCCCCATGGCTCGGCCGTCGCCTCGCCGTCGCGCACCATCCCAGCCCGGGGCGACTTGGCTCCCGCAATAACGAGGTTGATCATCTGGTGGTTGCTGTCGTCGAGCAAGAGACGGACGCGGAGCTGCGTGCCGTCACGGACCTGCTCGACAATGGCGTCGATCTCCTGGTCCTTGTGATCCGCGATGAACGCGTGCGGGTCGGTAGGCATTTGGAAGGACACGGTGCGTTGCTGCTGTCAGCTAGAGAAGGACGTCATAACTCACAGTCTCAGGCTCGGACGACCACACGCCGAGACCCTCGGCCTGCGCCTTGGCCTCAGCGTCTTTGAGCGCCTCGGGGGCGTTATCCCTAACCTTCGCCCAGCCGTTCTCGACCACGAGGGTCGCGACGTCAACGGGCGGCTTGCCAGGTCCAGGCGGGGCAGAGAGGACAGTCGCGAACTCGCCTCCACTGGGGATGGTGTGCGTAACGTTGAATGCAACCTCCTTGCCCACAAGATGGGAGCGGAGGAACTCGCGTGCCGGGAATGCGAACGGCTAGAGTTAGCGGGTTGCGATGAGCTGTCACCCACCTCGTCGTCGCGCGAGGCAGTGCCGATACGCGGGGAGGTGATGCCAGCCAGATGGAGGACACTGGAGTAAGCTATGCAGAGGCGAAGGCTTACCGCTCCTTAGCGGGTTGGCCGCGGGCGGGCGCCTCCTTGGGCCGTACGATCACCGTGTCGCCGGAGAGCACGGCTTGGGGTTAGTATACAGGGGAGTACGCTTCGGCTCTCCGTTGAGATTTCGGGATGGCTCACTCACACTTGACGATCTGGGAGTTAGCTGCTGAGAAAATACGCGTGTCAGCTAAACTTACCGCGCGCGTGGACATTCTTGGGAGGTATAGAACAAAGCAAGAATAAAGTGAGAAGACGAGAACGAGAAATGGGCTACGGTGTTGGAAGTCTCGCCGATGTCGTCGAAGTGTCAGGCGACCTCGATCAAGTCAAGCCACGCGTTCACGACACGACGGCATTTCAGGCACCACCGGCCGAACCAAGACCGAGATCAATAGAGTCCATTAGAATTGATTAAGAATGTTTGGTTCCGTTTGTAATGAGCCGTTGAAATGGGGCTGATGGCAATCGAGTCAATACATAATGACGCCTATTCCACCCCAGCACGCCATTCCGCCGTCATCTCGGCATCGGGTTCTTCCTTTTTGAGATCTTGACATTCACCATCTTCTTGTTCTTTCTCTGCCTCGTTCTCGTTCTCTTTGTCCTTCTCACTGTATTCATACAATCCCAAGCATTGAGGAACATCAAGGTCGTACCACAGCCTGGCCATCGCTTTGCACTTCCATCTCTCCCATCACACCTCCATTCTTGCCACCGACTATAAACAACAACACGCCATGTGCCGCTTCGTGAGCTGCCTTGCGCATCCATGCCAGCTCACTGACGCTTCTTCAGATCGTATACAAGGGTGCCGAGCCAATTCAGGTATCTCACCTCGTCACCCGTCCCCGACACAGTATCACGAACCAGGCCTTCGAATCTAAGCTCCGCTTCCCCTCCAGCCGGCCCATGAACGTGAGTCACCTCTCCCCAGCTGTCCCCAGTAGTATCTCTCAGCTGACCCCAGGCCGATGGCTTCGGAATTGGATGGTACGACCCAATCCTCGCCGAGGTGCCCGTCCACTCGGACTCTGCGCCAGCAGTGACCCCAGCCTCCATCTCCTCGCCCCCACCGACTCAGCCACAGCCCGGTCCGTCAATGCTGCGGACTGGAACGCCTGCACCCACTTCAGCTCCTGGACCACCATCCGTGCCTGTTGATGGTGCAGTCATTCCCCCGCCGAGCGAGGCAGCGGAGCTGGAGGCCGAGGACGCGATGGCCAGGGAAGTCGCCAAACTCCGCGAGAGCGAGAGGGAACACGAGATTGAGAAGCCGTGCATCTTCAAGTCCATCTCACCCGTGAGCTGAGCCACAGTTTTGAGCTGACGACAGGCATGGAGTAATGCGAACCTGACCCGCTTGGCTGAGAAGCTGAGGAGTCATGTCGTGTTCGCACACGTCCGAGCTTCGACCATGGCTGGAGCGCGTGAGTATCCACCTGCTTGAGGAGCTAACAGGCGCAGCGTCGGAGGATAACTGCCACCCATGGATCTTTGATCGGCTGATGGTGAGCTCACAATGCGACACATGCGCGAGCTGACAGCAGTGGATGCACAATGGCGAAATCTGCGATTTTCCCAAGATCAAACGCGCTCTGCAGGCTTCTCTGCCAGAAGAGCTCTTCCTCTACCCCTCCGGTTACACGGACTCTGAGTGGGCGTTCATGGTATTCCTCTCTATGGTCAGTATCCGACATCTGATCAAGCTGACGGCAGCTCAAAGACCCACATGCGCGGAGTTTCACGCACGTCGAACTACGCGAGGCCATGATGAAGACCATCCAGTTCATCAACAAGTTGTGCAAGGACGCGGGGGTTGTGAGTTTCAGCTGGACTAATGGACCATCAGCTGACAGCAGACGGGGCCCAGTTTGATGAACTACGTCGTGACGGACGGCCACACGGTCGTGGCGACGCGGTACATCTCGTCCCGGACGCAGGAGGCTTCTTCTCTCTTCTTCTCCTCGGGCACAAGTTTCGACGAGTACGAGCCTGCCGCAGGGCTGTATCGGATGACCAAGGCCGACAAGCGCGAGCGCATCATCATGATTGCTAGCGAGCCGCTCACGTTTGAGCGGGCCGACTGGGTCGAGGTCAAGACGAACATGATGATTGTCATCACGCCGAAGGTAGGTTGGAGGAGGGTACAGCTGACTAGTTCTTCCCCCGCGGAGCTGACTGCAGATGAACCTCCTACAGATCCCCATTATTGACGAGTACTGGGTCGCGCCGCAAGATCCTGCGAGCCACCTGCGCTCGCCTGATCTCGCGATTAAGCTTGGCTTCGGGCATGGCTTTGCATACGACAGCGTCGCGGCGAGCGCGTAGAGCCGAATCGCCCCGCGTCACCCCAGTCCGAGATCTTCCCCATGCACATGCGTGCACTCGGTACCTCGGTGTCGACCATGTCCAACTGGTGAGTGCCAAGTATGCGGCCAGCCTTAGAGGTCGAACCATAACCTTCCGACCTCCTGCTGACTGCCAGGCTTAACAATTGCTCTTCAGCCCGTCTGTTACGTTCTCCCGCTCAGGCCACAAATCTCCCTCACCTCGTTGTACCACTGCATTGACCCATCCCATGCATGATTTGCCCGATAACCTCAACGCTAACGGACTGGAATCAGGGTGCCTCTCCTCGGCGGAATCGGAGACGGGCATTTCAGCTTACGCTCTCGCGATCGCTGTGATCGCCATGATCGACAGGACCACTAGCACCATTCCCACTCCACCTGCCGAAAGCGGCGAGTGGTCACTCTGACTGAACAAGCCGTATGGCAAGTGCATTGTACTCTACACCTACACCCCGTGCAGCACCGCTTGTGCCATTCACTACTTGAACTCACTAGTTCGACAACCTACTCGACATGCTCGTCTAGCCGTCTACGCCCTATGCCGCCATCAAGACGCGCATGTCCCCCTTCCACTCGACGTCCGTGACGTCGAGTCCCTGACGCCGCTCGTCCGGGCCATCGTCATCCTTCGGCGCAACCTCCTCTCCCTTCTCCTCCTCAACCTCCTCCACGATCGTCTCCTCAACTTGCTCGCCCTTCTGCTCTGCCTCCGGGACGAGTCCCTTCGCGTGCCCGTTCGACTCTGGCTCGCTCGTGATATCCCACACCTCCGCGCGCTCGGCCAGCGGCGATCGCGGGAGCGGGGCCGGAGTAGCGTCGGGAAGCGCAGGTAGGCTTTTGTTGGTAGCCTCGGGGGCTAGCTTCTTCCGCCGCTGGCGCGAAGGCGACCCGCTGACGCTCGTCGCCGCCGCACTGGCCTCCGATGGGGGAGGCGGTGCTCTGCGCGTCACCATGTCGGTCCAGTTCGAGTTGCTGCCCATGGGCGACCCGCCGAGTAACCAGGCGGCGACGCGGTCGCTCCCGTCCCGGGAACGGGGGACACCGAGCTGGCTCAGCATTGCGTCCAGGAGAAGCTGGCACTCTCGCGCTGTCGTCGCGTGGTCGAGGAGCTGGCGGAGCGGCGTGAGATCCGCGAGTGCGACGAAGCCCTCAGGCGGGGGCGCGGTCGTAGGCAGCTGGACGGGCACAGAGGCCGGCGAGCTGCGGGGACTCTCGGCGATGGCGGTCCCTGCGCTTCCTGAGCTGGGCAGGCTGCGCGAGGGCGCCTTGGGAGAGCTCGTAGGTGATCTGGCGGAGCCGACACGCGGCGAGGGGAGCGGGCGGGCCCCACCCCGAGGTGACGAGGCCAGGGAGCGGACCGATGCAGTCGAGCTACTTGGAGTGCCGTTTCCTTGCGGTGCCGAGTCGTCAGCCTCGCGCAATTCAGCGACTCTCTCGTGTCTCAACGTCCGCGAAGGATTGGACGCGGTCGAGCCGGGTCCTGAAACGGAACGCGACGGCTCTGGCCGTGGCTTGAGTGAGAGCGACGACTGGGAGTACATCGTCGAAGGGCGGGAGAGGGATGGAGAGCTCTTAGACGCTCCGGTGAGCGTGGCAAAAGCGGCTTCCGGCGTGCCGTCACCTTCCTTGTCCGCAGGGAAGTCGTATTCCTCGCCTTCGACGAGCGCTTCGTTGGGGCTGACGTTTGGTAGTGGGCCCAGCCCGAGACCCAGTCCAGGGCGAGAACGTGCGCCGCTCGCCTCGAGGTTCTGCTTCGCGCTGCCCTCGTCGTGGATGTCGGGGAGGGGCGACGTCATGCTCAGCGGCGTGCTCTTCCGTCGCTGGAGAGATGACTTCTGGTCACCGTGTGTGACCTGTGCCGCCCACTTGCGCACTATCGACGCTCTACGCAACACCGACGGCGCGTGGGCCTCGGCGCCTCGAGCGCTCTGGCCTTGGTCGCGGCCATGCAGCGTCGAGGCAGAGGTGACAGAAGTCTGACTCTTCTGCGCCATGAGCCCCGAAGTGGAGGATTCACGTGAGTGCGACAACGAGTGTGGAAGGGAGGGGTGTGGATCAGATGGTGTGCGCAGGGTCTGGATCGAGGGGCTGGGGAGGAGCGTTCGCTCGGCCCAGGCCTTGAAGCTGTCGTCCTCCTTCGCCTCCTTGTGATTCTGCCGCCTTGTCGAGCTCATGCGCGACATGATCGTCCTGAAACGGGGCAGAACCCGCTGCTGTGGCGACGCGGGTCGCATAATGTCTGGAGAAACGGAGATGGGTGGTGCCGTCGTCGCCAAGAAATGAGCGAGGTCGCGCGTCTCCCCCTTCACCGATCTATGCCGCGGGCGATAGGTCCCACCGTTCATGGGAGACTCGTCACTGCCGCCCTCGCTGACGCTGCGTCTGGTGCGCTGCGGGACTGTTGGCTCAGAGGGCAGGACAGGCGAGCCGTTTTCCGACTCGGTGAACTCAGGGGGTCGAGGGCCCAGAATGACCGCTGGGACTGTGCGCTCTCCACGGGACACGATTCGTGGCTCGGATCTGAGGAGTTCCATGACCGAGTGCCCTCGAGTCTCGTCGTCCTCGTCCTTTTCCTCGATCGTTGGGCCACGTGGCATCAGCTTGGTCTGCTGCGACGACCAGCTGCGGCCCGCTGCCGCGCGGTACCCGCTCACGCGGGAGTCGTTGGTGCTCGCCTGTGTCGACATAGAGAGCAGAGACGATTCGCTCGAAGAAAGTGGTGGTGCAGAAAGGTGATCGCTTACTCGTCCGCTGTCCTTTGTTTGTGGAGAGGTGTTGGGGGAGTTCTGTAGTCAGCAGGTTGGTCTTGGGTGAATCAGGCGGCGGCCAGGTCCTTTGGACTCGCCACACCGCCAAAGGACACGCTTTCGACATACCTCAAACACCTCTATAGCACTGAAGCGACTGGGCGTGAGGCTCACGCGCATAGTCTCGCCAGACCTCAGAATGGCATCAAAATCGTCCTCCGCAGTCTTGTCTGAAGCTGACAGTGGTGGGAGTTTCAGCGAGTCGTCTTCCGATGTTTGCCGGGTGCTGAGAATCGACGATGCGCGCTTGTGATGGTTGCCTGTTGGCAACTTTGCAGCGTTGATGACAGTCTTATAGAACTGTTCGCTGACGGGTCGCGTTGCTGACGACGGGTTGCTGGCAAGGCGTCCGTGAACGTGTGGGTGAACGTTTGGGTTGGGGTCAGATGATGAGGGAAGGGAGGAATGAGATCCATACGGTGAGTCGTGTGGCGAGGACCGCGTGACTCCCATGGATGAGGCTGAACGTGGGCCAGCCCGCTTGGTCCTCGTCGTTGAGCGCGCCTCATTCTCGATCTGCCGTCGTGCTGCGTCCCGAGTTAGCACCCGTTCTGGCGGTCCTTGGTGATGGCCCGAGCGTGCAGGGAGATAGCACGCAGAGCCTGCAGGGAGGCATTTCTCATGAACACCCCGACCCCAGAAAGACCTCGCTATGATCGCACCGGACAAACTGGGCTCCTCGAACAGGGTGGTTGATCAAGGGCGCGAGAGAGCACGTACTCACCCTCCATGCGTTTGAAAAACCCATAAACAGTATCGTCCTCGCACAAGGCCGTGTACAGGTCTTGCACGTTCGCAGTGACAACTGCAGAGTCTCGTGCGACGACCTGGGAGAGTTTCGATAGGATGTGCTCGCAGATGTGTCTGTGATGGGTTAGCCTAGAACATCAAGATGCCACGCCAGTGAAACACCGGAACGGAATGGTGGCGGCAGCGGCGTCGGCAGCTGCGGCAACGGTCGCCGTCGAAATATGATCGTCAATCTCGAAGGCCACCGGATGACCGAGCCGGGGTTCTGTAACACCCCAGAACTCTGTTCGGTAACGCTCAGTACGCTCAGTCCTCCTGTTTGCACGTCGCACGTCGCTTTGGCCAGCTGACCTTCGGCCGACGCCTGTTCTAGCCTTTCCCCAAATGTTCCACCTCCCCTTCCCAAGTTGTTGGCTCCTCCTTTGGACGCTCGGACCACTGTCAGCGGAACTTACTCCAGAACAGCCGTAAGCCACAGTCCTGCAGGTGCGACGGTCTCCTCCGAGACGTCGCCGCCCGCCGCCTTCCAAGCCGAGGTCGCCGCATCGAGAGTTGACTGCGGTATTGATTCAAGAGACGCCGCGAAGGTCTGCGCGTCAGCCATGTCGCTCGGAATTCTTCTTCTGGATTGCAGCTAGATCACAGGCCAGTTCCTAGGCGACGCCACATTGGCGCATGGGGCCGCCAAGACGACAAACCGAGACTCACGCTGAAGTTGGCAACCTTGACCCGCATGAGCTCGATCGCTTCCGGTACTGGAAAGGGCGTCCGCGCCTCCTCACGGCTTGCGAGCATGCCTCGTCCCTTGCCGTCTGGTGGGAAGCCCGACACGTCCTTGCGCGCTGTTGGGTGGGCGTCGTACCATGAGCGGATTTCGACCTCTGCCTCGCCGACTGCGGCGCGACCCAGAGCGCCCAGCGCCGCATGGTGGGTTCGTGTGCGGTTGCTTTCACTCTCGCTGAGGGCCGCTGGGACTCCGCGTGTCCGGAAGTCGCTAAAGTTTATACTCTGAGACGCGGTGACAATGTTAACCAGCAGCTCGTCGAGCAGCTGGTTGATGTACTCGAGCGCGAGCGGGGAGAGGGTGAGCGGCCGCAGGTCCGAGAGGAGGGCATTGGCGCTCGCTGCGGACACTATTGGCAGCGGCGGCGTCGGCGCTGGTGTCAATGGAGCTCGAATAGGAGACGGCCCGATCCATGGATGGCGCAGTAGCGTACCTGGCATGGCTGCGCCGGCCGCTCAGGCTGCGGACTACGCTCTGGGGTCGTCGAGATGTATCGCGCCTGGAGGGTAGAGGACGCGGAGGGGAGAGTCCGAACTCCGCTTCGCTCAACGTGCGTACTGTGCTGGAGGATGTACGTTGGGGGGTATGGAGGGTAATGTAGAGGAATAGGCTTAGTTTGAGTTGAAGGATAGATAGGATCGGTCAACGTAGCCAAGTCGAGAGGAGAGGTAAGACGACGAGAGGGCGAGGATACAATGAATGATGTGAGGTGATGTGAGCGACCCGAAAAGAATGGTCTGCCGGCAGAAGAGAGGGCGTGGATCGGCGGATCGGTAGGATCGGTACAGACTGAACCAAACGTCACGTTTCGAAACCGTCTTTCGTCGAGTTGCCGCGAGTGGCCGCGAGTGGGGATTTGACCTGGTAGGGACGAAGAGTTGTAAGGTGAAGTGGATAGGGAGGGCGGGGTTGACCGCGACGCGATCAAGCGAGAGCCGTGTGGGAGGGAGAAAGAGAGAATGTGGTAAAAGAGATAGGGTACTTTGGTATGAGGAGGGCCAGGAAAGAAGGGCCAGGAGGGGGGGCAGGAATGGGGGGAGGGGGAGGTTGAGGGGTGGAATGATAAATGTGGAGAAGTAGAGAAAGGACAGGGGAGGAGCGCGAAGAGTGCGAGGAGGAGCGAGGAGCAGGGTGGTCAGGATGGCCAGGATGACCAGGATGACCAGGAGGTGGAATGGCCGGAGGAGAGGCCAATAGAGGGAGGAGGGGTCAGAGCGGTCTCTATCGATGCAGTCATGTAACTGTCGTACTGTTGTACAGTAGAGAGACAGAGAGAGAGCGTCGTACTTTCCGGTTCGCACTCGGATAAGCAGCTTCTACAGTTGTATTGTAGTAGCCTTCCGCAATCGCAATTTGGCGCCGCTTCTCAGCTTCTCAGATAGCCTTGGCTTCTTTCTACCTTGACTTTGCTACGTTGCTACTTGGCCTCCTTTCTCGCGTTGGATGTGTCGGTGGGTTTGTGTCTGACCTCCTGTCCTGTGGTTTCGTCTTGGTTCGACTGGGTTGGTCCGGGGGTGGAGTAAACATGCGTCGCGACTGGTGCCGCCGCGTGGGTACTTTCAGAAACTCGCAAAAGGTACGGGTGGCGTCGTAGTGCGACATGAACTGGAATGCGGGCAAGAT
Source organism: Cutaneotrichosporon sp. PL3408A (assembly GCA_023629975.1). Classification (NCBI taxonomy): domain Eukaryota; kingdom Fungi; phylum Basidiomycota; class Tremellomycetes; order Trichosporonales; family Trichosporonaceae; genus Cutaneotrichosporon; species Cutaneotrichosporon sp. PL3408A. The sequence continues at coordinate 1,722,228 of JAMAMB010000004.1, forward strand.
GAGAGAGAGGAGGGCCAGGCCTCCAGGCTCTCGCAAGCTCTTGAAGGGTTACGATGCAACCAAGTTCTCGTCCGAAGCCACAACAACAACCGAAATCGATCGATATGTCGCGAGATTGAATTGTTAGAGGCTCATGTGCGTTCATGTGCGGTAGACATTCACTGTGGTGCATCGGATTGAATAGCTTGATACCGCGGCAACAGCGACAAAGCCGTCCTGCGACAAGCTAGCATGCTAAACGGCGCCAATAATAATGGTCATGCACTTAGGCTTTGGTGCAGCTGCTGCAGCTGCTGCAGTCGTGTTGCTAGCAGCCTGGTCTCGTCGCCCTTTACTTCGGGGTTACCTTGTTGTCGTCGTTACGGCGGTTACGTTGCCCTCTTGATCTTGTTGGTACGGTAGAGGAGTCGGAAGTCCCTGACAGCCGCAGCCGCCGACGGTCTGACAAGTCGCTGAATCATGCTGAATCTAGCATGCATGCATGCATGCAGCAGTGCAACCACGACCGGGGACGACAACCAAGGATAAAGGACAAAATACGGGGGACCAGAAGACTCCCTCCTCCAACCCCCTCTCTGAGCCCTCACTTTGTCCCTCGAGGGCCTCGGAGCCGACACAACGTCCTCACCGTGCACCAGCGCACATAACGGTCCTGCATGCAAACGCAAAGAATCCACCAGGTTCGCGGAAAGACTGGACTCTAGGACTTGTTAGGATCTCGAGAGCGTTATGAGGACTTTAGGAGTGCGAGTGCTGTGCGCCATGCGCTGTCGGTTTGTCACATTTCATTAAACTGAGTGATCATCCGCGCACAACATGACACCACAGACGAATCCAGAGAACCCAGCTGAGACCTGCTCAGAGTGGGTGACGCCCGCCGTGCCCGGGACCAGGTGGGGTCGCAGGGAGCAGATCGAATGAATACTCTGCCTGTGCGTCGGTCCAGGCGCCCCTGCGGCCACCAGTGCGCACCCGTGTTGGGTTCTGTGTTGCCTTCGAGGCCCTTTCTCTTTCCATGTTCTTCACGTTTCCTTGCGGCTCATTAACACCGCCCTAGTTATCCTACGGCGTTGGCCAGTAGCAATCTAGTTGAACGAGGGCTGACTGGGGAAGTCGGAGTTACTCCAACGGCTCAACGTCCCATTCCGCTCACGCAAACCCGCGCCGCTGGCGGTTAGAATGCGAGTGAAATAACGCCCCTGATACAACATGCTTTACAGCCAGGCCGACCGGCGCAGCCGGCCGTGCCTGAAGCTTGTATGAGCCCTATTCTCCCCACCTGTCTGTTCCTTGTGGCCTTGTGGAGTGACTCATTCTTTTCGTGTAACGCTGTGCTCTGGACCAGGTCTGTTCACCCAAGGTGCCGGCGGCGGTTCAATTCCATCCAGATGGTATTAAAAACGGGTCACGGACGGGCCATAACAAGCTCACTCCCGATTTGCCCGACTTGACGATAGATTGACTGAGTCTCCTTCCAATCTTGTCGCAAACTTTATACCTCCATCTTGGTAGCTCACGGCTAGCCCTGCCTTGGTACTACCCCAGCCAGCCACTCCTGGCCGCTTGACGTCGACACGCAGACATGTGCGACAGGTACACCTGCGTCACAGCTACCAACTCACTCTTATTGTCCGTCGCCGAAAGATGTATCGTTGTGACAGAGTACGACTTCGATGTAAAACACAACCTAGCGGCGAAACGGCAGGGGAGTGGCACGTTGCAGCGAGGATAACCAGTTCTCGCTTTCATCCGAGACACTGCCACGGAATTCATGATGCGTACAATGCGTACGCACCCATGCGCGTTTTGCTGGCGATCCGCAGCGCCCGTGTCAGCCTCTAGACGAGGATTGTAGCCAAGTGCTTCACATTCCCAGTAGTGCTTCAGCATGTCTCTGGCCTCGGGTGTATCCCCTGGTGGACACGCAGGGCGGCCACGTGTCGCCACGGATTCTCCGACGTTCCGACGTACCTTGTGCCAGCTGCAGACATCATCCACTCACCGCACGTATGCGCTTTGGTGCTGCGGCTGTAGGATACAAACCCGATGCCATCTGACTCTGTAGACTGCTGTACGCGGCCCAGAGCTGTTGTTATGATCTTATGAATACTTCAAATCTCAACAACGACAACAGCAGCCAACATTGTTCCAATAATGGTCACTCCATCGCATACTTGTCGTTTAGCAGCGAGGCCCCACCCCCCCCCCTCTTTCTCGGCGCCTTAGTATTTACTCTGGGTAGTACCAGCACCGAGTTCCAGGAGGTAGGCCGCCAGCTGGAGAGAAAAGCTGCCCAGATAATGGTGTGGACTAGCTAACTCATTGTTACAAGGCTCACAGGCCGGGAGCGGTCCAGGTTCTCCAAACAGCCGTCGCGTTCCTCCTCATTGACCATTGCCCAAAACATCTGTCCTCATTCAAATGATAATACTGAACTGGTGGCTATATGGTCTCCTTGAAGCCTGCAAGCAGTTCATTGGAACCGCGCGTTGTCGCCATATCCCTTCGCATCCAACTCGGGAATGGTGGACGACCTCCACCTCCACCAGCCCGGCCGAATTGCTTCCGCTACCTCCACCGATTGTAGAGATCGGCGGAAATCAGAATCACAAAAGTTGGCAAGCACAATTACATCTGCTCACTACTGCTTCTATCCTCACAGGTATCCAATGCCCAGATTACGTCTCCCACCATTACCGCCCTCGGCGCAATGGGCCGGCTTTCTCCCACGGGGCGACCGCAGATTGGGGGCCAAAAACCTACGTCGCATGAATCCTCACGGCTACGGCGGTCGGGAGCTCGCACGCCGCATGGTCCTCGCCAGCAAGCCGATCTCTGATCAGCTCGTGCGTGATCTGGGGATTCGGGAGGACGAGGTTGTTATCGAGGCATACCCTGCCCTGGGCCAGACAACACGCTCACTTCTCGCCGGAGGGTTCGACGAGACGACCGGCGAAGACTGGAAACAGGTCATGACGGAGCCCGAGGCCAGGGTTCCACGGAAAGGGCACATCAAGAGGCGGACAACGGACGACTTTGAGTTTCCCCCTTGGGACGCAAACGACGCCGAAGACAACCCGGCGCCCCGTGGTCTGGACGTGAGCAAGGTTGTTCAGCCTAAGGCTGTCGTCGTGATGGAGCCAACGGTGACTCTGCTGAGCCGGGGATTGGGGTACGATCCCGACAAGGGGCCAGTGTCGTATTGGGACTACAACAATCCGTTGACCTTGGAAGAGCTGGAAACGTTGAATGAGAAGAGAGGGACTACGCCCGTCTTTCAGTCCCTCACCCAGAAGAACCTATACATGACGCCCGCGGCTGTGTTTGAGTGGGACAAGCTGCCCAAAGTTCTGCAGAACCCCCTGATCTGGCCCCTCCTTCCCGTGTGGGATCCAACGAAGGAGGGCGTGGAAAGGGCCATGCGGCCGTGGAGCGCGCCTCCTCCCCCAATTACCCTAATGGCTACTATCCCCGATACGGTTCTTGGCGACCAACTAATGTCGCAATGGGTCTCGAGTTGCATTGGCGAGACGGACGTCGACCGCAGCTGGCTTTGGAAATTTGGTCGCGTCCGTCTTGCCTGTCTTGTGAACAGGGGTTTGTATGACGTGAGTTGTAGGCATCGTCCACCGCTCTGACATTAGCGTCTCATGGCATCGCCGGGCGAGGCGATCCATTGCAAGCTCAGTGTCATGACTAGCGCCCTTTTCCACGTGCGTCCTCTCCCACCATACCATCACGTTCCCGACGTCGACAAGCAGAGCACTCGTACCGAAACGGACTACGAGAAAACCCTTGCGGCCGTAACAGCGAAAAAGACCCGCACCACGATGCCAGCAGTCCCTCCAACTGAGGAGGTTACGCGAACCTTTGTCAGAGACTTTTGGCCTCACTCGGGGCGCTTGGTAGGGAGCGGTGGTCACCGACTGGCACCCGAACGGGAGCTGCCCCGTCCGGTGCTTCTCGGCGTCGAACTCATCCCGCGTGCTAATCCGCTCATCACACTCAAGCAGCGTGATGAATGGGAGTTCATTCTCCGTCATTGCTTCGTCCGCGAGACCAAACCGATTGGCGAGGCGTTCTACAACCTCGCGTTCGGAGCTGAAAATCTCCTGCCGAAAATGAAGGAGAGCGATGAAACCTCCCGATACGGTGGCACGGCTGTCGACCTTACGAAGCAGGTCCGCTACCTTACAGTTGAAGAATGGGCGCGCATCGTTGACGTGTTTGCTAAGTGGCCATTCAAGCCTCCTGTGAGTCACGCTGTTCCCATGTTTGGCTAACAACAGCTTCTTCTTATGGACGCGATTTCCGATGACAACCGCCAGATTGGCACGTCATAACTCGCTGCACAATACTGCGCCCGTGCCATCGATATCTTGCATAATGATACCCTTGTACACCTTGTAACCACTCCAACCTCTGAACCAGTTAGTTGCTTGTCCTGGCAATGAACTCGCGGATGCCCGTGCTACCCATCTTGGCCTCCTTTAGCAACGCATCATCCACCTTGCGCAGGTCCACGGTCGACGTCCTGTCGGCAGTGAACTCGGATGAGATGACATCGATGGCAAGCATGTCGAGCTGGCTGAGTCGTTTCTCCCCACGCACGCGATTTACCTCCCTACCACCCGACAGCGTCTCCTTGCTGACGAGGAGGAGAGAGATTTCGGGATCCCACGCCGTCGGCCCCAGCGCGTCGTGGATCTCCACCACGTCGAGAACCACCCCTCGCGCCTCGCCGCCACACCGCCGCAGGAAGGCAGTGGCGGCACGAAGCCGGGTATCCAACCCCTCGAGGATATCCGCGTATGTCTTGGTCTTGAGCAGCCGGTCGGCCATGACGCCGACGATGAGGCGTTGTTCAGTGCAGAATAGCGCCATGTGCAGGAGCAGTTTGTGTGCCGCGTGCAGGTGGTCGAACGTCCCACCCATAGCTGCGACGGGGTATCCGGGATCAACTATCGTGGGCACTGTTCCGGGGTTCTGCAGGCGGTCCGCGAGCTCGGCGCTCAATGGGATCCAGCCGCGCTGCGATGCTGAGAGGTTACGTGCGGCCTGGCTGACAATGTCAGAGGCAAGCGCCTCTTGTCCTGGAATTAGCTTGAGAACACTACATGCGGCTACCTTCAAAGCCAAGGACGTAAGTCGGCTCGCCGAGCTTAAGTGCCCAGTCACCCTCTTCACCGTCGAAGCGGACCTCGACGTCGGTCAGCGGCCTCCCAGCCTCCCACTGTCCTGCAGCGAGTACCGAGTACACCTGGGAGAGGAAGCGGCTCAGCGCCGCAAACGATTCTCTCGGCTCCCTCCGGAGAGCACTGTATAGCTGCCCATCTGGCCCGGCCCCCGGCGTCGAGAACAGGACGATGCACCGTTCAGTCGCCTGCGTCGCTGCATCGGCAATGGCACCGAGAAGAGGGGATGGGTCGTCGAGTATTGACCGTGTGAACGGGCAGACGAAGAGGATACGCTTGTGGCAGTTGGCGTCCTCGGCTACCTTGGGATACTGCTTCGGCGGCCAGTACAGCTCGGCGTTGCTCATGATGCCAGATGAGTTGAGAAGAGTCGAGCGGCACGTTACGGGCAACTGAATACCGAACGGATAATCACCGGACGCGGTGCCTGGAATGCGGAGCTCCGAAAGTGATCTTGCCACAAGTGCCACATACTCGGAGTTGTGCGGGAACATCAACCACGTGGTGTGTTGCGGCCCAAAAAAGCTGAATCATCCGGGAGTGCGTGCAGGGCTGGTCGACATTCTGCGACGAAGCGGTCGTTGATCTCTCTCTAACCCTCAACCACTACAAAAAAGGTGAGTCCACCCATCCACGACATGCTCCGCGCGACCTCGACGACGACGTACACGGCATTGGCGCGATATCGGTGGTGTGCGCGGCGGCTCGGAGCACTGTGTGGGACGGGAGATGGAGGAGTTGGCGGGTGATTATTCAGCGGAAGGTGGCAAGTGGGAAGGGTTCCTCTGCGTCCCGGAGCCGTGTAGTGGCTCTGTCAGCAGTGGAGGAATCGACTCGCCGCACTTTCTGGCGAGTATATTAGTACCGTACGCAGGTACTCTTGCCATCACTTCTCCTTCCATTTTGCTGAGCCGCCGCACACGACTACCCAACTCTCCAACACTCTCTCTACGTCTTACTAGTTTCACCACTCACACCTCAGTCAAGATGGGTCGCCGTCCCGCTCGCTGCTACCGCTACTGCAAGAACAAGCCGTTCCCCAAGTCGCGCTACAACCGTGGTGTGCCCGACCCGAAGATTCGTATCTTCGACCTTGGCCGCAAGAAGGCTTCCGTCGATGACTTCCCCTTCTGCTGCCACCTCGTCTCTGACGAGTACGAGCAGCTCTCCTCGGAGGCTCTCGAGGCCGCCCGTATTTGCGCCAACAAGTACATTGTGAAGAACGCCGGTAAGGAGGCTTTCCACCTCCGTGTTCGTGCCCACCCCTTCCACGTTATCCGTATCAACAAAATGCTTTCGTGCGCCGGTGCCGATCGTCTGCAGCAGGGTATGCGTGGCGCTTGGGGAAAGCCGTACGGCAAGGTCGCCCGTGTCAACATGTGAGTATTGCTGCAGCCAAGTGTTTCGGCTTTTGGCTGACATGCAGTGGCCAGGTCATCATGTCCATCCGTTGCCGTGACTCCAACAAGCCCATCATCATTGAGGCCCTCCGTCGTGCTCGTTACAAGTTCCCCGGTCGCCAGAAGATCATCATCTCGAAGAAGTGGGGCTTCACCTCGCTCGACCGCCCCGACTACGAGGCCCTCAAGGCCAAGAAGCTCGTCGTCAACGACGGTGCCTACGTCCAGTTCCTCAAGCCCAAGGGCAACCTCGAGGCCAACCTCCGCATGGCCCAGCGCGCTTAATCGGATGTTTGGGGATTGTAGGATACTGGTTGTCGCATAGCATGCATGGCTAGCGGTCACTGTACTAAGATGTGTTGTGTGCGAAGAGCCGTAAGAGATGGAGAGGAGGCAGACACATGGGCGCAGCATCTGCAGTGAGAGGGCTCTCAGGTGACCGAGACTCCCGCTGTGCGCCCCTGGAACCCGAACTAGAGGCCGTTCGCAGCAGATCGAGGATGCTCTTGAGATCCAACCCGGAATGGAGATAAGATGAGATGTCCAAGAGCTCGGCCCCAGAGGCGAGGAACCGTTCTCACTGGCATGTCACACGCGTCAGACATGTTGATGGGGTGGGTCCGAGAATGCCACGAAGCAGCAAACCAAGCGAGTGCAGTCAGTTGCTGAGACCGATCGAGGGCGTGAAGCCGACATACCGAACGCGCTTCGAGCCAGGCAGAACAAGCCAGCTGACACCATTGCCCTGCACGAAGCCGAGCGTGTGGCGCGTGAATGACTCATTCTCCTCAAACCAGGGCCTGCGGAGCATGCGAAACGAGATGTGGAACGCTGCGATAGACCTTAGTGCCAGAGACTGGCTGGCATGGCATGGCGGGACTGCTTGCACTGGAACCATGGATGACACAGGGAGCCCAGGGAGCCCGGACGTGCCGAGGATGTATTTATGTATTTGACGTCAGATCATGTACATGGCCTAGGAACATTCCGCACCCACCACCCTCCACCAACACCACGATCACCACCAACCGGTGTTGCTGATAACTCTTGACGAGCTCGAGCATCCTCCTGTCTCTTTGGCCAGTCTCTCCCTCTTATTCGATCTGTGCGCTTCATCTCTCCACTCTTCTTGCACAGTTCGACTGCTGAACGGACACTACTTTAGCTGAACGTCATTGCTTGGGCGAAGAGTATCACAGTTATCCTCGCCACTCACCCACCGACACAATCACTCGACCAACACTCCTCCTCGCCCGCTTCACCGGCCTGGCAATGGCCTGGCACTCAAGTGGACGCACCAATTCCGAGGTAAGTCTCATCCTCGACTTCATCGTCAAACCGCTATTCCGCACCCCAGTCCTGATGGTAGCTCGTCGACCGCATGGTGGCCAACGGGCTCATTAACTCGCAGCGCGTCGCCGACGTGAGTCTCCTCCGGCGTGCAGCTCTAATCTCAGGCCATGAAGTCGGTCGACCGGCGTAACTACCTCCCTTCCGCTTATGGGGCGTACGACGACTCTCCTCAGTGCGTCCATTCTCTTCGCCGCTAATGGCAGGCGTATTGGGTTCAACGCAACCATCTCCGCGCCGCATATGCACGCCCATGCTTGCGAGAACCTCCTACCCTTTGTGGACGCGGCAGAGAGGTCGTCGGGCTCTATCCTCGATGTTGGCAGTGGCAGTGGATACCGTGAGTGTGGCGATCAGACGATTGACTCATGTCCCTGCTATGCTGACTGGTGTGCTTCTCTTGCTTCTCAAACGCTCTTTCCTCCTCGTCTCTCACGATCTCCTCGTTCTTGGGCGTTGCCATGATGCGTTTGGTCTGCCCCTGCTACACCGCTCTGTCCACACTTCTTTGGTTCCTCGATGCTCGCCTGTAACACCCGCTCGCGCACATGTCCCCCTCTCTTCGTTCCTCGACCTTTGTAACCCTCGTCCTTCCCCCAACTCCTCACGGCTTGGGGAGCGTCCGCTGTCACCTTGACTGATCAACTCTGCACCCGCTTGCGATCATGACCAGTGACTGCCGTTCTCCACCGACTCGCACCACACGCCACCGTGGTCGGCATCGACCACCTCCCAGGCCTCGCAGACCTTGCTCGCACCAACCTCGCCAAAGACGGCGTTGTCATCGATACCATCCCAGGAATCAAGATTGTGTGCGGCGACGGCCGCGCTGGATACCCAGAGCACGGTATGTGGGCGCAGTGGCCGTCCTTCGGCCTCGTTGTCCCCCTTCCCCAGCGATCACTCATCGTCCCTTTCACGCCTCGTACTGATCCCAGCGCCCTACCAAGTCATTCACGTTGGTGCAGCAGCGCCAACGATCCCGGAACCCCTCATCGAGCAGCTCGCTCGCCCTGGGCGAATGTTCATCCCTGTTGGCGTCGAGTCGCAGGGTAAGGTACGACCAATTGCTCTCAGCTGATGGCAGCCATCTACCAGGTGGACAAGGACGAGAATGGCAATGTGCACAAGAAGAAACTGTTTGGGGTCAACGTGAGTTGAGTCCGTGGTCGCAGCTGACGCAAGTACGTGCCCCTCACTGACCACGAGAAGCAGTGGTCCGGCTAAGATCGAAGAGTCTGTAGACCTGTGTATGAGATGTGGGAAAGGGTGAAGAAAGTGGCGTGGCCAACGGCGTTGTCATTGGAGGGCGAGAGTATATGTAGTTGGAGCGAAAGTATGAGTCAGACACCTGAGGCTGCTTGTATGTATCACGAATGGGCTCTTGGCATGTGGCCTCAAAGCGAGGCTTACTTCATGCACTCACCGCCTCGGCCGCATTTCCGCTTATAACACTAAGTATGAGCATCTCCCAGTCTCCTCGACCTGTCATGCTGCTTAAAGCCATCCATAACGCCTTCTCTCTTGTTGGTAATGCCAAATTGTATGACTCTGTCGAATGTCCACCCGTCATGAAACTCTATCACTCGGATTCGAGAGCGTAAAGCGATTATCGGGCGGTAGTAAGCTCGCTCTGCACCAAGCCCGGCGCCAAAAGGTAGCGTGGAGTCGCGCCTGGAGGTAGCGCGACCAGCGCGCGGGCAGGTGGTTGTTGAAGAAACACTCAATTCGACTTCTGGGGCTATTAAATATCCCGCCTGGTGGCGTTGTGGGCGGGATTATCGCTTGTGGCACTCAATAGTCGAGGGCCCGTGGTTGATAATTTCGCTGAAGGACGTAACTTCATTCTCAACCACCCATCTCACAATTGTAAGTATGAGTTGCCCCTTCTCCCCTCTTTCAGCTTGCTGCGCGTCGCGCGCGCACAGCGGGCCGAGATCATGACGAAACCATCTGAGTAAAATAGGAAGTGCCATCTGCATCAGCCTCCCTCGGGAGTAGCTATGCTGTTTCCAGGTTCTCTGATACCTCCCTCCGTTGTGCCTCTGAGGACAGCGCTGACTTGATACAGAAAGCCGTTATCGCGACACTCCGCTAGAGTGCACACTGTGATGTCTGTAACCTATGCATCGCTATGTCCACGGGCCGGGTCTTACCTCTTGGTGAGGCGGTATGCCCTTCATTGGGTGTGCGGTGGAACCAGGAATTTTACCTTGTTCTACCTCCTGATATTTACTCTGGGCGCTGGCTACACTGTGAACACGCTCGGTCGTACCACGAACGCCGTGTTGCCTGCTAACACCTGCACGGGGACCTCGCACTGGACAGTCTCAGCACGCGCCTCGACCCACCCTTCTCGGGTCGAGATGAAGGGCACGAGACTCGGCGCAGCAGTGTACGGTGTGTTATCAGAGTCGCCCTCGATGGGCACGAGATGGAGACACTCCGATTCCGCATCTGACCGACGGCGCTTTTCCTTGCCTTTCTCCCCGTCGCCGCTTGCTCTCCCTCTCTTGAGCGCGTCCCCGCTCTTACGCACGTCAGCGCTCCGCCGCCGTGGGGGAGACGCAAACAGGAAGGCAAGTCGCACACGCCACTCCAGTCCGCCCCGTCTGCCCTCGTTCCCGGCGGCGAGGGTGAATGCCGGCGTGGCATCAGACGGAATGTCGAGGGAAAACGCCATGCGGGCCGTGAACTGTCCATACGCTGTGCTCTGCTCCGCATGCAGGCGCCGCAGCTCCGGCTGCCGTATCCGTCCAGATGATGAGGCTGACGGTGGTAGTAGCGTCTCTGGAATCACCTCGTGCGTCTCAAGGTACGCGCTGACCTTGAGGACCCTGTGGGAGGGATGTGCGTTGAACGTCACCACTCCCAGGACTGTCTCGCCGAGCCGGTACGTCGTCTTCACCAGGGTGAGGACTGCGACGACCTCGCCGTCCTGGCGAATGTCGTACGAGGCTTTGGGAGAGTGTCGCGAGAGGATCTCGACAGCTTCGCCGCACCGCTGACCTTGAGCTTCGTCGACCAACTCGTCATCCCCGTCCACTGTAGCGCTAACGCTCATGCTCCGCTTTCTCTTTATCTCTGCCTCGGGGAGTAAGAGGGATGTGCGGATGGGTAATCGCGGGCTGCGCGGGCTGAGGGGCCGCAAAGCCTTGCTCGGGCTCGGGGGGACGTTGTTGGTCTCAATCGTGTCGAGCAGTCGCTTGGCATAGGCTGCCAGCGAGTCGATCGACTGCGGCGGCTCGTACATGTGTTGCGGGCGGCGAGGGGTCTCCGGCGGACTGACAGGCCGTTCGATCACGGACCCGGACTCGCTTGTCTGGATTACGGGCTGCAGCACGTCGTACGTACGCAGCATGTGGTTGACGGAGACGTTGGGCCATACACGGACCGGCACCACTATCTCCCTGGGTCGCTGTCGTTTCCCACCGCCCGGTAGCGCCACGTTAAGAGACAGAATAAGCTCGTAGGAGAACCTCAAGGCTTTGCCTTTAAACGCGGGCGGCAGCGTAGCGGGCAGCTGGATGGTGTATACGACTGCGGTCAGTTTCGTAGCCTCTTCTATGGCAGCTCACATTCTCGTGTTTCACCCTCCTGGAGCTTGATGTCGACTCCCATGAGACTTCGGGTTGTCTCAAGCACGGGCAAGTCCTGTGTTGTCCAAACCCGTTTCCTCTCCTCCTCCAAACTACCTCCAGTACCACCATACACTAACCCCTTAGCCAACCCAAATAGACTTCCTGTCAGACTGGGCTGCTTCGACTCGCCGATCGTGCCCGTCCCAAAGCTGAGCGACCACCTGGTCGGCTTCTCCTCTTGTTGAGGTGCGAGGCTGCCACTTCCGATCGGTTGGTGCAGCAACCTCGCGCGGAGCGGTAACAATGGATCTGGCGGAATGTACTGTTGGCTTGGAGCGAAGCGAGCCACAAGCCGGGTATGCCCCCACAGAATCGTTGTCACGCCGGTTTGGATCGCTGGCCGCCGCAACGGATGCCCCGGAGGTGGCGTTAACAACGACGTGCCGTATGCGTTTTGGTATGATGGGGCGCGCCGGTGTGCTGGTCGGACGGGACTGCGTCTCGGCGAGTCTACTGATGGGGAGCTCGGGGATAACCCCGAGGTATAGATGGGCGACGGTGTCCGTGCTGATCCCGACAACCGCCGGGATGGGACAGCCGGCAGCGTCGTCTGCTCCTCGCTCACGTCTGCAAGGGAAGGCGACGCTCGAGGCGTTATCCGGGCCGACGAGGGACGGCTCGGACCAGCTTCATCATCGACACTGAACCGTCTGTCGTCGATTGGCGACGCTGTGCCGTCGACCTGTGCCAGCTCCTTGAATGTCGTCGCGGGCGAGTTGAAAGCGCTCGCAGTCGCCACGCTGACCTTCCTTGCGTGCGGGTGCGCTGTAGGAATCGAACTACTCCGGCGGGCAGGCAGGGGTGGGGGGCCAATTTGCGGTGTCGACTGCCCAGCTGCTCGTTAGCGGTTGTTGCGAGAATGCCGACGCCCGTGCCCCGGCTCTGGACTCAGACAAATCAGACTCACATTCTCCACCGAGCGCCCAAACAATTTCCTGTGGACTTATTCCTTTTCCCAATGCAAGGCTCTGCGACCTCCTCCCGTGGCTCGGCTTGCGCGCATGGCCCCGCCAGTCATTATATCCTGTCGGTGTGCCCGGCGTTGGGGATGGCGAGGAAGGGCTGGCCGTGTCGTTGGATCCATTGGCTAGACCAGGTCTTGCGCCGGACAGCAGGTGGAGCTGGGGGTGCGGGGAGGCGGGTTGACTCTGGGACGTGCGGACTGGGGTCCGGGTGTTCCGGAGTGTGATTACTGCTGAGAAAGTCTCCCCGGCGTAGAAGGCAGACTGCGACGGTGTGACTGTTACCTCGAGATGTGGGTCGTCGAGGTCAAGGGTTGGCGATGCGGTGCGGCCAAACATCGCTCAGCTGACCGGCGCGCGACCAAGAGTAGCTGCTCTTTCCGTGACGATGAGGATCTGGGAGTTATTAAAGCTGGTTGTATGCACAGGTTGTCAACACGTATTGATCTTGAGAACGTTGTGGGATTGTGGTGGATCGACATGACTGCTCGTTGTGACGCGTCTCATTACGTACACGAAACCTCGAGTAACACCCTCTGCCCCACTTCATCGAATTATAAATACTTCCGTTGGCCCTTCTTCACCCTTTGGTGACTGGATGACCGGAGAATGTGCTCGATGTCCGTCTCCCTGTCTGCCTCGCTGGCCGGAAGAAGGTTTTCACTGACACATCATCCTACTTCACCATCATTCACGCCCTCTCTCTCACTAAACTCCGTGCATCAATCCACGATTTAAACGTACTCATTGCATAGCTAGGACCGACAGCTACAGCGCACGACTCAAACGAGCTCAATCCGAGTCCTTGGCGAACGGTGACACTCGGTGGCAAACCCTACCCCACCGTACCCGTCACCCTACCAATTTGCTTCCTTTTTCAGACACCTTCCGCCGATCTCCGCTTTCCACTCAGACAACCTCCACCGCAAACGAATCCACAAACGATCATGGGCTCGTCCCCGGCTCCCTCGAAGTCAGGTCGTTCCGGCAGCGAGTCGCCCGCTCCGCAAGCCGCACCCCCGGGATCATACACTCTCGCGGTGAGTACCTCATTGCATGCATGCAAGCACCGTGCTTTCTGGTTCGAATGCAACTAACCAACAGGATGTCATTCCCGGAGTAAAGATCTTTGTGGCCAAGCCACTTGCCGGCGGCGGGGAGGAGCACCGCAAAGCCGAGGTGCTGTCGACGCGTCCCAAGCCTGTCTCTGCCTTCGCACCGAAACCTGGGCCGAACGACCCCCAACCCGACCCCCGTGACGATACCGAGTACTACATCCATTATGTCGAGTTCAACAAGCGTCTCGACGAGTGGGTGGGCGGCTCCCGCTTGATCACGGACAAGGAAATGGAATGGCCGCGCCCGAAGGAGGAGCCAAAGAAGAAGGTTGCAGGCAAGACGCCGTCCAAGTCTGGCGCGGCCAGCCCGCGAGGACACAAGGCGAGCGGAACCCCGAAGAGTCTTCTCAAGAAGGCCGCGACGAAGGCCGCGTCGCAGGTGGGCAAGGCGCCAACCAGTAAGGGCCGCAAGTCGAAAGGCGAGGCCGTGGACGAGGGTGCAAAGGACACGGATACGGACGACGCAGACGCTGAGGGCGACGACGACGTCGACGCCGATGGCGATGTGAGCATGGAAGACGGGGAGGCTGTTGCAGCATCCGACCCGACAGCGGGCCCAGCAGTCTTCAGCAAGAAGCAGGAGATTGAGAAACTGCGCACGTCAGGATCGATGACGCAGAGCCACAGCGAAATCTCGCGCGTCAAGAACCTTAACAAGCTCCAAATCGGGAAGAACGAGGTCGAGGCGTGGTACTTCTCACCCTATCCCGCTGAGTACGCCCACCTACCAAAACTCTTTATCTGCGAGTTCTGCCTTTTGTTCTACCCGAGCTTGACGCAGCTCTCGCGACACCGGACAAAGTGCACACTGCAACATCCCCCAGGGAACGAGATCTATCGGCATGGCGATATCTCGTTCTTCGAGATCGACGGTCGACGCCAGAAAACGTGGTGCCGCAACCTATGTCTGCTGTCCAAGTGCTTCCTTGACCACAAGACACTTTACTACGACGTGGACCCGTTCCTCTACTACTGCATGACCGTCAAGGACGAGTACGGCGACCATCTCATCGGGTACTTCTCCAAAGAGAAGGAGAGTGCAGAGGGATACAATGTTGCTTGTATCCTCACACTCCCGCAGCACCAGCGCAAAGGGTACGGCAAAGTACTCATCGAGTTTTCGTACGAATTGTCCAAGGTCGAGGGCAAGCTTGGCAGTCCCGAGAAGCCGCTGTCAGATCTTGGCCTCCTCTCCTACCGCGCCTACTGGCAGGAGAAGATCGTCGAGTTGCTCCTCGAGTCCGAGGACGAGATATCACTGGATGAGATCGCGCATCGCACGGCCATCACACACGGCGATATCATGCATACCTGCCAGGCCCTGCAGATGATCAAGTACTACAAAGGCCAGCACATCATCCACCTGACGGACGCGGTCCTCGAGCAATACCAGAAGACCAAGGCCAAGACCAAGTACACTATCAACCCCCAGGCGCTCAAGTGGAAGCCGTGAGTAGATTTCAGTTGGGAAACTGCTGACTCCAGTCCCGTCTTCACGCGCTCGCAGCTGGCCTTTGGTTTCTAAATACCCTGTTTCTCAATCTATACCCTTCTTGGGCCATTGTAGCACTCCCTCGTCATCTTTCTCTGTTGTAGTCCGCCGCGAAGCATCACATGCAATCTGTTAGCATTCACAATCTCTTGGCACGGTTGATGCCGGATCACCTGGTACATCGATACACGTAATGTACATACGAGACGTCTCAGAAGACCATTTTGTGAGGAACGAAACGTTGCAGTGTTCTGGTCAAGCCCATTTACCGAGAAGAGACATAATGAAGCAACCAATGAGGATCATTGCAATCGCGAGCGCGATGCGAGACGGGGGAGCATCACGGAGAGGTCCCTCCACAAAGTCAGAATTGAGGAGTTTGAAGGCCGTGTAGAGAAGAATACCGGCCGATGTTGAGTCGAGAACGCCCACAGCAAGAAGGGCGGCCCTGCTGTTCTGCGAAAATGAGGCGCGGATACCAATACCGAGCGCCATGGCAATGGGAGTCACAAGCTAATGTCAGTGCCGCAACCATGATAACCTCACAGTGAAGGCCATGCCGTAGATGAGAGCGCGGGTTTTACTGATCCAATGCAGCACGGCGATACGTGCTCCCAGGGCAGCGCCCTCGAAGACTTGGTGGAAGATAATAACAATCATGAGCGTGGTCCAGCCCATGCCAGAGCCGGCACCAAGCGTGACGCCTACCATGATCGAATGGAAGATGATACCGGTCTCGAGGAGGATGACTTGCCAAGCCTGTTGTTCGCGTAAGAGAGCTTCGGCATGGGAGCAGTCGTGTGCGCCCTCGACCTTGCCAAAGTCCTCCTTGTGTGCAGCTTCTGAGCGTCGAGCGCTCTTGGCGGCGGCTCGGGAGCCGATGAAGTCAAAAAAGAAAGTAAGGAACGACGCGGCGAGCGCAATAGCCGGAGCTGTGGCATTGAAATGCAACTGGCCGACGCAGGGGTCGTGGAACATGGCAAAACCCTCGTCAAGAAGGTGCTGTGCCATTAGCCTCAGTAGTATGTACTGTACGCGTCGGCCGAAGAACCCAACCTCAGTAAGCTTCCGAGCAGGGCGTGAAACACCATCCGCAATGCTTCCAATTGACATGAAACGGCATCTGCCATGGTGCTCAATGCCTCCAGCAGGGTTAAGGTCACCCTTCCAAAACAAGGCACTCACAATAAAACACGTTGAGAAGATGATGCCCGTGCCAAAGTGACGGGCAAGGAAGAAGGTTGAGGGCCAAAATCCAATGCCGTTGGCGAAAGACGCAGCGTCAAGGCTGTCATGGTTGCTTGACGTATGCCCTTTACGATGCGCCCACCAACCGGCAACGATGGGGAACATGACGCCCACTAGGGAAGTGACGAGGATGATGAAGACGGAAGCGATGTGGAGCGGCATGTCATAGTCGTTGATGTAGACTGAACCGCACTGGGATGTGTCGCCTGCACTCTTGGGAGGATACAATGTAAGTGGGCCAGGAGCCCCGCTTTGCGACGCTTGCTGAGCATTCGCGGTGGTAGTGGCAGTAGGGAGCTGGCGAGCTACGAGCTTACTGTGCCGGGTGTAGTCGAGGAAGACAGGCGCGCACCCCGTGCAGTCCAACACACCATCGGCTGCTGTCAGCCACAGGCTCACAGAACGGCCGTCGACGACCATGCATGGGCAGACCTACTGAGGACACAGCACGGGGCCGCGGAGTCGGCGCCGGCGAGAGGTTGGGACAGTCCAGAGGTAGCTGCGAAGAGAAGAGCCAAAAGAGTTAGGCGCATGAAGAAAGGTGTGATGAGAGGGTGTCTGTCTGCAGTGCAGGAAATGAACGAGATGGTGCTGAAGATGAGTAGTGCGCGCACTGCTCGCTTGTGTTTTTATGTCAAGCCTCATCTCGTTGTCGGCCAGCCTCCAGTTTTATCAGATTGCAGGGTATCAGATATTATGCGAGTCCGGGGCCGACGGGACGGATGCGAAGTTTCACTGCATGGCTTGGCGGTATCTCGCAGCTCAAAAGTACAATTCACAGTCCATCACAGACCTCATAACGGGAGTTTCCTCCATTCCTGGGTACCGATGCCGTTCAAAGGCCGCCAATGTACATCATGGGTGCGGCGGTCCAAGCTGGGTACTACCCTTCAACTGCACGGAGGCCCCCTCCCCCCCCTTTCGGGCCCGATGACGCGCTCCAATGTTAACCCAGAGCTGTCGCTGAACGTTGTCGAAGTTGTCCAGTTTGCGTGGCAACCGAGACCGGACGCAATTGCAGCTACGGTTCGGATCAGAACTAGAGAAAGCGGAGCGAGAGACAGCGACTCGTCTTCGCAGGGGCGCGAGTCTTTCTTCATGTCTATCGGGTTGCCTTCGCGGAGCCTCCACGGTGTCGGCCGTGGAGAAGCCAAGAGGAGCGTATTGCGGCTGGGGCGAGCGCTCACTTCGGACTCATCGGCATTCGCGCCTTACGAGGTCACACTCTAGAGCGCTCTCATTGTGAGTTGGAGAGTGTGGAGGCTCGGCACGTTCAACCTCCCATCGCACTTCACACCAAGGACAACGAACCTACTTCGGAGCTTGACGGCCCCCCCACGTCATCCTGCTCGACGCATGCGCTGGGATAACCCTACAGCGTTCCTACCAGCCCTCCCGCGGGACCAGGGTACGCCGGCCCCGCTGGCAGCGTCCGACTTGATCGGGTACATGGAAGTCCTTAAGGAGCGAAACGCTGTCAGTGGATAGTGTATATTTCCACGGCAGATGGGCGCACGGATTGCTCGAAACTCAAGACCTCAGCACTCGCCCATCGAGTTTATGCATCGTTACGATGTCAGTGACCTCAGTGACCGATCATGTGAGCAGGACTGCAGAGTGGGGAAGTAGTGCAATTCAGTCGGCTGATGTGGAGCGTAAGTGGGAGGTGGCAATTGTCCAGGAGTGGGTCCTGTGGGCCCAGAAGTTGAGGTAATATTTTGGTGTGGAACGTCGGGGGTCGGACGGGGGCCGAAAGGGGGCCAGAAACCCGCCGAGCCCTCAATGCCAGCCTATATATATCGTCTGGCTGGGACCGTTCGGGTCCTCATTTTCGTGTTGCCACCCTTCCCCCGCATCTCATCGTCCTCGTAGCCTTATCTGATAATCCAGTTAGACTCGAGTAGTGACTAATACGTAATGTGCTCCCAGGCACAGAACGTCTGCAACAACTCCAGTGGGAGTTGTTGTCAAACCGCGTCACAGCCACAACACACTCCTTCATATTCTCCATCACCAACATCATGCAAGGACCAAAATCACTCGGATTCGCACCAACATCTGGGGGGTCACGACGGCGGTCGTGGTCATGACCACAAGTCTAACAACAGCGAAGAACACCCGGTCACGCACGACCACGACGACAGCCAAAGCCATACCCACGACAGCCATACCCACGACCAAGGCAATGGACATGGCCACACGCATGGCCACGACCACTCACACGATGAGGAGCTGTTCCTACCCGACGAGACAGAAGATGAGGCACACTGCGAAGATCACTCTTGCAGCGCTACCCTCGCTGAGCTTCAGGAGGAGCCGGGAGGCTGCACTTCGCGCCCAAAGCCCAGCGCAGATTGTTGCTCCAAACAAAAGAGCGACGGAGACGGCTGTTTGGGTCCCAACTGCGCTGCCGATTGCCGTTCCAACAAAGAGCGTACCACGCACTGCTGTTCGGCCGAAGTAGACATGTCCGGTTGCTGTTCCCGCCAAGCGGACAAGACTGACTCGTGTGACGAGAGCGACAGTGACTGCTGCAGTACCACTACAACTTGTGCGGGTGAAGACCACGGTGATACCAAGAATGATCCCAAGCACGCTCAGAGGCCTGGGCACGCGCACAAGCCCACGCACACACACGAGCCGAAGCACAAGCAGGACCCTCTCAGGCGCGAACCCCATCTCAAGCCCCCGCGTTCCGCTCGTACTCACATCCACAAGCCATGCCGCAAACCGGACTGCGTCACTCGTAAAGAGCGCCGTGCAAGTACGTCGTGCTATGCAGTTTGGGGACCTGCACGCACTGACCATAGACCGAACGATGTGCGGGTGCTGTGTCAAGTCCATGATGGGCCTTCCCGACGTGGACTGTGAGTGGCAGCCAAGGGGTACGGCCTGACCTCAGTATTGCGTTCGCTTATGAATGCCGCAACGCCCGTTCAAGCTGCTGTTCGCCGCTGTTGTGTCGCGTTCGCTGCTTACTGTTGTACCCAGCTGGAGGAATGCGCACAGCTTGTGGGAGAACAGAAGTGCTGCCCCGCGGACGACGAGCTTACTCCCCTCGTGTCGGAGGTCAAGACGTATGGGGCCACAGAAAAGACGTCGACCACAAAGGTGAAGACTGAGTCCTTTACTCTCGAAGTTTCGGGAATGGACTGCCCCGATTGTCTTGCCAAAGTACGTAAGGCGTTTGACACGCTGCCAGGCACCAGCATTGCGAAGATAGACTACATTAGAGGTATCGTTGACGTGGAGCGTGAAGAAGGTAGGCCCATTTGGTCCGGGGTGAACCTGATGGTAGATGCTGCCGATGCCGAGACGATTGGGAGGTTCATCTCTCGGGCGAGTGGCTTCACGATCCGTGTTGTTTACACGTCCCCTTCCAGCTTGTCAGATACAATACTGCCCATACGCTTCGAACGCATGGCCCCGCCCGAAGTGCTCAGCAAATTCGAGACAGCAGACGTGCGCGATAAAGAGGCGGACTTTGTATTCCACCAGGGCGCCGAGCAGGCGTCTCCTCGCGACATTCTCGCCGCTCTGGCTCCTTACGGAGCGCAACTTGCCCCACAAGGTCTGTCGCGTGAAGAGTCGCGTATCAACGCCGACGTTCGCGCCTTGGCTTTAAGGACATTGATGTGTGCGATTCTCACCATTCCCATTTTGGTGCTCGTATGGGCGCCTCTGCCTGGAAAGGGCTCCTTGGCGTATCGCGCAGCAGAGTTCGCACTGGCGACTGGCGTTTTCGTCCTCGCATTCCCAATCTACTCTGGCTCATTCAGGACAATTTGGTACCTTCACCAAGCTGATCTCGGCGTCCTTACGTCTGTAAGCACGCTAACAACGTACATATTTTCCATTGTGACTTTCGCGTTCCAGGCTTCAGGCAATTTCATTGCCGCGCCCTTCTTTGAGACTTTAGGTCTGCTTGTCACTCTCATCTACCTCGGGCGCACCATTCAGGCATCTACACGCAAAGCAGCGCTTTCGGCGATATCCAGTCTTGCCAAGCTGCAGCCCGAGCGTGCCGTTCTCGTCTCAGGCGAAGTGGTGGATGCGAGGTAGGTCGATGAAGAAGCACGATCTGATTGCAGGCTACTTTTCTACGGAGACGTGATTTGCGTAGGGGCGGGTTCCGTGATGCCCACCGACGGTGTCGTGTTCAGTGGATCAGCCGATGTCGACGAGTCCGCCGTAACTGGAGAGTCAGTACCTGTTGTGCGAGGGCCAGGCCAGACTGTGCATGCGGGCACCACAGTGGCCAATGGATCCATCGATGTGTCCGTATCGCGCCTCACTGGTGAGAACTCGCTGGCAAGCGTTATTCGTGCTATCATGGACGCCCAGAGCTCAGGATCGCGATTCTCAGACCTCGCAGACCGCGTCGCTGGCTGGCTCCTCCCCATTGCCTCCTTTGCTGCCATCGCATCGTTCCTCGTCTGGCTCTTTGTCTTGCACTATGTCCGCCACAAGTCCTGGGGCAAGTCTGTGCTGGACGCCGTCAACTATGCCATCGCCGTTATGGCCGTATCGTGTCCTTGTGCACTAACCTTGGCTGTGAGTAACTAGGTTCACGCGACGCTGACGAAAGGTGCCATCGATATCGGCCACCGTGATCGCAATGGGTGTCAAAGATGGAGTCGTATTCCGTTCAAGTGAGGCGCTGCTCTCCCTCTCGACCATCAAGTCCTTTGCGTTCGACAAGACAGGTACTCTCTCACTCGGCACGCTCTCGATCGTTGAGTCTTTTACAGAGAGCCAGCTGGCAGCGCAGCTCGTCGCGCACCTCACAAGCCAGAGCCGTCACCCCGTTTCGGTCGCTGTCAACCAATATCTGTCGTCCAGCGTGGATGCCAGCCGCTTTGACATTGAGTACGAAACTATTGCAGGCGGCGGCATGCGGGGCGAATTTTACGGTTTCCCCGTCCTGGGAGGAAGTGCCGTGTTCACACACTCAGCGCAGCATCCTGTCGTGAAAGGCTTCCTTGAGGCAGGTCACACAGTATTTGTCGTCACGGTGGGAGGCAAGGTAGTGGCGGCCTTCGGCCTTGCCGACAAGGAACGGAACGGGGCAGCCAGCCTATGCGAGATGCTCGCTGCGCGCGACGCGTCCGTGACTATCCTTTCCGGCGACCACCAGGCAGCTGTCTCTGCCTTCGCTCGCCGCATCGGCAGCAACGTGACGGGGATGGGTGGCCTTTCGCCGTCGGGCAAGGCGGCCGCCATCGCCAAGTCTCAGGAAGTTGGCAAGGTTGCATTTGTCGGCGACGGCGTCAATGACAGTATCGCGCTCTCCAAGGCTGACGTCGGGATCGGCATGGGCAGCGGTACCGATGCCGCCGTGCTGGCCTCGTCGATAATCCTGCTCGGTTCAGACATCTACCGCGTCATGACTGCATCTCTTGCCCTCAGCGGGTCGGCACGTGTGCACGCCCTTCTGGCACTCGCCTGGTGCGGGATTTACTTTACCGTCGCCATCCTCCTCGCATCAGGGGCAACGGTGAATGCCCGCATTCCCCCACAGTGGGCTGGTCTGGGCGAGCTTGTCAGCGTTGCGCCTGTCATTCTCCTTGCTGCCTCAGCGAGGCTGTTGCGTGCCGTACAACGCCGGCGTGAAGTGTAGGCGAGACAGATGAAGAACTCTACGCCGCTCACCGCGGCTATCAACACGTTTCTAGAGACGGGAATCCATCAATGCGTAATGCTCTCGCTTCAATAGAAATTTCCGGAAGGTAGAATGCATGATCTACGTATGCATGGTAGTACAGAACGTCCAATCCCTTCAACCCGTTTACCTCCTCTTCTTCTGCGATTTCGCAATCCGCTTGAGAGCGCGTGTCTCCTTGCGCATACGCGCATCGACAATCTTGTACTTGCCCTTCACACCCTTCGGCCGTCCCTTGACACCCTTGTTGACACCGCGGGCGACAACGACCTTCTTCTCAGGCCGCTTCAGCTTCTCCGCCCTGCGAAGCAGCTTGGATACCTGCCGTGCCTTTTCTCCATCGTTCAGGTCCTCCGTCTCCATCACGCCGTCTGCCTTACGCTTGGCGCTCTGCAGACGCGTGTGTGCCACACGCTTCTTGCGCATCTTGGCTTCGGCGACCTTCTTGATTGGGCGCGCGTCAAGTGCGCGCTGCCGGTCGCGGAGCGCCGTAATCGCCTCCTTCGTGATGGGAATGTTGGGCCGGTAGTGCTTGGACTCGTCGTCGAGGAACCACTGCGGCAGGCCGTCCTTGTTGTAAGTGGAGAGACGGTTGAATCCCTGGTCGACGAGTTGGGACGCTGTGATTTCGCGATTGACGAGCTTGTTCGCGAGCGTCTGGGACTCAGCGGTGAGCAGACCCTTTTCTGCATGTTAGCGCTGGTTTTGCGAAGATGCCACTTCACTCACTCTTGATCTGCTTTTGCAGGGCTTCGTCCTGGTCTTCGTCGTCGACATCCCACTCGGGCTCGTCGTCCACGTCCTGTGGCACGATCTCGAAGTCGTCGGCATCGGCTTCCTCCAACTCCTCATCCTCGAGCGTCGATTCCAGGCTGGACTCCATCTCGACATCCTCGTCCTCCGCATCCTCGTCCTCGTCCTCGTCTTCGTCCATCTCCCCTTCGTCCTCGTCCTCGTCCTCCTCCAGCTCCTCGTCGTCCTCATCCTCCGGGCCGTCTAGGGCAGCAAGGTCGCCGACGTTCTTGAACATAGATTGGTCGAACCATACCTGCGCTTGCCTGCTCATCTTTGCCCGCGAGTCGTCCGCCGTGAGCGTCGTCAACAACCTCTTAGGTTGAGCTGCGGCGGGTGCACCAGCGCTCGCACGGATGGTGATCTTGGACTTGCGCTTAGGCTTGTCCTCAGCGGCCTCATCCTCGTCGCTCGAGTCGTCGCTGTCTGCCTCCTCGCCGAGCTTGGCCTTCTGCGCAGCTACAACGTCCCAACCTCCGTTTTCGCTTTCCTCGCCATCGTCCTCCTCGTTGTCCCCGCGCCGAGGAACGCGCACCATCTGGTCACGGTATCCCTTGTCGACGCCGTCATCCTCGCTATCGCTGCCCTCACGGATACCATGCCACGAGTCGAAGTTGCGGTCTTTGAGACGCTGCTGCTTGACCTTCCACTTGGCGTCCCGCTCGGCCATGCGCTCCCGGTAGTCCTCGTAGAGGTTGTCCAGCGCTCCCTCCAAACGGGCGGTGCGGCGTTCCCGCTCCTCGTCAGACGAAAGGACCTCGTCTTCCTCCTCGACCGGAATCTCGCCAGACGCCTCGTCCTCAGATTCCGACATGCCGTCGGCATCCTGGACAATGTCGTGAAGAGTGCGCCGTCCACCAGCTCGCGCGATCTCACGCTCGCCCTCGCCCAGGTCGAACATCTCCTCACCGGCAAGCTCGCGGTCGTCCATGTCGAGGTCCTCTGGCGCAGTCATGCCGAGCTTGAGCTTCTGGATAGTCTTGGCCTTGATCTCGTTTCGGCGCTTCTTTTCGCGCTTCTGCTTGGACATCTTCTGGTCGTGGAGGCGTTTGAGCTCTTCCGTGATCTGCTCCTCCTCGTCCATCGGCTCGACTTCCACCTCCTCAGTCGCCTCATCCTCCTGCTTGTGCTTGACGTCGAGGCCAATGTCGAGACGAATTGCCAGGCGCCACTTCATCAAGTCCTTGAAGTCGCGCTTTCCGAGTACCTTGAGATCGGCAAAGTTGGCAATGACGTCTGGGGTCGTGTGCCGCGATTGAAGCCACGCCTTCTCCTCGTCGGTGCTGAACTCGATCTGGTTCATCGTGCCGAGAATCTGCACGGGGTCGGGGTTGTACACAAAGTCGTGCGCCGACGCCTTGTGGAACAAGGTGTAGTCGCCCTCGGCATAACCCTGGCGCTGGCGGCGCTTCTTCTCCGGGTTGTACACGTTGGACTCGGCGTGGGGGTTGTTCACAAGACGGGTGACAGCATTGACGGCCTGGGTCGTCGAGCTCCCTGTTGCACCAGGCTTCGCCTCAGGCTCCGTAATTGATGTAGGCAGCGGCGCGACGTCCTTGAACACGTGCTTGGGGTCAAGGAACTTGGGGTCGATGTGTTTGGGCGCGATGAAGTCACGGCACACGACGAAGATTTCAGCCGAGACATTACGCGATGATGGCGGCTTAGTCGCCTCAACGCTCCGGAATAGCTGGCTAAATACCCACATGAGGCTGTTGTAGTCCTGCGACCTGAACACCTTGGTGACAAAGTTGCCGCCCTTGCGCAGAAACTCGGTCGCGAGCTTGAGCGACTGCAACACGAGCTCGTTCTGTGTGAACGCGTCCTGGACCCACGCGGCACCGACGTTGGGGGCACCGTCGTGCAGCACCAGGT
Organism: Cutaneotrichosporon sp. PL3408A; assembly: GCA_023629975.1. Taxonomy (NCBI): domain Eukaryota; kingdom Fungi; phylum Basidiomycota; class Tremellomycetes; order Trichosporonales; family Trichosporonaceae; genus Cutaneotrichosporon; species Cutaneotrichosporon sp. PL3408A. The sequence goes on from JAMAMB010000004.1 coordinate 1,746,963, forward strand.
CGGCCTTCCAGTCGTGCATGTGTGTGCGGAGCTGGTTGCGGCAGGATGGGGTCGTGATGTCCGCCACGAAGGTTGTCGAATGGGGAAGGGGCTTGATGGGCATGAGGTCGACACCGATGATCAAGCTTCCCTTTGGGGTGTACTTCTCTGCGACCTGGAGCCAGCCTCCTGGAGCTGCACAAAGGTCGATAACGCATCGCGACTTGGAGAGGAGGTCATACTTGCGGTTGAGGTGGATGAGCTTGCTGGGGTTGTCAACATTGCCCTAGGTTCGAGGGTACTCACAAGGCTGAACGAGCTCGATATCCTTGTTCTTTTGCGAGACGATAGAACTTGTCCAGACGTCCCTTTCCGGACTTTTTATCGTGTTTTCCCATTTTGATGGTATAAGTGGTAGTAGTTGAAAAGAACAACAACGACAACGACGACCACGATGGATGCTGTACGCTCGTCTGAGCTCGCTGCAAAATCTCAACAGCCGTGCCTGAATTGGTTGGGTGGCAAATTTATCTCACGTGGTTGCCTAAAGGGTGACGTAAATAAGGAACATGCCAGTTCAGGGTCGGGGGAGTGTGAGAGCGCGACTGTTCATTTGGCCGTGCGTTACTCTTCCGCGCCCCCCATTCTTGTTCCGTGTCAACAAACAATCCCACGACCGAGACTACAGAAACGCCATTTGCATCTCACTTCAATCTCTCTTTCTCACAATCAACTCAGTCGTCGACAATACCTTACACCCGACCTAGAAGACCACTAACAACTCTAGTGGCTATGCTCGACGCCTAACTTGTCACTCGACACCCCGACAACCGACCATCGACACTTTCTTTACCCCTGTCCCAACCCCCCAAACTTCCATCACACGATGGATGGTCGCGATCGCAGCACGGCCACGCCGTCGCCTCCGCCCGACACGCCCGGTTCAATCTACTCCTACCAGACTAGGCTAATGCGTAACCCCAGCGAATCAACCTCCCCAAACCGTTCACGCGTAAACGCCGTCCGTGACGACTCGAGCGTAAGCGGACTGCGACGCTCGGGGTCTGGAGCGCGCATAAGCCACATGGCGCGGGGCAAGTCAATAGATCTTGTCCGCGGGCAATGGGAGGCGAAGATTGGGGCAGCTAATGGGTCCGAAGAGACCTCGAGACGCCCCAAAAGCGTACTCGAACCCAAAGGCTCTCCCTCATCCCGCACATCAGCAATCGCATCGCGCGATGCGACGATCGCCGCCCCTAAGCAAGCTACCACCACACCCGTACAGGCGCACTCTACCCCGGCAGTGGCGTTTCCCGGCTCAGAGGATCCTGTGCCCAAGAGTACGTTTGACGAATTCGGCCTGCCACCACGACCACATCTCTCCTCTTTGGCGAGTCTCACGTCCGACCTGACTGGCTCATCTACGATGCGGAGCAACCGGTCTGTCGCGGACACGCTCGCCGAGGCCCGCACAAACGCCTTGCGCCGGCTTGAGGCCAAGAAAGCGGCCGGTATCGCGATTGAGGAGCCCAAGATTGATCTCCCACCGCTTCCCGTTGCCAAGGATCTCAACCTGCCGCCACTGCCCATTCTCGACTCGGCCGGTATGCCTAAGACGCCGACGCGCCTGTCCAAACTCCTCCCGAAGAAGTCTGACGCGACGCTGCCTCCCCCGGTGTCTGGCAAGGGACTTGAGGTTAAAGAGAATCCACCGGAGGAGCCGTCGCCGGCACACATGCGGCAGCGGCTGAAGTCCGTGCCACGTGAACCCGAGGAGGTCGCCGATGTAGCCGAGCCCTCACAGGCGCCCTTCACGCAGCAGCTAAAGACTGTGTCGCGCGACTCCCAGCCCCAGAACTCTGTCAAGGAGCCGACACCTACGTCTCCCAGGCAGCAGCTCAAGTCTATCCCCGCCGATCCCACGCCAGCAACTTTCGAGACGAAAACAGCATTGTTTGGCGAGCGCATTGAGCGTTCCGCCAAGCCCCAGGTAGCCACAAATGCACCCGCGACCCCGTCGCACCGTGACCGACTCAAGTCCGTGCCCAAAGCCCGCGTCGAAGACGCGCCTCCTATCGAGTCCAAACCTGAGTTTGCCGAACGAAAGCTTCGCCCAGTTTCAGTGGTTGAAACACCGACGATGGAGAATCCCTCCACTCCTGCTGCCGTGCAACTTAAGCCGATCCCCAAGGTCGAGCCCAAGGCGGAGCCACCAGTGTCTCTGGCTCCAGCTGAGCCAATTGCCGCACCCGCTGAGCCCGCCACCAATAGTGAGCCCACGCTCAAGAGGAAGGGATCCGTCCTCAGTCGCGTGCAGGCTATCGACCGTCCCACAACCCCCGGCACGCCGAGTACGATGGAAACTGCGCGGGTACCCTCCAAGGACGACAGTGCTGTCCTCCGCCGAATCAAGAGCATAAACACCTTGCCCGCTGCAGTGCAAACCTCCAGGCCTGTCACGATTCCCGGGAGAGATGCCGGCGACATCCGTAACAGAGTGCAGTCCATTGACCAGGCGCCCGAAACCGTGCAGACGTCCAAGCCCGTCAGCATTCCGGGCAAGGAGACGGGGCATATTCACAAGAGGATACAGAGCATCGACCAGCTACCAGATACCATGCAGACGTCCAAGCGGGTCGTCATTCCAGGCAAGGAGACTGGGCACATCCACCGCCGAATCCAGAGCATCGACCAGGCGCCCGAGACTTCGAAGGCGCAAGCCACTGCTCGCGTACCCTCGAAAGAGGCCTCCGCCGTCCTGCGCAAGGTCAAAAGCATCAATGAGCTGCCGCCTTCAACGCTGACGTCTAAGCCTGTCGTTATCCCGGGAAAGGCGTCTGGTCACATTCACAAGCGAATCCAGAGCATAGATCAGGCGCCTGAGCCTGTCGCCCGCGAACCGGAGGCACCGTCACGTAGCAACTCCGTCCTGCGCAAGGTGCGGAGCCTCAACCTTGGCCCCGAGGCAGAGCAGCAGCAGCCCAGCGAGACGCCCATGGCCACCCCGCGCCCACGACCAGCACCAGGTGGTGACATCTTCTCGCCGGCCAAGCCTGCAATGGACTCTCCGTCAAGCGCAAAGCCCAAGGTCTCAGGCCTAGGCTTCCGCGCCCCCACGGGACCGCCAAAGCCTGGCTCTGTCAACTCTGTGGCGAACCGCTGGACCGCTGGGAATGTCAGTGTCGTTCCGTCCCGACGCATTCCATCGCTCAGCAGCGACCGCCGCCGACTCGGCAAGCACCTGCCTCGTATCGTCTCTGGCGACCAAGGTTGGGAAGGTGACAGCCAGCGTATGAACGCTCCTCGCACTCCGTCGAGCGCCCGTACCCGCAAGACCTCCTTAACTCTCACCATGGCCCCCACGGCTGAAACTGTGGAAAACACACCTCCCCGGACGCGGACGATATCGACGTCAACGGTCATCGAGCACTCGTCGCCCACAAGCTCATATGCTCCGTCTGACCGCCACCCCTCGGAACGGCTACCGCTCTCGCCTGCTTCACAGAACCAGGACCTGCCTTCTCGTGTACCCTCCGCACTTAGGAAGCAGAAGACTGGCCTGAACCTGGTGACGCCCCGCGCAGAGGTGCACGGCGAAGAGATGAAGGGTCTTATGAGCGCCGTTGGAGCGGCCTCTGCACGCCAGGCAGACACCTCTTCCAGGGACGCCGCTACTGGCATGCCGAACCGACTGCGACTCTCCTCCCGTCTCCCCCTCGCGGCGTCGTCTGCAGCGATGGCTCCTGCTCCTCTGCCTTCGCGCCGCCTCGCGGCCCAGAACAACAACTGGATGGACAGACAGCGTCACGTTCTCGCCGCCTACGAGTACCTCTGCCACGTCGGTGAGGCGCAGCAGTGGATCGAAGGATGTCTCGATGAGGAGCTCGAATTCGGCGTCACAGAAATGGAGGAGGGTTTGCGTGACGGCGTTGTCCTCGCCAAACTGGCCCGCGAGTTCCAGGGCGAGCATGTCGTCAAGCGTATCTGGACCGAAGCAAAGCATAGGTTCCGCCAGAGCGACAACATCAACTATTTTATCAGCTTTGTTCGCACGGTCGGCATGCCGGAGACGTTCGTGTTTGAGCTTACTGACTTGTACAACAAGAAGAACATTCCAAAGGTGATCTTCTGTATCCACGTGCTGAGTCACCTCCTCGCCCGCCTGGGAAGGGCTGAACGCATGAACAACCTCGTTGGCCAGTTTGAATTCACCGATGAGCAGCTCGCCGCAACCGAGAAGGGCATCCAGGGCGTTGCGATGCCTAATTTCGGCCAAGTCGGGCAGACGCTGGCCAAAGAGGCCAGTTGGGAAGAACCTGAGGAGGAAGAAGAGGAAGAGACTGAAGACGAAAGTAAGTCGGCTGTGTTGAATTTAGTTGACAGAAGAACGTGACCGCGAGCTCCTGGAGTGCGAGGACTCGATCCGCTGTCTGCAGTACCATCTCCGCGGCGTGCTTGCCCGGCAGCGCGACTCGCGGAAGAAGGCACAGCTCAAGCTCGCCAACCCCATTATCGTCCGCCTGCAAGCTCAGGCTCGTGGGCACATGGCGCGCCGTACTGGCAAGGCGGAGAAACAAAGCCATCGCCAGCTTGGGGGTTGGGCGACCAAGCTTCAAGCTGCTGCGCGATCCCACATGGCTCAGCAGAGCTGGTGGTCTTACGTTTCGGACGTTCGTCGCTCGGACAGCTCGATTGTCGCGGTTCAGGCCGCTGCTCGCGGCAAACTCGCTCGCATGCGTCGAGCCGCCATGCAGGAAAGGCTCAAACGCGCGCAGCGCGCCTTTACGGCCGTGCAGGCCCACTCTCGCGGCAGACTTGTCCGCAGAAACTTCAAGGAGGACACGCAGGCGATTCACCACCCGAGCACTGTCAAGGCTTTTACCTCTGTTCAAGCTCTTCTCCGTGGCGCCATTATCCGCAACAAGGTCGCCAAGGAGCTTCATGTCGTGCACTCGTACACCCCGACTTTTGCCTCTCTCCAGAGCCACCTCCGTGGCGCGCTTGTTCGTCGCCAGCACCGCGCACGCGAGAAGAAGATGGAAGACTCGACCGACTACATCGTCGCCATCCAGGCTGCCGCCCGTGGTCTGCTCGCGCGGAAGCGGAAAAAGGTGTTCACAAAGGAGGCTGTCAAACTCACCACGTCCATTGCTTCACTCCAAGCTCTGGCGCGTGGGCGGCTGGCCAAACGACAGCATGACAACATGCAGAAGGCGTTGGCCAAGGTCGAGGTCGCGGGCTCCGTGGGTGGGCTTCAGGCCTTCCTGCGTACGAAGCTGGCCAAGCACAAGACCGTGGAGCAGAAGAAGAAGCTAGAGTTTGTCCAACCAGACGTTATCGGTTTCCAGGCTGTCGCTCGTGGCTATCTTGCTCGGCAGGAGTACCGCGAGTGGCGTGACTACCTGCTTGAGCCCTACACCCAGGGCGCTCTCGTCTTCCTCCAGTCCCTCATTCGGGGCTTCCTCTGCCGACGCAAATTCTGGATGCGCCGCGCCTTCTTATACAACAATCAGGACAAGATCATGAAGGTGCAAGCAATTTGGCGCGGCCGTACCCAGCGGCAGATGTACAAGCGTCTTATTACTGGAGGAGGTGTCGACGTGCCCACTATCCAACACTACATGCACCTCCTGGACGACACAGAGAACGACTTCCGCGACCAGCTCCGCATCGACACGCTGCGAAAGGAGGTCATCGAACTCGTCCGCACGAACCAGACGCTCGACACGGAAGTCAAGGAGCTGGATACCAAGATTGCCCTTATCCTCAAGAACAAGATGACATTTGAGGACCTCGCTCGGGCGAAGCGGAGACGAGGCGGCCCTGTCGAGGAGGAGTCATTCCACCAAACAGGAACTGGGGACCCGTTCGTCAGCGTCCACCTCGATCGCCCCAGCCAGCGCAAGCTCGAGCTGTATGAACATCTCTTCTTCACCCTCCAGACCCAGCCACAGTATCTCTCCAGACTGCTCTGGAAGCTCGGCTCGGACGAGGGGCTGGAGAAGGATTGCCGCCTCGTCGAAGGCGTCACTCTAATCCTCTTCGGTTTCGGGCACGACCGACGCGAGGAGTACCTGTTCCACAAGCTGTGCCAAATCAGCATGCATGAGCAGATCCTGCGTTCGCGCTCGCTCCAGGAGCTCGCCACCACGCGCTTCTCCATCATCTCGGTCGTCACGCAGTACACCAAGCCATCGCTCAAGCCGTTCCTCCACAATGTGCTCGCGGCTCACATTCAACGCATCGTCGCCTCCGACGAGCTCGACCTATCCACGGATCCCGTTGATGTAAGCTGCCCGAACCGCTGAGCGTATCAGAAGCTTACAGCAGTTGTACAACCGTCTTATCAATGCCGACGAGAGCTTGACTGGTATCAAGAGCTCGCTCCCTCGCGACCTTAATGCCGACCAGATCCTCCAGACGCACGCCGAGACGCGTACAATCTACATCCACCGTGAGCTTGCACCCCGACATCACAGCTGACGCCAGATCTCCAAGAGCTGCGCGCTCTCACTGACTTTATCGCGAAGGAGATGATGGCGTCGACGGCAAAGATGCCCTACACCATCCGCCTGCTGGCTCGTGAAGCGCTCTTCGCCATGCGCGTCAAGTACGCCGACTATACAGATGCGGAGCTCTGGCCTATTGTGGCTAAGTGTGTCATCATGCCATTCATCCTCCCTGCGATCGTCGCTCCTGAGACGTATGATATCGCCGAGAGCGTCAATCCCATCCAGCGGCGTAATCTGTCCACCATCGCCACGCTGCTGGGCTATGTCGCAGCTCAGGACTTTGCCAAGCCCGACCGCCTCGTCCAGGTGCCGCTCAACGAGTACATCCGTGCAGAGGGGTACAACATGGGCGATTGGATCCTCGACGTTGCCGAGGTCGACTTCCAGGTTCAAGAGATGCTTGAGTCCACGTCTGAGGCTACTCCGATCTCCATCACGCGTAACGACATCTACGGGTTGCTAGGAGTCCTGATTCGAAACACCGCTGCACTTGTGAGCTATTGCCGCGGTCGAGCGCTGACGTGACAGACTGCGAACAAGGACGACGACCCGATTAAGAGTGTCTTGGATGAGCTGGAGGGTCCTCCGCTCGACTACGACAAGAGTAACAAGACTGTTCGGGTTAACCTCACCAACCGGCTTGCCCAATTGCAACGTGAGTATCCGCCGCGAGGTTCGACTCTGTGCTGACGTGCAGCGAGCGACCCCAAGGCAACACGTCTGCGCGAACTTGAAGTGCAGGCTAAGCGACACGTCCTTGCCGTTCTGCGCATCCAGACAGGCAAGGATCTGTTCGAGGTGCTCCTTCGCCACCCCAGTGCCGAGGACGAGCAAAGATGGGTCGAGGAGGTTCACCGCGACATCGCTCTCGAGCAGGCGCGTCTCGCCCGACACGACCTTCCCCCTACGCCCGCGGAGATCGAGTACCAGCTCGAGAGCATTCGCGCGCTCCCCTTCCATGAAGTCAAGGCCCGAGCGGTCGAGTTCTGCATGTCGCTCGTCGAGGCCGGTCGGCTATCGCGCGAGGACCAGTTCCAGGGCTTACTCGTGTCGATCGCATCTGACATTCGCGAGAAGCATCGCTTGCGCCAGAAACGCAAGGTTGACCTGGCGTCCATGTCCGAAGCACACGCCCACCTCTCGGAGAAGCGCCAGAACTTTGAGGAGCAGATCCAGAGCTACCACGACTACATCGACACGTCGATGGCGAATCTCCAACAGTGCGTATTTCTCACGTAAGTGGCTAACGACCAGGAAGAAGAAGGCGCCGTTCATGTCGCGCCAGTACTGGCACCAGCGGGGCCGCGGCAAGAAGTCCAAGTTTGGCTCGTACCGGTACACTGCTGCTGAGCTGTATGAGAAGGGCATCTTGCTCAGTGTGAACCAGTTCAGCCCGCGGCAGTTTGACAAGATCCACGTTGTGATTGCGTCGGACGCCGTCGGCGTATTCCTCCTCGAGATGACATTACCGACGACGACGGAGTCTACAGTCGGACGCGAGGAGCTGCGGATGGAGGATCTTCTACGGGAGCAGTTCGACAATAATGTGCGCTTGGACCTGTTTGATGGCATGGCCGCGTTCAACCTCAACACCCTAATCCACCAGATCAATAAGAGTGAGTCAGCTGCTGAGTGTGGACGAGCTGACGAACAGAGTTCTACGCTTCCTAGATGCGAGATGCCTATACATATTGTATTAGTAGGGTCCTGTAATTGCCATGCACCAATGACTCTGACACTGGGTAATACTTGGGTCGTACAATCATACATGGGGTATACCGGTACAGTTAGGCCTGGAGCGGCCGCAGAGCGCCGAGGACAGTCGAGACCAGTCGGGACGGATCATTCCGGTCCACGGTCCACTCGATCTCACGAGCCAGGTCCATGTCATATCCCTCCAGCACGGCATCTTCGAATCGGCCAGCAGCGTCAAAGTAGAGATGGAGCTTGGGCTCCCCTTCACCCTCGTACTCGAGCACCAGCTCCGTCTGAGACGTTGCGCGCGCAGACTTGATCCCCAGCAACCCGCGATACACCGCCAAAGAGGCCGCATACCACTTCCCCACCTCGTGCGCCCTGACCCCCGCACCACCAGCCTCGCGCTGGCGGCGCACCTCCGCCGCGCGCGCCTCCTCCCGCTCCCTATCCCGCTCCAGCCTCCCTACCTCCTTCTTCGACCGCCCCATGTCCGTCCGCAGCTCTGCGCCCCGCGCGTCTGCAGAGCTGATAGCGCTTGTGAGCTGCTCAAGCTCCTCCTGCTGTTCTGCGAGCCGCGCATCTGCTTGGGATGTCGTCATGCGCTGCTGTCAGCTTCAATGACAAGACGGCCAGCTCACTTTCTCGGGTGGATACTGCGACTTGAGGCGCGCGAGCTCGAGCTCCATGTCCGTTACGTGTTTGTGAATGGCGGTAATCTCCGCCATCTCTTCGGCTAGCTTGGCATGTTCTGAGGTCAGCTGAAGGGGGGAACATTAAGCTGACACACCTGCGGCATTTCGTTTGCTCAATTCAAGTGTTTCGTTGCGCATAGCCTGGATCTCCTCCTTCGTCGCTTTCAGCTTGGCCTTCTTGATCTTGTTCTGCGTCGCTGACGTCAGCCGAGGGCTCCTTTTATGACCTCGCCGCAGCCTCCGTGTTGGTATTTGCTCAGAGCAGGCAATCGAGGACATGACCTTGCTCATCATGATGCGACCGCTAGGCGTGGCGTCGAAGAATCGGAGTTTGGCGCCAAGCATGCGCTGGATGCGCGCCAACATGCTGTTTTACAGACATGAACTGGCGTGTAGGGATCCCATAAACGAGACGCAACCGAGTACAAGTAGCCGCCGCACGGCAGCTGGGGAGGTACAGCAGAAGCAGCTCAAGGACAGGTGCTTGCCCTTCACGGACTGTGCCGCCGTTCAAACACATGACTCACCTAGCTCCTCCTGCTCCCCGTCGCGCACTGTCTCAGGCGAATCGCCAGTGATGGCATACAGGAATGCCCGCTTGGCCTCTTGCTCAATATACTTGTGCTTCACATCCCGGAATTGACGCTTCCATTAGCTGAGCGACAAAAGCATCACTCACTTTCTGCTCCATGTGCTGTTTCTGGACCAGGGTGGGATCGAGCACAGTCTCGAGGTCGACCGTCTTGCCTGCGGTCGCCTTTGCGCGGGTGCGGAACGCCTGCGCGTGTTCATTGAGGAAGGTCGCCTTGGCGGAGATCTTGAGGAACCTGTCATCAGCTGGGGGTCCACAACAGCTGATAGACTCACTCTGCTGTTGAATCGTACAGCTCCGCGTGGGCTGGTGTTATTCCTCCTGAGAGTCGTGACATTGCGGGTGGAGTGTTAGTGGTGTTGTTGTTGTTGGAGCGGCGATGGAAGTGGTGGCGATTGTTTACAAGTCAGTCGCGTGCGGAATCAAATTGTGATAAGCCACGTGGAAAGTGACGTGTAGTACCCCACCCTTTCGAGCTCATATCGGACGTGAACACATGAACACCCCGCTCTGAATGGTCTCCGCATCCAGGTCCATAATAGAGCGGCCGCACCCATCCAACAACTGCATCAACCGCAATCATCTCCCACTACCGCCCATTCTGTCGCCGATACCACTTGGGTAGTGGGACACGACAACGGCAGGCGAAATATCGCTGCACCCTGTGGCGCGGCCACGGTCAATCGACCCCCCAGGCTAGCTTCCATCGCACGTCTCCCATCATGTCGTCCAACTTCTACACTTCCACACACGCAAAGTACTGGCTCCTAACACGGAGCGAGCTGCACACCGCGCGCGAAACCGACTTGCGCTACGCAACCGCCCACCAGCTGTACTGCCTCAACATCTTCTTCGCCAGTCTCATCCAGAAACTTGGTAAACGGCTACTCCTGCGCCAGAACCCCATTGCCACAGCGATAGTGTACTTCCGCCGGTTCTACGCGCGCAACTCGATCTGCGAGACGAATCCGTACCTGGTGCTCGCGGCTTGTGTTTTTGTCGCGGCTAAGGTCGAAGAGACACCGGTGCATATTAAGAGTGTCGTCGCCGAGGCCAAGGTCGTGTTTGGAGGTGAGTCCCTCGAAGGAAGGTTGCTGATGGCAGAACACAATATCAAGTTGTTCCCAGCTGAGCCGAACAAGCTCGGCGAGATGGAGTACGTTTTCTGTCTCGCTGCGTCTGACGCCAGATTTTACCTCCTCGAAGATATCTGTTTCTGCCTGGTCGTGTTCCATCCGTACCGGGCGTTGGTGAACATCTGCGGGCGTGAGCCGGCAGACACTGGAGAGATGCCAACGCGGGCGGAGGAGGACGCGGAGGTGCGTCGGAAGGAGGCAGAAGCGGCGCGGAAGCGAAACGACGAGGCCAAGCTTGCTGCCAAGGGACCTGCGGGCAAGCTGCTGCCCGTCGAGGAGGAGGGTGGGGAGAAGGAGGCTGAGCGGATCAGGCGTCTCATGGGTCGCGGGAGTGGGGAGGGATTGATGGAGGTGGAAGAGGGCGCGCTGCAAATAGCCTGGTGCGTGGAACCCGCCTTTCCTCACTGACATCAGGTTCGTCATCAACGACTCGTTCCGCACCGACGTGCCCCTTCTCTACCCGCCCTACATTGTCGCGCTCGCGGCGCTCTACATCGCCTTCACACTGACTTCCTCAACCGGCACCTCGTCGCGGAGTACCCGCTCGTCGACGCAGGTCGGCACACTCACACAGGCGATCGAGTCGAACGCGGCCCTGGGGCTTCCCCCACCTCCGAGCAGCAGTGCCGAGTTCCTCGCATCCTTCCAGGTTTCCCTTCCTGCGCTGTTTGCTTGTGTGCAGGACATCATCTGCCTCTATCCTATTTGGGAGGCTTTCGAACCGACCCCCCCGCGCCCTGGGTCTGCGGCAGCACAGCAGGCGCAGGCGAATGGCGCCAAGGGGCCCAAGTTTACCCCCGAAGATGCTGAGGCCCTTGTGCGGAGGATGATCGAGGAGCGTATGGTGGATGTAGGGCATCCGGATGACGCGGGGGCGAGCGTCGAGGAGCCGCCTAAGAAGAGATTGAGGGCGACGTAGGCGTTCCACATGCGTCCCAGTGTTCCAGTTCATCTCAAGCCCAGTTGCTTTCAACTTGTCAATTCTCTCCGATCGTATCATATCTTCAACACTCCAAGCTACCCAAACACCCGTTGTATCACCATGCATAAAAGTACATCATGCCCAATATGATTATCATCTATGTCTGCGGTCTGGATGAAGATGGTTCAGACCATGACTGTAAAGCGTGCATAGGACTACGTCGACACGCAAGTACGCCAGTGTCCCGCTTACGCGAAAAGGCGCTTGGTGTACGAGTTGAGGCCGTGGACACCACCCTCAAGCTGCGCCGACGCGGTACGCAGCTCGAAACGGACCGTGCCAGAACGGCATCCCTCCTGGAGGGCAGTGACGGAGCGCACACCAGAGTCCTGGAGCGAGTGCTGGAGACCAGTGTAGAGGTAGGGGACGAACTTGTTGATAGAGCCCTTGTCCTGGACGTCGCCGGAAACACCCTGGGCGACCTTGACAGTGTCGGCCTCCGAGAAGTAGCGGGCAGTGGCGGCGTTGTTGGCGGCCTGGCCAGACTTGCCGAGCTTGCCCTTGCCTGGCGCCTGGGTGTGCTCCATAGCCTCGATGGATCCCATGCCGCGGTAGATCTTGACACGCTTGCCCTCGTGGTAGAAGTACTCGCCGGGCGACTCGGTAGTGCCGGCAAGCATGCCGCCCATCATGACGGCGGAGGCGCCAAGAGAGAGCGCCTTGGCAATGTGTCCGATGTTGCCGATGCCGCCGTCGGCGATGGTGGGGACACCGAAGCGGGAGGCAAACTCGGAAACAGCGTGCACGGCGGTACCCTGGGGGCGACCGACGGCCATGACCTCCTGCGTGATGCAGATGGAGCCAGAGCCCATACCGATACGGAGGCCGTCAGCGCCAGCCGCGATGAGCTGGGCAGCCTGCTCGCGGGTCACGACGTTGCCCGCGATGACCTCGAGCTTGGGGAAGTTCTCCTTGATCCACTTGATGAACTCGATCTGGTAGGTTGAGTTGCCCTGGGACGAGTCGAGGACAACGACGTCGAGGCCGGCCTCGACGAGGAGCCTGAGGCGCTCACGGTCGTCGGGGCGGGTGCCGATCGCAGCACCGCAGTAGAGCTGCTTGGACGACGGCACCTTGGATGCGAGGGGATAGTTCTGGTTCTTGAGAAGGTCAGAACGCGCGACGAGGGCCACGAGCATGCCGTCGTCGTCGACGATGGGGAGCTTGCCCTTCTTCGAGTCGCGGAGGATGGTGTTTGCCTGCTCGAGGGTGATATCGGCGTTGCCGGTGACGACGTCCTTTAAGGGGGTCATCACGTCCTTGAGCGGAGTGGCCTCGTTGCGGAACTGCACGTCGCGGCCGGTGACGATACCCAGAAGCTTGCCACCCATCTTGCCCGAGTCGGTGATGGGGACGCCGCAGAAGCCAAACTTGTCCTTGATCTCAAGGACGTCGCCGACAAGACAGTTGAGACCCAGGCAGAGAGGGTCGGTGATGAAGCCGTTCTCGTACTTCTTGACCTTGCGGACCATGGCGGCCTGCTCCTCGGCAGAGCAGTTGTGGTGAATGATGCCGAGACCACCGTGGAGGGCAAGCGCAATGGCCATGCTGCGCGTTAGTCATCGGTGACACTCCCCGCAGGGAAAGTAACACACCGGTCCTCAGTAACAGTGTCCATGGGGGAGGAGAGGAAGGGGGCGTTCAGCAAGATGTTCCGCGTAACCCGGGTCTGGAGGGACACCTCCGACGCCTACGTTGTCAGTAGCTGCTACACTGGTTGTTGACGTCGCTGCGAGGCTCACGGGGAAGTTGATGTGGCCGGGGAGCATGAGGAAGTCGTTGTAGGTGAGGCCGCCGTGCTTGCGAGAGTCCATGAGCTCAGAGAGGGAGAGGCCATCGCCGCGGGCATACTCGTCGAGGAATGCCATAGCCTCCGAGGCTGGGAGGGCCTCCTTAGCACGAGGAGGAGCGACTGGGGAGACCGAACCGTTAGCAGCCGACATTTTTGTGATGGTCAAGAATGGATCAAAAAAGGAGAGGTTATCGATACAGTAGACGTCGACGTCGGGTGTGCTAGCTGCTGGGTGTGGGGAATAGACGATCTGACAGTGTGAGTAGCTGTCTCTGTGATGCTTTCCCAAGAAGAAAAGAGTAAAAGAGAAAGAGAAAATCCTCAGTGCCGCGGGGGGATGCCAGTGGCCAGTGAGTGGGTGGGGGAGGGGGGAGGGGGGAAGGGGGGGGCGATCGGGGGCAGACATTGGCCACCCACCATACAGCGCGTTCAGATCGCTCACTCAGCAATCCCACTACAAAAAAATATCGAGTTGGCCATCTCGCACCTCGCCTCATGACCAAAACAACGCGTCCATTACCAGCGGAACCAGAAAATTCGCAAATGAATGAGGTGGCCTTGCCCTCTCTCAAAACTCGAATCTATCCGAATATTGCATGGCAAAGCGGGAGTGACCGGGAATCGAATCGAGGACACCTCTACCACGTGGCTATGACGTCAGTTAACTTAGATCCTAGGGCAGGACGGGAAGGTGAGGCTGGCGGGGTGATTTGAGAATTGTCCAGTCCTTGGATCCTTGGCTTCTCGGCAGCCGGCGGTCATCAGTGCATCAGTGCGAGCAGCAAGTCACCCCCTCCATATCAAGCAATCAGGCAAAGAGACTCATCAATGGCTCCCTCTTCTTTCCTCGTCGTTCTTTCACGCAGCTAATCTGGTCACCAGTACCAAAAACCGCATACTCGCACAGGCATCATCTCGCCCACGATGATGCCGTTGCGCGGAAGAGCGCTGCTCTCAACGCAGTACATCGCACTGCGAAGGGCAGTCCATTCCAAGGTCCCACCTTCCGGTAGCGATGCGCCATCTTCCACGCCTGATACAGCGCCAACAGCCTCCGAGGCAACGCCGCCAGCCGAGCAACTGACAGGCTCGGCGAAGTTGTTCGCCGACGCACTGGCCGAAGAGTCGCTCGAACGAAAAGGCAACCCTCGTGACCACCTCGTGCACTCCCAAGGCCCCATCTGGACGGGGGACGAGTCCCAACAGGACGCGGTGCTGCGCATGCTTGTGGACAAGTACAAGCCGCTCCGCACCGAGGAGGGGATCAAGCACGATGCGTCCGAGAAGCGCATTCACAACTGGATGAAAAATCTCGACATGACGACGCGCGAACCTGTTTCGGCCAAACCTGATGTTGAAGGCGATGGCGCGTTCCTCACATCGGGACAGAGCAAGCACCGGACTTCCATTCCGCCCCACCTCCACCGGCCTTGGCACGCGACGTATACCGGCGACAGCCAGGTTGGGACGGAGGTCCCGAAAATTCGGTATGGGTACATTGAGCAGAAGAAGCATGAGGACTGGACAAACCTGCTTGAACTGCGGCTGCCGTCCAATGCCGACGGGACGATACGCGCAAAACACCGTGATTTCCGCAAGAGCATTAGGTTACAGGACCGCCTAGGGAGTGCGAGGGAAAGCGCTATCGACTACCGTCTCGGCGTGACGGATGGGGAGATGACCAATGTCGGGACTGAGGACGAGGACATGGAAGGGTTTGGGGGAAACCGGCAGGTCCGCGGTAGTAGTGTGCTCGGCTCAGCGAGGGGCAGTGCGAGCGGCATGCGCGCGTGGGGCGGTCTTGTTGAGGACCGCATTACTGTGAGTCTGGTCTTCGGCGTACTCCCGTCCGCAAGGCTAACGTGCCAGCAAGCACAGAAGCAGGGTTTCTTCAAGAATCTTAAGGGCACGGGGGCACCGATTGCTCGCGATCCCTCCGAGACAAACCCCCTCCTCGGGCTGAGCGAGGTGTACATGAACCGTATTATCAAGAAGCAGGGAGCTCTACCACCATGGATTGAACTGCAGCAGAACCTCAACTCGTCACAATCGGCATTCCGCGGCCTCCTCATGGAGTCGTACACCAAGCACATTGTTCGCTCCATCCTGTCCACTAACCCCATCGACCTTCTCCCGCCGTACGAGCGCATTCCCGGCCGCGATGACGCGTTTGAAGCCAAGGAGAGAAAGTTCCACGAGGAGAACGTACGCCAGCTCAACCACCTCGTCGGGAAGATGAACGCGCAAGCGCCGATGCCGTCGCGCCGGGGTTTGATCCAGCTCGAGACGGAACTTGATCGTGTACGTGGCGAGCCGCTCCGTAAGAACGTTTCGGAAGAACTCCAAAAGCGCGTAAGGGACATCAAGGAGCTTGAGGCCAAGGGGCCGCCCCATCGGACCTTGCCGTTCCTCCAGACACTCGAGAACGGCGCGCTCTCGCGCCTGGGAAAGCGCATGACCGGGTCGTTTGGGAATACGGGCGGCGCAGGGGGGAGCGGTAACGCGAACACCAGTGGTGGCACGATGGCTGGGGGCGACGGAGGCGAGGCCGGCGGAGGGAAGGCCCTAGTCATCTTCGCTGGCCTCGGCATCGCGACACTGGCTTACTTCCGCAAGCCGACCCTCACCGAATCACCCTTCACCGCAAAAGACATTATTCCTGTGCACAACGAGGAAGAAGAGGAGAAAAGGCCTGAAGGCTTTGTCGTCATGTCGCCGTCGGAGCCGAGCGTTGGCTTCCTCGAGCTGCTGCGCGAGTACATCGTCGAGCCATTCCTCACCTTAGTCCGCTTCATCCACCTCGCAATCCTCTTCGGCCCCGTCATCCTCACAGCACCAATGATCTTTGTCGGCTCTCCCCCGCGGCGTAAGCCCGGCAAGCCGGTTGCCGACAAGGAGGACAACTGGGGCGCTGTATGGTGGTACGGCTTCCTGGTTAAGCAGATGGAGTACGCCGGTCCGTCGTTTATCAAGCTGGGCCAGTGGGCCGCTTCGCGTACGGATCTGTTCCCCGCTGCTCTGTGCGACAAGATGTCCAAGCTCCACTCGGGCAACAAGCCGCATCCGTTCAGATACACTAAGAAGGTCCTTCAGAGGGCCTTCCATCTGCCGTTCGACGAGATTTTTGAGGAGTTTGACGAGACACCGATTGGGTGCGGCGCCATCGCCCAGGTATACAAGGCGAAGCTCCGCCCTGAAGTTCTCACCCAGTCAAGCGCCGAGGCCAAACAACTCGCCGAGGAGCTCGCAATGCAAGCTGACGGGGACCGGAGAATCGTCACCAGCGTCGCTATCAAGGTACTGCACCCCAGAGTTCAGAAGCTCGTCAGCCGCGATATCCGGATCATGTCCATATTCGCCAATATGATCAACGCTCTGCCGGATATGGAGTGGCTATCGCTCCCCGATGAGGTTGCAGCTTTCGGTGACATGATGAACCAGCAGCTCGACCTGCGCGTGGAAGCAGCCAACCTCGACCGGTTTAGGGAGAACTTTAAGAACCGTCCCCGCACAGTCACGTTCCCGTGTCCGATCCGCCTTGGTCCACACCACGTCGCTGCCAATCGCGAGGTGCTGATCGAGGAATACGAGGATGCACTTCCCCTGAAGTACTTCCTGCGGAATGGCGGTGGTCCCTACGATGAGAAGATCGCCAATCTCGGGCTGGACGCGTTCCTCGAAATGCTGCTGCTCGACAACTGGACCCACGGCGACCTGCACCCCGGGAACATCATGGTCCGCATTGTTAAGCCCGAGACGTACCACATTATTGGACCGCTGCTGCACCGTCTTACCCACGGCGACAAGGCAGACAACAAGGACCAGCCGATACTCCCGACCGAGAGTGTGAGCGAAACCAACATCGTACACCGCCTCCGCAAACTTGCCAACGACAAGGACGCGTGGCTTGACACCCTCGGTGCGCTCGCCGACGAAGGCTACGTGCCTCAGCTCGTCTTCATCGACGCTGGCCTCGTCACCTCCCTCGACGAGACGAACCGCCGCAACTTCCTCGACCTCTTCCAGGCCGTGGCCGAGTTCGACGGCTACCGCGCCGGCAAGCTCATGGTAGAGCGGTGTCGACGCCCGGACCTCGCGGTCGACGAGGAAACCTTCGCGCTCAAGATCCAGCACCTGGTCCTGAGTGTCAAGAGCAAGACCTTCTCCTTGGCCAAGATCAAAATCTCGGACATCCTCAACGACGTGTTGCTCGCCGTTAGGCAACACCACGTCAAGCTCGAAGGCGACTTTGTGAATACGGTCATCTCCATCCTGCTCCTAGAGGGCATTGGGCGGCAGCTCGACCCCAACATGGACCTGTTCAAGTCGGCGCTGCCTATTCTGCGCCAGCTCGGTGGACAGATGCGCCCCCGGGATATCGCGCATGCGGACCCGAGGAGTCTGTTCGCCATGGCCAAACTGTGGATCTGGGCGGAGGCGCGTTCGGTCGTCGGCGAGTCGAGCCAGCTTGACAAGTGGGTCAAGTATGACTGGATGGCGCCGAACATCTAGCCGACGTTCCGACCACTGGATCTTGCTCCCAACTATAGAGGGAAAAGTAGACTGTTGTACTAGAACTGTAGCAGAAAGTTACAATGCATGCGTACACCGCGACGCTGCAACTGCTGCCGCTGTGGGCAATACGCGTCTATGGACGGGGACTTTGGGACGCGCTTTCAGCCTTGCAGCAGAGAGAGCGGAAGTGCGATGCAGAGCAAAATAACCACATTTCTGGTATCGGGAGGAGGTATGATTGGCCACAACACCGTTAACTCGCTCCCGGTTTGAGCCAGCGCCCAGTGCGTTGCACTTGGCCGGAACACCTCAATGTACCCAGGTGGGCTGCATATTTTCATGGTTCTCTTTGGTAGACGCGTCGATGTGATATGCGGCGTCACTTCGAGACGCGCTCCAGCATGAGTCATGCGACATTCGAAGTTTCGTGAAAGCGTCATGATGTTCCTAGGCACAAGCACCCAATACGGCATTGTTAATGTCGCAAATCCACTCATTTCACAGGTCGCCGACGATTAACCACCGGACAAGGAAGTCAGCCTGACCACCTCAACGGATGGGTGATGTGGGGGTCGCGCGCTTCAATTGAGGCACCTTTGGAGGCACAGGCCTAGCTTGGAGCCGTACCCGCTTACGACAATCCCGACCCAGTCTTGTCTTTCAAAAGATTGCAGAAAAAGTACTCTTGCATTGCCATCGAGGCAGGCGTGGCTCCACTATCTACAGCTGCGGACTAGCCGGCAGCGAACGAGTGCGAGTACGTAATACGAAGGAGCCAGAGTACGGGCCGCGCGGCGGCATTATAAACCCATAGTCTATACAGGCGAATAAATAAATGTCCGGACGCCTGGTACCGGACAGCCCAAAATCGATAGTCCACCAAGATGTACAACGCGAACTGCGCGAAAAACGATTAGGCTGAGGCGCCAAGAACGATCATGCGCCCGAGGGAGGCGACGAGACCGGTGAGGGCGGGAAGGCTGCCACTGTCGTCGCCAGCGACGACGATGTCATTCGTGTTGGAGTCCGGGATGGGGAGGGTGGCGGTCGCGTTAGATGATGCTGTAGCAGAGACGCTGGTCGAGTTGGCCGAAAGAGTCGACGACACAGTCGTCGAATTGGATGTTGAGGTGATAGCTGAGCTGGAGCTGGAGGGGGACATGGTCGAGGTCGAGGTCGTGGAGGGCTTCTCGCTTAAAGTGTCAGGAGATGGCGAAGGCGATGGCGTAGGCGTGGGCTCCGGGGTCCATTTGGGGCTAGGCGAGGGAGTCTCGGGAGCGGGAGCAGGAGTATCCGCGGGGGTATCCTTGGGCTTGTCGGCGCCGTTGCCTGCGGACCCGGAGCCGCCACCACTGCCGTCGTTGAAGGTCCATGAGATTTGGAACCGTCCCACACCGAAGTCGTTGAAGACGAGGAAGAGGCTCTCGGACATGTCGAGAGAGCCGTGTGCACACCCGGGGCAGAGGTCTACAACGGTCGCCTGAGCGGTCTTGCCGTTGGCAGTGATTGTGACACCCTTGCCGCAGTTAGAGCCACCCGCCCATTGGGGCTGGTTGAGAGCGACGATCATGTCCGAGCCGGAGTTGTATCCGCCGCAGGCGCCCAGGCCGGCAATGTAGTACGTCGCGTCGCCGCTAAAGCGCTTGCTGACGTTGATGGGAGCCGCGAGGGCTGCGAGAGGCGCGAGAACGAGAGAAAAGAGACCGGCGAGCATTGTGGTTGTTTTGGAAAGAGTGAAGAGGGGCTAAAGAGTGAGTGGGGTGGGTGAGGGGAGGGTGAGAGAGAGAGATATAGAGAGAGGGTGGGAAAGAGAAGGAAGATGGAGTGAAGGAAGGATGTTGATGACAGAGAAAGGCCGCCTCCGCCTCGAGGTCCGCGGGGTCCGCTGGTGGTCCGTTCGTCAACTTACAACGAGAGAAGAGAAGAGGGTGATGGGTTCCCCTTTAGTTGCAGAGACAGACAGGTAAGGTTGTCTGTGCGAGGTCGCAAGAGGACGGCGTGGGGTTGATTGTGAGAAAGAGGGACTGGACGACGAGGAGGTACGAGCGTCGAGGCCGATTGATGGAAGAGACAGAGAGTGTGAATGAGAGAGTGAGCGACGATGAGGTTGTCAAAGAGAGTGCAAGAGAGTGCAAGAGAGTGCAAGAGAGTGCAAGAGAGTGCAAGAGAGTGCCGGGGACAAAGAGTCGGTCGGAGTGGTCGGAGTGGTCGGAGTCGCTGAGAGGTCTGTCAGAGTTGTTGAAAGGAAAAGAGGTGTTTGTGATGGAAAGCAATTGGAGCTTTGGAGCTCGATGCGAGGCGATGCGGGAACGGGGGAAGGTAGGGAAGGGAGGGAAGGTGGCTAAGGGGGAAGGTGGTAGTGGGGAGGTAAGGGAGGAATGTCTATTGTAGGCCGCGTCAAAGTTCAGGGTAGCCGTGTTGTTCCTTAATGTAACCCTAAATTTGCGCGTTTCCATCCACTCTGGGGTGGTGCCTTGTTTTGTGGATTCAGGAATTCAGGAACAACAAGGTACCGTCCCGGTCCTCCGTGACCCGTTGCTTCCTCTCCTCTTATGCCTTCCTTCCGGCCTTCCCCCACATCCCCCCCACCACACCCTCCCCCCACTCGGGCCGGTTTAAGGGCAGTTAAGGAACAAACAAGATTCGGGGTTGGACCCCACTTTACTCGCAGATCAGCCGGCTACAAGATCAGATCGCAACACCACATTGCAAGATGACATGAGCATGAGGGAGGTGTACATGAGAGGTACGGCGGGGCTCAATCTCGGCGTGGCCTCGGTTTTGGCGGCTTGGAGGAGGGTAGCGCCCAACCCCAATTCGGGTAGGCGACATATGGGCGCGGCGCCAAGCAGAGCGGGATGTGGACCGGCAGCGTGATGAGTGACGGCCCCGCGGAGCGACAGAAGCACCCGTTTTTAATATGTTGAGTACACAGACAGGTGCCTCGCCGACTTTGTGCAGATTCAAGGCTCAAAGTAGGCATCTTCAAACTCCTCGTACGAGCCCTCTTCTAAGATACTCAGGACTTGAATCTGGAGCAACTCCCCGCTCATTCGTCCCCGGCTGAGGTGGGTTGTTGGATGGTGTGGACAACTCCTCTGCGGGCTGTCACACCCGCCCAATGCACTGAAGTATTCCTTCTGTACACCCAAATAGAACATTCGATTTCTCCGCCACTTCCCCTACTGAGGTTTTGGGGTGCCTTTCTGCAGCATCGAAATAAGCAGTCCAGCCGGGAAAGCCGGAGCGACATGCCTCGCCGGTCATGACCGCCTGAGGCACGACAGACAGAGATGCTTGATTGAGCCAGCGCTGCTTGACCGCAAGACAAATGCAGCAATAATGGTGAGCATGGAATCGGGGGTACCTATCATGGCTGTGGAATAGGGGAATACAGACCACAAGCCAATGACGAGTATTGCGTCCTGCCTTCCTTCGACATTTGACTCCCTCTGCCTGCCACGCGACAACAGAATGCCACAAGCACCCAAAGGCAGATGCCGAAACACGCGTACCGTCTTTACCTCCCCTCATCTCGGAGCGTTCGCCATAATCAGTTGTCGACAGAGTGGAAGAGCGCTCAGTTCATGGCTTTGAATCCGAGCTCGCACGAGATATCCAATACCTCCGTCTCACATTGGGAAGGAGCGCGGGCGAGAGTCAAGGCGACGCTGGGGATCCACTTCTCTAGCCGAGGACACCGAGATAATACCGCATCTCTTTAAACCCGACATGATCTGCTCTTGGACCTCTTGATGGTACACACTTCGCGAGTGAACCAGCAATTCTTGATAAGCCAGCAGCTCAGCAGATTTCTCAGCGGGCGGAAGTTAACAGGAACTGCTTCGGCCTGTCGTCGGAAGTGGGGCGGAAGTGGGACCAGACTAAGGCGGAACTTAGGCGGAACTCGGACGCACTCATGACCAACTTTGTGCTCCTTCCGTCGCATTCGGAGAGACATGATTCCAGCAAACGTAAGCACGCTGGTTCAAAAGCGTCATGACGCAGCAACATACTGCGTAGCTCCACACCCCATACGACGCAACGTCCTTGCCTGAGGGTGCAATTTGCAGTCTCCCACGCTTGTTGTTGAGCGTAGACTCCAGGCGAAAATCTCGCCCGGTCGTCCGGTCCGAGATCGGTCACTTCCGTGTTCTCCATCGCACCACTTCTCCATCGCACCACTCACGAGACCCATGAACATGTGGTCTGTCTGCCGGACCGACACAGGTACCAACACCCTCCCGGCCCGAGCAGAATGCCCTCGTGACTAGCCAGATGTCGCAACATCGTTGGTCCAAACCTATGGATCAAAGGCTTGGCCTGAGGCAAAATTCGGGCGTGTGCGAAGGTAATAAAGCGGCCTGTCGGAGGCGGGCAACACCGATGCTCAAAAAACGCAGCCATTGCCCGCCAGCCATGGAAAAAGTTGCCGCTCCTCCCCCGCTTTCGGGCAACAGCGATGAACTGGAGAAACGAGTCACTGTTCTGAGTAATGGGAGTTTCACAAGCTGACTGAGATGGTTGACGCGACTTTGCACATTTACTCGACTTGGATGCTGACTGACGTCTTCGTTAGCGTCTCCGTCTTCCTTTTAACGTACAGAGATCGAGCGACGAGAGGTCAGAACTGCACGAGCGCAGCCGTCATTAAAGATCCACTATACAGTCTGGCTTGTTACCTGCCGTCCCCCCGAACATCATGTTTAGCCCCAGCTCTGGTACAATTCCAATGCAAAGCCCAAGGCAGAGGTCAAGCAGTATAGTTGACGTAGGGCCGTCATCGCGCCCCTCCTCACCTTCTGCAGACCTTCGTTCACCATCCAAACCTTCCTCGCCCAAATCGCCAACCTCGCGCCGTATGTCACCTACGCCGGCACTTCCATCCCCAATAGCGCCAACGGTTCATGTCGAGACTGCCTCTCCCCCACCCGTCTCGATATCAGCCGCACCTCCGACAACGGAGACTGCAGACCCACCCAATCCCACCATTGCTGCTCCCAGCACCACCACTGGACCCACTGAACCCACCCACGCCCCACTGGAGCGCACCACTACCCCTCTGTCAACGACAACAACTCTCTATCACCCACCCCGGCCCCATAATCTCCTCTCTGCCCCTCAGCGGGCCAACGAGCGTACCCCATCTCCTGCCCCTCCTCCTGCTGCAGACATTGTCTCCGTGTTCGACCCGGCAAGTGCAGGAGGAGGCGGTCCGCTCGTGCGCATCGCAACTGCCCACTCCCAGCGTGAACTTGCTCGAGAGCGGAGCCGGAGCCAAAGTGCCGCAGGTCAGCGGCCTGCGCTGTTCTCCATATCGCGGGGTCGGGGTGTCGAGCCTGTCTTCGACGATGAGGAGGAGGAAGATGGCAGGAGTGTCAAGACCGCGAGGAGTAGGCATAGTGAGAAGAGCGTGTGCTGTAATGTCCCCGAGAGTGAGAAGGGGAAAGGGGAGTGTCACTGCGATGAGGAGAAGGGTGTCGAACCTGAGTCGGAGGAGGGAGAAACGTACGTCTATCCCGACGGAGGATATGGCTGGGTCGTCGTCTTGTGTTGTATGACGCTGTGTGCGCTCACGAACGGATGGGGAATGAGTTACGGCGTGTTCCAGGAGGTGAGTGCAAGAGACGTGGATATCAGAGGGAAAGACGTAACACTGCTAACGGCAGTACTACTCCAAGCACGAGTATCAGTCGGCGCCGACCTCGGTCCTCTCCCTCGCTGGTACAACACAGGGATTCTTCTATTCCATCTGCGCGTTCTTCTCGGGCGCCCTTGGCGATAGACTGGGCTTCCGGCCGATGCTTCTCTCCTCATGTCTCGTGTGCTGGATCGGCCTCTTTGGCGCATCGTGGAGCCACCAGCTGTGGAGCACCATCCTGTGCCAGGGTGTGATCACTGGTATCGGGCAAGGTCTGGCTGTCCCGCTCTTCCTCTCCCTCCCGTCGCAGTGGTTCTACAAGTATCGCGGCCTCGCATCCGGTATTACCATGGGCGGTGCCGGTCTCGGCGGCGGTATTTCAGTTCTCATTGTTCGCCGCCTCATCACCCAAGTCGGTGCGCACAAGACACTACTGTGAGCTCACCCGAAGGCTGCCCGCTGACACCAGTATCATGTCTTTTGTCAACCTCACCGCCATGATTATCGCTGTATCCCTCATCCGCACAAGACCTGCTAGTCCGGAGGCACAGAGGAAGCGTGGTCCCCTCATCAACATGGAGATCTTCGGGCATAGCGAGTTCTGGTCTGTCGCTCTCTCCCTCCTGGTCGGTGTTATTGGCTACCCGGCCCCCTTCTTCTTCTTCAACCAGTACATGGCCACGACATTCCCCTCGATTACCGACCCCATGAAGATCACAGCCCCCCTCACGATCCTCTCCTTCTCCGTCGCCGTTGGTCGCGGGCTGGTCGGCTTCTGCTCCGATGCAATCGGGAGTATGAACACCTACATCGGGGTATTCATCATCTCCGGCGTCATCCAGTTCGCTCTCTGGCTCAATGTCAGTAGCTTTGCGCTAGCGTGTGTCTTTGCGGCTCTTTATGGTCTTATTGCGCCCGGATACCTGGGCCTCATGCCTCAGATCGTCGTGACAATCTTTGGCCCGCACTCGCTCGCGTCGAATACGGGTATCCTGCTGCTCTTCAATGGACCAGGTAACCTCATCGCGGGGCCGCTTGGAGGTGCCCTGTTCGATGCTACCGGGCGCACGACGTGGAAATACGTTATTATCTGTATGGGCTCGATCCAGATTCTGGGAGGGCTCATCTGTTGCTGGGGTGAGTCGCGAGGGTTCAGAAGCGAGACACGACCGCAAAGATACTAACGCTCTAGCGAGATTCCGCACCTCACCGGCTCTCTTCTCCAAAATCTAATCGCGCAGCTGTTGAATCTACTTGTAACTACATACGTATCCCGTAGCTTAACTGCTCTGTGTATGCATCAAACATGAACAAAGAAGGACAAACTAGCGTGGGCAGAACGTGGTTTCATGGCACCCTGGAACACATTTACGTAAATGTCCCCGACTTGGCACAGCCGAGGAATTCAGACCAGAAGGATCAGCGGTGGCCGAGTTACAAACGTGTCCGAAGCTGTCTTTTACAGCACCACTCATCTTGATCACGATGGCGAACGGAACGGCCCCCTCTGGCCCGGTCCCGGAGGTTGCGATACACACGAAGGGCGCCGCAGGTGCCGGCAAGCCGGCGCGCGAGCTGCCGCGCTGGACGCGTCGCGAGATCGCGGAGCGGATCTGCGCAGGCGCGTGGCTCGTCCTCCGGCGCGACCTTGTCCTCAATGTCGGCTCGTGGCTCGAATTCCATCCAGGCGGAACGCTCTCGCTAGCGCACTACGTTGGTCGGGATGCATGGGACGAGATAGCGGCCTACCACTCGGACCCGACGCTGGCGCGCATGTTGACATTCGCCGTGGCGCGTGTCGACGCGGCGGACTTCAGCGATGTGACGGGCTGGAGGCCGCTCTCGCCGCCCATTGCCCTCGGCCTCGTGCCCCACCGCGATGGGGTGAAGGGCCACTTCCAGCGCGAGGGGCATGTGCGGCTCGCGGCAGAGATGGTCGACCGGAATCCCGGTGCTGGCGCGGATGGACTCACATTCACAGTGAACAACATCAAGGCAACCGACTCGGTTGTCACCATCACTCCAGAGCTTCTCGAGCCTCTCCCCGTGGCTGACCTCGATCTGGCGGTCGAGTATCGGCGATCACAGGCGTATCATGTTCTCAAGCAGCGCATGACCGATGCTGGGCTCTTCAAGCGCCCAGGTCCCCTGTGCGGTTACGGGCGCGACCTTATCCGCTATTCGAGCCTGTTCATCTTCGCATTCACCTTCTTCTACTTTGCCAAGGGGTGGACTGGGATGATGGCGTCAGCTGTCTTTATGGGCTTTGCGTGGTGGAACTTCACCTGTAAGCTAGAGAAGATACGAGGCGAGCCGAGCTTACACCGTAGTTATCGCTCATGACGCCGGACACAGTGGAATCACTGGCAACTGGTGGTGGGACCGCGTGATTGGGATGACTGTCGCCAGCTGGTGTGGAGGCATGTCCGTATCGTGGTGGTGTGACAACCACGATATCCATCACCTGGTCTGTAACCACCCTGAGCACGACCCCGATATCCAGCACATGCCCTTCTTCGCCATCACGCCGCAGTACTTCCGCAGCCTCTGGTCGACGTACTACAAGCGCGTGCTCGAGTTTGACGGCGCGTCCCGCATCCTCATCACATTCCAGCACAAGGTGTACTACTTTGTTCTATCCCTCGCCCGGTTCAACCTCTACGCCCTCAGCTACCTCCACCTAGCGACCAAGGTCAAGCGGGACGGCTTCATGGCGTACGAGGTCGCCGGTGTCGTGTTCTACTGGTCGTGGTATAGCCTCATCCTCCGCTCAGTTGCCAAGGTCGGCGGCTGGAAGATGGTCGTCGCCTACCTCCTCGTCTCGCACATGTGTGCGTCGCCCATCCACCTCCAGATCGTCCTGTCACACTTTGCGCGGAGCACGGACGATCTCGGTCCGAACGAGTCATTTGTCAGCCGCCAGCTCCGGACCACAATGGACATTATGTGCGGCGAGAACATCGAGTTCGTGCACGGTGGCCTCAATCAGCAGGTCACGCACCACCTGTTCCCGCGTATGCCGAGGCATAACCTGCGCAAAGCGAATGAGCTCGTGAAGCAGTTCGCCAAGGAGCAGGACATCGAATACCAAGAGTACGGGTTTATCACGAGTAACCGTATGGTGCTGGGGACGCTGAAGGACGTGGCCAACCAGCTTGTCATTCTCAAGCAGGTAGCGGATCAGGAGGTGAGGGAAAAGATGCAGTAGCCTGGCCTCTTTGCTTCTCACAACCTATAGACTGTGTGAGTGTAGATTCGTAGACGATGTACCTTTTCTTGCCATCCACACTTCGTCCAGATGTGGCGTTGTTATGCTTCTGACTCTTGTAACTCTGCGTTATCCACAATTACGGAGTGTTACAGTGCGGTGCGAAAATTATGCTTTGATCCCAGAAAATATGCTATGATGGTCTATGGTGTCTATAGATGCAATCCAGGGTCACTGGCCTTGTCGGACTCCCGGATCTCGACCAAACTCTCATCTCCCACAGTCTTCTCAAGAGGTGTCGAGGGCTCAGTGAGCGTGAGGGTGCGCGCGTACGAGTCGGTCCTGAGCAGATCCTTGTCGACATCGTCGCGGAAGGCGCTAGCTGTGCCGTCGGACGCGCCGCTCTCCCGCGTCAACCCCTCCTCCGTGAACACTCTGCGGCAGAAGTCCCCTTCGCCCTCCAATGGTCCCCCACGACCGGCTTCGATCTCCTCGTCCGTGAACGCCGCCTCGCGCAGCCGCCGCCGCCTGGCAATCGGGTTCAGAATGAACGCGAGCACAACCACGAGCCCATCCAGAACCACGACCAGCATGTACTGCACGAAGGCGGTCGAGTCGAAGTGCGACCTGAAGAAGAGCGAGACGCCCGAGAACACGCCCCCGCCAATATCTACCCCCATGAACAAGAGGGAAATGCCCACAACCTCCTTGTGCCGATATATCTCCCAGTACTGCGGGAGCAGGCCCATGATGAGCAGGGCGCTCGTGATCCAGCCGTACATCTGGATGGGCCAGGTGATGCCTCTCCGCTCACCGGCCCAGAGGGCGTATACGGAGCCGACTTCGAAGCCGACGAAGACGAGGTAGAAGGCGCCGACGCAGAGAAGGGTCTTCTTGAGGGAATACTTCTTGCCGTAGTACAGAGTTTGGCCCCACGCGATGACGCCGAAGCCGCCAAAGGCTTGGGGTTGGACTTGGAGCGGGATGGAGGAACGCATGGCGACTAGATAGGAGCCTTGGAAGATTGTCGCCACGGCCCAGATGCTGAGGTCAGTCATACGTTCTTAGTATCAGGAGAGGGGGAGTACATCTTAGTGCCAGGTTGAGTAATCGCCGCATACCAACCATGTCGGGGTGGGATGCTTTGTCCACGCGACGCAATAGCCTCCCACGACTCCGATAACGACTCACAACATGAGAGCAGAGCTCAGACCATCGGTGTCCTTAGTGCGCCATGATTTCCAGATCTGCGGCAAGACCTGTATCGACCAAAGGACTGCGCCGATAGTGGCGAGCGTCTTATCTGCCACTGGAATCTCCTTCATAGCAGGGAAGAGACCAAGCTAGGGCAGATGCAATGCAAGGAGAACAAAGGGCACGGAGATGGAGACGAGATGGAGACGGAGACGGGCTTAGACGACGAAAACGGCCGCCGAGCCGTTGCGTCGAGATGTGGGTGAGTATCGCAATCGTCACTTATGGTGGTGAGCGAGAGTATGGCGTAGGCGATGTATTTTTGAGGGCACGTATTCTACTCCATTCTCGCCGTACGATGGCTGCACGCGGCTTACTTGCCGACATATTGAGTGAGACCTGGCCCAGATAAGTCAATTTTAGCGTGCTCGTAAGGGCTACACGGGGTTAGATGTCCATCTCCACCCCTCGCCACAGATTACAGTTGCTACAGATTACAACCGAGGCCACGAGTGCAGCGTATCAGAGCGCCGGTTGCGCGCTTTGGTAGACTTCGGCCTTCAAACTTTCGCCACAGCAACTGTCATTCGCAGATATGGCCAGCATCATGTCTTGGCTTGCCGCTTGACGCTTCTATTTGAAGCATAATCGCCAACGCTGGGTGGGGGACTTGATGTGGAGTTTGGAGATCTCCGCACGGAGTTTAATTATACTCCGCTCAACCTCGCCCCATCGGGAAAAACTTTAGTTTAGCCTCAGAATAGTAGGGACAGATTACGGAAATTTTACCACGTTAAACCCACGTGTCAATTTAATGACGTGGCTACAATGGTAAATCTTATCACGAAGGGAGAATGCGGATTGTGTCAATTGCTCGAAGCTGGAAGAGATGAGGTCGAGACAGGAAGCAACAACAAGCGCACGTACAGGACCCATCAGTTCCCTTTCCATCCATTGTTCTTTGCTCCTCTTTACTCCCTTGTCAGCTCCACAGCCAGCTCTGCTGACGGATGGATAGCTTGTCTGACAAACAGCTGCAGTCGCACTCTATCGCTTTCTAGCTCTCCCCAGCGATCTATTCACCAATAGTCCGACAAGAGCATCCCAACCCTCACCTTCATCGCACGCTCGTCTCATCGTCGCACCATGACTGAGGCTGAGAGCTCTACCCCCACACAGGTGGCTGATGTCACCGACGCAGCTGATGCCGCAACCTTAGACACTCTTGAAGCAGGAGCAGAAACACAGGAAGATGAGGGCTATGACCCCTCCATGCCGGCCGATGCTGGAGAGGCAGCCGCGACAGGCTACGACCCGAGCATGCCTGCTGATGCGGAGGAGGCCGCGACGGCGGGCTACGATCCGTCAATGCCTGCCGATGCGGAGGAAGCGGCGGCGTCGGGCTACGATCCGTCAATGCCTGCCGATGCAGGCGAAGCTGCCGAGGTTGGCTATGACCCGAGCATGGCTGAGGAGGCTGAGGGCGGGGTCGCCGAGGGCAAGGAGGCAGAGACTGAGGGTCAAGGTGGCTACGATCCGTCCGGCCCAGCTGAGGGGGGGTACGATCCCTCCGCGCCTGCTGAAGGGGGATACGACCCGTCTGCGCCTGCTGAGGGGGGATACGACCCGTCTGCGCCTGCTGAAGGCGGATACGATCCATCTGCACCTGCCGAGGACGATGTGTCGACGGAGGAGCCGGCGTACGACCAGCCCGCAGAGGAGGGATACGCACCGGCTGGGGAGACTTCGACACCTGTCCCAGAACAGCCTACACCAGCCAACGGGACGCCAACACCACATGACATACCAGCCGACGCAGAGCCCAAGATTCCTCTCCCTGACGGTCTCACGGACGACTCGCCTAGTGTCGTTCACAACCGTGACCTCGTCCGCCAGTGGCGATATGGTAAGCTGATAGCCGCGTACAGGTAGCTTACATCAGACCCGTCCGACCTATTTATCCTGATGCATCTGTTCAACTGGGCCGTGCGCAAGACGGAGATCGCGGATGCACGCGCTTGGTACGCCGCCATCGCAGTCGACAACCCAACAGCCGTGTGTAGTTAGATGACCGACCGCTTGCTGACCGCAGTCGGAGCCTATGCTCTCGCTTATCAACCTGGAGCTGGCATTGTCCAACTTCAAGGAGGTCGAGGACCTCTTTTCAACAGCTCTTAGCAGCGCAGGGACACTGATGGCCGCGGCTGACGTTAACATCTGGAGTGCGTCTGATTCTCTCGTCTATACTGACATTCAGAGGCGTACCTGCACTACATTCGGCGGCAGAATGCAAGCGACGGGCCAGACGCAGAGTCTGCGCGCTCGACAGTAACCCAGGCGTATGAGTACGCGCTCAAGGAGTGCGGCGTGGATCGGGAGAGTGGAGAGATCTGGCTCGAGTACATCCAGTACCTGGGCGAGAACAAGACACGCAACCCCTGGGAGCAGCAGCAAAATACGGATAACATGCGGAAGATCTTCCAGCGTGCAGTAGCTGTCCCGCTCAACAACGTCGAAGCACTGTGGAAGATGTACGACGCGTTTGAGGGCACGCAGAACAAGCAGACAGCGAAGAAGTTCCTTGCAGACCGCTCGCCCGCTTACATGACCGCGCGTACCGCTTTACGCGAGATGCGCCAGCTCACCGATTGGCTTCCGCGTCCTGAGCTTCCCCCCACACCCAACTTCTCCGATCCTGAGCGCCGCGTCGTGGCCGGGTGGCGTAATTACATCAAATGGGAGGAGGGCAATCCATTAGCGACGGACGACACGGCCCTCGTGATCCAGCGCACGGATTACGCACTGCGCAAGTGTATGGCGCAGATGCGCCACTTCCCCGAACTGTGGCACTATGCTGCGACCTATCACCTGAACGCGGGTCGGGTAGATGAGGGCGCCGCGTTCCTCAAGGCGGGCGTTGCCGCATGTCCCAAGTCCTTCCTCCTCTCCTTCGCGCTTGCTGAGCTGGAAGAGAACCGGAAGAACTATGCCGAATGCCACAAGATCTATGATGCGCTCATCTCTAAAGTCAATACCGAGATCGATGAGCTCAAGGTGACTGTTGCGGCGGATGTTGAGCGCGCGCGGGGACCAGAAATCCCCGCTCAGCCCATGAGCGAGAACCAGATGGACGGAGAGGAGAGCGATGTCGCGCGCATGATCCGGGAGCGCGACGAGCGTGGACGACTTGTTCAAGAACACCGTGGGAAGGATGTTACGGCCGCCAAGACCGCAGCAGGTATCGCCTGGGTCATGTATATGCGCTTCGCCCGCCGCGCCGAGGTAAGCTACTTCAACGCCCCTTAGCTAACGCGCAGGGCCTCAAAGCCGCGCGCCTCGTGTTCGGCAAAGCGCGCAAGTCACCCCACGTCACATGGCACGTGTTCCAGGCCTCAGCATTGATGGAGTACCACTCGAACAAGGACTCTGGGGTCGCTGTCCGGATCTTTGAGTTAGGCGTGCGGCAGTTCGCCGACGACGTGCCCTTCGTCATCGGATACCTGGAGTTCCTTCTCTCGATTAACGACGACACGAACGCGCGTGCCCTCTTCGAGCGGTCAGCCCTCAAGATCCCAGCAGCCGACGCACGGCCATTGTGGGAGACATGGGCCAAGTTCGAGTACATGCACGGCGACCTTGCTGCCGTGCACAAGCTCGAGGCGCGCTGGGCAGAGGCGTTCCCGAACGATACGCCCCTCAAGCGCTTCGCCCAGCGGTTCACGTACGCCGGCGTGGATGAGATCGCCCTGCGCGATCTCGGCCTGCGAGCGCGGCAGTCCGGACAGTCTGCAGCCCCAGCCCCGCCCGTCTCAGCTCCTCAAGCGCCAGTGGCAGCGCCCGCGCCCGCACCAGGCCCACGGCGCGACGCCCCTCCCCATATCCAGCCCCGCCTCAACCCTCCCGTCCCCCCGTTCCCTCCTCGTGGTATCTCCCCCGCCGCACGTCCCGCGGGCTCCGCGTCGCCTTTAAAGCGCGACCGCTCCCCGCCCCGCTCGCCGAGACAGCCAGACTTCAAGCGGCAGCGCGCGGCCTCGCCAGTCCCGCCCCGCGCCGCCGTGGGACGCTTCAACCCCGCATCTGCGCCGCTCGGGAACCGCTCGCCAGTTCCCGGACGTCCGCCCGTGCCGCCCCGCGCTCCTGGGATGGACCGTGACCGCGCCGGCCTGCCAAAGCAGCTGACATGGTTCCTCAGTGTATTGCCCAGTGAGCATTCGTTCGACGGGCCTGTCTTCCGCGCCGACGACATAATGGGCCTCTTCAACAATATCTCGGCAACGGGACAGGGAGTCGGTGCGGGCGGCGGCGTTCCGCGCCCTCCTATGCCCCCTGCTCGGCCGCCTGCGCGCTTCGCACCCGGCCGCCGTTACTAGCTCCATACATACAGCATTGGCTCCATTACCATGGCATGCATATCATGAGAAGGCGCCTCATCCTAGTACGGACCATCCTGACCTTCCTCATCGCCAACACTCGACACGCCGGCGAAGGAGGGCCTGTAGCTCCTCTTGGTTCAGCTCATTGATCCCGACGCGTGCCATAAAACCCTCCAGCGCCGCAGGCCCTCCCCACGCAGCGGCCATGGCCTGCGCGAACGTCGGCTTGTCCCCGTCCACAGCCCCGCCCCTGGAGCTGGGGATGGAAAGCACAGTTGCCATCTCGGCCAAACTGGACCAGGGGGTATCGACCCGAGCGCCCATCTGCGGGAGAGCGGCACGTGCGGCCGCCTGCCAATCTGCCACTTCCGCAGCCAGTGCACGCCCTCCGCCAGCCGAAAACCTGGACCAGCCGGCATACACCGCCCGCTGCGCAATGTGGTTCACCAGGTGAGCGGTGATGCGGCGGTATACCCGTGCAAGTGCTGGGCGGGGCAGTGCAGTCGCCGCAAGGCGCAGGAGGGCGCCGAAACTCGTCAAAGCAGCGACTAGGGAGGAATCGGCCTGCGACCGCTCCTCGTCGCCGCTGTTGCCGGTTCCGTCGGCTAGGCCGTCGTCCCATCTCCGCGTTAGATGCTGTTTCAGGTCGGCCTCGACCTCGCTGGATGCCAGGCGGACGATCATGTCCTCTGCGCGCGCGCGGAGCGCGGCATACCTCTGTGCCATCGGCTCCCAGACTGGTGTGGGGTCGTCGGTGTCCGTCGCAATCTCAGCTGCCATGACGACGAAGAACGCCTCGTCTGACCACCACCGCAAGGCAGACAGGATGTAGTCGGCGCTGACATATGCTTTGAGCAAGCGCTCGAGGCCTGCCGTCCCACTCAACCTTGTGTCCGTTTGCCTCTGGCCCAGAGCGCCAGGAACGGCGCGGACGAAAGCGGAGGAGAGAGTCTCGAAGGCGTCCAGACTGCCTGACACCCGCGAGTGGTAGGCCGCGAGGAGGGGGAGCTGGACGACGCGGAGGAAGGCAACGCGGTACTCGAGCGCCGGGAGGGGAGCATAGCGGTCCGTAATGCCCATGAGGAGCGCGCGGACCTGCCTAGAGCTCTCGGTCGTGGGAGCGTCATTGCCCTCATCGTCGTCGTCGTCGTGTGTGTCGGAGATGGTCCACGCTGACGGTGACGAGATGATCTCATTGAGCTGTGTTTCGGCGACTCCTGTCAGTGACTGCTGTTGATACAGGCCACTTACACTTCTTCTCGCCGGCCAACCATTCGACAAACCAGTCCCCCTCGCGCAAAACTACGCCTGCTAGGCCGTCCCACTCGGCGTCAGAGCCGCTGTATATGCTCGTCCGGGAGAGGTCAAAACCGCTCTCACGAACCGCGTCGTCAAACAGGACAGTCTGGTACACGGTGTGTGCGAGCAGCGCGGGGTGGTTCGTAAGATGCGGCATGCGCGTCCGGAGGAAGTTGAGGAGAACAGGGAAGAGGAGCATCGTCAACTCGGACTGCTGTTAGCGTCCGATTCATTGCCATTACCCACTTTGACATCAACACTCCCGTATCCCCCTCTTGCAGTCAGGGGCTGGAGGTAGTCTGCGATGAACCCCGCGTGCTCGAACACCACGTCCTGGATATTCGCAAACGCCCATTCGGGCTTGTCAATCCTGTTTGTATTGCGCTGGCCCTGGAAGTGGTATTTGAACCGGAGGGCAATCGGGCGCACGAGTGCCTGAATGGGGTACAGACCGTCTCCGGTCGCCCAGGCTGGTAAGTCTGTCCGTGGAATTTGCGCCATGCCCAGCCGTGCGCCCTCGGCTTGGAGATACAGCATCTCCGTGTACGCGCGCTCGAAAGCGCGGCGTTCGGGGGCAGGAACTGCCGCGTAGTCGACACGAAGGGGCCACTTGAGTGGCTCAGACGCCTTGACGAGTGTATCGGACATGGCGGACTTGAGCTTGTCCCATGTATCGTCACGCACAGAGACAAGGACACGCAGCAGCGCCATTCCTCGGGGCAGCGTCTTCTCCATGTCCTGAACGGAGGTAACGAGTTTGCGGAAGAGCGGCACGGCAGCGAGCGCGGACGGGCTGTGGTTTGCAGGATCGAGCACGGCGTCGCTGCTGTTAGCTGAGAACGAGCTTGGAAGCTTGAGACCGAACTCACCGCTGCACAAGGATTCGCTCCAGCACACTGGCCCAAGCCAGAGCTGCCTTCGACCGCGCGATGGAGGCATGGATAGCCTCTACGCGCTCAAGCAGCGTCGGCTCACGCTCCCTTTCCCCATCGTCGTCGTCGTCGGGCCGCGGCGCCGAGCTATCCAGCTCACTCAGCAGCCGTCCAACCTCATCGCTCAACCGATACCGCTCGAGAGTGAGCGCCTGCGCGCGATCCAGCACACTTGTCAACGTCGCGCGCGCTCCCTCAATCGCCCCAGGTAGCGCAGCTTCTGCTGCTTCGAGCTTTGCCCGCGCATCTGCCTCCTGTGCTGTCCAGTAGGCTACATCCTCGTCCAGAGTCCGTCCTGTCGCCTTACTCGGACCGCCGAGGCTTGCTATATCTGGGTACGTCGCGTCGAGGTAAGCTCGGACGTTGGCATCGACGGCGGATTGGGAGGGCCTCGTGGCCGCTGCGCGGATCTTGCGCGCGAGCTCGGCCATGTCGCTGGCGGTTGTGCGTGCAGAACTTTGGTTGAAGGTAAACCCCATTGTTAGCCCCCTTATGGCATCCCGAGATATCAAACGTCGTCATGGATGGTTGGCCGTCGATCTATATGCCACGTTGACATCACGTGACTGAATTCTGAAGTTGCTGGCAGTTGGAAACGCGTTCGCGTTGCGGACAACTTGTTGCCAGCTACACCTTCGACGAGATTCTTTCATTGTACCATCATAGTATAGTCGGCACATCGCCTAGTGACAAGTAAAAGGAGGTAAGAATAACGACATAACTACCTCTCGCCCTTATCCATCTTTATCATGAACGTCTTTGCGGACGAGGTAAGTGTCCAGTCCAAACCCAATCTCTCGGCCTTCCCAGCGTGGGCCCAAGTAGATGACACGGAGTTGCCAGCAAACGGTTCAAGCGCTAACTCTAGGCCACTGAGGAGCGTGGCGAGAACGCCCGTCTCTCCTCGTTTGTCGGCGCGATGGCGCTTGGCGACCTCGTCAAGTCGACGCTCGGACCCAAGGTGGGTGAGACGCTCCGCTGCCTTGCTGACACGCAGGGGATGAACAAGATCCTTCAGTCGACGCACGACGGCAGCATCACCGTGACCAACGACGGCGCAACGATTCTGAAGGCGATCACCCTCGACAACCCTGCAGCCAAAATCCTCGTCAACATCTCCAAGGTGCAGGACGATGAGGTCGGCGACGGCACGACGTCGGTGTGCGTGCTCGCCTCTGAGCTGCTGCGCGAGGCTGAGAAGCTCGTGACGGTGAACAAGATCCACCCGCAGACCGTTGTTGAGGGATACCGCATTGCTTCGCGCGCAGCGCTTAAGGCGCTCGAGAAGTCGGCAGTTGACCACTCGGACGATGCGATGCAGTTCCGCGAGGACCTGTTCAACATTGCCCGCACGACGCTCTCGTCCAAGGTTCTGTCGCAGGACAAGGACTACTTTGCCAACCTCGCTGTTGACGCCGTGCTCCGCCTTAAGGGGTCCATCGACCTTGAGCATATTCAGATCATCAAGAAGGTCGGCGGAAAGCTCACCGACTCCTACCTTGACGAGGGATTCATTCTCGACAAGCAGATTGCTGTCAACAGCCCCAAGCGGATAGAAAACGCCAAGATCCTCATTGCCAACACTTGTGAGCTGCCGGGGTTTGAAAGAAGCTGACAGCAGCGATGGACACAGACAAGATCAAGATTTTCGGAGCACGTGTTCGCGTTGACGGCACCGGCAAGCTCGCCGAGCTTGAGCGTGCCGAGAAGGTGGGTCGTGCAGCAAATGTATTTGCTAACCTGCAGGACAAGATGAAGGCTAAAGTCAACGCAATCGCTGCTCACGGCATCACATGCTTTGTCAACCGGCAGCTCATCTACAACTACCCCGAATCGTTGCTCGCCGAGCACGGCATCATGTCGATCGAGCACGCCGACTTCGAGGGTGTTGAGCGCCTCGCCCTCGTCACTGGCGGTGAGATCGCCTCGACCTTCGACGCCCCTGACAAGGTCAAGATTGGGCGTTGCGACGTGATCGAGGAGATTATGATTGGCGAGGACAAGGTGAGGAAAATGCGTCTCAGGACTATCGGCTGACTCCAGCTCATCAAGTTCTCGGGCGTCGCGGCCGGTGAGGCTTGCACTGTTGTCCTGCGTGGTGGAACGTCGCAGATGGTGGACGAGGCCGAGCGCTCGCTCCACGATGCGCTCTCCGTCCTCTCGCAGACTGTCAAGGAGACCCGCGTCACCCTCGGCGGCGGATGTGCTGAGATGCTCATGAGTAACGCCGTCGAAGAGGCCGCGCGTACTGTAAGCGGCAAGCGTGCACTGGCGGTTGAGGCGTACGCCCGTGCCCTGCGCCAGATGCCGACCATCCTTGCCGATAACGGAGGGTACGACTCGTCTGACCTCGTCTCCAAGCTCCGCGCCGCGCACTACGAGGGCCGCGATGACGCCGGGCTCGACATGGACAACGGTAGCATTGCGTCCATGAAGGACCTTGGTGTGACGGAGTCGTACAAGCTTAAGCGCCAGGTTGTCGTTTCCGCTTCGGAGGCATCGGAGATGATCCTCCGTGTCGACAACATCTTGAGGGCTGCTCCTAGGCGGCGCGAGGCTCATTGATCGGTGACCGGTAGTTCGATGTAGAGGTTACATGCATGTGTAGAAGCATTGCGTGGCATCCAGTTCCGCCTCAGACCACGCACCCAAACTAACCATAATGTGGATGTGATATGCATGCAAATGAGTGGTTCCGTCCCCGCTTCCTACTTCCCCTCCTCCCCTTTCGCCGCCGCCTGGTCAGCCCGCTTCAGGCCATACACAGCCCGAATGTGCGGTACAGGGCTGTTCACGCCATCAGACGCCCGGCTCCACTTGCCCATCCCCGCCTGCTCCTTGGGCCCCGACTTCTCCTGCCACTTGGACCGCAGGATCCGCGTGACCGCTTCGTACGAAATGCCAAACTTCTCCGAGAGCGCGTCCCGCGTCCATTTCTCTGGGTCCTGGGCATGGAGCTCCCGCACACCCGCCATGGCCGCGTACGTCAACTTCTTGGTCGGCTGCCAGCGCCCTGCAGAGTCAGCTCGGAGAAGAACAAAAGCGCATTGCTCCACTTACGCTGTGGATCCGCGGCTGCCGTGTCGGAAGTGCCGGCATTAGACTCGGCGCCTGCAGTCAGCATCAGTACCACCCCCCAACTCACGCTTAGCCTCGTTCTCCATCTCCTTTATCGCCTGCGTTGCTATCCTGGTACCCGACTTCCCCGTTCGGGTCTTCTTGAACAACTCGGGATGCTCGGCCTTGAACTTGCGATGCTTCTTCCACTCCTCCAGCGCGCGCTCTTTCTTGATCCGGGTCCATTCTGCCCTCTGCGCCTGCTTCTCCGCTTTCCTTTTCCTCTTCAACTCCTCCCTCCTCTTCTCTAGTTGCCGCACCTCCTCGCGCCAGTGCGCCTCCCCCTCCTTGCCCGACAGATCCACCCCACCCCGCCACCGCTCGACGATCCTCTTCAGCTGCGTCGTCCTCTTGAGGGCAATAGCACGAAGAGCGGGATCAACACTCCCCGCCTGCCCGTCCGCGGAGGCGGCATCACTCGTGGAGTCCGGGTTGGCCTCTTTGGTTTGGCGCAGACCGAATGCGCCGCTCTTCTTCTCTCCGGTACCGGGTGAGCGCAGCCCGTACTTCTCTGAGTACTTTTCCACTGTGCTGCTCAGCCCTGTTTCGAACTTCGAGAGCTGGTCCAAGTGGGCAACTTGGCGCTTGTCCAGTAGGGCTGGCCGGCCGCGACGTCGCAGTGCTGTGAGATCGCGGGGGATGTGCATTTCGAAAGGCTCTTGCGGGCGCTTGACGGCCAGACCGGGCGTCGTGTGGAACAGCTGTACGGGAACGAGTGGGCGAGCGCGGAGGGGTGGAACATGGCCCAGCCGCAGTGGGCGGGCGAGACTTGCTGCGAGCATGACAGTCGTTGGCGAGAGACGGAAGTGGTTGTGGACAATGTCGAATTTGCCATCCAACGTTTTGTTCGAACCCAATACACCAAGGGTGGAGACGGAAGTAAATCTCCGTCTCACAGCAGTCCACGGCCAGCCCAGCTTCACGGAGGCTCGCGTGACAGTCCGCAACATCGTCAAGGTTGCGACTGAGGCTACTCTGACAGCATGTACACACTCTAATCATGGCGGCGGGCTGTGATCCGAGCTTCGATCTCGATTGCCAGAGCACGTTGAACGCAAATCATCGTTTACATCATGCCCTCTACGCACGGACCAACTCAACTCCGCTGGCCCGATCACGGCATTTCCGGGGACCGACTCCGCTTTGGGCCACATACGTCGTCGGCACTAGGCACTCATTCTTGCCGTGGCCGCAGCTTTCACCTCCACTCCATCTTCATCAAAGCCTCCATCTCGACTTCACATCTCATCGCAGTTGCATCTAACCCTCACGTTCATTATTCCCCGGCGCATCGCATGCGCCCATAGCACTCGCCTGACGGCTATCTCCGCCGTCTGCTGCACTCTCATTCATCATCGCCATCGCCATGTCCAACTCCACATCTCCCATCCTCCCCGGTCTACCGAGCGCCGAGCCGCCGCCGCCCGACCTGACAGCCGAGAGATGCCATCTTCTCGGGCCGACCGCGCTCATCGTCCAGGCGATCATGGGCGTGATGGTCCTCTCATCGCTGGTCGCTAAGCGCCACTTGGAAAAGCGCAAGCGGCCATGGCGCGTGTGGATGCTCGACGTTGGCAAGCAGCTCGTCGGACAAGCCACATTACATGCGTTAAATATACTCGTGCGTTCTAGCGGCGAGACGGTTGCATTGTCCCGAGACCGACTGACCTCAGATTTCTATGACGGCGGCCGACACGAGCGATAAGAACCCGTGCTCACTGTACTTCTTGAACATTCTGATCGACACGACCATTGGCGTCATTATCTTCTACTTTGGACTGAAAGGGTACACGAAGCTGTTTGTTGCAAAGTTCGGCCCCGAGGGCTTCACCAGTGGACAGTATGGCCACCCACCGCAGTGGCAATTGTGAGTCGATAAGCTGTCCGGTGACAACCCTGACTTGCAGTTGGGCACGCCAACTGCAGCCCTATCTCGCTGCCGTGATCACAATGAAGCTC
Organism: Cutaneotrichosporon sp. PL3408A; assembly: GCA_023629975.1. NCBI lineage: Eukaryota > Fungi > Basidiomycota > Tremellomycetes > Trichosporonales > Trichosporonaceae > Cutaneotrichosporon > Cutaneotrichosporon sp. PL3408A. The sequence goes on from JAMAMB010000004.1 coordinate 1,786,584, forward strand.
ATCGTCCTTCTGGCCCTCACCCTGCCCGGTATATCCAGCGTCTTGATCCGCTGGGGCCAGAGCATTCTCGGCTACCTCAGCCTCGACGTGCAGGTCATCTTCGTGCTCGCCATCTTCCCGGTCATCATGAACGTGTTCCAGTTTTGTGTGATGGATCAGGTCATCAAGGCGGGGAAGGGCGCCGACGCCAAGACAGAGGACGAGTACGACGAGGAAATGGAGGGGTACGAGCGCGTGCCGACGCGGGAGGCAGACGCGGAGGGGTCGCCACGACAGCGCGCGTCCAGCCTGCGTGAGATGAGCAGGACAAACTCGCGCGCTAGTTCGATTGCGTCGCTTCGCCCTACGGAGGAGCATGGACTCCTGGATGGTGGGAGGAATGATAATGTCTGGGCGGCACTCAGCCGCGCGGGCGACGATGGCGCCAACTTGCGATCCGCTCGAGCCAGTAGCTTGAGGGAGGAGAACGACGAGGTTGATGAGCCTGGGAGTGTGCCTCTTGCCCCATTGTCTCCGAGGTTAAGCAGATCGTAGAGGATTATTTTGAGTCATCAGACAGATATGGGTTAGTTCTGTACTGCATGCATCTGGACGCGGTATTGTTGTATGACAAGGCATGTGGAGAACAAGGCCGTTTGAACAAAGTGCCACCTGCAACCTGCGAAACCATCACACACACACCAAACAAACGCGAACAACGCTTGGACCTTGTTGTTTTGACTGGGTGACATCAACCATCAAAATTTGATTCCGCCTTTCACCACAGCTCTACCACGCCAGGCCCCACAATGCCCAGGGTGAACATTGCGTATGATTTTCGGAAGCCCACACAAAGGCCTACCCCTCACAACACAATATACGCGTCGACATCGATTCTCCTTTCTCCATATACTGCACATTTACTCGACGTTGACGAGCTACGATACAGTCCCCCTCCTCAATGGCTGCCGTTACTTGTCAGAAAGCAGTCATGGGTCCTCCACTCGACTTTGTCCCCTTCACGGGCCATCATACAGTCAACGACGGCGGTGCGACTAAGGTCGTCATGACTTCACGCTCACCCACACCGCCACCGGCGACTTCAACCCCGTCAACACCAGCTCCTCCCTCCCTCCCACGACGCGTCCAACCCACCCTTATTCAGTCCTCAAGCCATGAAGCATCGACCTCTTCCGCTGCAGCATCGTCGTCGACGCCGGAGCGCTCCGCAGAGCTTCCCAAGTCGCCCATTTCCACCCCGTCTTTGCTTCCCTCGACCCCGTCGCGAAAGGGCAAGGAGCGCGAGGCGCCGTCGCCCGACGTGGCCCAGAACAGAACGCCTAATGGAACACCAAACAAGACGCCTAGGGTGGTCGTCAAGGCTCCCATTGTCAAGGGCGAGCCCAACCCCGGATTGTTCCCAGCATCCCGGGTCAACCTCGAGTGGCCGGGCCTTCTCATGGAGCGGCATGCGGCCGGACTCTACAACGCGGGGCAGGTGTGCTATGCGAACGCGACGCTGCAGGTTCTGCTACACACCCCTCCCGTTCTCCACGTGATTATTACTCACCAGAGACCAAAGTGTGAGTACTGCTTGGCCGTTGTTCAACGGACCGGGTGCTCGTGGCTAGCTAGTCGCTATTCATCAGGCAGGATACTGGGCCGGAGCAGTGGCAGTTCGGTGAAGCCCTCGTCACTCGTGGCAGTTCGGTGAAGCCCTCGTCACTCGTGGCCCACGCCGCAGCGCCATACCTGTTGGGCTCGGCAGTCCTTGTCCGCTTCTGCTGCTCCGAACCAGATCGTCGCGAGTGTACACATGAGTGATCTTGCTGACAGCAGGCAACTTTGCACAAAACAATAAATTTTGCTTGTTGTGCCAGCTGCGGGTACTCGTTACCGGAGGGCACTGGACAGGCAAGGCGAAAGCATACAACCCCACAGCGGTTCATGGATACCTCGGTCGTAAGTTTGCCACCCACCCATACGCTGACCGCAGAAATCAAGAAAGGATTCAGTCGGCACAGGCAGGAGGATACGCACGAGTTCTTCCGCTTTGTCACGGACGCGCTGCAGAACTCGGCCCTTGCCGGTCAACCAAAGTGGGTTACCGAGGGAAGAATGGACAAGACTGACAACGCAGGGACCTGCCGGAGAAGCTGAAGCGGACGACCTGGGTGTACCGCACGTGGGGCGGCCAGGTGCGATCTCGAGTTCTCTGTCTTTCATGTAAAAAGCCGTCAGACACGTTCGACTCGTTCCTCGACATCTCACTCGACGTGTCCCCGAAAGCGAGGACCATTCACGACTTGTTGCAGGGGTTCATTCACGAAGACAGACTGGACGGCGACAACAAGTACAATTGCGAGAAGTGAGTGGAGTTGAAGGCATCGGCTGATCCGTGACAGGTGCAAAAGGAAGTCTGCAGCCACCAAGTCAATGCGCATTGCCGAAGCACCTCCTGTACTCACGCTGCATCTCAAGCGCTTCGGCTTCAGCTTGGCTTGGCCAAGCCGGATGAAGAAGGTCAGCAGTTTAATCGAGTACCCCTCAGTGCTGGACATTAGCAAGTACATGGTCGACGGAGCTGTGAGTTTATTTCGTTTGTGGTTGTGAATGCCAGACGGTACTGGGGATGGGCATGAGTGAGGCACAGTCGGACGCAGAAGCGATGCCGTGACTCTCCGCCTTCGAAGAGAATCGGGAGGATCGTGCGGAGGAACCAAACAGAGTCGTGCTCGGGTGTACGTGCGTAGCTGACGGCAGGGCGATGGGACAAAATACAAACTGTTCGCCGTCACCTGTCACCATGGCCAAGGTCCTCACTATGGCCATTACACGTCGTACGTGAGAGGCCCCAAGGGCCAGTGGTTCGAGGCCGACGATGAGAGCGTCAGGGCTGTTCCGTTCCAGGAGGTCGTGAATGACAGGTCGGCGTACCTTCTCAGCTACATGCGCATTCAGCCAGGGGAAGCGGCCAAATCGCCAACGGCCACCCCACGTTCCGAGACGAGCGCGACTGGACTGGGCAAGAGGCAGCGCGACGTTGGCAGCCCGTCCCCGAACAAGCGCAACTCTCCTCCTCCTTCGCCGGGCAAGCAGACACCCCTCGGAACTCCCAAGATCATTGGTACGCCCAAGATCAACGGCACACCTATGGCCAACGGATTGCCCAAGCCGAACGGAATCCTCCAGTCGAATGGAGCGCCCAAACCCAACGGCGTAATGTCGGCGAATGGCCACAGAGCCAACAGCGACAAGGCCAACGGACTCACCTCCTTAGCCAACCAGTACGACAGTGACGATCCCATGGACGGCGGCGATAGTGACACCGACAATGGCCACACTCTCGCGGCACCACTGCCGCTCGTCAACACCGTGTCCTCTCCCATACAGCGGCCGGCTCATCCATCACCATCAACAGCTCGATCCCCAAGGAAGGGGAAGTTCTACGCAACAGCCGACCCCAAACGCGGTTTACACGGCATGTCGAAGGGGCCGCCCATGCCATTCACCATCGGGCGGAAGGGCGGTAACGACAAGAGACACTACAACGGTGATAAGATGTCAAAACGCGAACTCAAACTGGGCCGGAGGAAGGGGCAGTTTTCTCGTATGCAGGGGAAGCTGTAGTGTGGGCGCGTGCCGACGTAACCCCCTACCCACTTGACACCGTCGAATGTCCTCACGCACGTTACACTATGCATGCGCTCATTCCAACTTCATCTCGCCCACCGTCGATGTCGTGGAGCTCACGTGCAGGTCACCACGGCAAAAGTCTACATCGTCTTCTTGATGCGCAGCGAGAATGAGCCGAACTTGGACGCCGAAGAACCTGCCGCCTTGGCGTTGATGCTGGACGCCATCTTGGACATCGAGATGTTGTTTGGGGCCGTGCCGTTGACACTCGTTTCAGGGGTCGAGGTCCCGGCGGCGCTGGGGAAAGGAACCTTACTACCCGTACCTGCGCTTGAGGTCGGCCGCTTGTTGGCCGCGATCGTCGAGTTCTTCCCGCCCATCGAGTTGAGCTGGATCCACCACCCCTGGTTCCGGAGTGTGTCGAGGCAATACTCAGCCAGCACCCCAGCTGTGGTCTGCGCATCCATCTCACTTGTGTCAATCTCATACTCGCCGCAAAGTCCCGTCACAGGCGCGATGTGCCCGATCTCCTCCTCCATGCGGATCTGCAGCAGACGGGCGGAATCGACGATAATCGCCGCGCCGGAAGGAGTCTCCTTTTCGCGCAGCCTCTCGGGCGACTCGAGGCGGCGCACATTCTCGTCCGTGTTGCAGCTGAGGATGACGTGGATGAAGGCGAAGCCGGAAGACTGGGCGAACTGAATGAACTCGTGCATGATGTCGCGGTCCATCTGGCGTGCGGCGACCGAAAGGAAGTCGGTGAGGACGTAAGTTGGGGGCGGGGGACCGGTGGGCGACGTGGTAGAGTAGACCTTGACGATGGAGTCGAAGATGGCGTGTTTCTGGCATTAGAGAAACTGACATCTGACAAACTTACGAGGTTCTTGCGGAGGTAGCCGTGAGCTGGGTCGTCTGATTCATACAGCTGCGACGCCGCCGAAATGAGGTTGCGCGTGTCGAAGAACTTGCACACGGGTAAGAGGTTACTGGTGTAAGCCAGTTGGCGACAGGCAACGAAGGGAGACGACTCACGTTAACTCGTGGGCGACTGTGTGCTTCCCCACGCCGGGAAAACCGTTGATGAGAATGAGTGCGCCGGGCATTGTGGGTGGGGCAATGGGGAGATTGGGAGGGAGCGGAGATCAGGCGATGTGGCATCTTAAATCACTGGGAAGTGGCACTGGTCTGCATTGCTCTTGGTGCCATGTTGTCTCCGCGACGAGTGCGTAACTGCCACACTTGCCAACGTCCCCCCAAGTTTGACTTGCTCCTACCAATACGGGGACGAGATGCGGACGTGTTTCTCAAGGTTCTACAAATTCTCATGCACTTCTACAAATCCCCCAGAGGGTGCATTGCATGAACGAGAAGTAAGAGCAGTTAACTTGGGGCGCAGAGAATAGCGCACAGAATAGCAACACCCGGGAGGTGAAGGAATCGCTAATCCCCGTGCGGGCCTGGAAGCGACCGATATGGACCGATCTGTATCACCTTCGCGGCATGCGCGGCAGGGGATTGAAGGAGTACCGCAGGACGCATCAAACGGAGAGAGGAGGGGCGAGACACCGCGGGAAGCCAAGACGTGAGCTATCACGGGCAACGCCTCCGTTATGCGTTAGGAGGTTGTGGAACACACTGCATCTCCTCTGATACAGATCGACTATATCGGCGTGTTATGTTCACGCCCCGAAACGAGTCACCAGCCTCGCATATCCGCCTAGCGGTCCGGCGTGGGCGGCCAAGGAGGCGGATACGGCGTCGGCGGGCGCGGGTACGGCTTACCGGACATGCCTGTTTGGATGTTGCTGAATGCTGGAGAATTAGCTCTGCTTGGGTGGAACGACGAAAGTGGGAAGCTCACAGGCGGGAAGTTTGGAGGGACAGCTTGGGGGAGCCAGTACGGTGGTGCAGTTGAGGGGCGTTGGGAGCTGGGGAGGAGGGATGCCCGCTTATCTATGCCTCAAATGGCTTTTCTCTTGCTCGATTTTCGACAATGGCCGAACGACGAGTGTGTCGACGAACGTGGGCAATTCGTGGAGCGTGTGTACTTGCACACTCTGGACAGTTCGCGACGCTCTTACCCACTGGAGCGTTATTGTGCGAGACCCCAGAGTGGATGTGTGCCAACTTGAGAAGCTGAAGGAGTAAGACCGGGGATCGCACGGCAACTTGCCAACCCCTAGCACTTCTCCAGGTGTTGCATCGTCAGTGCCAGCCACAGATGAGTAATGATAGATCAGTCACATTATAGCATATTACGCTTTAACTATGATAACGCATAACTCGGAACGGGAACCCAAATAGGCTCGGAGGGCGCGGCTGTGATACGCGCGGGGTCGCATGGAGAGGGCTGCAGTCAGCGATAACTTCCAGGTCATAGGTAGTACCGCGTTTAATAGCGCCTACTCCCGTGGCCTTGACTTCCAGGTAAAGTGCCTCTTGACTCGCGTGTAGGTGACGATGACGAACCCAAGGGTGTAAGCAATGGCGTCGGGCATGGCGCGTCTGCTGGGTTGCGAAGTGGGAGAGTTGGGAGCGAGGGTAAAGTGGCTGAGGATTGCAGGCAAGACAAAGTTGTTTGTACGCAGTAAGCAAGTGGAACGGCTTATTATATGTGCATGCGAAGGTGGAGCGATCCTCGTCGCCACCCTTACCACCGGCCCCAACGGCCTTGGCACCTACAGCCAAGGACTTGTGCATTGGCACCACCGCGTAACATGCTTCCATTCCGTTCCTCAGTGACTTCTCATCCACTCAAGACGGACTGTTCGTCACTGTCGTCCCCATCGCGCTGCAGGAAGTAGCATGAAGCAACACAAAGCTGTGGTCAGAGTTGTGGGGATGCTCGAGGCTGGTCCCACATCTTCGGTGTGGAATAGTGTACAGTGTCAGTTTAGTTGTGTCAGTTAAACGGGAAATTGTAAATCAGTGGGCAACTGGGGCGTGAACACGGCGAAGACCGGTGGTTCGATGCACGCCCTCACGGAAGTCAAAGGCCACGTAGTGTACAACAGGTCTACTTTTCCGACACGGGCGGGACGATTTGTGAGCGCACAGGTAGGAATGCGATCCGGTTCTTGTTGAGATATGGCCAGGGTGGGACGCAGGCCTGCGGTCAGCTGATGAACCCAGCACGCCAGCTGGTCAAGCCTCGCGCGGAGGTTGTTATGCTGGGAGCAGCCGAAGCTTTCGTCGTGGATGTAGGCCGCCACACTGGTGGGAAGGCCGATATACCGCCGTCCCCTCGCACGTCTGACCCGATACTCACCAGCATGAGAAGCACGAAGCCGAGAGCAAAAATCTCAAGTCCAACGAGGACTGAGGACGTAAGGAACGACGCTGCGAATCCACCGAGCTGGAGTGAGTGCCGCGCGTGTATTAGATGGCGGCTTGTGAGACATACAACTAGTAAACTCAGAAAGATTTGGCTGTACCACTCGATCCTGTTCTGGGAGTACGGGTCCTGTCGTCAGCTATCGCGTTAAATGGGAGTAGATGAGATACACACAATGCCGCCCTCGAGAACGCGCTTTACGGACTCGGGGAGGTATTCCATCTTTGGTTTTGGTAATGGATTTGGGGTGGAGGATGGAACGACGACCGTGGAGGTGGACACAAGAGATGGAATGAGCGAGGGGAGACGCGAGGTGGAGGCGTGGAGGGGGTTCCGGTTAATCGGCTAATTTTGGTCCTTTTTACGGAATCAAATGCCCACGTGTGTTTGTAGATCACCGGATCATCCTGGCTTGGCTCCACTTTGGAAGCCGGCGATTTCCTATTCATACCGGTCCCTGTGACGTCATGCACTCCTCCCTCTCCGGTCCTCCGCGGTGCCGCTCTGAAAGTGGAAATGTCTGAAGAAATACTTTCGAGCGCCCCGCTGTTCCAGCATCATCAGCATCATCGATTTGACCCCGGCTTGAGACCGAGGCTGAAGTTGGGCTGCCAAGGGGGGGGCTGCAGCCTCGGAGCTTCGGAGCCCTCGAGCCCTCAGTCATCATTTATTGGCGTCGCCTTGGGTCGCCTTGGGTCGCCTTGGGTTCTGCAACGGATTATGACGAACCAGCAAGAACATTAAGCGAACGTCACCAACTCGTGCAACTCCCCAACTCCGCCGCTCCGCACAAAGTCACAAAACTCGTTACGCACATCCTCCCCGTCTTTTCTTGTCCACCTGTTCTGCTGGGCAACTCCCCGCACCCCTAATATAAGACCCCACTCGCCATCTGAGCGGGCCCGCTCATCGTCAATCTGTCCGTCCCCGTATTAGAACTCGGCCTCGTTGGCCTACTATCCCGTCCAGTCCTACACGCCGTCTATCCCGAAGTTGACCAATATCCACAGGAACAAGTTAAAGATTCTGGTGCGATTAGCGCGTCAAAGAACCCCAAGTCGATCTCGAACACCAATTCAAACGTCGATCCCACTAGTGCCCCGGCAACTACCCAGAAGCCAGTATCAGCCCTCGCTGTCCCCGCGGCCCCCATCGCACCCGTCCCACAGTCCATGCAAAGCCGTGGCGTCGAAAACACGGAAGACAACCCGGACCCCGCCTTGGTGTCTGACGCAATCTCAATCCGAAGCGACACCACTACTCCTGGCCTAGCATACTACACCCCAGGCCTCTTTCCCGAGCCGCCCAGCATGTCAGACCATCCTTTCCTGGTCGACGCAAACGCGAACCCCAACGTGGTCGTCAACGGGGGCGCTCATCCAAATGGGCATGCCGACCTGGCCGACCACACCTCCAGACTCGCCATCACGGATGGCCCAGAGCCCAAGACCAATGGAGTCGCAGCGCCCGCGGCCGCTGGTGCGGCAACTGGAGCAGCCCTCGGTTCTCTCGGAGCTGGTAACCGCTCTTCATGGGGCGCATTCCCACCCCAGAAAAGCGTATGGCCCACTCAAACCCACGCCGTCCCCGCCGCCGCACCTAATCGAAACACCTTTGCCGCGTTCGATGTCGCCGACCGCAGCTTTGACAGGGACCCAAACGAGCTCCGCGCCGAACATGCGAGAGTGAGCCCGGGCCTATACTACTCCCCTCGACTTGAGAAGGAGAATCCAATGGACGCGCATGCCGGTGGCGCACACGGTGGAGCCGCTAGGGATGGGGCGCTTGCCGGAGCTGGAGCGGGTCTGCTCGCCTCCGGCGCTGGAATGCTCCATTCCGACCAGCAGCCTGCGCCGTCGAGCAGCGCTCAGCCACTTGCTGGCGCCCGTGTCGATCGCGGTGACTTCGGCGTCACCCAGACCCCTCCGCCCGGCGGAGTCCAGAACGGCATTGCCCAGCCCGGTGTCTCGCAACCAGGTCTCACCCAAAACGGGGTCGCACAACCTAGCTTCGCCCAGAATGGAATTGCGGAACCGGGCATTCCTCAGAACGGCATGGCACAGCCAAGCCATCACCACGGAAAGGCTGCTGCTGCTGGTGCTGGCAGTGGACTCGCCGCTGCGACTGGAGCGCACATGCTTGCATCAGATGCACCCCACGCCCAGCCCCACACTCAGCCCCAAGTTCAGCCTCAACCTGCCGCCCCAGCCCCTGCTACCGGAGACTACTTTGGCTCCGCTACTGCAGGACCTTCTGCGGCAACTGCGCCAGCCGCGGCACCCCCTGCGGTGCAGCCGCCCGTGCTCGCCTCGGGACCGGTTGACCAGACGGCGCCCGCAGCCACTGGTGACCCATCTCACCGTTCTGGACTTGGTACAGCCCTTGGAGCTGGGGCCGCGGGTGCCGGAGTTGGTGGTCTCGCTGCTCACGAGTATAACAAGCACCAGGACCGTCAGGCAGCCATTGATACTGGCGCAGCTCCACCGGCTGCCGGCGGGACGTTCAAGCGTCTCAGCGGCCAATACGTCGGAGGCTACTCCGGCGCCAACGGACAGGGACCGGTTCCAGCCAATCCTAACCAGGAGCGCAGCATTTCGGAGGCTACGGCAGCGAACACCGCGGCCAACGCTCAAACTCTTGAACGTCCCCAGCTCTATGACACTCCGTCTCGGTCATACCTCCACGCGCAGCAGCCTGTGACGTCATACGAACGCCCACTCGAGGACAGCCGCGGCAGTCGCCGTGGCTCTGCCCAGCGTGATATATCGCGGTCGGGCAGCACAAAGTTCGTTGAGGCGCCGTCTGCCGGTAGTCTTTCTCCTCAGCGCCAGCATAAACATTCGGGCATGCCCGCTCCGCTTGCTGCAGGCGCTGGTGCTGGAGCAGGTCTTGCTGCTGGCAAGGCCCTAGCCCATGAAGACGGCCACGTCCACTCACCCCGCGAGGATCCCTACCGTTCAGAGCGGGCCCGTCCCCAGAGCGCCCAAGATTTCGTACGTCCATCGTCCGCTTCTCCCGACGCAAGTGGGCGATTTGGACGCCCCCAGCGGCCACAGAGCGCCATGGCCGCCCCGATCCCGCGCGACGGCAGTCTTCGCGGTTCTGTACGGGATGCTCACCTGTCGCCCAGCGCTTCACTGCGTGGTAAGCACGGGCGATTGCCCCCGATCGCGGATGACATGTCGTACACCGGTGTCGGTGCTGGCGTGGGCGCTGGAAGTGGCCTCGCTCTTGGCGAAGTAGCAAACCTCGACCGCCAGCATCAGATGCAGCACGGGCAGCAGCTGTACGACGAAGGCCCCATCCCGCCATACCCCCCTGGACAGCGTTACTCGTCCTTCGGCCACCGTCCCGAGGTGGGCATTGGGGACTGGCAGCAGCGGCGCGAGGAGGGCCGTCTGGCGCGCAGCGGCACTTCCCTGAGCCGCACTACCGTCGGCCGGAGCGGTACGCAACGGTCCCGCCGCTCGGGCGCATTCGGTCGTGGTGCCGGCATGAGCGTCGGCACACAGCCCGAGGATGTACTAGGCCGCGAGGACATCCACGAGCGTACCGAGGTCAGCGAGCGCGTGCTGAGCCCAGCTACGTTGCACAAGCTGCAACATATGGAGAAGCGGGAGGGGAAGGCGCTGGCCAAGCTGCTCAAGAAGGAGGGGCGGGAGCAGGCAAAGACGGTGGAGATGGCGATCAAGGAGATCAAGCGCATCTCGGTGATGCAGAAGGACGCAATTGACGGCGAGCGCAAGTCCCAGCGGCACCTGGCCAAATGGACAGGGCGGGAGCACAAGGCGCGCATGCGTTTCCTCAAAGAGAAGGAACGGTATGAGAAGGTCGAGGGCGAACTACGCAATGCTGAGAATGACTACGAGGAGAGGCGGGACCATGCTGCGGGCCTTACCGCTCAGATCGCCGAGAAGTGAGTGAACCTGAACAGGAAACCGCACAGAATGAATACTGACAGCCGCAGGACACAGGAGCTCGACGACCTCCGTGCTGCCAAGGCCGCAGACGACCGCGAACGTGAAGTCAAGCTTCTCGCGATCAAGAATCCCGGCCATGTGTAAACTTCAAAGCCCTCGCCGTTCGGTCTGCTACGTGTTAGCAATTCTTCGACTCCTTTTTAGATCTTGATGTCTGTCTTTCTTGCTTTATCTACTTCTACATCTAGTTTCTTGACGCGTTCCTACTCCACGTTGTCCCTACGCTGTCTCAATACAACGTACGTATCAGTAGTGCTCGCCTAATATGCATCCGTATTGATGACGAACAGCTGAGAAAGCAGTGTCTGGTGGACGATGTGATGGAATTTGCGGTGAACGTTACTTTGCCTCGGCTTTATCCCAGCGGCGTTCATATTGAGAGCCGAACCCCCCTATATTTCGGAAGAGAGCAACGAAGGCTAACGTCGGCCACATCCCAGTATTGTCCAAACCTCAAAATCTAACTGTGCATACAATAACAGTATACTTCCGTCGCGTAACAGCAAGCAGCAAGTTCTCCGTATTTCACCAACCCCTCTCAAACCTGGTCACTACTCTCGACACCACCACTCTCTCCATTCGTTTGCTAACCACACCACGCGTTCATTCGATTGATAATCACTTAGAAGGCCACTAACCGCGGCGCACAATGCATTGTTCTCTAATGTATACATTTAAATTAGGATCGACAGTGATATATGCCACAAAGGCCATTGTAAGGCTCTACACGGACCGTTGGAAAGCCACCAGTACACGGATAACTTCTCTAACATCCTCACAACTTAACCGCAATCCATGCCGCAAGAGTGATTCTACCGGGAACAGGCGTCCCGGGCGTGCGGGGCGTAGGGGGCGGATCTTCGTCATCCCCAGTTCGGATCTTGGCGCCCCAGCGTTTGGGCTCACGTGCCGCTAGTTCTCGCACAGCCCGCGCGGCCATTCCGGAGTCCTTGAGGTTGCGAAGCCCTGTTCCGCGGTAGGAGAGGGCTGAGCGTATCCACGTAGGTGCGGCGTCTGCGATGGCCGGGGGTGGCCCGCCTGCAACCACGCTTGCTGAGCCGGGGAGGAGGGACATGCCGCCGCTGTAGGTACCTTCGTCTTGCACGGAGTCGTCGCCGAACTCGTTGTCCTTGACCAACCATGAGGTCACGCAGACGGGCTGGGTGGACGCCTGGATCAGAGCGGCCGTCGAGGGGAGGTGCATCTGCAGACTAAGGATCGGGTTCTGGGGAATGAAGTCGGAGAGGAGCTGGGAGGCAAATGAGTTTGCTACGGACGCCGCGGCTGAAGGGGGCGGCTCGCACGACATCTCGACAATCTGGTGTGAGCTGTGCGTTGTGTGGACAAAGCTTACCTCAAGCACGCCCCCGGGACGGAGGACGCGGACCGCTTCGTCGAGAAGCTCGGGCCACTGCTCGTCGGGTACACCGAGGCCGACGAAGCGGAGGTGGACCATGTCGAACACACCAGAGTCGTATGGCAGCCCGTTGAGGCTGGAGTCAGCTTCCAGCATGTCTATTTTGCTCACAAATCGTACTGCTGGAAGCTGACGCGAGCGGCGACGCTCGCCCACAAGCCGACACCCTCGGCCTCACCTGACACGCTGGTACGTGCCCTGGCCTCGGCGGCGGCGAGGGCATCGACGTCAACCTGGCATGGGACAAGATCAACGCCCACGATTTGCGCATTGCGCCACTGCAGTGCAGCCGAGATAGGCCAGAGTCCAGTTCCGGTGCCGAGCTGTCGTCAGCAGTGATTGGCGATAACGCTGCGGCGTGACTTACATCTAGGACTGTGGACGGCTCAGAGTCGGCGAACGAGTGCCGTCCGCCAGCAAGCTCGTACAAGGTCTCGTGAAGGCGACTCTCGAGATCAAGAACGTCACTCTCCCATCCTACTTTGTACATGGCGCGCACCTCCTTCCCTTTTGCGTCGAACCAGGTCCGGCGAGATCTTGTGGCGCCCTTGGCGCAGGGCAGGTTGCGCCAGCCTGCCGAAGACTGGTCAGAGCGTGGGTTCTTGTTGCTCTTGATGCTGCCCTTCTCCTCTGCGTTTATCGCCGCTGGGTCCCAGGCAGTGAATGGAGACGAGGCGAACGGGAGCACCTCATCGATGTTGGGCTGGCGGAAAGTGCGAGACATGTTGCGCTTACCGGGTGATCCGCTTGGTGTCTGGATGTAGGGGCTCCGGGGTGTGACAGGGGAGAGGGGGGAGATGATGCTGGCTGGCGAGGAGGTCAGCGAAGCTTCGGACGCCTGGTAGTGATGCACACTTTGTCCGGAGCTACGCATCTGGGAGAGAGGGAGGTGTCTGGTGGTAAGAATGGGGTTGTTGTTGAAGGGGTTTCCTGACTCGCTTCCATAGTCGGAGGCGTTGGATGGGGCATTGCCGGAGCTGGGAGGTGCTGAGGAGGCGAAAGACGGCGTTTTGCTGTGGTGGTGGTGATGGGCATGCAGGCTGCCGTTATCTGGAGGGTAAGGAGCGCCGTAGCTGGCACTCCTACCAAACTGAGGCAGGGGCACTGATGGCAGTGGTGGTGGAGTCTCATTCGGAGGGCTTTGGGGGCGGGATGGCGTAGACCTCTGACGCTTCGGCGTCGGGTGTCTACCGCCGCCGGGGGCGACAAACCCCTCAATCATGTTATCTGGTTCAGACTCATCGGCATCCAAGAGGCTAGGTTCCAGTCTGCGTGGGCTACGAGCCGGGTGTCTGCCGCCTCCAGCGACGAAATCGGAGTCGGGAGCGCGGAGGCTCTTGGCGGCAGCTTGGGCTGCACTTTTGACTTGCTTACGCATGCTGCGCCAGCCCGAGACCCCGGGACCACTGCGCAGAGCTGAAATACGCCTTCCAAGTTTGCTGGTTGCGTCGTCCTCGAGTGCCCATCCCTCGCTCGCGAACTTGTGATGCATGGCTCGTGCTTGTCCCTTTGAGCTGACCTTTAGCTCGCCCTTTGGCCGGTCTGCAGCATCAAGCAGTGGAGACGCATCCCCGTGCAGACTAGATTCCCGACCTTCATTCTCGCTGAGTGCGTGATCAACTTCGTCGGGACGAGAACCATGTTCGGGTCTGGGCTTGCGCCGGCTGTATCCAATGCTTGGATTGGAAAGGGTGAAGCCGAGTTTGGACTCACGCCTTCGCTCGTGGTTGTCGTCGCTACCGTGTCTTGCCATGGGAAACATTGGACGTTGCTTTTGAGGCAATGGTTTCGGGTCGACACCGTTCCACGCTGATGGGGGCTCAGGAGTAACTGCTCGGCGGGGTGGCACAATCATGTGCAGGCCGTCCATTGTCATCGACGGGCGACCGGGGGGGGGGCGGGGAGGAGATGCAGGCTGTGAGGGAAACAAGGAGCAAGCGTGTTCCCGCCGGCTACGGATTTTTTAATCTTTTAGGTCGAATACAGCTTTTGAAGATGGCACCGGGAGCGAACGCCGTGGTGCAAGTGGATTATGATGGTGGCAAGGCGATGTTGTCGTTGTCAGCTCGATCGTTGACACCTGCCCAGATGATAAAGTAATGTGGATGAGGCCGTGGTACGTTTGTGCTGTGGCAGTGAAATGCCAGTGAACCCACGCGGCATGAGAGGGTCTGTGGCCTGTGGGATCTGTTGAACTGCAGCCTTGACGGAAGGGAGGGAGGAATGTAGAGAACAAACGGCCGGCAACTTTGAGAAGGGGTGCATGCCACCGTCGCCTGACATTGCCGTTGGCATGTATTGAAGGGAGTAAAGGGAGTTGGTAGGGCACGGTAGGGCTGAGGGGTTTCAGAGCGGTCCCAGCGCTGTCCCAGCGCGGGCTTGTGAGAAGGGGCTGGAACGTTGGCGAGCACTGGAGCGATTGCGAGCAAGAGCAGAATAGTGGCTTGGAGGCTCGTGCAGATGGCCAGTGCAGCCGCGCACCCGCGCAGCTCGCCCAGCCAACTGAATTTTACAGGTCGCAGGATTTCAAACGAGTTTCCTACCACCCAGAAAATTGGGGCAGGTCTCGCGTCTCGCGTCTGCCAGGCAGCGAGACGCAGATCGCACTTCGCCTCCTGTGCCGCTCAGATGGAACGGCCCCCGACGACCCCCGTGCCCACCTGCTGACCACATGCATGTGTTTCGAATGGCCAGTGCTGTCAATGGTGCAACAGATGAAGGGGCCCGAAGAAACGTCGTCCTAGGGAGGTTGATGACTCCTGCCTCCACTGTGAGATGTACATTCCTATGCAGGCGCATCTCACTTCCCATCGTCGTTTTTCGAGGCATCGACTGTCAGCTGTCCACTTTCCAATTGTCCACTGGTCCAGAACTCGGCATAGAACTCAGCCCTATGTTCGCACCAGGTTAATGCTGATTGTCCGTTGTGCGGTGGCGTCGGTGTGGCGTCGGCGTGGCGCTCGGCGGTGGCTGGGTGGTATCGGGTGTGGCGCAGCGCCGACGACCTGTGAGTGACGCGTCAGTACGGACCTCATGACTCCCGAATAGCCTTTGCGTTTAAGCGTTTCTTGGGACGGGCAATTGCATGTGATTGCTGGCATGATCCCTCTCCTCTGTTTATCGGAAATTGAAGGGCCGTGTCATATCATCTCCCTGCTGTCGGGGCAGTCAAGAGGGCAGTCAGATGAAAATTGCCGCCACGACAACAGACAGTCTTCTCGGTCATGCCAGCTGGTGGTCGCTGCTCACTACTTCTCACCGCTATTCGGCCTCCCGATCGCCACGCATCGACCATGAGCACAGGAGATCTGGGGAACTTGGCCATGTAGCCCTGGCATGTCTATCTGGGGACCCCGAAAGTTGAGGAATTTCACTTTATGTCACACCGCACAGCCGGCAAGGTCTTGCATGTGCCCACCGGCTAAACAGGACAGCTACTGCCCCGTGGGTTCATCTACAGGTCTTGGTGTCTCATTCCTGCTCGCCTCCTTGAGTTCCCGACTCCATGTACCCTTCGCAACGGGGTCGAGATTGAACATCCGCCACTCCACAGGCATGGACGTGCCAATGTGACAGGCCTCTCCCACCAAACACTACTGCTTTCCGAACAGCCACGACACCCTGCGCCAAAGGCATCAACAGCTACTCTGGTCTATGCGTCAGCTCCCCTCGGATGCGACAACGTTGCCCCACGGAGGAGAGCATTTGACATAATTTCGGCATCTGGGTCATTGGCCGATGGCCGTGAGGAATGTGGGACCGCTCCAGGGAACAGAAGCCATGTTACGATCAACAGCAGGCACATGAACGCTGCCAGACAACTGGTCACTCTGCAGTACGTGAGCGGCTCACTCCCTAACTACAAAAAACTACATGTTGTCAGAAGGCTTCATTGCCAGATTGCCGAGATGCTTTCAAAAAAAGTTGGACATGAGACGCCCTCAATCCGGCCTCTCAATCCCGATGGAAACCAAGCAGGCGCAAATTTGAACCATTTCTCTTGATGCTGGTTGTTGGTCAGTCAGTACCTTGCTGTGTTCCCAGGTACATGTTAGTTACCTTCTGACCAAACCCAGTCATACATATCCTGGCTCCAGCCCGATCTCAACAGGCTGTGTGTACAGTCGCCCTGTAAATGCTTTGGTAACTGATTGTGATGATCACATTGGGCTGTACCCAGGGGAACGTGTATTTTAGGATTACCTCCAAACACTTAACCTGGGGGTGCTAAACTTAGTTGAGCGGTTGAGCTAAAGTCAAGGGCGACAACCATACCTCGGTTTGGGCTTACGACCATTTTATCGCACTTTACTGCTTAACTGAAACCTACGAGAGATAGCAGTGGCCGTGTATCAGATTGGGGAATGTTTCTCGTCCGCGGCTATGACGGTCTGGGCAGTGGGGGTGATGGAGTGCCGCGGGGATAGGCAGGAATGGTCAGTGGCCCCGTGGAGAGAGTTGGAGGCGGCAGAGAGATCCCATACCCGACGCCGAAAGGGAAACATTGGGGTCAGTGCACCAGAATGGAACGCGCCACGGGGTTAGAGGGGAACTGTTCCGGGCGGCGACCAAAGCAAAGAAGCCGGCACGTTTGAATCTTGGCATGCGATGAGATGCGATGCGAGGCCTTCTTCGAGGATATCTCGATGCACGTGTTGCCTCCTCCAACTAGCTGTAAGATGCAGTGAGGGTCGTCTATACAGTATGTCAAGCCGGGTGTAACGGGTCACTGGAACGTGGGCCGATAATTAGTCAGTCAACCCGCTCAACTGAGGTGGATCACAGACGCCATCAGTTGTACTGCAGGCTGTACCGCAGGAGAGTTGGTACCTTGTAAGGGTTGAAGCCGGAGAAGAAGTTCACGTCCTCTAGATCCATCGCGCGATCGATCGAGATGGTGACAGCAATGTGAGGGATGTCGATGACAACAGGAGTGAGTAATCTTGGCAGTTGTTTTGTGATGGGAAGAAGCGCGTGTTTGTGGAATAATCACAACTAATAATGGAATGAGAGGGGGTTATTAAGGGTTTGTGTCGGATGTGGCTTCGTTTAGTTGTGGTATCAATTCTGCAATTGGTTTCGACGCCGCCACTGGGCCCACTTCGACGCGACTTCCCCTATCACATCCCCTAATTCCCTCACTCTTCCCTCCATCTCTATCGAAAGTAACCCTCTATTCACTCGTTGACCTCCAATCCCCATGCTCACATCGGACGCGGCGGGCGCCGACAGGCAAATGCCGCCGAATACGGCTCGACTGTGCGTGCGCGCGCCCAAGCTGACCACCGTTCTGTTGAGCAGGAGTTGTGTTTGACACCGCCATACAATAAGCTAATCTGCTCTTGAAATCTTAGAGCTGCTTCTGGAAGCGACGCTAGAAGATCCACTGATGAAGAAGGCAGGTTCTGGAGATATAGAAGGTGCAGCAACCTTCGACCGAGGACGAGGACGATGATAATCAACGCGAGAGGTCAACGAGACGACAAGAGGACAAGGCTAAGCACAGACATTCGGAGTGCACGGTGCCATCTCAACCCCTTCAATTGCCCATTGGATGTGTATCGGACCAGGCGACAAGGGAGATGTTAGACAGGACAACGGTCGCTCACCTCACATAGGACCACATCCCATCGCCCATGCATCACTTGGCTAGCCGTCCATGATCGCGCATACGCCGCTTGCCTACACCGCCCCCTGTTGCTACGGGCAGGCAAATGGTCTAACGAGATCGCGTATGGTCTGAGGAGCGATCATGGCGCCTGAGATATATGTAGGGCCAGCGTCTGACGTGCCATCCTCTTTAGCACGCATCCTCTTCACATCTCACATCCTATCCACCTTCTTCAATCGCTCCATCGCTCTTTCCATCTAATCCTCTTGCTCACTCGCATTTGGCACTGCCAATCTCATTCACAACACACTCACGCTCCTTACCACACTCCACATCTTCGACATGTTCGCTGCCCTCTTCACCCTTGCTCTCGCCGGTGCCGCTCAGGCCCTCACTGTTCACTCTCCCGTGAGTTGTCTCGGTGTAACGAGGTGGATTGTTAAGTGGCCCGTGCCAAACAAACGGCTGGCAGGTCGGCGAAGGATGTTTGACAGACGTGCTGAGTCCGCACTCCCTTGCTGTCGCCGTCTAAGCATTAATGGGTGTCTAGACGCTCTCTACGCCAAAAGGCTGGGGGGAAGGGATGTGGACCGAAACATTGGCTAAATGTGGCGTCATGCTCGGCCTCCCCTGTGCCCCGTGGCTTCACGCTCCGGGTCATGGTTGACCACATGAGCCAGGCAGCTTAACAGAGATGGGAACAAAGCGAGGAAGGGGGAGCTGGGATAGCACCGCTCTCGCCAGCTTCACCGACGTTGCTGGTGTCCGAACGACCGTGCGGCCGGTCAAAGCGCCTGAAGCTGGGGTCCGTAGCCGTGCTCTCCACGTACTTCCTCCTTGTGTTTTTACGCTTCGTGGTCTTAATATCCTAACGCCAGCCCGCCCTTGTCCAGTGCCAGCCCATCAGGCTCTCGTGGGAGGCCGGTACCCCGCCATTCTACGTCTCGGCCATTCCCGGTGGTCAGGCTGGTGCGGCTCCCTTGGTTGACTTTGGCAAGATGGACACCAACTCGATCACCTGGACTGTCGACCTCCCCGCCGACACCTCGGTGTAAGTATTCTCTCAGAGCTATGTAATGCTCCCTTGGAATACCCCTGACAGCAGCACCATTCAGGTCGTTGACAGCACCGGTGCGCCCGCCTTCTCGTCGGCTATTACTGTTCGTGGCGGCGACTCCTCGTGTGTTGGTGCTGGGTGAGTTTCCCGTTCTCCTCTTCAAGACAGCCCTGACCTCAGTGGTGGTGCCGCCACCGACGACTCGGCGGGGGCCGACGACACTGCCGCCCCCGCCGACTCCTCGGCTCCGGCTTCGCCTCCCGCTTCCACCCCGGCCTCTTCGGCCGCTTCTTCCCCCTCGGCCGCTGCCCCCGGACCTGCCGTCTCCTCGTCGGCCCCCGCCGCGTCCAGGCCCGTTTCGTCGTCCGCCGTCTCCGCCCCCGCTGTCTCGTCTAAGGCGCCCGTGTCGTCGACTTCTGCTGCTCCCTCCCACGCTGCCAACTCCGGTGCCGGCCGCATCGCTGTCGGCGGTGCCGTTGCCGTTCTTGCTGGTGTGGTTGCCCTCGCCGCTTTCTAAGCGCACGGTCGCATTCCGACTACCACTTAAGGACGATGAGACCAGGTTGTCGTGAGGCACCTTAGTACACGCCAGCCAGAGGCCTTAATATAGCGCTAGACGCTTATAGATGCATACGCTCCTTTCTTTGAGCAATGCACCTTCCACATAGACAGACGGAACCGCCGGCGGAAGTGGGGACCCGGTGTGAGCAGCCAACGTTGTGGAGATCGTGGTAATGGAGTGAGGAACAGTCAGATATGTGGGAGACAGAGGATTCGGCAATGGCGCAGACGTTGAGGTGCATGATGGAGCATGTCCAGTCCAACTCGTCCGTGTGGCCTGCCCCAGTCACTTGGCACTGGCATGGGCATTCGGCCGAACGCCCTCCTGCCGACTGATGTTCGACAATCAACAGTCTCCCGGGCTTGGATGAACCTTACTGCCCCTATACTCAATCATCTACATTATCGTCAATTAAACCTTGAGGTTGTGTTCCCGTCGTTGTCCATTAACATAAGCTCTATGCCACTCTGGTCCAGGAACTGGACGGTGTTTAGGTTTCTGGGCGTCGATACTAGTATCATCCCCACGCGGCATGCACCCGCCACGTTCCCGTGAGTGAAATGTGAGCGCTGAAGTATCCGACGCCACCAACCCAGAGCGTTGAACAGCGTTCCTAGGCCATGTTAATCACAATCACATTCAATCCCTGCGAGCTTGCCTTGAGAACGATTCAAAACCTTACTACTTCAACGTTCCGAGTATATCTATTCAGCCTCCCTTCCCGGTCAATTTGTAAGTCGACGAAGCTGAACAGGTCGGCGGTCACAGACCCATGGTGCGCATAATCATGGGCTGGGCGCTGACCTCCTGCCACTCGTCTATGTGTCAGCCAGACAGCCTAAAGTGTGTCATACGAGTGTAGAACGGGTTGTGACGGGCTGTGAGTTAGACTTGCTCTTGGCCTGCACCTACTCAGAATCTTGTTGCGGACGAGCTCGCTCGCGTAGGTCGTATTCGCGCTGATGGGCTGCGTCTTGCGGTTGAGACCCCCGGTCAGGAATCCGGCCTGCTGCATCTGCTGCATCTGCTGACGGTGGTGGAGGGGCACGCGGTTGAAATTGACGCCGCCGTGCGAGTTGGTCGGGAGGAAGGGGAGCGGGGCGCGCGTGGGAGCCTCGTCTGGCGTTAGATGAGCTTCCTTATGCTTCCCACCACCATTAGGGCGGTATCCGAGGCCGCCGTTGTCCTTGTCGTGCGTGGGAGGAGGGAGCTTGGGCTTGCCGTTCTGGTGCGACGAGAAGCTCGTGGCGATCTTCTTGCCCTGGAATTCACTGATGTCAGCGATCGTCCAGTGTGAGACTCACTGTGTCTGGAACCACTTCATAAGGCGTGTCATGTTTTCGGATGTGTGGCAGTTGATGAAGGCAATTCTGCAGTCAGCTATCCACAGCGACCTAGCTGACCCTTTACTCTTGCCGTTACACTTGTGCTCGAGAAAGGTAACGTCCTTGAAAGTGAGCTTAATGTTGAGTTCAGACGCAGCCTCAATGAGGTCAGCGTCGGACGTGAACTGCTGTCAGCTGTGACGACCAAACCAGCCAGCTCACCCAGTGAAGGTCCGACAACTGGAGGACGGCGGCAGCTGTGACGCTCTTATCGGCGTTGCCGTCAAACTTGGTTTTGACACGCGCTTCAGCCTCCTTCGCGAGGTGAGTGACATAGTCAGCTGTCGCGCTGTGGATGGGGGAAGTGGCAGTCGGAGCGAATGGAGCCGCCTCGACGGAAAGGGACGACGAGGCGCTCTGAGCGGGCTGGGTGTCAGCCCCTTGGAGGAAGGTGTGACACTTGCCGAAGGAGGCGTCGTAAGGACCGAATGAACCTCGAGGCCCTCGACCTGGTTGAGGGGAGCATAGTACTTGGCCGGTGTAGAGGGCGCGCTGTACCGCTACGAGGAGGTTAGTTGGCGTACAAGAGGAAGGTTGTTGGGGATAGACTCACCTGACGGCGGTGCTCCGGGGGCGGAGTCGAGTTGACGCTGCGAGACATGGTGGTCGAGATGTTTAATCGTCGCCGGGGTGACAAGTGAGTGGCAACAGGAGCTGAAGATGGCTGAGCGATGTCGAAGAGTGAGGAGCTTGAGTAGGAGTAGGAGGTCAGAGGTTGGAAGAGATGAATGATAAGAATGAGTGATTGAGAAAGAGCAAGAAGAGAAAGAGGAACTGGATGGGAATGAGACTTTATAGGGGCAGGCAAGGAAGGTTGCGGACGCACTTTGTCCCCACCTTCCCTTGTCACCATCCGACGCCAGTTGACTGTACCTCCTCCTAGTTGACGCTGTTGTCCATAATCTGCATGCAACCCAACAACAATGAGATACTCTACCATTACACTGCCCCGCTGCTCTTGAACTCGTCGATCTCCGCTGCGCTGTACCCCATGTCCTCCAAAACCTCAACAGTATGCTCGCCAAGGTAGGGAGGAGGCCGGTAGATCTTGGGCTTCTCGCCGTCGTAGGACACTGGAGGTGTGGCAATCTTGATTTTGCCTGCGCGCGGGTGGTCGATCTCCTCGGCGACCTTGCGGAACTTGGCCTGCGGGTGGTTGAACGTCTGTCCGATGTTGTTGATTGGTGCGAAGGGGATACTAAAGGGTTAGCTCCTGCTGGATCCTCTGCAACCCGAGACTCACCCCTTGCCAGTGAGAAGCTCGACCCATTCGTCAGTGTTCTTGGTGCGGAGGTGCGCGCTGATGTCCGCAACGGCAGCAGCGCGGTTCTTGACACGCTCAGCGTTGGTGGCGTAGCGGGGGTCCTCGAGCCACTCGAGCTTGTCGAACACGTTGGGCTGGCACAGCGTCTTGAACTGGTTGTCGTTACCAGCCGCAATCATGATGAAGCCGTCGGCGGTCGGGAAGACCTGGTATGGGACGATGGAAGGATGCGACGTGCCCCACCGAGAGGCCTCCTGTCCGGCAATGAGGTAGTTCGAGGCAATGTTGGCGAGCGACGCGATCTGAGACTCGAAGAGCGATGCCTCGACCCGCGTGCCCTTGCCCGTCTTGCCGCGCTTGATAAGGGCAGCAAGGACGCCCGATGTGGCGTAGTGGCCGGTCAAAATGTCCGTGACCGCGACGCCGACCTGGTATCAGCTGTGTCCGTAACGTTACAAGCTCACCTTGACCGGTTGCCCCTCCTTCTCGCCAGTGATGTGCATGAGACCTGCCTCAGCCTCAATGACAACGTCGTAGCCTGGAGCAGAGGCGTATGGACCAGTAGAGCCGTAGCCTGATGTCAGCACCGTACGATTGCTTCGAACTCGGATCGCCAGATAGGCACAGACCCAGCGATGACTCACCAGTAACCGAGCAGTAGATCAAGCGGGGGTTGATCTTCTTGAGCTGCTCATACCCCAACCCGAACTTCTCAAGCTTGCCGGGAACGTAGTTCTCCATGAACACGTCGGCCTCCTCGATCAGCTTGTAGATGATCTTCTGCGCATCCTTGTTCTTGAGGTTAAGAGTCACACTGATGTCAGTCGCGTCCGCGGTGATTGAAGAATTCGGGGATAATCACAGTGTAGTCTGTGCCACACTTCTCCTCGCCCCAGAGCCGGTTCTCAAAGACACTCACGAGCGCTTGTTCCTGTTTGCACACAGGAAGTAGGCAGACTCTGCTGGCAGGTCAGGCCGTGGGACATCGCCCTCCTTCATCTTGGCGTTGGGGGGAGCCCACATGCGCGTGTCGTCGCCTTGGGGAGACTCAATCTTGATCACATCGGCTGCAAGTTAGCGCTTGGACACACGATACGACGGCCGCAGCCGAGCGAAGCGACTGAGACCATTCGCGATGTCGGGAGGCCGTGCCCGACAGCGACTCACCACCAAGGTCAGCCTGCCGTCAGCCCCATTCGTGGTTCGTTCGCACATCCTCAGGATACTCACAAGCATCATCGTCGCGGAGGGACCGGCCAGCACACGGGTGAGGTCGACGACCTTGACGCCGGCGAGGGGCCGGTCGTCGCCCGGCGCCACGGCCGAGAAGGACCGGGAGACGGTGAACGTGGTGCGGAGCAGGCCAGCTCGCGAAGTCGTGGCGCGGAGAGAGCGGAGTCCGAGCATGGTGAGAGAGGGAGTATGGACAGAATCAGAGCTAACTGAGAAGCAGGTGTTCTTTATGAAAGCAAAGTTGTCTTACGGCTCTCGGAGGATGGAGATCGCTGGGGAGAGGGTTGCCCACTAGGCCATGGCAAGCGAGTCGAGGGGGTCGATGGCGCGGGGGCCCGTTGGCTTCCAGGCATGGATAGGCGGTCATAGCCGATTGTTCACGGATAAACGGATTCCTCAACGCTGCCCTCCACTAGCACCGGCCGGCATTCGGGCCTTACTAGCCGTCGCCATCCTCGCTTCAATCGCGTATCAGGTGCGACGATTTCTACTTAGATCTAAGTGAATTAGCACGGCCCCATTATCACGTCGATGAGTGCTGCCAGCAGTAGTGGGAAGTCCGAGTCAAACCTCCGACTCCGCTACTCCAAGATCGTTGCAATCGCCTCACCATGCCGATCCGAGGTCGTCGGCGTCGGTGCAAGGCACGTAGGCTGGATCGCATTCCAAACCCTCATAACGCCGATCTTGCGACACGGACAGCCACTGGTAATGCATATGGCCTCTGCTTGCAGTTCACGGAGAGATTCTGCCTCGGTAGCCTCGAGCCTTTGACTCGTCGTCGTTCGGCATCAGCAACCTCCGTCATGGCATCGCTCAAGTCCGCATCGAAGCAGAAGTATACCACGGTTCTCCATACGGCCGTAAAAACGGAGCGGCGTCACGTGAGCCTGTTGGCTCACATGACCTTTCCGCACTTGGTGTTCACCAAAGTCTTCCCGACTTCTTCATTGCTACTGATAATGATACCTCTACAGGGCATTTGAGTTCGGAGACAGCCGGTCGAGACGGTTCAGCAAGGAGCTAAAGTCTCCATACCTTGCGCATCGCCCGGCCCAGTCGCCTCGTACCCTCCTCGAGCTCCTCCATTGTCGGAGTCGCATAGCACACACGGAGGAAGATACGTCTTGCCTCCTCTTCCTTCGTCCATTCTCGCCCGGCTGGTGCCTTGAAGAAGGAGCTCGGCGGTGCAATCACCAATTCCTCGATTGCGGCGTTGAACATCTCCGTGGCGATCTCCTCAGGCTCCAACGTTGGGACTGGGTGAGTCTCGCATTTCAGCCGTACCCAGAGAAACATGCCGCCCTTCGGCTCTCCCCATTCGCAGGCTTCCCGGGGGAGGTGCTTCTCGAAGAACGAGATCATCGCCAGACAGCGCTCTTTGTAGAGGTCTTGGCGTCAGCGAACCTGAGCAAAATTGTTCGATTACCAGAAACATATGGGAGGTACCGCGACTCGAAGCCTTCGCTGCCTCCCCATGCACGCAAGACGGCCGTGATGGCGGCCACAGTAAAGCCGGAGGGTGTGCTCTGCTGTCAGCTCAGTGCCAGGCATTCCTCCCCTACCGTGCTGCTTTCGGTTCGGTCCATGGCGCGCTCAACAAGTTCGCTCGGGCCAGTCAGCCAACCGCAGCGGGACCCTGGCGCGACGATCTTGGAGAATGAGTCGAGGCGGAGTACACGACCATCTGTGTCAATGGAGAGGAAAGATGGGACTATTGGAGATTTAGCGCCATTTGGCCTGATTTGCAGGAAACAGTCTGCCGTCAGCTTGTGGGTTTGATATAATCAAAGAAGTTGAAGCAAGGGAAACTTGGGTCATAGACGGCATCTCCTTCTGCCTGCAAAAGAAGAGTGTCTATGCCCAGTCCGGGAGAAAGTGCTGTGCTATGTGGTCCTGATTGGTCCAAGTCAGAGGTCGCGGTCACTTACATGGGTCGTCTTCAATGATGAGAAGTCCATGCTTCCGGCACACAGCATATATTTCCTGCTTGCGTTCCACTGGGGCCGTGTAACCTGTGGGGTTGGAACATGTCCTGGTGTTAGCAAAGACCACATAACAGCACCCACGGGACCATGAGGAGAGCCTTCGGCCGCCTCGACCCTCGCGCGTGTTCGTCCCATCCAGTCAGGATTTTATCCAGCTCGTCCGGCACCACTCCATCGCTATCCAACCCAACGCCTACAATAGAAACGCCTTGGGTCCGGGCAACTTGTTGGGTGATGGGATATGCTGCCGTCAGTCGCTGCGCTGGCGGGCGACGCACCAAACTCCTCCATAAGGAGTGAGTCGCCGCGGTCGAAGAGAATGCGCATCAACCCATTAAGGCCATCCGTGCTCCCCGCAGTCGTGAGCACGTCCCAGTCCCCGTATGGCGGGTTATGGACGCGATGTATGTGCTCCTTGATCCACTCCAAGAAATGAGGTGCGCCGAACGTCTCCCCGTACTGCAACTCGATTGCAAGGTCGGGCGCGAGTGCTTCGCTCTCCCCTGGCGGCGTGTACTTCTCCAGAGGGAGTAAGCTGTCAGGTGTCTCGCCTGCGCGTAAGTCGATCATCGCTTTGGCATGGCACTACAGTTCGTTGCAGGCCCCCACAACGGAGTGATTACTCACATTTGAAACCTGGAACAAACACTGACTTCTGAACAAAGGGCACACTGAGGGTCATGCCGTTGACGGGCCATGTGGATGGGTGGGGATAGCCATTTCCAAACTTCCGTTAGCGGCGACTGAACTCAAGGTGTGCGTGTCTCGGACTAGTGATCGGACTGATCGGACTGATCGATGAATAAGGAATGCCGCTTTTCTAGTGGTTTCGTGTTCTTCCCGAAATGGAACACTGAAAAGTCCAGACGCCGCTCGGCTCCAGGCTCGAGCCATGGTATAATCCACAAAGGTCTCGCCCACAGGTCGTAGCAGGTAGTGGCTAAAGCACTTGAATCAATCCACTCACGCTGATCATCCCGGGGATTGATATGTATGCTTGTAGACACTCGAGAGGGCCGCGGACGCGGCCGCGCGCCTCAGAGCTGATGTAGTCATCGTAGTTAATCGGGGCGGGAGCGTCTGACGGCATTTCGGTGTGGGCTTGACTTCTTCGCGGCGTGGCGTTCAGGTAGCCTCCGTGTAGTTCTTGTGCTGAAGTGAGATATTTGTAAGACCTCTCGTTGTTTTGTGAGTATGGTTAGTGGTGTTGGGCTTGACGTCGAATCGATGGACCTCAACGTTGTGCAGGGACACATTGTTGGGGTGACAGCGAGTGGGCATTCGCAGCCCCGGTGGGGAGGGAGTGGAGTGGAGGTGTCGTCGGCAACTAAACCGTTGATCGGCATTTCCGATTAAGCGATGTTCGGTCTGTGGTATGATAAACATCAGCTCCGATGGTGACTAGGAACGTCCAACTCGAACACATCTGAGCTGGGGATGTTTAGTAGACATGTGACAGGAAGAGGTCTCAGGCAAGCGGATTACAGATTGTAGTTCATAGAGTTCGGGATGGAGACTTTGGCAGAGGGACGCCATCAGACCTCCACTCTGCTCTGTTTGAACAACGGGCAACGAGGTTGAGTTAATGCTCATAGTATCAAAGCCAATTGACGAGTGTGAGTTTCGGCCGCCACTTCATCCCCGACGGCAATTTACAGCTCGGCCCTGCTCCACGGCGAAGGCGTGGTGCCTTAGCAAGCCACAGTGCAAACGTCCGTCTCCGAGAAACTCGGAGAGTGTGAAGCTCGTTGCAGGCCGTGACGAGCAGCGCCAGTAACCAGCACCGTGCACGACATTTAGGTCCTGGGTAAGGAGTACGGCACCGGTGGATTGCGCATTCCTCCGTCAGCTCGTTGTTATTGTAGTGGCCATTAACATTCCTCTCTTTGTGACTCACCCAATATTAGCGCCAGACGTTGGGGAGCTTGCCACTGTGCTGACTCTTTCCTGAGGCTGAAGGGGCTCCTCGTAGAGGATCCAATTAACAAGTCTCCTAACAAGTTTCCTTGGCAGAGCGATCGACGTAGGGGGCGTACAAGTCGTCGTACATAGACAAGCGTACGACATCCTGAACATACTTGCCGCAATATATTTCCCACCAGCCTCAACCTTGTGGTGACTTACGTGCGGTTGTCATACGCAAGCCCTCGCTTTCCTCTAAACTCTGGTACGATGAATGTACCTCCAAACAGGAGCTGGCATCACATCTTCATAGCCAGCTCCAACAACCGATGTAGGTGCCACGAATTGTATTCGGTCACCGTAGCGACGTTCTTACTCCTAGGCCAACTTTGCCCCTCCCCGAAGGGTATCAGGCTAAATCGTATAATATTCCGACAGACCTAGGTGAACCCGACTCTGACAGATACAAGCTCCACCGATCAATGAGATTCCTTGAATCTGCTCCCAGCCACGCGATTCCCTGCCGTGCAGCCGGCCATGCCGACTTCACCGCCCCTCTGGTGTACCGAGCTGTGCCACTTGGATGAGTAACGCCATGCCGTAAACTGCGTTACCAGCCCCCGTTCCTAGGCACTTAAGCACGATTGGATTGCCATGGAGTCGTCAGTGCCTTGTGTTTCTTGAAAGTGGAGAATGGACTCACTACCACTGCCGTCAGCAGAGGGTAAGTTAAAGGGTGTGTCTACACCGTATCCTAAAGAACTACGGGCATCAGCATGCGTGAAACCCTTCCTCACGCGATCATCACATGCATAGCAGGGCTGGTGGCGGCAATCGCCGAGGTGCCACAAGAACACACAAGGTTGCGCAGAACGGAGGTTCCTGTCATCTGCGCAGTAATCCTCCTTGGCCCTTGCTCGGACGTCAAGGTGACGTACCACTCGATTTGGAGCTGTGAAGCTCCCTACTAAAGCATTACCAGCGGAGGTGAATGACTCAAAAGCATTATTGCAGGGTTAGAGTGTCATATGCAAGGGAACAGACTTGTCAGGTCCGGACTAGACTTAGCATCGTGCCACTTCTCTGAGGAGCTTCGGTGCACCCCGACGAGGCGGAGAAAAAGGCCATTAGCGCCTGGCCGGATGCAATGCCTATCCCCACTAGTCCCTCATCGTGTTAACTCGCCAGGAGCGTACAGCATTATCCTTCCCCGTGAGCGACATGAATGTGGGGTAGGCCTTTCGGGCCTTGTGCCTCCAAGGACGCGTCGATTTATGTTCGGAGGGGCAGTTTGTTCCATTTCATCACACACAGAGTACGCTTTGTAGAAACTACTGCGATGCACTCTTCAATGAACTGATTACGTCCAAACGCCGGGCTTTAGGTTGCTGAAGGCTTACGAGCAATGCAGGAGGGAACTAGGATTATGATACCGAGATTTAGCCATCAGCGGCTGTAGACACCACCGAGAAAGTATCAAGCATCAAGATAACTTTACCCGCGTTTGCGCCTACACCTTCTTCGTTTCCGTTCATCTGGTCTGGGCTCGCCGGTCTTTGAAGCTGTTTTTATGATAGCTTGCGGCGACTGACGCAGGAGCAGCGTTTACTGGAACCGTTAAGGTAAAACTTTTCCAGTGATACCCCTCTATTTCCCTTGTCACGCACCTTTATGTTCGCACGTACGCCTACGGCTGAGTGTCGGCGTTCGGGTGCCAACTTCTCAAACACACCAGACGCAAACCAAGAGGCACAGTTTGTGGTACCAGAGGATTGGAGAGGAGAGATGTAACGCCACAGAAAGGTTTTTGGGAG
Organism: Cutaneotrichosporon sp. PL3408A; assembly: GCA_023629975.1. Lineage (NCBI taxonomy): Eukaryota > Fungi > Basidiomycota > Tremellomycetes > Trichosporonales > Trichosporonaceae > Cutaneotrichosporon > Cutaneotrichosporon sp. PL3408A. The sequence goes on from JAMAMB010000004.1 coordinate 1,815,746, forward strand.
CTGTGCCCTTTGAGCAGGTGACTGTCTGTGGGCAATGCATAATCCTCCATGTGGTGAATATTGAGGGAGGGTAACGAGGAGTAAACCTCTCGGATCGGTGTCCAGACTACTACGGGTTAAAAGAATGATTCGTTAATTGGTGGCGTGTATGGAGACAGAACGTATTGAGGAAGAGATAGAGAGAGAGACAGCGGCAAGGAAGATCATGAGAAAAATCTAAAAATGTACAAATCCAATGTCCAAGCTGGATAACCAAAGTCTCTTGATGGTAAATCGTTCAATCGATGTGAGGCGGAGGGGCGTGTATATACGTTAGGGAGACACTCGTCTAGTTCGTCGACGTGGTTGCATACCACACGTTCGAGTCGTGGGCGGACTGGCCGTCCTGCGATGGTGGCTGGCGGGGAGCGTAGTGGCCATGGACTGCCGGAGTCATGCCGAGCTGAGGAGAATAATTCGTGGCCGGGGAGATAGGCGTGTATGGGTATTCGGCGGAAAGGTTCGTCGTGGCCGTCGCAGGTTCGGCTGACTCGGGCGTAAATGCAAAGACGGGCGACCGATGCTCAGTGCTGTTGTAGTAGGTCGAGTCTGAGGGAGGGCGAGACACGCCGCTTGACGACGCGCCGCTACTGATGTGCTGGACCTGGTGGACTGGCACCGAAAGGTACTCAGCGGGAGCCGGTGTGGGGAGGTGAGGAATAACAGTCGAGGAAGGGACTGAGTACGCAACAGGCGTAGTGTCACCGTGCGAGGCGAGCTGGTGCACATCGGTGCTGCTGTAGCCCTTCTGAGGACCGGGTGGGGGGCCGGTCGCGAAACTTGGTGCCGCACCAGGCTGCTCGGGCAGACTGTGACGGCGTCCAGGCTTGCTAGCAACGGGTCCAGGCTTAGAAACTGTGGTAGCCGACGACGCGGACGCCATAGTCGGTGTCGTCGAATTGGAACCTGTGGCTCCCCCGTTGCCACTCGCGTTTGCTTGAGGTTTGTTAGGACCACGCTGTCGGACAGCGGTCGAAAACTCGCAAACAAAGCGACGCTTAGTGCAGCGGTTGCACGGATTACCACCAAAGCACTGGTCAATGTCAGCTTCTGTTTCGGAGGGCGACCTGTTTCGGACAGGCTGCGAGACATGAATGGTGCACCCAAGATCTGAGACATGGGACATATCGGCACCACCATTGTCGGGTAAAGGAAGTCAAAACTCACTCTTGCCTTCCTGATGCGGCATCGTTCGCAAGCTTGCGCCGTGCGCGAGCGCTTCTTGATTTCGGGGGCGGGGTTGCCAGCGGCGTCCAACATCAGATGATGACCGGCTTTGGCACCCAGCTGGCCGTGGGGGACAGCGTACATGTGATGAGGGTGCAGGTGACCCATCTGGGGCACTCCATGAAAGCCGAGACCTTCGGTCATTCCTTCACGTGTTGACATGGGTCCCGTAGTGAACACATCGCCTGGACCGGCACCAGAGGGGTCGCTTCCGAGCAGAGGCGATGGTGCGTAGAACGATGGCATAGTGCCGTCGTTGCCAATGGCGGGTGAAAGAGCGAGGGCGTTGACATTCATCGACCATTGTGGCGTTGGCGTCCCGGCCATATGAGGGTACGCGCCGTTGGCGACGAGAGGAGACCCGAACTGTCCAGACGTGGCCGTTGGAGGTGTTACTAGGCCGAAGGCCCCCATGTCGGGTTGGCCAAGGTACATCTGCTGCTGGTGGTGGTGGTGGTGTTGGTGCGCGTGGTGGTGAGGGTGGTGACTTGGTGGCGGAGCATAGTAGGCCCCAGCACTATGCGGCCCAGCGGGCATGGGCGTGGTAGCGGTGTTGATGCGGTAGACGTTTCGCGACGAGCCCGGTGGAACGCCATACTGCGAAGGGTAAGGCTGGGTAGCCATCATGTCTGTCTCTCCGAGGAGCGAGGAAGTTGACGGAGAGAATGTGAGGCCTGTAGGCGGAGTCGAGATACCACCTGTTCCGCTGTCGATAAGGAGACGACAAAGAGGGAGATGAGACACAGAGAAGAGCGATGAGTGCAGGGCCTAGTGATATCGGCCAACGCGACCAGAATGATGGCCGTGGGTGGGAACAGATGAGGAAGAGTGTGTGTAGAGATGAACAAGAACTGGGACGAGAACGAGGAGACTAGGAGAGAGACAGGAGGACACGGTAACCCAACGCGCTTGCTCTTTGCCTTTTGGGACAAGGGGGGGAGATGAATGCGCTTGGCCGGCCGACCCCTATGTAGTTGCTGTGGTGATAGGTACGTGAAGGAGCATGAGCAGTGAGTGTGGCAGCATCGATGTATTAAGTATACTTGATCGTATCTGCCGTTGCATGAATCAGAATGCAGCTAGAGGAAGCGGGACAGCCAACGGCAGGAGATCTGAAAGTGCCAGCTCTCGTGTTCGGGGCAGACACTCCAGCGGTCATTGCATACTCTGCCGCTGAACCTCGAAGCTTTCTCGTTCCGAGCAATGCCAGGAGCCAGGAGGTACTGCTTGGTGCCGTGGAGCAGAGGAGACAAGAGCTTGAGATGCAAGCTCACCTAACCTCAAGGTGGTGGAGGAGTAAAGGGTTGTGGAGGAGTAAGGCCGACAACCCTAGGAGGTGCGTTTCTCACTACCCCGGGAAACCTGAGCACACGGGCTGTTGCGCGACCCTACGTTTGTCTCATCCTAAGCGTCATCGTTTGACCTGCCTGCTCGTTTCTTCAATCTCTCGTGTTCCCTGTCCCTGGGTTCATGTATGCCGTTAGCATAGCGTCCACGAGGATGGTACCCAGCAGCGGCAAGCCCCCTTGGATCCCAGGTGCAGAGGTGCGGGGAAGAGCGTGCGTGAAGGGGGAGAGAATGGGGGTTGCGGCCGCGAAGATCGGCACGGCCGCACTCAACCCTCGGCCGTTTTCCAGGAGATGCACGAGAAGGCAGGGCGTGATTGCATCTCTGTTTGTTGCAAGCCTTTGCTCCCCTCAGTCCCGTCTGCGGCCTGCTTGTCCACTGGACTGCACCTTCTTTGCAGCTATGGCGCATATTCTTACCCCGAGTGCACGACGAGCTAGGAAACAGGAGACAGGAGGGGCAAGAGGGGAACTGCAGTCAAACTGCCCGGAGTTTCAACCCATAATCACGCGCTCGGAGAGAATGGGGTGAAAGGATACACGGACACTACTACTACTGTACAGTTGCAAGCATCTGAAAGTACGACTTCCCTGATGAATCTGTGCAGCCATGCCCACTGCAACCCAATCCAACCCAGCAACCAATACCCCAACAGTGCGAATGCAGACGTTCTGCCCCTCTGACCCGTGGCGCGTACCCCCTGTCAGCCGCTTCCAAGCGTCAGCTGTGAACGCCACTTTGGCTTTCTCATGCCCTGACAAAGGGGTTGCAGCACGCAGCCTGGAGTAAGTAAAGTTGGAGACGTAACTTGGTATACGGCATGATTGACGTTGAAAGAGAAATGGTGCCGAGGTAAGCCAGGCGGGAAACGACCATTCAGGGGCCCAAGTGGGCTGGATGGACAAAGGGACTCGAGTACTCAGTGGGCGACTGGGGTCGCCGACCGGGGGAGCGGACGAGGTTTCGCGGAGGGTTACTGAGCTGATAAACGGCTGTATCTAAGAACAAACGCAGGTCAGCACTTTTGTCCTCCACGGCAAGCATTCAGTAGTAGTCAGGTCGCATGCCAGGCTCAACACATGGTGGTGCTTTGAAGAACAATAATAATAAGTTACCCATTGTCGAAGGTCGATGTCTAACTAGAGGTCAGCTCGGCTTGGGTGAATTGCATGACATACGGGAACGGGGTCGGTCTACCTCTGCCTGATGCAAGCGTCGTACTTCATTAATGCCCCGCTTTACTTGCCCTGTTGAGATCCCATCCTGTCCATGAACCGAATCGACGTTCCATGAAATGCCACTATCATCATCCTCCAACGAGAAGACGCACAGCAATTAGCGAATTAACACATTCAGGTAGAGACCCCGCCTCGTGACGCTGGCACATCATGCTTGCTGGAGGTATTCTTCGCTATCGGCGTGTCGGGGAACCGGAATACAGCTGTCACCCTCCTCCCTCACCAGCGGGACGGCCAATACTCAAGCTGACTACATCAAAACCGGCATGTTGGCGTTGCAACTCGCCGTCTCGTAACGGAAAGGTTCCAAGTCACCGAGACAGCTCGTGAGTAGACCTGATAGGAGAAACGCTCCCCTCCCGAAAGGGGATGAGAGGGGCCATTTACTCCTTGAGCAACAGAGCAACATGCATGCTGCATGCACCCGTCTGTGCCGGCGACAGTGTAGGGACATGCGATCTCCATGGATGGGTCGCCAGGCACAAACAGCCGCATACTTTATTGACTCGTAGCATTTTTACGGAGGGACCATGTTTAGTTGCTGGAAGAAGGGGACGAGGTCTATCTGGCGTGCAATTGCGGGAGCGGCCCCTCACGTCAGACTCCCACCCACCTGATTTCTTGTGATTTAAGAAACAACACCAATCCAATCGTTCCTGGCGAGGGGGCAATGAGCAAGCAATTTGAGCTCCGCTGAAGATCCGAGGGGTTGCAAGTTGTCATGCGTGCCCCCGTGCCGCCGCCTGTGCCAAAGTAGGTCCGCTGGGTGCGCGCCAGCGGATCCGAGACAGTGAATCATAAGAAGGTGAAGTACCTGGTGAGTCTCAGGTCGTTGTGCTTGCGCCATTGCTCGAGAGATTGTTCACCTCACTTGCTTGTCTGGGAATGGATTGGGTTTCTCTTTACGAGCTCCAACCCAAATCCCTTTACCACTCATTGCATCGATCCATAAAACCCACTAAATGCTCCGGGCCCGACCGTTGTCATGACAACCTCTCGAAGGTAAAGGGCTTGTTCGATGGCCTCGTCGAGGGTCAATTTCCATTCCCTGGTCGTCGTTCTGTCCTTTCAATCTCCCACTCTGCCACTCTGAGCTTGTGCAATCGCCCACGTAGTGGTGTGCCGAGATTCAAAGTCAAAGTTCGCCCCCAACCCCAAGGCAAGACAACTGACCTGAGTGCCCACCGTGCCCAATGCCATCTGCCTCTCCCCGGACCGTGCCGTGGCGACGCCATCAGGCATCAAACCTCAAGTATCTGACCCACAAATGTCACCCTTGGCACCACATCTCATCAACCCGATACCTGACATCGACCTGACAGCCAGTGACGGAATGTGGAGCTTGAGCCCATGGGCTGGCTTGCTCACTAGTCCACATTCAGAGCAGCTAGACTGTGGTCGTTGTTCGGTCACGCTTCGGGGAATGCTACTGCCCGGTAATTCCACATTGATGTCGCTACGCGACTGATCATGCACTGACATCGCCGACCAACTGATGCAATCGTCCCCGCCAAGCTCACCGACTAGCGCAAGCTCTGCTCCCGTATTGCACTTGCTCATGTCGAGCTCCTGTACAAACTTTTCAGACGGAGCAACTTGCCCTCCCAACTCTCATTGCTCCAAACCGAAAGTGGAACCAGTTACGGGAACGATAGTGTCGAGGGTGGTTACAGTGGTTGGGACAAGGGCAGGTGCAGTGAGCCGGGCCTTTGGCATGAGTACGGCATGTAAGCAATGAGTGGGCACGCACCACGGCATCGTGCAGACTCAGCAGAGCACATGGCGCTGTGAGACGGAGATGATGTATCGGTGACAGGGCTGCAAAGGTACCGGCGTCTGAACATTTGCCTATGCACCTGATCCAGGCCCGGGTCACTGCATGAAATGCTCGGATGCGCAAAGCGGGTTGTGCCTGATTTAATTCTCCTTGACTGGGTTTGCCGTCATGAGCCTGACCGGAACCTCACCCGTCAACCATGCCGTCCTATGATCGCGTGGGAGTGGCAAGTTCAGGTCAAGTTGGACGGGCAGATTTGGACCGATTTGGCAGGTCTCCAACCCATCTGATGCCATTCCAGCTACCATTCGTCTACTTCTGGACATTTCTCGATTTTCTTTCCATGATGTTACTCGCCATCGGAGAACCCGCGGACAGACTTTGTCTCGTAAGATCATGTACCACAGTCGTAATACGGGACCGAGTCTGCGTTTATTGTCCACAATGCCGTGGTTGCGAAGCTTACCGGGACACCCTGTACGTACAGATGGACACGAACAATGAGCCAAAGACAATGATGCATGAGGATCTGATGAGAGACTGCGTCTTGGTATCGAGTCGGCGGCCGAGCAGTCGTTTGGACTGAATCTTGTGTGGCACTAGCAATGGAGCAAACAGGTAACTTTGACCGCCGACCCATGGGCGCCTCCCACAACAGTGGCCCACGCGCTTCCGCTCAACTTGATCCGCTGCAGCCGCCAGTGCTCAGCAGGCTTGGCGTCCTCCTGCCGTAACGTCTCACGTTGCACTTCCTTCGCCTAACCTTCTGAACGTATCGCCAATCTTGCGTGTGATGAGTGACACCTGTGGCAGGTCACTGGATAACACCGCAACCGTGCCACTAATACAAGCGTTAACACTGGGGAAAGTGACTAGCGAGGAGCACGACGACAATACCCATGACGCGACCACCGAAACATCCGCGCCGAAAGAACAGGTGACTGTCTGACCTGGAAGAACAATAGGTTGTCCCCTCCCCGGGCTCCACGGGTACCCACGAGCCATGGATCCCAGTAACCAACTGACACGCAACCTGAGACGCGACTGCAATTGATACATGTACTAGGATTCTGAAGCATGAAGCAGAGGGAGAGTGTAGCAGGACGCACGACGCGCATAGGTCATGCCTGACCTTCCCGCCAGGTTTCTGGAGTCACTGACCCAGGCACCCCGACCATGGCGTCCCTTCGTCCCGCGTTTCGCCTTGTTGTTTCGCCTTGTCTCACCCTCCGCCAGTATTAATTGAGTCAGTTGAGTTGCGACCGAGCAGTTTCAGCCACTGACTAAGACGTTGAGACTGAAGGAGAAGGCATGAGATTAGTCATTCTGAAGCCCTTCTGCAATAGTTACCTGTTACACGGGCTCTTGTGGCGCCGAAGAAAACGCTACAGGTGCTGACGCCATCACCACTTCACCCCTGTCGTGCGCAGCGCTTCTAGCGTCACGAGTCTATACCCTATCTTCAGAAGATGACAGAGGTCGAAGAGGTAGTCGATATTCAATTGAGAGCGACTAGTTGGTGGCACCACTTCTCCGTATGGTACGATGACGCGACTTGACGAGACCGTCGATGGTGAACTACTGCTGGAACTATCAACCCCTAGTAATGGCCACGAGAACAGGGAAGTCTCACTTATTCGGGCTCCACTGTACACCCTAACCCTCATACGGGGGAACGAGATAGCGTCCTTCAAGCCTGCAGTTCCATTAAGCTCAGCCATAATGCTAATGACGAAGCTCCGCCTTTGGCGCAGTCCGAAGTCAACATAGGCAATGATGGAGGTGGCGATAAAGAGCATCTGCCAGTCGCCACTTGTGAAACTACGCCGTAAGCGGAAGCCTGCTGTGTGACATGCACGTGAAGGGGACAAGGAGGCAACGGCATTGTCCTGATGTCCTGGCAAAGTCGCGACCACAGGGAACACCGTCATTTCATCATTGCTATGGTGTCGCCACGACCACATGTGGAACTACGGTCAGGTCGTTAGATCTGGGGTCGTGGAACTTTCATCATTGTTAATACAGCAAATGAAGTTGAGTTCAGCGGCACCATCGTTATACACTCGCATCTGCAGAGCAGTAGGCTTGGAGTGTTCTGGATTGAGTTGGGGTTTGTCGGCATTAGCGCTGGTGAAAGGAATCGTCGCAGATGAGCTCGATTCTCCGGTGACTGAAGCAATTATTGTGGCCACAGCCGAGGCGCCGAGGAAGGTTTGGTGCTCTCCATTGACCAAAAACGACGGTCAGAGATGCTGGCTGACGGCCCACACATACATGCATCCGAGAGGGGTTGTCGGCCATGTTTATTGTAGAACACAGCACCCGTCCTCGCGTGTGCGGCGCAGACCAGGTGCACAACCAGGTGCGCGCCCCATTATTAACTATGCAACATAACACTACATTCTCTCTCTTTCCAAAGTGCTGTGGTGCTCTTTCGGCATAATATGTTACGGCGTTGCTCACAGACGTCTAACACGGAGTCCATATTTAGAGACCGTGGCACGACTGATCCATACATACTTCATCCTCTTGAAGAGGCTGAGTCCACAGGCTTTCCATGACCAAGTTCATTGGTGACCTTCAACTTCGGCGTTCATTGTTCTCGCAGCTCGACGATCATCTCCTCTTGCCAGCTGACTGCCTCTGCCTGAGTGTCCACAGCGGACGACGTGGGCGCCGGCATGTCTGAGTGGGACACTGAGGACAGAAGGGTACGTTTTGGCTAGCCTCCACGATTGTTCATTGTTCTCGCTGTGGCTGCGATGTCAGCAGTCGACGGGAAGTTGCCACTCTGATTGCATCACCGCCCCCTGCAGCACTCGAAACAACCTCGAGAGCCATCTTCTGTCCCGCAATCCGGCGCTAAGGCCGAAAGTCTAAACTCGAACGAAGTCCCGGGACTTCCACACCCCCGCAAGCCCTGCAAGAACGTCGGCGTCCACAACAGTCGAACCATCCTAACATCGTCGGTCAGCTGATCAGTGGGCACGGTACCTCGAGCATGAGGCGGTGCGTCACGACTTGGAACGAGCTCGCCTTCTAGACTTCCAGACGTGCCAAAGAAGTGGCACGACTTCGTCCGTGAGGTCAACTCACGAGTTCTGCGTTTTAGATTGAGCGACGGTGGTCACGATCCGTAGGTCACAATCCGCAACTGCCACTTGCGCCACCGCCACCGTGCCATACATCATGCGAGGTCCGAGTGCGAATACTCTGTTACGGCAGTGCCTTCTGTATTTCACAAGCGAGGAACAACACATAGGCCATCTCGAGATACTGCAACGCAAGCTTCCACTAGCCGCTTGGAGTGCGACTGCAGACACTCTGGGGCTCGTTTCATCTGACATGCTCCTCTCGGGCTTTACGACCCCGCGGGACCTGGCATATCTCGAGTACGCTACGCCCGATAAGATCCGCTAGCCAGCGATAGAGTCACGCTCCGAGGTTTCCAAAGGTACACGCCCGGCTGCGAACTATAATGCACATGCATAGCTACGAATGGATGCCCAACACTTAAAGGAGTCTAACCACAATGCGCAACTCGAACCTCTCGTCACTCCATACCACGAAATCCCCTAGTGCGCGAGAGTGCGGGGTTGCCTCTGCGCAAGCACATTCGGTTGGCACTTAGTCGCTGCCGCTGGCAGACGACTCCATCGTCGAACCGTGTACACGAAGCTGTACGGCATAGTCAGCACCAGTAGGCACGGGGACAAGAACGCGGCGATCGGTGAGGTACCGAGCGAAGCGAGACGAGTGAAGGAGAAAGTACGTACCCTGTATAGACACGTAATGTCACTCCCCCAGTTGGACCGCACACGGAAAGTGACGATACGAGTGTCTATCCCCAGCTCCACGAACGCGTCCGGCACCGGGAAGGTTTGGGTCGGCGTTGCTGAATAGACGTCGTAAGCCACCTTGGCGAGAAGGACGTTATCTTCAGTCTGTGGCATAGATGTGGTCCTAGAATCTGTTAGTGTTCCCGTGCGTTATGGAAGAAAAGTCCCGACGTCCGGGAGGGTTAGCAACTCACTCGTCACGGTAAGGTGAAACTTCCAGGTAGCGCCGAGCCTTCTCAAAGTTTTCTTCCCCCTCGAGTGTGGCCCACTAGTTACGTCAGCTTGTGCTCGCTTCCAACCCGATCGACAATGCAGGTACAGGGGTTGTGACCTTCGCAGCGACAGGGGGCTGGCCCTGTGCGATGCCTATCGCCGCCGAACTCACCACTTCAATATCCTTGGGTGCCGATGAAACATCTGTGGCGACGGCCCTTGCGACGTGATCGACAGTGATCGCAGACACGATGACATGGGGGTTTGAGAGTAGCACTCCCAGATCACCAGAGGCACCGGCAAACGCCCAGCACTGTCCCGGAGTATTGTCGGGGTGAAGTGCAATGTGAGGTGGCCGGGCGTGAATGGCCTTCTTTCCCCAAATCCGATCCATGTAGCCCAGCTGAGTAAGCTGCAGGGTTGGCGAGGTCGTCTCCTCGATCACACGTGCGCCAGACGAGAACAGCGCAAAGTCGGGCATGCCAACCTTGTCGTTGGCGAAACGCAGGAGACTGGCGTCGACGATTGCTTGAACCAAGTCCGTCAGGTCCTTGCCGTCCTTGGTCTTGATCTTGAGGTTCGCTGGAGCGGCCTGCGCGTTGGCCTCGACAGAGCGGATCTCCTGGCCGAGACGCTGGATCTTCTCCTCCACAAGCTTAATGAACTCGTCGCGGTCGATGAGGATCTCGGCCGCCTGGGTCGCAAACATCTGCTTGACCATGTCCTCGAGGCGCTTCGAATCGGCGTAGTGCTTCTCGTCTCCGCCGCGCTTGGCTTCGGTCGCGATACCCTGGTTGATGAGACGACGGATTTCTTGCTCGAGCTCGCCCGAGCCGAAGAACAGACGCTTCAAGGCAAGGAAAAACGAGTCGTCAATAGCCCAGTCGCTGTGCTTGCCATCCTTGCGGACAGCGCCGACATGTTCTGGGAGAATCCGCACAAGCGCGTCGCGTAGGCTACCGTCGTCGACCGCTTGTGGGATGCGTTTCTCGAGACTGGACATTCGGACCTCTAACTTGTCAATGCGGCCGACAACGGCCTTCAGCTGCTCGCGAGTGCGCCGGTTGTCGGTCGTGACTGCATCCTGCTCCTTGGCAAGGTCGGACACATGATAGCGCTCCGCCTCTAGGCGGGCCAAGCGACCATCGATGCTGTCCCACTTGCTTGCGCGCGCAGTCTCAGCTTGTGCGTGCGCGTTCTCAAGGCCGCCGAGTCGGGAAGCAAAGTCGTCAAAGTTGTCGGGGAGAGGCTTCTGCACATAGCTTGGCGGTGTTCCGGTGCGCGAATAGCCGACAAGGAGGTAGGCCAGCCAAGCGATACCTAGAGCGCCTAAGCAGATGGCAGGCCAGGTTAAGGGGACGCGACTGAGCTTGTCGCGACACTCGCGGACGAAGCTCTCCCACGGCGTCGCCTGGCGGTAAGTCTTGGGTAATGGCGTGTCGGATTCAACAACCTGGACGTGTCGGGGTGGAAGGTGGGTGAGGGGGCTCCGTGATCGGTCCGCCATTGGCGTGGTACCAATGTCAGCGAACTCGTGCATCTCGACGTCGTGTTCGACGCCCTCGTCCTCAAGAACGGCAGCCATAGGTGAATAGCCAATGCGAGATCGGAGCTTGGACGGTTGCTCGACGTTCCCCAGGTCGTTCCCAAGACTGCGCTGACGATTCCGACGGAGGTTCCCACTCGCACCAACACCGGCTGTAGGGTCGGGGTTGTCATCCGAGTCGGACTCAGATTGATTATCCCCTGGGCGATACATCGCATGCTCGTCGCTCTTTCGAGGGCGAGCAGGTCGGCGACGGCGTTGCTGAGGCTGGGCTGGGGGAATGGATGGCGCTGGCGCAGGAGTTGCTGATCCCTCACGATCGCGTTCGGCGCGCTGCCGTTCGTAGTCCGCCTGCTCCTGCCTGAATGAATACGACGAGTCACCGCCTGGGGAGCGGGTGCTATCCATTGACCGAGAAGGGGGGCCCAGTGCGCCGAAGGAGTGGCTCTGGTTTGCGGCTGATGGGGAGAGGTAGCCTTGGGAGACGACGGGGGACAGGTGTGGCGAGCGCGCGCCCGGTGATGGGGAACGCGTAAAGCCAAAGCCTGGTGATGGGGAGCGGAGGCGGTCGCCTGAGGGTATTTGTAGGCGCGACGAGGATTGTGACGGCTGTGGATCGTCGAGGGAGATGCCATTCATGCGCGCTTCAGCTCGGTACGCTGGAGCTAATGGGGATGTGCCGCGCCGCGCGTGTTCGCGTAGCTGCTGACGAGGAATTGATTCAGGTGCGTGTTGCTGGGCGAGGAGGAGGGCAGTGGCTTCACTGTAGAGGTGTCAGTCATGAATACGGGAGTGATGAATGGTGACCAAACAAGGGAGGTAATGTCCAGGCACGCAGACAATGGCCACTGACTTTGAACTGGTGTTGGTCATGGTCACCCCATAACGGAATGGTGCTGATGATCCAAAGTCACTGGTGTCAGCTCTCGACGACGACAAGCAGGTATGGGAGTATCGTCGCTCGCGACAGTAGCAGGGACGAGGCGTGACAGAGGATGCGTCGATAGTCCGTCGGCCGCTAGCGACATCCCACACACATGGCCCACTCACTTGCGGTGATTCAAACTTTGATTTGGGCCAAACGAGGAGGACGCCGCGAAGGGCGACCGGCCCCCGTGCGAAGGGCCACGGGAGTGGTTACGCGAAGTGGACATGGAGGACACTATGCTGTCGTCGGAGTCCTTTTCTTCCGCGTTGGGCTGGAGCCCGTCCTCGTCGACAGAGCGTGACGGGGAGGGACGTTTTCGTGGCTGCTGGGCGGCGAGAGCGAGTACGCTAGTGAAGCTGAATGGCGGAGGTATGAGAGGGCCCTGGTCGCGCAGGATGTGTTGGCGTTCTTGAGGTCGGATGGAGCGGGATGGCTCCTTGTTATTGAAGAGCGCCAGGATGGAGAATGAGAGGGAGAGTGTTGTTGAAAGAGATTGTTGGTCTGTGCTCTTCTTGTTGGGGGGGAGGGGAGTGTCGGGGGAGGGGAGTGTCGGGGGAGGGGAGGGGTTTGAGGGTGTTGAGAGGGGTTTGGTTGGTGGTAACGGTTTGACAAGGGTTTGTGTGGGTGGCGTGAGGGGGAGGGGGTTGTGCTGTGGAATTGAGCTTTCGAGCTGATGGCCTGGTCAGCTGGGGGGGTGGGAAGGGTAGGGTTGATGTTATTGTTGTTGTTCAGAAGTGAGCGGAATGGGCATTGTCTTTTATTGTGATGATGCTGATGATGATGATAGCGGTGTTGGTGTTGATGATGATGAGAGGTTGAGTTGCGATGACGATGAAAGGTTCTTGATGCGAGATTGAGATGAGGCGAGATGAAGCGAAGTGGATGAATGGATGGACGTCAACGAGTGTTAGGGAAGGGTGAGGGAGGTACGAAAAGGAAGAACGACGCGTTTCAACTGGCCAGTCACGAGACGAGATCCAAACCCGATCCCAACCCTTCCAGCCTCCACCTACCCGACCAATGCTCACCTCATCTCGACCTCGACTCGTCCCCTCCTCATCTCCTTTCTCATCCAAGTCCATCGTCCAAGTCCATCATGCATATTAATACACCCTCCTTCACTATCCATGCATTTTACTCCTCACCCTCGCCTGTCTCGCGTGCATGGCTTGTGACGCGCAAAATGAACTAAGCTCATGCCAAACGCCGGTAGTAACCCATTGACCTGACACCTAAATGTCCAGTTGTCCAGTCAAGCATCCAGTTCGGGTGTCTCGGACGGCATCCTTGCACGCCTCGAGGCTGTCCGTTCACTCGCCGCTCCCCCCACTGAAGTTCGCACCACTGACGCGCATGTCCTTTGCACATGTTGCCCCAAAGTCAAAGCAGACCCCACGATCTCCACGCTCCTTTCATTCCCGTCCGTCGCGTCCGGTGAAACACTCTCGCTCCTCTCGCTCCTCGCACGGCTTCTCCACATGCACCTTCGTTGTTCCCGGTTGCCTGCTTCTGAGCCGCACTCACCCGGTCCTTCGCCATTCTCACGTCCCCTCCTCGCCCCACACTCCAGCTCACCCTACCACACTGCCACGATTTTCGCTGCAAGGTCATGATATACATACCCCAATGCTGTAAACACCACCCGCCGTCTCCTGGCCTCGTCGCGCGACCTCTGCGAGCGCAGCGAAGACCAGGGACAGCCTCCCAGGAGTTGTTTAACGGTACGACTTCTGGCGACGAGCACGGGCACCGCGACCGCCGAACTTCTTGGGCTCGCAGCGGCGAGGGTCGGCGACGAGGAGGGTACGGTCGTAGGCGATGAGGGTCTTCTTGAGCTCAAGGGCCGAGGCGGCGTCCTCGTTCTTGGCGTAGAAGGCAACGAGGCCCTTGGCGATGGCCTGGCGCAGGGCGTAGAGCTGCGAGACGTGGCCACCACCCTTCACGCGGAGACGGATGTCGATCTCAGCAAACTTGTCCGAGCCGGCGACGAGGATGGGCTCGTACACCTTGTAGCGGAGGAGCGCACTGTGGGTTAGCAGTGTCCGCGGTGTTCCTCCTCTCCGTTCCTGTCTGTCCCATCCCTCTCCTCTATGCCAGTTTCCAGTCCCCATTCTGCAATCGCTCGTTGCACGCCACGGAACAGCGCACGACACGCGTTTGCAGGACAGCCCCGCACGGCGCCATGATGCTCATCGTGAGCCGAGCCCTGCTCCTGCGCCTGAAAACTTTGCCCGGCTTCCCCTTGCCACCCGCAAATCCCAATTGCCATCCCATTTCCACCAAACGTCCCTCGATACTCACGGCTCGACGAGCGAGATGGGGGAGCCGTTGAGGCGGACGAGGCCGCGGCCGGGAGTGACGTGTGCCACAGCGGTAGCAGTCTTCTTCTTGCCGAAGCACTGGACGGCCGACATTTTTCTGTTACACGAACGCGACGGGCGAAGGGGGCAGTTCAACGGGGCAGAACGGGCGCAAGCGAACGGCGAGGGCGATGGGGAGTCGATGGAGAGGTCGATGGAAGTATCGATTGTTGGGTAGAAGTGGAGACGGGGATGTCGAATCAGATGGATATGGGATGAAAGGGAGCAGTTCGCGGGTCGTTCGGAGCAGGATAACGGATCGCGGAACGGGTAGCGGCGTGGAGGTCGATCGCGCGGGGTCAGCACTCGTCCTCGTCGTTGGGCTCGGCGTCACTCACGATCTTGCTGGTGGACAGTGACAGCTATCGCGAGCTCGAAGGCTATCCTCACCCCTGCGAATCCACTCACAGTGGTCCCAAGGTGGCACTGAACGGAATCAAATTCGGACTCGCAACCCAATCGCCGACGGTTTCGCGATTTTTCGATTGAACATTTAATTCCGTTGGCCACGTGACAATTTCGGGTCTCACTTTCATGCGTCTTCAATAGCTTAAATCGCCACCCAAGCTATCAAGCCTGCAAGCACAGCCATGGTATTGCTCTGAGATGTATGCGAGGCTGCGACAGTACTCATTTCTGTCCCGCCCAACAGCTGGCAGCCCACGACAGCTTGAAGCCCCCAGTGCTGTCATGGTCATTCTAAAAGTCCGCGGGCCAGAGTAGTTCGACGAGGCAACGGCAATACAAAATGCAATGGCTACATCCTTCGCTCTACAACATCTACTTAGTGTCCCCATACAAATTCACCCCAAGGCTCGACTCTCCATGCGTCGCTCCATCTCCTGGCCCAGCCGCCGCAACACCGCTATTGCCCGCCGAGGCGGGCGCAGACGGCGCCGCGGAGCTCATGGCCGATGGGACCCCGCTGGCCACGGGACTCATGTCGGCACTGTTGAGACGGGACAAGGAGCGGCGCGCAGCCGGCTCAGTCACCGATCGGCGGGGGCTGGCGAGGAGGGGCCGCCGCTCGCCGTGTCCGTCCTCGGCGTGCCTCGGTCGCCGCCTCGAAATGGCGCCGTATGAGAGCGTCCGCTTGATGCGGTCGAGCGGCGTGCGGGGTGGTGGGAGGGGCGGGGCGGAGCCGTACAGCCACGCCTGGAGCATGATGGTGAAGTCGAAGAGGAGGGTTCCGCCCGACCCGAGGAGGTAGGGGAGCGAGCGGAGGAGGTAGTGCGTGTACTCGTCACGGTTGACTGGCATGAAGAGGATGCTGGCCACGTAGAACGAGTTGCCGAGGAAGGCGAAGAGAAAGAGTAGGATGGAGAGGCCCTCGACACTCTTGCGTTGGAACTGACGTCAGCTAGGAAGACAACAAACAGCTTACGTTCTTCCAGATCTGCGGAAGCCGCGAGGAGAGGTAGAGCGTAGTGCAGCACCACGCGGAGATACGCCCAATAGCCTCCTTGAGGTTGATGGGTGCTGGTTTGGGCTTGGGCCTACGGGGCCTACCTGGTTCCCCTGGGTTCTTGAACAAGAGGTGCTCGGCCGTGGATTCTGGGAAGGGGAAGGGGATGGGGTGGACTCTAAGAGGGAAGGGGAGGGATGAAGCCGACGCGGCGGATGCTTGGGCAACTGGCTCGGGGGAGATGACGTGCCCAGAGCCGTAGGTCGCTGGGTTGTGCAGCGGACCACCGGGGCCCGCGCGCCAAACCAACAAACCCAAGCTCATGAACGCGACAGTCGCAGCACGCCGCCCCGACCCTCGTACCCGCGCCTGGCTCTGGCTCTGGCTCTGGCTTCGCGACTGGGATCGCCTGTTGTGCCGAATCTCCAGCATCCCCGACTCCGGTAACTCGTCAACCCGATCTTCTCCTTCGGCTCCTGGCGTCGCCGTACCGCTCCGTGGTGTCCGGATCCGCGTCAAAGACCGTCCGCGGTGCAGGAGCGAACCGGTGCTCTGCGTCATGCGGTGGTACGCCCCCTCGTCATCGCTGGTCGACGCGGAGTGCAGGCTCGTCTCCGAGTGGAAGCTGTTCAGCCTTCCCTCCTCGTGTCCTGGCGGGGCAGTCGCAGCGTGGCGAGGCCGGGGGTGGGACGAGTTGGATCGCCGTAGCGATACGCGTTCGGCTGCACGCGCGACGTCCAGCGCCGCTGCGTATAAAGCCTCAACGGAATCTGAGCGCGGCGCGAACACTGGACTCTCGGTGAACGCGTGCTGGCCATGCACTGCCGTCATGACTTGAGCACGTTTTCGTCCTCGCCCACTGCCCGGGCGTTGAAGGCTGGGGGCCTGCACATGGGGGCTGTCCGCAACGGATGTGACTCGTCGAAGCCCAGCGGTGGCTGCGCGCGGTGACACAGGCTTCACAACGACGGACGGCGGCGTCTTTGTGTAGTAGAAGAACTGACAAACCAGCGAAATGTCAACGAAGCAAAAGTACGTCGCGAGGTATGTCTGTTGGCGCAGAGTGGCGCAAGCGAGATATGCCAACAATCCGCATCGGCCCAAAGGGGTGTGGTGGGTATGGGGGTTACGTGGTCAGGGTGAGCGGGGCGCACAGACACATATGTGGTGAGCCGAGCAGCGATAACAGTTGCGGTCGATAGAGTCACAATGGCGATGACGGGCGGGAAGCATGGCGTGAAGCATGGAAGTTGGCGCGAGGAACGTGGGTGGAGTTGGGGCGGATAAAGGACGCGGATAATTAAATCGTATCGAAGGCACGGTTAGCACCGATAGGAATATCAACGAGCTCGACGAGCCCGATACCCACCTGGAACGGCAGCTGGTCGGTGAGGATGCAGCCGATGAGGTTTGTGAGATCGCCTGCGATCGATCAGCTCGCGGTCGCGTCGCGGGACGCCCTAGTTGGCACTGGTGTGACAGAGGCATAGGGTTACATACCAAACAGCCATGTCACGAGGAATGGGAAGCTGAGGCCATCGCAGGACCCGAGTTGCCAGTTCTTGATTACCTGTCTGTGAGTTAGCGGTGTCCAGTTCTGGGTGATTAGAGGCAGAGCGGAGTCGACAGAGTAGCGAGAGTCGCGAGAGCAGCTGAGGATCATTGGGTGGTATGAGATCTGGGAAGGGGAACGGGAGGGCACGCACGGGAGTTGGGCGCACAACCAGCAACCAATGCTCACGTATCCAAGGGCGGTGGCGAGCGCCTCTTGGTCGAGGATGAGCATTGTATGTTAATGAAGGAGGAGGAGAGTGAGCATGAACGTGTAGAGGTAGTGGAGAGAGGGTTGATGAATGGAGGGAGAGTAATGGCGAGATAGATGGAGAGGGGTAGAAAGGGGAGATGAGGTTTGAGTAGCATGACTAGTTGGCGCGCGTGGCGTATAGCGTAGCGAAGGAGTGGGGCCGGGGGCCCTGGGCCTAGCCGCACAGCTGCGCACAGGCGGTACGCGGTCAAGCTCACCCTCGTGACCCAGATCGACCCCGAGTCATCCGGTCATCCTCGGTCATCTATGGTCACCACGTGTCCTTCTGCCCCACTCTAATACAAAAGTCAATTTGATCCCGACTTTTTCCGCCCCGGAGCTCCAACCCGCACCACAGCAAATGGTAGTCACGGCGCATCATCGGCGCGTCGGCGGTGTCCGCCTTGCCCAGCGCCCAACGACGCGGGGGTCGCCGGCCTTCCCCCGAGTCACGGCGTGGCCGAATGGGTCGGATGTGTCGCGTAGGGTAGGTCGCATGCTCTCGCAAGCGCCATGCCCCCCGTGATGGTCGCATGATCGTACGGCCGCACACACAAGGCACTCGTCTCAACTGAACATCCGACAGCTCCGCTCGGCCTCCTGCCCACCTCCCCACCCATCCCAACACCGCGGCTCCGGACCGGGGCGGATATTCCTCCGCCGCGACAATCCATCATCCGCAACAACATCCAAATACATAAGCCCCACTTCCCTCCCCGCTCGCCAATGCCCACTCAACCCCAACCATGCCCAGCTCACAGGCCCCAAATGAGCGAGCGCAGCTGCTCGTCCCCGGCCCCAGCGGCGAAGGCTACGCCGGCTACGACGGAACGGCCGACACGTCCCGCTCCGCGAGCCCAAGTGGCAACACAAAGGAGCGCCGGCACCACAACCTCGCCGGCCTCTCCGCATGGCAGTTCCACGCAGCGTGCGCGAGCGTGTGGAGCGCAACCTTCCTCGCAGCGTTTGACGGCACCGTCGTGGCCACGCTCCTCGGCGATATCTCGAGCTCGTTCAACGCGTTCAACCTCGCCTCGTGGCTCGGCACAGCCTACCTCCTCTCCCTGGCGTGCTTTACGCCAGTATATGGCCGCCTGGCGGACGCACTGGGGCGTCGCGATGCCCAGCTCGTAGCACTGGTCTCCTTCGCCGTGGGCACGGCGCTCTGCGCCGTCGCCCCGTCCATGCTCTCTCTGATCGGCGCGCGCGTCATTGCCGGAATCGGTGGAGCGGGACTCACGTCCGTCGGCTCGATCCTCCTCTCCGACCTCGTCGACCTGCGCCACCGCGGCCTATACCAGGGACTAGCCAATATGGTATTCGCGCTCGGCGCGTCCGTCGGCGGGCCTGTTGGCGGATGGGCAGCCGACCAGTTCGGCTGGCGTGTCGCCTTCGGCGCGCAGGTACCCTTGCTCATTGTGAGCATCCTCGCAATCTACGTCTTCGTGCCTGGCCACCTGTCGCGCGCCCGCGAGCCCGACGACGAGCACCACACTCTGACATGGCAGCAGAAGCTGGCCAAGATCGACTATCTCGGCTCCGCACTCCTCGGAATCGCCGTCACGGCCCTCCTGCTCTCCATGTCGCTCAAGACGTCCTCGACCAAGCCGGACGGCGGCGAATACAAGTGGTCCGACCCGTTGATCTGGGGCCTGCTCTTGGTCTTTGCCATCTTCACAGCCCTCTTCCTCGCCGTCGAGGCGTGGTACGCGACCGAGCCCGTCCTCCCGCTCAACATGTTCCGCCGCGCAACGCCAGCAGCTATTGCGTGGGGTAACCTCACCCTGGCAATGTGCATCTTCTCGCTCCTGTACAACGCTCCCCTCTACTTTGTCGCCGTCAAGCTCCAGTCCGCCACAGTTGCCGGCGCCCACCTCCTCCCCTACTCTGCCTTCATTGGTGCGGGCTCCCTCGCCGTGGGCATCATCATGCGCGTCACAGGCCGGTACTACCCCGCCATGGTAGTGTCTGGGTGTATCGTGCTGGGCTCGTGCACAATGATGCTAACCTGGGGCGAGGGCACGCCATCGTGGCTCACGTGGGTCGCCCAGTCCCCCGCTGGATTCGGATACGCCGGCGTGCTGACCACGACACTCGTCGCCCTGATGGCCGATATCCACAAGGAGGGCACTGGGGAAGTGTGAGCTGACTGATGTGTTTCTCAGCTGACGACAGCGCGGTGGGCACGGCCATGACATACATGGCGCGCACGGTTGGGCAGGTGCTCGGCGTCAGTTTCTCGAGCGCGATCCTCCAGGCCACACTGGACAAGGACCTTTCGGCACGCATCAGCGATCCAGACCTCGTGCAGCTGATCCGCCGGAGCACGGACGCCGTCAAGAAACTGAGGCCGGATCTGAAGGAGATTGCTGTTGCGGCGTACGCGCATGGCCTGAGCCGGATTTGGGTATTCAACGTTGCGCTTGCCGCTGTTACGGTCATTGGGCTGGCGTTCGCGTCCAATGACCTTATGCCGGAAAGTAGGTCATTTGACGAGGAGGAGGCCGAAGAGTAGATACAGGAGAATTGTGTAGCATAGCGACCAAATGGAGTATCAGTATTTTAGTCTTACATGTATCTGGGCTTCAAGAGTACACTTGGTTCATTACAACTCAACAGTTACTGGTGCGTTTACCCTAGCATGGGAGAACAGGTACCAGCCTCTCCCAGTCGCCGTCACCGTACGGACCTGGAATCGGCCCATCAAACAAGGAGGCGAGTACGACCCGATCCCCCTGCTCGCCAGTCCACGGCTGCCTCCCGTGCTGCGCAACGACATTATCGAACACGAGCACGTCGCCCTCTTCCCAGCGATGCAGCACCCTAATCTCGTCGGTAATGGCCTTGAGCTTGGCCAAGTACGCTGTGGGGATCTCGCTCCCGTCGCCATATGTGATGGTTGTGACTTTGGAAGTATCCTCCCCAGCCTGCGCACGGACATACGAGCTCGCCAACCCCGTGAACAGGACCGGGAGGTTGCTTCCTGCCTGCCGCCGCAAAGCCGGGATATGGTGCGACACGACGAGCGCCCCGTCGTCCTCCCAGCGCCAGCTCGTATGCCCCGCCCGCCCATACCGCCGGATCTGGG
This sequence comes from Cutaneotrichosporon sp. PL3408A, assembly GCA_023629975.1. Taxonomy (NCBI): domain Eukaryota; kingdom Fungi; phylum Basidiomycota; class Tremellomycetes; order Trichosporonales; family Trichosporonaceae; genus Cutaneotrichosporon; species Cutaneotrichosporon sp. PL3408A. Next base: position 1,836,557 of record JAMAMB010000004.1, read on the forward strand.
CCTCGACCTTATCCCGCTTCGTCGCTTCGTCGTCCCCAACAGCCCACTCCTTCCCGAACGCTTCTTGCAGCGTGCTCCCGCCCTTGTATTGCGCTGCAGGCGCATACCGGACAGTGGAGAGCACGCCGAGCCGCGCGAGGTCGTTCACAAGAGCCGGGACCTCGGCCTGCGCCCGCGCAAAGAGTTCGAGGGAGGACGAGACGGGCGTCTCGCCCCCCTTCGCCGGCGCGCGGTGGCAGTAGAAGAAGATATACCCGGGCGCATGGGGGACCTGGGGGCTTTCGTTGTGGTTGTAGATCGTCACGTTTGACGGGGACTCGTTCGCGGGCGCGACGTTCGGGGCGAGCTCGGCGCGGCGTACGACGATACCGACAATCTCGTGCGGCGTGTACCCGAACGCATGGGCGAAGGCGGAGAAGTCGGAGGCGGAGGAAATGGGGAGCCCGCGGAAGAGGAGGGCTCCGTGCGTGGCGAGGAGGGTCGTAAGCGTCTGGGAGCGTCGGAGGGATTTGACGGCTTGAATCGCGGCGTCGAGGGTGGGCGAGGAGGTCGGGCGGAGAGCAAGAGGAGAGGCGGTGTTGGGGACATGTGGGGGGCCGAGGGTGCGCTGGTTTGTGGGAGGGAGGGTGAATGGCTCGAAGGTGACTTCGGCAGTAGGCGTGGAGAGGTCCACCGCCGCTGGTAGGGCTGCCGTTGCGGCCATTGTGAAGGTCGGTTCGCAACTGCACAGGCGCGACATTGTGGACGTATATATCGTTGCGGTCGGTGCCGAGCCGGCCAACGCCGACGCCGGATGCCCACAGTCTCGGGTGACTGTTGTGAGATGGCACCATCAACTCAACCGCTGCATGACGATCAGATGCAATCACCGTCCCATGTAATAACGCCATATCGGTGAATTTACGCCCAATCTCAACGCCATCGGTACACAGGTCCGTTTTCGTCGCATTGAAACCTGGCTCATCAGCTGCTTGCCAAACAACGCAACTTTGAGCTACTCACCACGTACCACCATGTATAATAAAGAGGGTGGCGGTGGCGCTTGGTCCTCTCCAAACCTCAAGGCAGCGGCGCACGACGTCCTTTATTGTGCAGGCGCACAGCCTGGTGTCGTTCCTCCGCCTCGATCTGGCTGGCGGGGAGTCACGTCGACCTGGCCAGCTCGCGCCCGACGCGCAGCCACGACCTTCGCCGTCCCCGCAGCAGCTGTACCTGGACCCTAGCGTGGCCATCCAGAACAAGTATTGACGTATCCTCTGGACGGGTCCACCGCGGTTTTGGCGGGCGTGGACGCGTTGGAGCGGATCACGACGACGTTCACGGAGAACATCTAGGTGTGTCAGTCCAGCGACTCCGACCAGATCCGGGACTGGTGTCTCCTGCGCAATCGAGACCGCCGCGTGCCATGGCATCCAGGCATCCCGATGCCGCCTGTCGTCACGGCGCATTAATGGATTCTGGTTAGCCGTACTCCGATCGGCCTGGGCGACGCTGTTGTCGTCAAGGTGTTCTCGCACGAGCAGCAGTACAGGGAAGTCATGTGCAAGTCGTAGTCGGAAATGTATCGCATATGTAGAGCTTGTGGAGGTTGGAGCTTGTCGACTCAGCATTCCCGCAGACCCTGTGTTTACGGCTGTGACTGCCCCCACCTATTCGTACCGTCGTACCGAGCCTTCTGTCATTAGTTACTCTGTCAGTCGCCGGTTCTCAGCCCGTGCCCGCCGCCCGGGTACCAGTGCAAGTAACGATGCAGATCTACTATAATTACAGACAGTGCTACCTCTGCGCCCCCGGCGATACTTTTGCAATGCGGCGTTTGCGTCGGGTGAATGTGGGTCGATGCGGAGGACATTCGGATATGATAGATTACGATGTGGCCCGTGCGCGACCTTGGAAAAAGTAACCGAGCGCGGACAAATGTCGGGCCAGGTTGGCCAGGTCAATGCTTAGACGGTGGCAGGAGCGGCGGCCTCGACGGGGCGCTTGCGCGCGGTGTGGAGGGCGATGCGGTCGGCCTTGGTGAGCTGGCCGCCCTGCTCGAGCATGTCGCGCCACGAGTGGTCGACGGGGACGTCGGGTTTCTTGCCCTGTGCGTTGACGCCGGCGAGGACGGCCGAGACCATGAGCACGGCGACGGTCAGGCCCTGCGCGTACATACGGGCCTGGACGAGCTGGGGTCAGCGGAGTTCAGGAGGTGTCTCGAGGCCGTGCGCCGCGCGATGCTCACCTTCTGGGGGAAGGTCTGGTACTTGTTCCGTGCGACGACGCCGAACGCGAGGGCCATGGAGCCAGCCCACGACCCGCCAATGATGCCGTACTGGTGGCGCGACGACCAGTCCTTGATCTTCTCTGTGGTGCTCAACTTGTTCCACCTCTCCTCGGCGAGCTGCTTCTCGTAGTTGATCTCGTCGAGACCCGTCGACTTCCACTGGTGCTCGGCGATGTAGTGCTCGCCAGCCTTCTCGGCGAAGACGGTGCCGATGGGCACAACCATGAGGAGGCCGAGGAAGGCCTTGCCGGGAAGAGGGAGGGAGCGGTAGGCGGGGAAGCGGCGCATGAGGTAGTAGTTGGTTGGGACGAAGGCTGCGAGACCGCAGAGCGCGCCCTTGGTGGCTTCCGAGACGACCTGGTTGAGGTAGGCCTTCTGGTCGTCGCCCCTCTTGTTGTCAGCTGGGCATGGGGGTGTGTGGGAGCGCAAGCGTCGTGGGCTTGGCGACGGCGACAGGAAGACTCACGTCAAGGTACTTGGTGTCAGACATGATGGATGAAGATGAGGGGGTGATGAGGGAGTGTGGAGGGAGTGAGAGGCGGGGGTGTTGTTTTGATTGTTTGTACAGTGGGGGGTTGTGACTGTGGGAAAGAGAGATGGAGCTCCGTTGACGAGGTTAGAGCGTTTTTAAGCGATGGTAGTTGTTATCGAGAACGAGGAGGAGTGCGACGAAGGGAGAGGGGGAGTTGGAGTGCGAGTTGGAGTGGAGAGACAGAACCTACCAGTTCGAGTGGAAGTAGATCGGCACTACCGCCGCTACACCACTACACGGTGGCAGTCACAAAGTGACGTACCAACCCTTTGGCCGACTTTGTCCGTGTTCGGAATTCTTACCCCAGCAAATAACAAATTTTGATCCCGCGGCAACCACTCGGCATGGGTAAACTCGTCTCAACTCATCCCAACTCGTGGCAGACGTGCCAGCTTGAACCAACTCGTGCCTCATCCTACAGTGAGGTCTCAGAGCTCCGAGTCTACCCGCGCTGTCCGCGGAGCCTCCAGCTGTCTCCAGTTCCTGATGACTGCTGCCGGACCGCTGACTGCTGCTGACAGACCCCGGCGACCGGGCCAGCGCGGCTCGAAGGCTCCTAACCTCGCACCTTCTGATCGCCCTGTCTCGCCGCGATTCCGAACTCTCGGCGAATGACTAACATCAAAGTCTATTGTCACTGAAAACCAAATAGCAAAGCCTTTTGTTCTCCTAGCGCTTCTATCGCCGCGGACCCAATGCAAACGCACCCGCACAACGCGTCTTGCATGCCGCAGACAGCCACCGCCACTCAGTTGGCCACTGCATCAACCAGTGTCCCCAGGTACCGTTTCCACTGCCGCCGGACCGTATGTGCGGGGCCCTGAAATTTTCGACGTGTTTGTGCTAGGCTCTGCTACGGGCGCCATAGAACTGCATGTACATCCCTCACGTCTAACGTCTACATTGCGTCTAGAACACACTGCTCGTCCGCAACTGCTCGAGCTTCTTGAGCACCTCGCCGACGTTGCGGTCCAGGTCCGCCGCGATGGCCTGCTGCTGCGGGTACGGGAGGAGGTTGAAGCTCTCACACAGGTCGCCGTCGACGACGGCCTTCACGGGCGCATAGTAGCCGCGGTATGCGAGGTGGTCGCGGCCTACCAGCGAGGTGTTGAGTGAGCGGATGTGCTGTTGGAATGGGAGGAATGGATCATGTGGCACGCGGAGAATTTAGATCCGAGTCGGAGTCAACGTCAGCACGAAAATCCACACCGGAGGCGCTAGCAACTCACCATCTCCAGTGTCGTCATGAACTCGACATCGTCGTTGGAGACGAAGGGGATGAGGGCACCCACTGCCCCGCTGATCGTCGTGTACACTACCACGTCGCGGCCGCCTGGTGCCACAGACACCTTGGTTAGGCTGGGGTTAGCTCTTGACAGTGACTCGGGCACGGATGCGGATCACATAAACGCAGGGTCCGCGAATAACGCGCAGCGCGTCGCGTCGTAACGGTACCCTCGCTCCGGAGCAGCCCTCGGAGCATGCATCCAAGCGTGAATCAACGCCATGCTTGCATGCCTAGCGCCGACGTTCCGGTCTGACCCGGAGCAGGAACCGTGCCTCGGAGCTCGGCCTCGGTCAAGAAATGACTGTAGCCATGCCCCGCCCACGTCGTTCGACACCGGCTCCTAACACGGATATGTGGCCCAACCAGTCACCAACCAGCCACCATGCTAGCAGCTACTCACCTAGTGACGATCGACCCGACGTTGTAGTGTGCGATCATGTCCGTCTTGTGTGCCGCGCCCATGAGGAAGCCCTTCTCGTGCAAGATTCCCGCGCCGGTCGGGTCGTCGTCCACCTTTGCGGAGATCCGCTCCTCGAGGCGGTTGACGAACACGTTGCCAAACTTGTCGGCACAGCATACTGTGTCGTAGTCGACCGAGCAGATGGCCGTGATCCAGCGCGGCTGGCTGTCGTCCGCGAAGATGAGCAGCTGCCGGGTCGGGATGGAGCGGTACACGCAGAAGAAGACGCTCTCCTGTGCGTCGCCGACGAGGATGCGCGATCCGATCACGTGGATGCTCACGATGCCGGTGGGGAAGCCGTTGTTCTCGCACTTGCGCAGCAGGGCCTTCTTGCCCATCTCGTACAGGCGGAGGGACTTGCCGACGCCCGCGAGGACGAAGCCCTGGAACGCGGCGACGGCGAGGGGCAGCTCGTCCGTCTTGGTCTTGTGCATGAACTCGAGGCGCTTGCCGTCGTCCTCGATGCTGTATACCCGCAGCCAGCCCTCGACGCAGCCCTTCGGCACGAGGGTGGTGCGGACACCCGTGCCGACGACGAGGGAGGGTCGCCCGCCCATGCGCTCGAAGTAGCAGATGGCGAGGGAGAAGGCCGCCTCGTCCTCGTCCAGCTCGATCGTCTGCAATGTCGCCGGCGTGAGCGGGTCCATGACGCGGATGAGCGAGCCCCAGTGCCCTGGGCCTGCGCGCGGGCGGCCGAACTCTGCAAATGGCAACTTGAGGACCTCCTTGTTCACACGGTCTCCCGCTGCCTCCTTTGCCGCGACGATCCGCTCGATCGTCTTGGGTCCATATGTCCTGTGGTCGGCCTCGATGCCGTAGAACACGGGAGCGTAGGGGTACGAGACGAAGTGACGAGGCGTGTATGTCAGCGGCGTCGAGTCCTGCTTGAGCTTTGCGCCGAGGCGGGGGATTGTGAAGATGCGCAGCGTGTTCCCGGCGATACCGATCAGACCGTCGGGGCACATTGCCGCGCTGAGGTGGCAGGCGTACTCGAGCGTGTCGTAGATAAGAGGCTGGGTCTGTAGCAAATCCTGGAAGGTATACAGCAGCCACGTGCGGGACGAGAAGGCCATGACACATGGGTTGCCCTGTACAGACGAGCGGACGATGCGGGGCGGCTTGGCGCCGAGGAACCGCAGACGCGTGTCGGACAAGGAGCCGTCGACGGGGTCGACGACCGTACGGAGGAGCACACCGTTGACGAGGCCAATGGTCAGGAAGAGCGTGGGGCGGTTCTTGTCGATCGAGGTATCGAACATCTCCGCGAGGCAGATATCGCTCGGTGGGGCCGTCAACGCCTGCAGCGACAGTGTCTCGAGGGTGTTGTCTGGTTCGAGCGAGATGACATGCACGGTCTGGTTGTCACATCCGACAGCAAGGAATGCTGTCCTCTTCCGGCCCTCCGGCACCTCGGCGATCGACACACACGTCGCATTCCCCGGCAAGCTCTTCCTCTCGTCGTATTCACTGAGCGACCCTTCCTCGTCGAGCTCAAAGTAGACAAGCTCCGCTGTGCTGAGCGCAATGACGACCTGACGCGTGTTCGTCGTCGCAGACACGATTGTCGTTCCAGGCGGACAAGGCCACTCGTTTACACTGTCGGGCCCGCGGATATGCCGCAAGCCGTACGGATGCACCTGGAGCAAGCCGGACGTGCCGAGCTGCTGCACGGCCAACGTCGGTCCCGAACTCACAAAGCCTGTATCGCTGACGTCCTCGATCGTCTCTCCGATGGACAGGACGAGCGTGCCGTTCGGGAACGACAGCACAATGTACGAGTCGTACTCGTCGTCCTCGGCCAGCTTGAGGGTCCACACAGCGTTCGGCACACCAGGTAATGGGGACGATACGAGGACGTTGACGTCCAGCCCGTGTTTGAGGGAACGGAACGTACTGCGCGGCCCACGCCCGCACGCAGTGTAGATCTGGGGTGTGTCGCTAGCATTGCCGAGGAGGTTGACGGCCTGCGCATCGAGGATGGGGTCCAGGGATGTGATCGTGTCCACAAGGAGCAGGTTGGTTAATGGTCGCGGGCTGAAGAAGGCGTACGGCAGTGGCCCCTCCCCGACCCCGTTGTCGCGGTAGTCGGTCGACGACCACTCCTGCTCCTCGTCGTCGTCCGCGAGGCTCTGGAATTGGTACAAGTTCTGGTCGCCAAACTCGCTCGCCACAAACAGATACCCCGACTTGAGGATACACAATGACGACGCGACGGGCACGGTGTCAAAGTACTTGATCCGCAGTGCCTTGACGTCCTCCCCTTCGTGCTCGATCGTGACCTTGTACAGGTCCCCATCCTCGCTCTGGAGGAGGAAGAAGAAGGCCCCGCGGATCTTGTGCGTGATAGCAGCGACGACCATAAGTCCGCGGCCACTCTCCCCGCGCTGCGCCAGCGGATTCCTCCTCCTGGGAATGGGCACACGGTGCGCATCCGCATCCATATGCTGCCAGGTAATGTGGTCCTCGGCGCACACGAGCACGCCACCTGGCCCGTCGAAGCGGTCCGTGTTCGCGTTCTGCCCACCAGGAACCTGGACGAGGAGGTTGGCTCTCCGATCACACGGCTCACTCCACTTGCGCACGACGTGGTTCAGCCCCAGGTCGAGTTCGTAGAATGTGAGATACTTCTCCGTCCGCCGCATCGCCTCGCCTGTCTCGTCCTGGTCCGCGTCGGCATAGTCGATCTCCAGTGCCGCAAACATGGGGTTGTCGTAGCCCGTATCCAGCGCCACGAGGGACGTGACGAGCGTGTGCGCCTTGTGCGCCTCCAACGGCGAGCCCGGGAACAGCTTGCCCTCTGCGTTCCGGTTCAGGATGTACACGAGCTTCGCCTTCTCGACTGCGCCGTACATGACCGCTCGGCCCTTGGGATCGGCGGCCAGGAACTGGCCTGGGATCGTTCGCCGGCTCCCACTCTTCCCGTATACCTCCTGGTACAGGCTCTCGAAGTGCGGTGTGGGGTGGATGACGAGCTCGACGATGGACAGCCGCCCCGAGTCCGACGACAGGACGATGTAGTCCTTCGTCATGCCTGCCAGCCGGACTGCTGCGATGTTCCGCACAGTCCCGAACGCTTCTGAGCTGCAGATGGAGTCCAGGACGCCTGTTGCCGGGTTGAGCTTGAGCACCTCGAGCCGCGTCGAGCCGCGCACAATGATGATCTCCTGTCCCTTGCCTGAAAAGCTGCCGACGACGGCTGTCGTCGCTGCCGATGCGGGCTGCAGCGTGAGGTTAAGGAGGTGCATCGTGCGCTAGTGAGAGGGGGGGAGGGGTGGGGCGAGGAGGCGGAGAAGGGATGGAGATTGGACCGCGTCGAGTAGAGGTCGGCGCAACGGGTATACGCGAGGACGAGGCCGCGGTGGCAGATGAGGCTACAGGCTGACCGAGGGGTTATACTCGATACCGAGGTGGGAGCCTCTTTTTGTCGACAATGCCGCTGTCGATGGCGGATGGGATGTACACAAGGATGACTGCACGAGAGTACGCTTGAGATAGTTGTTGATGACCGATCTGCGAAATCGCGGATGGAGGTGACGGCGGCTACGAGCGATTAGTTTTCTGCCTTTCTTCATCCATTTTCTCCCGGGAACTGACAAGGACAACGGGTGCATGCTTCCGACTGCCCCACTCCATGGCTGCCAATACTTGCATACATACAACTAGTCGTTTCAATCACCTCTCACTGAGAGGTAGTAGGTCCAGCATACTTCAAAACCGTCTCCTCAATTTCTACTGCTGCCCAGCTGCATTCAAGAGGCCAAGGAGTAGCGGTTCTCGCGCATAGTGCCCAATGGGGTCAAAGTCGAGCTTGGCGCCGTCAAGGAGGCCAACATCGATCTGTCATCAGCGCCGACCCAACGCAAACGCACATCAGCATAGATAATGCCCTCCTTATCCCACAACGGCCCAGCGAGCACATTTCCAAGCGGCCCGACAATGGCACTCCCTCCCCTGCTCCAGATGTCCGGGACCTTGTCGGTTTTAGGCGCTGCCGCCGCCGCTCCCCCCGCCCCTGCCGCGGCCCCCGTCCCTGCCGCTGCCTTTTGTGTCGGGGGATAGTCGGACGGAAAGTCTGCCGCAGCGTGATACTGGTTTGCTGGAGTCAGCACGGTCGCCAGGCGCGCACACCTGTGATGACGAAACATCGCCCCTCCATCGCAATGTGCTGCATTGTCGGGAGCCACGTCGGCCGCCCATCCGCCGTGGGGGCGAGGTAGATCTCCACCCCCTTCTTGTACATCAGATACCGGGCGAGGGGCATGTAGTCTGCGTAAGCAACGGCCATGGAGACGACCTACTCTCCCAGCAGATGAGGCTGCCGATACGCCCCACTGGCGTAGCCACGACGGGGAGGTTATCGGTCCCTTCGTGGCGGGGCGCGTCGGCGCTCCTCTCCCGCTTGACCCCGGCGGCGGGGTTGGTAGCCTCGCCCTGGGCCCAGACGACGCGCTCAGCGGCCGTCGGCTGGATTTTGCGGTGTTTCGACAACAGCACCCCCGTCGGGCCGAAGAGGAGGTTGGTGCACCACAGCGTCGAGCCGACGTTGGCGCACTCGATCACCCCGACAGAGAGGTAGAGGGCGTACTTGCGCGCGATCTGCGCCAGCTGCTGGAACGCGTAGTAGTCCGCCTCGGGGCGCTGCTCGGTCGACGTCGAGAGCCAGTCCCGCCCCTCGGCGTCGTGGGGCACCTTGACCGACGACTGGGGTTAGTGAGCGGACAGAGCGGCACTCACCCTCACGTAGCGCGCGAACCACTCACGGCTCTCGTCGCTCCTGCTCCCGACTGTGAATGCCAGGTGGCGTGGGTATGCGCTGAGGAAGGCCTCGGGGAAGACGACGATCTCGGCGCCGCTCTCGCGCGCGTTGAAGACGAGCGAGCGGAGTTTGTGCAGGCTCTTGTGCAGGTCGTAGGCTACTGGCGCGGCCTGGACGGCGGCGACACGGACCATCGTGTTAGAAGGTTAGAGTGGGCGAGATGGGGAGGTTGAGACGACTCATATAAGCTAATGCCCACTTGGTCGCTCTCGCACGACGGCGACGAGGACGGTGTGCATCAACGCCGAGGTGGACAGCGGAGGTGGAGGTTGTCGGCAAGATCGCCGGTTTGGCAGCGGGTATACCTGGTAATTCCCCGGTGAGATGCCATCAAGCGAGGGTGACAGCGTCGCTGCCGGCAGCCAATCGCATCGCATGTCAGTCTCAGCTGGGTCGCGATTTGAACCAAACATCGCGTGGGCGCTGCTTGCTGACTTGCGGACTTGCTGCCTTGTGGTCAGGCGATACGGGCGATGATGTGAACTCGTTGAGCGGTGAAAGGAGGTTGGCATGTGCATGCCTGTGGCATACCTGCGGCCGCCACTCGCATTGGCCCAGTGGCCAGTGCAGATGAAGGCCACTGCGCTGCTTTGTACGCTGATAGTGAGTGTCACGCGTCACGGTGGAGTGCGCGGGCGTGCTCCGTCGTCCGATAGCTCCTGAGCACTTTTGGAGAACATGCAAGTTCTTGACACTGCGTCCCGAGACCGTGTGGAACGGGATCAGTGAGGTGTACGTTTGAGTATCGGCCTGTGACATTGGGGCACGCCACGTCTCCACTGCACACGACGGCGTGCTGACCACGACTGCCCGCGCGCTACTCGGCGGATAGAAACAATGGTGTTTCATACGTATACGACACTACTATTGAGAGAAGGGGAAGCGAGAAATAGGCGCTAAGGAGCGAGAACCGAATGAAACCTTAGTAAAGGTACTGTAGGATCCTCCACCAGTACGTTGGCGATCCTCCATCACCTCAAAGTACCTTAGTACTCGCCGTCCTCCTCCTCCTCCTCGATGCTCTCCTCGCCGACCTCCTGGTAGTCCTTCTCCAATGCTGCGAGGTCTTCCCGGGCCTCGCTGAACTCGCCTGAGTCGTTAGCACATGGTCCGGCCTTGCCGTGTAGTACTCACCTTCCTCCATACCCTCTCCAACATACCAGTGCACGAAGGCACGCTTGGAGTAGAGGAGGTCGAACTTGTTGTCGAGACGGGCCCAGGCAGTGGCAATCGAGGTGGTGTTCGAGAGCATGCAGAGGGAGCGCGAGACCTTGGCGAGGTCGCCGCCGGGGACGAGGGCGGGGGGCTCGTTGCAGATACCGAGCTTGAAACCGGTGGGGCACCAGTCGACGAACTGGATGGTGCGCTTGGTACGGACGTTGGCAACAGCGGCGTTGACGTCCTTGGGGACAACGTCACCACGGTAGAGCAGGCAGCAGGCCATGTACTTGCCCTGACGGGGGTCGCACTTGACCATCTGGTTGTTGGACTCGAAGCACGAGATGGTCATCTCGGCGACCGAGTTGGACTCGTGGAAGGCCTTGTCCGCCGAGATGACGGGCGCGTAGGTCGCGAGAGGGAAGTGGATACGGGGGAAGGGGACGAGGTTGGTCTGGAACTCGTTAAGGTCGACGTTGAGCGAGCCGTCGAAACGGAGCGAAGCGGTGATCGACGAAACGACCTGCGCGATAAGGCGGTTGAGGTTAGTGAACGAAGGCGAAGCAATGCCAAGGTTGCGACGGCAGATGTCGTAGATGCTGATGTGTCAGCAATGCCAGACAGTAGAATGACTCACGCCTCGTTGTCGACCATGAACGAGCAGTCCGAGTGCTCAAGGGTGGTGTGGGTAGTAAGGACCGAGTTGTAGGGCTCGACAACCGAGGTCGACATCTTGGGGGCGGGGTAGACTGAGAACTCGAGCTTGGACTTCTTGCCGTAGTCGGTAGAAAGACGCTCAAGAAGGAGGGCACCGAAACCGGAACCAGTACCACCGCCGAAGGAGTGGAAGACGAAGAAGCCCTGGAGGCCCGAGCAGTTGTCGGCGAGGCGGCGGACCTGCTCCAAGACCGAGTCGACAAGCTCCTTGCCGATGGTGTAGTGACCACGGGCGTCTGTGGGTTAGTTCCATGCCGATGCAACGGAGAGATTGCCGCGGGAGCCTGGACCTCCTTTGAGACCACACGAGTCGTGGAAGGAGGCTTTATTCAGGAGACATTCCAGATGAACAATCGCGCCCAGGGCACGCTTTCAGAAGCGTGTCGCCCCGCCAACTTCCAACGGCGAGCGATGCTTGCAGAAATTTCCGACCGCCAGCTCGCCTACTCACAGTTGTTGGCAGCGTCCTCCTTGCCGGTGATCATGGTCTCGGGGTGGAACAGGCTGCGGTAGGTGCCGGTGCGAACCTCGTCGATGACATTGGGTTCAAGGTCGACCTATCTGTCAGCATCTCCCCTTCCCGCCCCTTCTCTTGGACTCACGTAAAGCGAGCGGGGAACGTGCTTGCCGTTGCCCGTCTCGGAGAAGAAGGTCGAGAAACCGTCGTCGTGGTGGGACGGCGAGCCCTCCATGAGGCGGCCATCGGGCTGGGGTGAGTCAATGCGTTCGAGGCGTGGACACGTAGACATACGCTCAGACCGTGCTCAATGGTGTAGAGCTCCCAGCAGGCGTTACCGATCTGGACACCTGGTCGTTAGACATGCTCTGTGGCTGCTGCTGCTGCTGCTGCAGCATTCGCTGAATGCGAGTACGTACCGGCCTGACCGACGTGAATCTGGAAAACGTGTCAGCAGCGATCCGAGAGTTTGGGATTTGAGGTATTGGGACAAGTTGCGACACTTGCGCGCCACGCCACCAGACACGAGGGCGCGGCGCCGTTCGAGCTGGAGCTAGAGAGTTGGGAAGGGAGCTGACTTACCGAGATGACCTCACGCATGGTGCTTCTAGAGAATGAATTAGAGTATGTCTAGCTGTGTAGATGTAGAAAGTTGGAATGGGCGATGGAGAGTTGGCGAAATGGGATGGGTTGGAAGGAGAGAGGGGAAGCGGGAGGGGTAGGTAGGGGAGTTGGGAGGTTGGGCGGTAGGGCGACGATACGTTTGGGCGTGCGTGAGCGATGGAAGCGATTGAGCAACAAAAACAGACTAAGCCAAGATGGTTTGGATGACTTACACTTTAGTATAGAGAGGGATGAACGAACCTGTTGATGCTTTGAGGACCTCGATTCAGCGACGACGAGAAAGAGGTTGCTGAGATTAAAGAGATCGCTAGACTGAATGAAAGTCGAGCAAGATAGTTCAAAAGGAGAGTAGAGTAGTAGAGGAGGTGTAGAGAGAGGAGAGAGAGAGAGACGAATGGAGAGGACGACAGGAGTTGAGGTGGAAGGGGGTAAGGGGGGGTTGTTGTGCTGGATGTCCTGGGCGACCTGGGTGATCTGGATGACCTGGGCTGACTGGGTTGCCGTGGGTTGGGGCCATTTTGCGGGCATGCGGGAGGGGGACGACGCGTTCCCTGACCGCGACTTGGGCTCTCACACCTGATAAGTGATGGCTACAGTCAACCCACGACCTAGTCCACACGCCCCAGCCCACGCCCCAGCCCACGCCGCCCCCCTACCAATCCTCACCATACGGGTCTCACCGTACGCAACCGTACGGGAACAACAAGCCAAAACCCCCTCTTAACCCTCAACTCCCCCCTCGACGCGCGGCCAAAGCGCGTCCAGGGGCCACCAACCTCCAATCAACGGCACTATATCGAAACTCCGAGTGTGGCATTTCCTACTACCCACGTGTATTCCTACCTCTCCCATGCATCCATGCATCCGTACATTTTCTTTTGTTTGGTTCGACCACCTCAACGCAATATTGGCCCACCTGCCCCACTCTGCGGCTGCCGCATTCTCTCCACCGTGGACTCACCCCCGCCACCACATCCAGCAACTATACACGGATACATGCAACAGTCTAAGTCTATAAATGATAACGGAAAGCCTGCAGGATCGCGGTCGATCAGGACGTCAGGAGGATGCTGGTGCAACTGTGTGTGGGAGTCACAGCACAGGTCGATAACAGGTCGGGTGTTCCATGCTCGGTTCTTGACCACCGCCTAGTCGCAACGAGCAATAAGCCATTGGCGCCAATCGTGCAGCACACGCTGGCGCTTCTCGTCGTCCGCATCGTCAATTCCCACCTTGAGCATCACTGAGGTCAGCCCCAACCCGCCGCAGAACTCACCATGCTCGTATCCCTCGTACAGCTGGAACTCCTTGTCCGCGTGAGGCAGGCGCTGGAAGAGACGCTCCGTCGCCGCCCACGACGTCGCGCGGTCAGCCGTGCCGTGCACGAGTCGGATCGCTGGTGTGAGCTACGAAACAGCGGGCCACTCACGAATGTTGATCTTCTCCGCATTGCGGTCCAGCTCCATCATCCCATCAAGGAGGGACAGGCCGGTACCGACGCGCAGGAGGCCGTGGTAGCACAGCGCTGGGGTCAGCTGGATAGGCAAGCTCAGCTCACGGTCAGCGAAGAAGTCCTCCTCGACGCGCGGGTCGTCCGAGACGTTGCCTGGTGTCAGCTGAGGAGAAATTGGCTAGCTCACCTCGCACGCTCTTCGCGAGGGGGAGGGAGCCTGCAAAGAACTTGACACCCTTGGCGAAGTACTCGACAACAGCGGAGGGGCGGGATTCTGGACTCGCCTCGACCATGGGGCAGAGGGCGAACACACCGGCCACCTTGACGCGGGGCGCTGCCTCTGTGCCGCTGGCCTGCGCGATCTCCTCCGCGCTCGCTGGGGGGTACTTGTACACGTAGAACAGGCTGTGGTAAGCTAATAACCTGATTTCTAGCTTACACAGTCCACGCGCCCATCGACCTGATGTCAGTTACTATCTGTAGAGTGCGACTCACGCTCCGCTGAGGAAGACTCGGCGCTGGTCCCGCCCGTTGGCGAGGTCCCAGGTCACGACATCGGTCAGGACGGTCTGCAGCGCCGCGGGCAGCAGATCCAAAGAGGGGATATACGAGTTAACGCCCGTCGAGCGCCCGTACTGCTGTCAGCTAAGCTCTCCTGCTGCAGCTGATCGCCTTACCGAGGGAAGATCGGGGATGATGACGCGGAACCCCTCCTCGAGAAAGTGGAGGACGTGCGGGGCGTACCGCAACCCGTAGTCGCTCAAGCCTGCCATGAGCTAAATTTAGAGGCGCGCTCACCGTGCACAAGGACGAGATCCCGCCCGCGGCCTTTGCCACCACACGCCCAGCCGCCGGCCGGCTCGTCCATCTCCCACACAGAGTAGAAGAGCCAGCGGCCGCCGCGCGCCACGCCGTCGGCGATCTCTGACGCATCGACGCTCACCTCCTCCGAGTGGAGGATCTCGGTGGTGTTGTACGCCTCGTGCCAGGACGCGCAGGCGCCAAACGGCTTGAGGAAGACGCGGCGGAAGGTGTGCTTGACGCCTGGGGTCTTCAGCAGGGCCTGGGTCGGCGCATGGTGCGGGAGGAGGTAGCGCCCATAGGCTGTTGTCAGCTTTGATGAACGTTTGCTAGGTCACGCGAGCGGACTCACTCGGGTCCTGGACGGTGTATTGCCTCGTTGCGACGAGGTACGGCTCAGCAATCTCCCTGCGCGTTAGCGGCTGACTGAAGCTCTGAGCTTACCACAGCGGGTTGTGGAGGGGCATCTTGAGCGGACCAGATTATTGGAATTGGACAAAGCAGATGTGCGTGAGCGATGTGATGAGTAACAGAGAGAAGTGAAGGCAAGAGGGGAGACGTCGGTGGATTCGGTGAGTCGCCGACTTTAGTATTCCCTTTCCTTAATCCCTGATGAAATGCGGATTACAATGCGGCCGCCGTTGCCGCGGTCGAGACGTCCGTATATTATAAACCACGTAAAGTCAGGATTGCGCACGTTTCGCAGGATCGCAGGAGGGAGATGGTGAGATGACACCGTGCCCAGGGACACGGGGAGCAGTCATGCTCACTGGCTGGCAAGCTGGCAACGATGCATCATGAGCTTGCGAGCTGAGATCCCGAGATCTAGATATTATTATTATTTTCGTTGGACAGAGCGTGGCCACAACCAACCCGTGCCACCACTGGCAGAAGGGTGGTGGCCTCGCTTGCTCTGTAAGGGAATTGAGGCATACCCAACCCGTGAGCCTGTGTTGAACCGTGTCGAGCCGCGAGCCGTCGAGCTGTCGAGCCGTCGAGCCGTCGAGCCGTCGAGCCTGAGTCGAGGATGTCCCGCGGCATGGCGATCATTGAAATGATTTTGTTTGGTATTTACTTGCGTTTGGTATTGACTGAGCTGCAACTTTTTCTACAAGCAGCAAGCGATCTCGGCGTCTTGCCGGTGTCAGAGTGGATGCAACATTGTGCTACGGTGAGCAACTCTGCGGTATGGTATAGATCGTATAGAATCATCAAGAGACAGAGACTCAGATCCCATTCATCCATTCATTCAATAAAACGCATCATCGTCGGATTGCTACTACCTCTTCTCCCCCTCCTGCCTCTCGCTCTCTCTTCCCCTCTCCCCGCCGTCTCGTCCTCTCCATCGTCTGGCCTCTTCGCCGCCTCGACTCCGAGCCCCTCCCCCTTCTCACCACCTATATCTACTATCTACTCTCCCAAGTCTATCTCTCCTCATCCGTTTACTCAAGCATCATCTCGACCAGGACCTGACCGGAGCCGAAGTACGCGACTGCATTCCGCCCTTGCACACACTTCAGCTGTGACTGAATAGAGAACTCATCTCGGCAATCCGTGCTCCACATCGTCTCGACCTCTCCGGAATCCTGTCTTCTTAACAGTTACTCGCTCTCTCCAAACTTCCCAACCCTCCTCCAACCGCTGGACACTAGCTCCACTTTCGTTGCGCCGTGTGACGGAGCCCGTTGGTGTTTGCCGATCACAACCCCATCTCAGTCACCCGATCCTACCCCATTTCACCCCGCAAAACCGGCGGCACCACTGTCCCTTCACAACGTGCCGAGTCCGTATCATCAGCCGGGGTCCATCATCCGTTCAATCCACCAGACGGGCTCGCCACCGTTACATCTTCACAACAACCTCTCAAGTGAGTACACTTGGTAAACAAGCATCGAGAGAGAGAAGGGGGTTCGCTGCATAATCAAGAGGATCGTGAGCGCCCTACGCCCCAAATCGAGCATGTGGAGGAGGCACTTTGCGTCATAGGAGACGTGTTTCCCCGATACCACCTTCAGCTCACAAGTGGCGAGGGTCCGCTGCATAGGATGTTGTTGGCGGTCCTTCACTCTCAAGCTATTCCATTGCATCGTTGCCCGTCTGTTACTTCATCGTCGCTTGGCTGACCTAACTAGCTCCCGACACCGACTTATCCATCATGGCGGCCACTGCCGGAGTGAAGCCACCGGTGAGTATCATTCCGCGTCAGCACCGTGCCTCCAAGCCCGGACGCCCTCCTTATTTTGGCTTACACAAGCTCCCCCAGGCAAAGAATGTCCTCTGGGTTGATGGCGAGATTGCCTCGCCCGTGAGTGAGGACCTGACACCCCCCGCGCGCGAGCATGACGAGTTCGCCCTACCCGCCGCCGACGCCGAGGCGGACGAGTACTACGGTAAACGCAAGATGCTCTCGCGCACCCGCACGCTCTCAAACGCCGGCACGACATGGAGCAACAAGACCCGGCCGATGATGATGGACGGGGAGTACATCCAGCGCAACCGCCGCCTGTCGCACGACGTGCAGGGATCCGCGCCGCGCCGCTTCCTCGTCGACGTCGAGGAGACGATGCGCCTCGTCCTCGCCCAGGAGGACACGGACGACAACTGCCAGATTTCGATCTACGACTCCGGGCCGAAGCTTATCTCGCTGGGCACGGCGAGCTCCAACGCCCACCGCACGTGGGATGTGCGCGGCAACTACATGCTCACCAACCTGCTGCAAGAGCTGGCGCTGGCGCGGGACTACGGACGGCGTTTTATCGTGCTCGACGAGGCGCGGCTGGCCGAGAACCCCGTTGATCGCCTTAGCCGGATGATCAAGAACTCGTTCTGGAACCATCTGACCCGCCGGATCGACGAGCAGGGGATCGAGATAGCTGCTGCCGATCCCAAGAACCGCAGCCGTGTCAGCCACCCTATCATCTACATCCCCCACGGCGAGGATGAGATGTTCGAGCACTACCAGGGAATGTGAGCTAGCAGGATTCCTGGATGAGCTCACACCAGCGCGCGTGACCGACCGCACCTCAAGCTCGAGGTCGTGCAGCTGCCGAAGAACTGCGATGACCCAGAGTACGTCAAGTCGCTCAACGAGCGCCCGGGTATCCTCGCGCTTGCGATGGAGAAGAATGCCGAGGGCAAACTCGAGGCGCTGCCCTTCGTCGTGCCCGGCGCGCGCTTCAACGAGATGTACAACTGGGACAGTGTGGGTAGCTGATGCCGTGGCTTTGCTAACTGCAGTACTTCATCGCGCTTGGTCTGCTTGTTGACGGCCGCCTCGACCTGGCCAAGGCGATCGTGGAGCACTTCATGTTCCAGATCAAGCACTACGGCAAGGTGCTCAACGGCAACCGCACTTACTACCTGTGCCGCGCGCAGCCGCCATTCTTCACCGACCTCGCGTTGCAGATCTTCAACCAGCTTGACCGCACCAACATGACTGAGAACAAGCAGTGGCTCAAGCGTGCGATCAGAGCCGCGATCAAGGACTACATGGCGTACTGGATGGTCCCGCCTTCTCTCGACCCCGTGACCGGTCTCTCGCGCTACCGTCCTGTCGGTCGCGGTATTCCACCCGAGACCGAGGCCTCGCACTTCACACACATCCTCCAACCCTATGCCGAGAAGCACCGTCTCTCAGTCAACGACTTCATCGACGCCTACAACGACGGCACGATCCAGGAGCCCCAACTGGACGAGTACTTCCAGCACGACCGCGCAGTTCGCGAGTCTGGGCACGACACGACATACCGCTTCGAGGGCAAGTGCGCGGACCTGGCAACGATCGACCTCAACTCGCTACTGTACAAGTACGAGATTGACATTGCCAGCGCGATCGAGTGCCTCTTCGACGACGAGCTAGACCTCGACGACGAGTTCGACCTCTCGCCCTGGCCCATCACGCCTGAGGCGTTTGCAGATGGCGCGCCGCGCCAGAAGTCAACTTCGCGCAAGATGACTAGCGCGGAGTGGTACGAGCGCGCCCGGGTGCGCAAGGAGCGTATTGACAAGTACTGCTGGAACGAGGGCCAGGGTGCGTACTTTGACTGGAATTGCAAGAAGCAGCGCCAGGAACGGTATCTCTCCGCGACGACGTTCTGGCCCCTGTGGGCCGGGTGTGCCAGCGAGTCGCAGGCGCTACGGATGGTCAATGTTACGTTGCCCAAGCTCGAGGCTGCGGGCGGCCTGCTATCCGGTACTGAGGAATCGCGCGGCCCGATCGGGCTCGACCGGCCAAACCGGCAATGGGATTGGTGAGTATCTGCCGCATTCTACGCATTTGTCGCATTCGTAAACTAACCCCAGGCCAACGGGCTGGGCGCCACACCAGATCATGGCATGGGTCGGCCTGGAGCGGTACGGCTTCCTCGAGGACGCGACGCGCCTCGCCTACCGCTGGGCATTCATGATCACGGCCTGCTTCTCCTCATTCTCCGGCATCGTCGTGGAAAAATGGGACGTCGACGGCCTCTCGCACATGGTCGAGGCCGAGTACGGGAACCAGGGCCTCGCGGTACGCTACATCAACCGCGAGGGCTTTGGGTGGACGAACGCGTCTCTCCAGATCGCGCTGCAGTTCATGACGATCGGGATGCGGCGCGCGCTGGCGGCCCTCGTGCCGCCGTGGGACTACTTTGGGCTTGAGGTGCCGGAAATGCCGGCGATCAAGCGGCGCGAAGAGCGCGCCGTGCACCAGGCGACGACGACGCAGCGGAGCCCGAGCACTGTGCTCCGGCAGGGCCCGACATTGGAGCAGACGATGGAGAAGTTGCGCGGGATGCGGATGGAGTGACGGAGTTTTGTACATCAACAAGCTGGTTACGGCAAGTAGAGATAGATGCATTGCGAGGCATTCGCGAACCTAAAACGAGGAGGTCCAAGATGAAGGCAGCTGGGGCGGGTGCTCCGACACGGCTTGTCGTGCCTTGACATTACGTTCTTTGCATCCGAAGGGGAAATGCTGCCTCGCAGCCTCGCTTCGCTTTTCACTTGGCCAATTGGCCCGGGGGGCACAGCTTCTTTGGAGTGAACGCATCGTTGCAGCCCCTTCAAGCAGTTGAGGAAATGTTTGTTCTACACATTCTGCACCTCCGGCAATCCCGGACTCCGACATTACGGGGCCGAGCATGCAAAATATTTCACTCGAATGCCACAGATAGCCTCTGTGCCAACAGTTGGCATGAGCAAGCAACACTTGATAGTGGGCTACTCGTATTGAGTAGCATTCAAGCGATTCCTAATTGGATTTAAGGGTGACCACGCGAGACGCGCTCCAAAGCCAGATCCGAGAAGGAGGCCAGGCGGTGGCGCACGGGCCTCGCCGCAGCCGCAGCATCAGCTTCAGCCACCCATCATGCCACCACGCTGCCTTTCTTGCCCCCTCCCACATTTGCTCATTCTTTCCGCAGTCGTCGGCGCCCACAACGCCAAACAACTCCCAAGCCTTCAACAACCCTCACACTCCTTCCCATCACTCACTCTCCCCATCTCTCGCCGATCGCCCTCTTGCGTCTCTGTGTCTCTGTGTCTCTGTGTCTCTGTGTCGCTGTGTCGACTGTCTAGACCACATCTTGCGTCCGGCCACGCATTGTGAGTTGGCCCCCGGGTCATGTGGGCACCAGACGGACCGCGTCGACCATCAGCTCCGCGTCGCCGCGTCGTCACTCTCACTGCGCGGCGCGCATGACGCCACACCGTGGGAGGCGGGATCCGTCATCGTTCTGCATGCTCTGGATGCTCTCCACTTCTGGATTCAAAACAGCCATCGCATTGCTACACTCCCTCACTCAGCATCGCTAACGAAAGCTCGCTACCCACGATCTGCCAGATCGCACCCCGACCATGCTTCAGGTCCCACGGCCGAGGTACATCGCCGCCGCTGTCGGCGTGTTGGTAAGTCGGAGGGTCGTCGCATCGTCCCGCGCGAGGCATCCGTTTGGCGCTCATGCCAGTTCCTCTTCCACATCCTCCTCTCGATCCACCCGACGTACCGTGACAAGACAAACTTCGGCCTCCTACCGTCCGGATGGAGCGAGTCCAATGTGGGCGACTATGGGACGGGGCCTGATCCCGACTCCATTCCGCCCTTACCGAGCCAGGAGGACCTGCGTGCGGCCAAGGACTCGAAGGAGCTGAACGAAAGGCGCAAGGCCAAGGCCGCATTTGTCATCCTGGGTGAGTCCGAGGAGACGGCGCTGGGGTGGGGAGCTGGCGGCAGAAACTGACCACAGCGCGCAACTCGGACCTCACCGGCGTGATGCAGAGCATCAAACAGATGGAAGACCGGTTCAACTACTGGGCCAAGTACGACTACGTGTTCCTAAACGAGGACGACTTCAGCGAAGAGTTCAAGACCCTTACACAGAATGTCATAGGGACGAAGGGGCACTACGGCAAGATCCAGCCCGACCACTGGTTCCAGCCCGACTGGTGAGTCAGGCTGTAGGGCTCTCGGAGGCTCTGCTGCCCGGCATTCAGCTGCGTTGTCCTGAAGGAGCTGACCCCAGGATCGATGAGGAGCGTGCCAAGGCCGGCCGCGAGGAGATGATCCGCAACAAGGTGAGCTACTCTGCGCGACTGGACTGACCACAGGTCATCTACGGCTTCTCTGTGCCGTACCGCAACATGTGCCGGTTCAACTCGGGCTTCTTCTACCGCCACCCCTTGCTTGCCGACTTTGACTACTACTGGCGTATCGAGCCTGATGTCAAGTTCTTCTGCGACCTCGCCTACGACCCCTTCCTCACCATGCAGGACAACGGATACAAGTGTGAGTAGGAGGAGTCAATTTGTTGCATCTTCAAGGGTTGCTAACGGGCAGACGGCTGGACGCTGTCGCTGTACGAGTACGAGATGACCATGTACGTGTGCCCCGAGGGACACCGCTGACCCCAGCCCCACGCTCTGGGCCGAGACGAAGAGTGCGTCGACAGGTGGAGGGAGCTGACGAACAGAGTTCATCCAGGAGAACCCCCAATACGTGCACAAGAACAACGCGCTCAAGTTCATCTCAGACAACGGAGGCGAGACGTTCAACCTGTGTCATTGTGTGTACCCTCCGCAATTGCGCTGACACCAGTCTGGTCCAACTTCGAGATCGGAGACCTCAACTTCTGGCGCGGAGAAGCGTACACGGACTACTTCAACCACCTGGAACAGGCGGGCGGGTTCTACTACGAGCGCTGGGGCGATGCGCCAGTGCACTCCATCGCGGCCGCGCTCTTCCTCGACAAGAGCGAGATCCACTGGTTCTCGGACATTGGGTACCGCCACGACCCGTTCCAGCACTGCCCACAAGGCAAGGCGCACGAGGTCGGCAAGTGCTGGTGCGACCCTAAGGACAACTTTGACTTTGAGGGCGTGAGTGTACCGCAGGTCTCGGAGCGGGGGGCTTGGCTGACGGCAGTATTCGTGCACACAGCGCTGGGTAGACATGTGGAAGTAGGGAGGGGAGACTACGCTGGCTCATATAGACACACGTACGAGGCTGGACAGGTTCTGAGCTCGTGCCATGATGTACCCGTAGACCGTCGATCCATTGCTATGACGATACGAGCACTACAAGCATGCGCGACGACGAGGAATAGAGCGGAGAGCCTAGCTCAGAGCGAGAGGAAAACAGACGAGGCCTGAATATATGAAAGCCAAGCGGTCGGTCGTCGCAATATCGTCATAGGCACACAAACTAACGCTGATGGCATGATGGTGATCGAACCTTGCAAATAGGCCACGTGGACAGCTCTCCCACGGTGGCGGCAGTAAGGCTTGTGCCTTGTGCGAGCTCCATGCTGACTGGGACTGACACTTGGCTGGGACTGACATCCTGACACTTCGGTTTGACTCGGACTGACACTTCGTGGAGCTCTGCAGCTCCGCTCGGCAAGCTCGGCAGCCCTCGATCTCTGCATTAAACGCGAACGAGCATTCCTGCAGGGCCAGATCGAGTCTGGACATGTCACGCCTTAGCTCAGCTGTAAACATCATGCCACCGGCCGCCCGCCAACGGCGACAGAGTGCCCATCCTCCAAAGTCAGAGAAACAGGGCTGCGTGGTCCAAGACGAGGCCCCGGCGAGGTCAGGCAAGGTCCACGCCAACTCCTGCAATCCTGCAATCCTGCTTCCGCGCGTTCCGCGGCGCCTCGTGCCTGTCAAGTCGAGGTGGCGGAAGTCTGCACCGCCTCAATGTCAACAAGTCAAACAAGTCAGACAGGTCAAACAAGTCAAACAAGTCAAACAGTCGTCAACAGACCAACAGGTCAGGTGGTATCTCGACACCCGAGTCAGGCATAGCAGCTCGGACAGCTCGCAAAGGCTATGAGCTCATCGTGACGCATGCAAGCTAGCCCCGAGGTACTGGCAGGCTGTACTGGCCGCGACGAAAGAAGCCGAAATGTTGACTACTCTCGACAGATGTTGACATGCACGAAAATTACACTGCAGACCATACCCCGCCTCCTTAACTTTGTGGTCCGTGTGGGTCTCCACCTTCATCACATGCACTGTCCCACACTGTCCCACTCGGTCCCCAATCCCCGTTCCCGAGCTCGTTCCTTCCCGGTAGGTGCCGGCAGAAGCACGCACAGGCCCCGACGGCTGAGGTCGCCAGATTGCTAAACAAACAATCAAGCTTGACGGCAAAACGCTGACCGCAAGCGGGACCTGGCGGGAAAAGTGGACCTGGTTCCGCGAGGGCGAGTTGGCAGGTACATGCCGAAGCCGGTCCCGAGGATGCATGACGGGGCTTGAGCAGGGTGTGGAGGGTTGTGCACTGGCCATACCAGAAGCGGCTGAACGTGTGGCAGTATGCCGAGTACACGGACCGCTCTTGATTCCAGATCAATCAGTATCGATTGGCATGCACAGACCGTAGCGTCTTGAGGAGTTGGAACATGACGGCGATCAGGCGCCAGGAGGTGCCAGGAGGAGTTGGTTCATTGCACAGGTGTGACTATGGAGGATTGAGGGGCGGGGGGAAGAGGGGGGGATAGGAGTGTGTGTGGCGGAGGGAGTGGTGGTGACGGTTGTGACGGTGGTGACGGCGGCCGTGTCGCGACTGATTTTTTGCGGCGACTCTCCGCATTCGTCTGCAGGCACGGGGATGAACGGGGGCGGCTCATGGCCGAGGAGAAAGAGCGAGGCCAAGGGACAGGGCAGTAGAGGGCAGGAGCAGCCAAGGTGGATTTGGAGGCACTTTTAGTGGCTGGCCAAGGCTGGCTGGCCATGGCCCGCATGACCCCCATGACCCGCATGACCCCGGCTTTGGTGTTTAACAAAAGCTAACACAGCTGTGAATTGTCGTCGGCGCGCCGGCGCGTCGTCTCTACCTCGGACGCTCCGACGTTCCGACGCGCGACGCGTCACGGCAGAGAGGGGGGCAGCCCAAAAGGCACCTCGACAGGGAACTCGGAAACACGTACCACACCTTTAAAAGAACCGATTTTCCATCATCCCTCCAAAGGAATCCTTTCAACGCCTCGTAAGGTCCTCTCAAAGCCGCGTTTTAAGGTCCATCGGCAACAAAATCCTGCATGCAACTCGATTGCGGCAGTGCAAACCGAAGCAAACGCAAGTAAGACGGCAAGCATGTAGCAAAGAGCAGGTAGGCTCCGGCGGCCTTAGAGTGTCGCCTCAGGGACGTTTCAGGGCTAATTGCCGGAGTGGGGTGGTACTTTCCGGTTCTGCCGTCAGCACACGCCGCGTCCAGGTTCGCTGACCCGGCGCCGAGGTCGCGACCAGCAAAAGAGCAGAGCAGGCGCAGAAGAGGAAATGCGCGACTGACCTTTTCGAGCAAGAAGCTGAGGCACGGACTGGGCCGGACTAAGGGAGGGTGGGATGGGGTAACCGGGCTACCCCAGGCAAGCCGGGCGAGGGGAGCACCGGAGAAGGGTGATGAAGGGTGCGGGGGGGGTCCAAGGGCCAGATATCACAACAAGGAGAGTCAAAAGAGAGTCAACAAGGGGTAAACAGGGAGTTGGAGGTCAAGTTAGGGGGGGCAGAGAGGTCGAATGTTTGGTCTAAAAGAGGATTACAGGATTACAGGATATTATGTTGCAGAATGCAGGAGCATGCAGGATAATACCAGGAGTCGAGAACAAGGCAAAGCACACGCCGTGCTCGGGAAGCGGAAGTGGAAGGTAGTTGTGCAGAGCATGAGCATGAGCATGCAGCGTGCAGCAGGTAGCAGGCGGCATGCGGCATGCAGAGGGAGAGAGACAGAGAGCGAGAGGTAGTGCATGCAGCAAAGAGTGAGCAAGGTGAGGTGCACCAACTCCCATCTTGCTCATTCTTACCGGGTCTAACACAACACGGAACACGGCACGACACAACACAACACAACACGCCTCTTACTCTAAACTCCATCTTGTCCCAACGTCCCAACGTCCCGAACTCCAACTCCAACACCAAGTCGAGGCTCACGAGGAACTCTTTTGAAGCATCGTTACATCCACTCCTAGTCGTAATAGTACTCATCCTCCCTCCTCCCTCCACCCCTTCAACCCAATCCCTTTACCCCTTGCTTCGTGCCGACCGGGTGTGCCCAGACCGCTCGTTGCTCCTACCCCTCTCGACCTCAAGACCTCGAGACCAACAAGACACCAACAAGCAAGACCCCCACAAGGCCCCACCCTCGACCTGGCCAACCTTGCAAACCTGGTTCGGTTTGCTTCTCATACAACGCCTCTTCCGCCTCTCCGCCTCTCCCCCTCCACTACCCAATCTCGTCAACGCCACTCCCTACCATTGGTCTCGTCGGACGCTCAGTTCCCCCTTAACACCTTGCTTCATCTTGGATCTTTCCACTCCCGACTCCTCCCACTTTTCCCATCCCACACTCTCTCTCAATCCTCGCACGCAGCAAGCAAACGCAACGCAACGCAGCGACGCAGTAGTTACAGCAAACCCGAATCCACGCAGTCGTTGCCACCATTTCACAACGTCTGCCTGCTTTCGTTCTCGCCTTCTGCGCCTCTGCATTCTGCATCCCTTTCTCTCCTTTACCTCTCTTCACCTCCTTTACCTTTTCTCTCCCCCTCCTCCCTCCTTTACGCGGCTGCGCTGCTGCTGCTGCTGCCACTGCGAGCTTTCTTTCCTCCTCCTTTCCTTAAGACTCGGTGTTGGCTTGTGTGAGTGGCCCCGTCCTTTCTTTCTCCCCATCCGACCACCCCTCCTCCCTCCCATTTCCATCTGGCTAGCCAGTCCATTGCACCAACCGCACAACACGCACGACCTACACACGGCGCGCGGCGGTCATCACACTCTCTTGTCATTCTTCATTCATTATCCTCTTTCACTCCTTCAAACTACCAGTACTCGACGCCTGGCGCGTCGCAAACATCTGGTCATCTTCTAGCGACGTGGACGCAGTGTTTGATCTCCTCGAGCCCTTGTTTGCCGTCAAGCAGACTTGCTAACAAACACCAGCGCCGCCCACCGAAGCCGACCACAGTCACTCCTTTCTTCAACTTCACTCGTTAACTGTATCCTTCCGGCCCCTCCCTCCCTCCTCTTCTCCTCCTTCAACCCGGCCTACCCCGTACCTACTCTCCCACTCCCTCTCCTCTCTTACTCTCTCTCCCTCTCTTTGCGAAGATGCCGCGCATCCCCTCCCGCGAAGAGCCCTACCACTCCGTGGCAAAGTGCAACCGTCACTGGAAGACGAAGCGCGAATTTGTCACAAAGGCTGCCAACAAGGCATCCCATGTTGATGGCAGCCACTACCTGCTCCTTTGCGTCACACCAAAGGGCAACATTGAAGTGCACGCGAGCGAGCACTTTTACGACGACGCCAGCCAGACCCGCATTGACGGTGTTGTCAACTGGGACGTGCTTCGCCGGCGGGCGACGGCCATCCAGTCCAAGAATGAGGAACGCTGGACCGAAATTGAGCGCCAGGAAAAGCGTTTTGGTCTCGAAGGCGATGGCGAGGACGACGATGAGGAGGGTGACGATTGCGGTAGCAACAAGGGTAGCAGTGCTAGCCATCATGGCAGCGCTGCCGAGTTTGATCCGTCGCTGGTCGACATGGTCGGTGTGGACGCGTCGTCGTCCCAGGGTCGTCACACCCCTGCCCCTGGTCAGCATGTCTTCTCGGCCGCAAAGTCCTCCCCACAACGCCCAATTGGTGCAGTCAACGTTACCCCGCAAACTCTCGAGCAAGAGTACTGCGCCCGCTTTGAGCACCTCGGCCAGTCTGTCTGCGCCAACATTCTCAAGGCTTGGATCAAGGTCGTCGAGCCCAAGAAGCAGACAAAGTTCCCCTACAAGGACAAGAAGGGCAACGAGGGGCGCGCTCCGCCCTGGTGGCCCGTGGGCATGCGTCACATCGAGCCCGATCATCTACACAAGGACGAGCGTCCGCGTCTCCTGGCGAGCATCATCCAGCAGGCGAGCCGCGCTCGCGCCGAAGGCTCCGAGAAGATTGCTGCGGCGACTGCCCCGGACCTTCGCGAGCTGACCATCTCTCGTCTGCACTTTGCTACTGCTGAAATCGCCTCGTCCATCCCCCCGCGCCAGCACTATGAGCTCCGTCAGATTTACCTTCTCGCCAAGGAGGTGCGCAAGGCCAACGAGGACCGGATCCGCGAACGCCGTGCGCAGGGCATCACAAAGCCCGCGGACCCCTCCGTCCACCTCTGGTCTGAGATCAATGTCGAGTTCTTCGAGCGGCCCCCTCTCTCAACTAGCGTCACTGGGAAGCGCGGCTACGACGTCGCGGGCATGAACGGCGACTTTGACACGTCGCGCATGGTCGACAACAAGGAGAACGTCGACTTTGAGCGTGCCATCAAGCGCGGCAAGCACATGGTCAGCCCTCTCAACGACCTCCACCACCAGCAGGTCACGCCCCTCTCGTCCCACCAGAACGTCTATGCCGTGCACAACCCCTACGGGGTTGAGCCTCACACGCCCCACACGCCGCACTATGGTGGCTGGAGCGTCGCGCCCATCACGATCCCTGGCGCGGCGGCTTCGGCAGCTGCGGCGTCGTCCGCACCCCCAACCGCCCACCTCGCTAGCGCCGGACACCAGCAGCAGCAACAGCAGCAGCAGACGTACTACCGCCCCATGATGACGACCGAGATGTCGTACAGCTACCCTGCGAGCAACGCGTCCTACACGCCTCCGCAGAGCCAGCAGACCCTCCACTCGACCCAGACTTCTTCGCAGCCAGCGGGCACTACCTCGGCCTACGGCAGCACGCACAGCTACTCCTACCAGCTCAACTATTCTTCGGGTTCGACTCCCCAGGCCTCGGCGACACCGTACGCGACGGGCAACACGCCGCCGCAGTACACCGCCTACGGACCATATGAGCAGCAGGCATTTGTGAGCGACCTCGCGGGCCTCTCCGCGTAATCGCTCTCCCTCATCATATTGTAACATCTCTCGCCTTGGGTGCAATCACCTTTTAATATCTCGCCTCAAGTCAAGAGCCACTGCATCATCCACGCCCCTCACGCATCGCATGGATTCCCGCCTCTGCACATCAAGTCCCCTTTGTCGTACCCACACACGCGTCTGTCTAGTATGCGCTCAGCCTGCCCGTGATACCCGGACGCCAGGTGCGTCCCCCCCCCCCCCGTTTCTGGCGTTTATGGGGGTGGCTGTGCGTCGTAATGTAGTTTCCCGGTTTTTAGTTTGTCGCCGTGCAGAGCATGTAGCGCATTTAGTAAGTGCAGCAGGGCGAGGAGCGTGCCCAGATGTTTGGAGGTGACCGGGGCGAGGGGGTGACGACTGTCACGCGCAACTCACGGACAGGGGCAGTGCTTGCAGAGCGTAGGCGTGCAAGCGTGCATGCACCCGACTCCAACGACTCGAGTGACAGCGTGCCGAGCGTGCCAGTCTGGCACGACCTGGCACAAGCTGGACGAGTTGCGCGGCTGACTCTTCGAGATGAAACAGAGCAGACCGGTGTGAAGGGGTTCGGAGAGGGAGACGTGCAGACCTCAGCAGGGCGCAACGCGTCGGCTTGCCAGTTTGAGGCTGACACAAATTCTGACTCAGAAGAAGCCACTCATCTGTCTCAAGTGAACGCTGGAGCTCTGATCGAGAGTAGGTGCAGGTCCTGCCTCCACCTTCAAAAGGCGGACGTCGCTGCTGTCTTCCACACGTCCCCACTCAACGCTTCCTCCAGCTCACCACACCACGGCCTGCCCAGCTCTGACCGCTTCTCCCGCGAACATGCTCCCCCGCTCCGTCCGTGCCGTCCCCGCCGAGATACGACAGTCAGGGGCACGAGCATGCACTGACGACCTTTGGACGGGTATGCAATGTGCGGAGCTGGGAAGCTCCGACAGCGAGGACCCAGAAGGGCGAGTGACACAAAGGGAGGGCGCGGGCTGCTGTGACAGCCGCTGAAACGTCCGTGCTGGGAACGTGACCGCGCTCGCCATCAGATGCCTCGGCACGCCTCGGCACGTCGGCTGCACGGAGCCGTGATTCCCCGGCACTGCCACTGGGGTATGGACTCTCCGATGGCACTTATGCATGCCGGAGGCAGTGGATGAGCATGGCAGGGGAATGAGGAAGACTGAGAGTCGGGTCGGCTCGGCACCGTCAATGCCTCAGCAAGCCGCACCGGCACCGACATTGGGAATGGCCTGCTACACGTGGCCAGCTGCTGCTCGTCTAATAGCTAATAGTCTAACGGGAATGGGAACCGGGACGAGGCCACGAGGAAGAATCGTTCGCTACGCTATCGCGTGTCCGCGTCCGACAATTATCCCGTCTGTCATGCTGACGTGCGGACGCGAGGTAGTTGGGCGAGTGCACGTGAGTGCAAATAGTGTTAAACGAGGCACGGCAAGTCCCATTACAATTGTCGGGAGATGTGAGGTCGGCGCCAGGGTTCCGCGGTGCTTAACGACGGGGGTGGGTGGTAGCCATGCAGCATGTTGCATCCTCCGCCGAGGGAGAGAGTACGTCGATGTGACGGGTGACGGACACGGAGGCAGGGCAGGAACTGTCGGCAACGGGCCTGCCCAGGCCACAAGTGGCCCCGACGTGGAAATCGCCATGAGAACGGGCGTGGTAAGCTCTGGAAGTTACGTTTATCGAGCATTGTATTGCATAGAATTGCTAGATATGTCGCACGACGCAGATGTGCTAGGCTGATTGCTGCGCCAAAAGGCGGGACGGCAGCCACTACTTGGCGCCGCGGGCCGAGGTGACTGTGATCGCCGTTGACAGTGCCCGTAGATCTTAAAGACGGTTATATCGAGGATACCAGGATACAGGATACTAAATTACAACGCCACGACACTACGTATGCCGGCGTCGTGCATGCATCGAGAGTGCTGAAGCGAGGGTGTCGAGGGCGACGACGAGCGACGACGAGCTGGGAGGGGACATTTTCGACGACTTCTCTTGGTGGAAGGATTTTACGTCAGGGAGAGCCGATCCGCCGAGACCCAGGGAAGTGGGCTGCCATGTTGTTCCTGAAGATATGCCCTGGACCCTCTCACCTACTCTTGCATTTCCTTTATATTTTAATAAGGCGGGAGAATGGCTTGGATGTCCTCAAACCAGTGATCAAATAGACGATGCCACGCGATGAGTAGGGATGGGTAGGGGGAGGACTGAGAGGCAGGGGGTAGTCAGCGTTAGTTTCTCGGAATATGACGTGACGTAGGGTGCAGCTTGTTTGGCTTGTCTAAGATTCGCGGCTTGCTGAGAGTCGCGGCTGGACACCCGCCAGGCGAGCAGACCACTTCCATATTCCCACTGCACATCGTACCAGAGGTTGTAGGTGCCTTGGGAATGCATGCATGGAGGCCGGCCTGTATCTATTTAGCCAGCTGTACAAAAGAATGAGAGCGGAAGTGAGTCGCTAGGTCGAGACTGAAGCCGAGACTGAAGCAAAAGGATCAAGGTTGTGGTTGGGGGGGGGGGGGACGACAGGCACCCTTCCTTCCACCTCCCTTGTTTCTTCCCGCTTCCTTCCCTGCCACCTTCCTTCCCCTGCCTTCCCTTCCCTCCCGCGATCTCAATCCCACTTAAACTCTCTTCCCGTCATCGCCAGTCAGCCGTGCTTGATGGTTTCGACGGCAACGATCGCTGCGGCGGGAGGGGAATCCATATAAACCTCGTATCCATGCAGCTCCTAACTGCCCACTCACTTTTCTTACCAGGCTCTCACAACTGTCAACGCCGAACAGTCGAAAGCGACATTAACAGCGACATCGACAACGACAGCGACGATCACGTCCGAGACAAGCGCCAAACTCTTTTAACGCCCCGAACAATTGACGCCACCCGGTCTGCCGTGATAGCGGAGAGATACTTGTGGGTCCTTGGGGCCGCGAGCACGTAGCTGTCGACGACGTACATGCTCGCGCCTTCGTTGCACGTCTGGTGCTGACTGATAAGGACGCACCGGCCAACACGCCCGATTAAGTTTTGATTGCCGTAGTGGTCCAAGCGCCAGTCTGGACGCCGAACACGATGAGCACTTCTGTAAGTCGAGTTAAGAGAGATGTGAGGACGATCGGTGCTGATACCCGCCCTCTGTGCAACTTGCTCGGCCATACGGTCTTCCCACACTCCTAAATGTCGTTCTATTTCTCCTTCATGACATAGAGCATCCACGTCAACACCAACCTCTCGCGTGAGCCTCGCCGACAGGTGGCTCTTCCCGACTCCCCGCCCCTCACGCCACCCCAGTTCAAGGACGGCTCTCAGCTCAACTCGGGACCAAGCTTCTCCTCTATCCGGGGCACACCTCCCCTCCCATCCGTCACCGACAGGGTCGGGACGTACGACCGTGCCGAGCGCGGCCCGCTCAGTCCCGTCGACATGCCGCGGCAGACAGGCAACGCCGGCCTCGGGCTGGGCTTCAAGGACGAGCCTTTCAAGGTCTCCTCCGCTTACGAGGCCACCTCCAACGGCATCCCGAGGGCCAAGATGAGCCACGCCCTCGGCGTGTCCGGCTCCCGACTCGGCTTCCTCCGCGTTCCCCGCCGCGTGCGTCCAGCCCTTCTCCTCGCCACCTCCCTCGTCGTCATCGTGTTCATCTGGGTCTCCCGGACTGTCGGTAACCCCGCCCATCTCGACGTCCCTGCCGGGAACAGGGTGCGGCCGAACACTGACCACCTGTACAATATCAACCAGGAGCCGAGCGAGGCGGAATTCGCCCACGACGCCTTCGACCACTACGACGCGCCCAAGCCCAAGGCGCCCCGCCCCCCGCCGCCTGTGCACTCGGCCAACGCGCTGCAGTTCGCGTCTACGCGCGACGAGCTCCTCGCCCTTGTCGGCTTCATAACCGCCGCGACGGGCAACTCGCTCCCGGGCAACCTCGACGCCGGCGAGACGATGGACATGGACGTCCTGGTCGGCTTCGACCCGTCCGCCCGCGGCGCGGCCGACGACCTCGAGTACCTCAAGGACGAGGTGATCGCGCAGTACCCCCTCGTCCTGTTTGGGCGGATGCGCGACCCCTGGCACCAGGAGGTGGTCAGGGCGCTGGAGCAGTGGAAGATTGTGCCCGAGCCGCTTGTGGTTGAGGTCGACCAGCGGAGCGATGCGGCGACGTTCGAGCCCGTCCTCGCCCGCCTGCTTGGCACGGACGCGCTGCCCCAGCTTGTGATGGCAGGCATCAATCTCGGCGGCGCGCAGGATATCCTCGCCATGGAGCCCAAGGCGCTGCGAGCGCTGCTGACGAAGAGCGGCCTGCTGACCATCTCGGAGCGCAAGAAGACCAAGCATGCCCATCAGGCTGCCCTCGATCGGCAACACAGGTTGCTGCGGCCGCAGCCGATCGTCGAGTAGACGCGGGGCGCCGGCGACTACGGATCAAAAGGACGACGCACCGGATGGAGCAGCGTACCGCTCTCCCCTCGTCCATACCTCCTTGCCTTGTTCTAATCTGCGCCAGCTCACGTCGGCGCATGTTGTATCATACCATTTTCTATCAACTCCAATCTATAGACTGCATATGCATCGGTGCCTCTTGCAAAACCGTCCGATCTCCCTGGGCATTTTAAGTGAGGGGATGCGGGTGTTGATGCTTAGCACGCTGCTATCGAGGTATCCTCTTGGGGTCGGAAAGACCGAAGGACCAGCTACCGTAAGTTCCTTGTCGGTGAGCTTGACTACTGTGGTTCAAGCCGAGTAGTAATACTCTTTTAATTTAGTCATGTTAATGCGGCGGTCCAAGTCGGATTGTTACTGCCATAGTATCAGAGGCCTCGACTTCGGTGCCACACTCGGCCACCAGCGCCGATCTGATGTCATCGGTCTTCTCCGAACCGAACCTCAATGACATCGCGTTGGTCATTTCCGTCTCGCTGTCGTGCTTGACTCGGATCGGTTCTCCCATCAATTCAGTGTTCCCTGCGCTTCGTGAGAGCATACGATCCCGAGAGCCGTATGTTGCAGCACCAATGGCCCCACTAAGCTTGGGGAGCGTACGGAGGCCTCAGGCGCCGACTCTCGTGTGACTCAGATAACCCTCCGTGCAGTCATGAGTGTCAAGTCGCCTGACCGTATGCAGCTTCTGCTGGGCCTCGACCGTGCTTCGAGTTAGTATTGTCATACCCAGGCCACCTTGGGGCGCCGGTGCTCTCAGGCCACCACATCGGCATCTAATCTTTCCACCCTACTCCACATGTGCGGCATTATCTTCCTCAGAGATGTCATTAGCTTTACTGGACGCATTCTGTTCTCACTCAGCGCAGGCTCGCTGTAGACGACTCCATACTTGACACCTGCTGAGGAGTACGAGCTGGCTCAAAACACCTCCAGCGAACGTCCTTCTGCCTTCTAACCAACCCAGAGCTTTAACCACACTCCCTTGCGCCATGACACCCCTGCCCACTGTCCAGGTCGCGGTGCTCATGGGCGTCCGCCTCGCCGAGCCGATAGCGTACGTCGTCATCTTCCCCTTCATCAACGAGATGGTCGAGTACATGAACGTCACGCACGACCCGAACCGGATCGGCTTCTACTCCGGCCTGGTGGTAAGTCCGTCGACGACGAGGCTGACGGAAGGAATCCGCATTCGCGTTCGTCCAGTTCTTCACCGTCTACCACTGGGCGAAGCTGTCCGACAGGATAGGCCGGAAACCAGTGATCCTGTGCGGCCTCCTCGGTGTCGCAGTGTCAATAGCAAGTTTGTACGTATCAGGCCGCCGGCCCAGCTCACCACAGCGGCCTAGCCACAAACTTCTGGACGGCACTCTTCCTCCGCTGCCTCGCGGGGGCGTGGTGCGGCAACGTCGCCGTCGTCAAGGCGTCCCTGGGCGACATCACCGACGACACCAACTCCACAGACGCGTTCGCGCTCTACGGCCTCACATGGACCATAGGCAGTATCCTGGGCAACGCGCTTGGCGGCGCCCTCGCCCGCCCGGCGGACAAGTGGCCCGCCTTCACAGGCATATGGGCTGCGCACCCCTATTTCCTTCGTAAGTCACCCCGGGACGCGCTGGATGAGGGCGCCGATATGCGCTGGCGGTACCGCTGGAGGAGAGCACGACGGGCATGGTAGGTGACTAGCCGCGACAGTAAAGCCTCGGT
This sequence comes from Cutaneotrichosporon sp. PL3408A, assembly GCA_023629975.1. Lineage (NCBI taxonomy): Eukaryota > Fungi > Basidiomycota > Tremellomycetes > Trichosporonales > Trichosporonaceae > Cutaneotrichosporon > Cutaneotrichosporon sp. PL3408A. The sequence continues at coordinate 1,870,647 of JAMAMB010000004.1, forward strand.
GTACACAGTCCCTGAGACGGCACGAGGCTCGTCATCTTCAGCGACCCAGGTGCGGCGGCGCGGGTACCGGAGCACGACAGGATGCTGAGCAAAGCGGATACGAGGCTTGCGGCACTCTCGAACGGGAAGAAGAGACGTGGGAGACTTGCGTTGGAGGTTCTGGGTGTCGCGGCCAGGAACGGGGGAAGGCGCGGTCTTATGTTTGATACGGCGACGGAGCTCACACCAGCGTGCTTCGTCGCGGCGTGCTGCACCCTCCTCGGCATCGTCTTCGCGGCCGCCATGTTCCGCGAATCGCTCGACGGGCTCGCGGGCAGGAGCGTTCTCCACGGGGTGCGGGAGCTGTTCGGACGGCGGACGGTCGGCCGCGGCCATGTGCGCGCGCACAGCGCATACTCGGATATCAGCGAGGCGGAGACGCTTGTCGATCCGCGGGACAATGATGCGGGGGGCTTGGGATTGGCGATGAAGCGGATCCACGAGGAGGAGGAGGACGAGGAAATGGAAATGGCCGAGGCGGGGGAGAGGAGGGGACACTGGACGCTGAAGGAGCTGCTGGGGCAGAGGGCGGTGAGGGTGTCCAGCGGGGCGCTGTTCCTCAACTCGTGAGTGGCTGGTCGGCGGAGTTGACGCCAGGTTCGTATCTGGATCGTGGGTGGCGGTGAGCCTGCTGTTCTTTTACGACCCGAATAAGTGAGTGACGAGGAATTGGCGAGGAAGGCTCAGTGTCACCCGACGCGTCGCTGACATACAGCGGTCTGGGCATGTCGGTAAGTTCAGCGATTCAATAGTGGAGACATCTTGGGAAGTGGGAGCTAGAGAGTAGGGCTAGCCAGAGTACGGCTACTTGAGAACGAGTACTCCGAGCCCCGACACGGGGCTGGCCTTCCATCGCTCACTCGCGTATACCTGCAAGATCTGATGGGAAGTGGGAGCAAGAGTGTGGGGCTGGGCAGAGTAGGACCACTTGTGTCCTCCAAGTCCGATACGGGTCGGCGGGTCTTCCACACCACTCATCTATCCCTGCTCGCTCCCCCAACCCAGTAAGGCTCGCTCGCGGGCAGGGATGCGGAGAGATGCGGAGACAGCCAATTCCGTGACGGGGCCAACGAGTCCCCTCGTCACTCATTGCGTCCTAGAGACCGAAAGTATGGATCCAGCGGGGCCCAACCCGTTTGAGATGATCAGACGAGCCGGAGGGTATCAGCATTTGAGAGTGTCCGAACCACATCGTCGAGCTCGGTTGCGTACCGACGTGGTGTCGGCCGTCCCCAGTCCGCGGCGAAGATCACAGTGCCTCAGGCGAAGATCGCCGCAATTCAAATGGGCACGACCTCGCTTAACTGCTAGGACTGGTACGCTGGATACTCTCGGACGCGCGACAGGCACTTCTGCGTTGGCACGATCATGCATGTTCATGTGGGGTAGTGCACTAGATGTCTGCTCAACGCTGTCCCATCTAGTTCTTCGCCCCGCACTCCCACCCCCACGTGCTCGTCCATCCATCGCTTGCTCTCTGGCCCTTCTCTACCCCACTCCACCCCGGCCCACGCCCCGCTCACCCCAGCCATCGGCAATCGGCACAGCGCTCGCCCTCAACGGCCTGTGGACAGTCGCATGTCAGCTCCTCCTCCTCACCCGCCTCCGCCGCGCCCTCGGCCTCGCGCGCGCCTACCAGCTCCTCACGGCAGGCTGGATCCCTGTCTGGTTCCTGCTCCCGCTCCTCCGGCCCTTCCTCGAGGCCGTCGAGACGGCCACGGACGGCCAGTACCCGCGCGAGCGGGGGTGGGCGGTCAGCATCGCCGTGAACGCGCTGCTCAGCTACGTGACCGTCGTGAACGTCAACAACAGCCTCCTGATGGTGATTGTGAACGACAGCGCGCCGGACCGCACCGCGTTTGGCGGCGTGAACGGGATCAGCACCGCTGTGGGTTGCATGGCGCGGGTCATCGGGCCCAGCCTCGTCAGTGCGGTGAGTCGATGCGGAGCAGAGTTTCTTTCCGACTCGGAGTCCTCACGTGGCGATATCTAGTCGAAGTCCAGTCGCGAGATCGCGAGATAAGGGAAGGCAAGCGGTGCTTGTCCATCAGGAACTTGCAGGCGTAAGGCCAGCAGTGGTCAAGCGAGCCACGCGGCATATCTGACCTTTTCTGCGATTCTTTGACCTTTTACATGTCGTCTGTGTCGCTACGGTTCCTCGACTACGCGAGGAATTCGCAGATCGAGCAGTCACCCTCGCGTCGCAGTCGCTTGTGTGCCGACATGCCGGCGCGCATCTCAAACGCGCCCTCACCTTAAACCATCGTCCGCGTCCTCACATCCAACCACTCCCCTTCCAATCCTTCGAAACCCTAGGCGCAGTCGCCTGGTTAGCACCGTGCCGATGCCCGGCCCCGCGTACTTGAGCCTTACGCGTCTCGCTACCCTCCCTTCTGAATCTTCTCCGTTGCGTCGACTTCTGACACCAGCTCTTCGCCGTCTCGATGTCGGCTAACGTCCTCTCCGGGCGCCTGTGGTGGGTGTTCATGGTCGGAGTGTCTGTCATGAACTTGGGCATGGCCCTTGTAGTCGAGGACAAGCCCACAGTCTCCGAAGCCTAGAATGTAGAATTGCATCCCAATGCAACGATGTACTCATGGACTGGTCATGGCTAGAGGCGGAGAGTTGTGACGTCATGACGCCGACTAGCTCGGCAAGGATAAGCGGATTTGAATTGTAAGCAGTAGTGATGAGACAGATTAGTAACCCGTCGCTAATGAATTTCAATGCATTAGTTATCACTGTAATCTGCCGCCACGTGGCGGCCCAGGCCGCCGCGGCCCGTCCTGACTCCTTCGCGGTCACTCCTCGGACGCAGCGCCCAGCCCCTGCGGCGCTCCGGGCATGCCGCGCAATGCCGCGCAGCAGATCTCGGCCTCTCGGATCTACCGCAGCGAGGGCGATGAGTGACACACCCATCGCCGCCCTGCGCCACCGCTACACCCCCCCTCTCCCTGCCCCCTTGCGGATAGGGCGGGCCGCCTCCCGCCACCCAAACTGTGGGATGCAGACGAGAAAAATCTCAACACGTCGCGTGTCCGAATTTGAAGTTGTGGAAGCGTTGGAAGCGCTGGATGAATGTCGGAGAGATCTTAGCGAGGAACTAAACGAGGATCCAGCAATGCACAGACTGTAGTCAGCATGGGGAGAAGCATAGAAGCAAATGGTACGCGAAGAGGAGAAGAAACTGAAGGGGGAGTTGTGGCCGTTGTGGACGACTGGAGAAAGTCAAAAGGAGGATGTAACGGATAAAAGGAGGACGAGTCAAAAGCCGACCATTGCCGGTAAATCTTGGCCGGAACCACCAACACCACCGCCGTACTCATTCTGCACCACCTGATCTCTCTCTCTGTCTCTCTCCGTGACTCTCTGTCTCTTTCTCTCCCTCTCTCTCTCTCTCTCTCTGATCATCCAACAACCGCTCCTCACTGCCGCATCCATCGCCACCGCCACTCGCATCAACTACATTAACATTGTCGACAACGTTGCATCCACCACTCCAACTCCCAACTCCTTGTGCAAAGTTCATTCACCCGTTGGACCGACGCCACACACTCCCAGCCAGCCCACGGTGACCCCCCCCCACACCCCAGCCCCACGATTGTAACAAAGAAACACATTCCATCCACTTGCGCCATCACATCCGTGGCATCGTTTGGCCAAACCTAAGACTCGCCGACAAGCACCGACACACCCGGTCTCGCCTCCACCTCGGCCTCCCCCTCCGCCAAGGCGCTCGCTTCGCTTGAGCCCACCGGCCACTCGTCCATCCGGTAGACGATACTCCGTACTCCGAGACCGCAAACTCCATTTTCATAACATCCTCCACAGTCTTTACCCCGCACCATCCTCTGCATCCATCGCGCCATCACTCCATCGCACCATCCCCCCGCAACGCACAGCACCATCACTCCCCACACTCCCCACACTCCCACCCGCATCTCTCTCCCACCCACCATTCCCGCCACAGGCTTCCAGCCGTCGCGTGTAGACGCGACGACACCTGACCCGCACGACTGGCGCACACATGTGTTTTGTCCCCAAAACATAGCCGCCTGGACGCCGTCCACCAACTCCGTACCCGCCATCGTCGCGGCCTCCGCTCCGCCGTCACCCCCAACAGAGCACGACCTCGAGGCCAAGGCTACTTTTCTGCAACTGCCTACGCTCCCCCCATCGGCGAAAATGACCCGAGATGCCAAACCCGAAGATCGGGCGCGGCCAGCGCCGCTGCCCACTCCGCCGCTCACGCTGCGCGGCGCCTCCCCCTCGCCCTCGGAGCGTGCACGCAAGCCTGCACCGCTCTTCGCCCTCGCGCCCTCGGCACTGCCGCCCAGCGAACAGCCGCCAGCGGACGAGGACATTTCCTCGATCTGGAATGGTGAGTCCGAAACTCGGCCCGAGCATTTTGCCCCAGGCAACGTGGGGGCTTGCCCCTGGGCAGTGTCCACCTGACCACGGACCAGTGGCATTCCCCACCGTTGTCCCCAATACTGATGCCCAGTTGTATCCCGAGCTGCCGACGTGGTCAAGGACGGCGAACGCCTTGAAAATCTTGCATGGAGGTAAGTTTCCGCGTGGCTGTACGGGACGTTCGGGTTCCTCACACAAACAGGCACTGGAGCGACCATCGGGTTCGACGCCGTTCGTCCTCGTCGACCGATACTGCGTCGTCTGCCTCCATCCACACGCCCGTTGACCATCCCCCACTTGGGCACAGACGCAGTTTTGAGAATCGCCGCTCGTTCACCAACAAGCTCAAGTTACTCGTGGAAGAAAATTCATTCAAGGACTGGATAGAGGACGCTCGGCAACACGCTGTTGTTGAGGACTCCCCACCGCAACCACCCCAACTTGCTCTTCCGGGCACGCCCACGCCCAACCTCGAGATCCGGCTTGTGGAGCCAACGCCCGTCCCCTCGCGCGTGGGTTCGCTGGGTGGCAGTGTAGGCACAGCCGTCGCAAGGTCCTCCCAGCCGTCTGTGCGCGAGGAGGAGATTGCTGAGGAGTCGGCCGACGCAACCGAAGTCCAGCCCAGACGCAAGCGCACTGTCAAAGGCGGCGGCTTCTTTATCCACCAGAGCCCGGGCAAGGTCAGCGGCACGTCTGACGGGTCGTCTCCAACGTCACCCGCTGCCCCTGCTGCTGAGGCTGAGAAGCCGGCCGAGGAGCAGCCGGCCGAGACGAACGAGACGAACGCCAACGGCGGCCCGACGGACTCCGCGCAATGGAGGAGTTCTGCCGAGTCGTCCTCGGCAGTGGTTATGGGGAAGAAGGAGCGTCGCCACATCTCCATGGCTACCATGCGCGGTAGATTCCAGGCAGAGAAGAGAATCGCCACCCAGGCCATCAATGCTCGCAACAAGCAGCAGCAGGTCGAGGATGACGACGACGACTCTGACTGGGAGGACGATGATAATGACGAGGAAGGCGACGATGAGGATGTGCAGGCCGACGACGCCGAGGGCGATGACAACGAGGACGACTGGGAGGACGAAATGTCCTCGCGTGCCCCGTCCGCACCACCCACCCCGCGTAACGGCAAGAACAACAAGAAAGAGCGCGCGGCCGCTGCAGCCAAGCTCGAGCTGGAGAAGGAGGCGCTGCGCAAGCGCACCATGTTCGCCAAGCGCGCAATAGAAGGGCCGACACAGCACCGCACAGAGGGTCTCCTCAGCCGCGCTTTCCGCACCGGTAACAGCATGATCGACCTGACCCAGCACGCTGGGCAGGAGGAGAACACCGCATTTCGCCGCACGCCCACACACGCCAACTTTACACTGGGCCAGTCGCCTGCCGCCGCGCCGTCCATGCTTCGCTCCAAGAGCGTCGTCGCTATGCCAGTCCAGTCTGGGGTGAGCGTCAGCCGCTCGCACAAGTCGGGCACGTCGGACGACAAACGGTCGAACAAATCCGGCACCAGCGAGCGGACCGCGCCGCAGGGCGTCGAGATGGAGTCGTCAGACGAGGAGTCAGATGACGACAACTACCTCGCCTCCTCCCAGGTCCGCGCCAAGCTCGAGGCGCTCGATGCGCGCCGCGCAGCCCGGGGCAAGGAGGGCCCAGCGCGCGAGGCTACGCCTCCTGTCCCCGCCCCACCTCCCCCAGGCGACCACGACGAGTTCGGAGTCCCGCGCCCCATCTCCCCGACCTCCCGCCGGCGCATGATCATCATGCGCGAGATGTCCGAGTCTCTGCGGCGCAACATCATCCTCGAGCGCGAAAAGTCCTCCGGCGGCCAACGGCCGTTCGGCCACACCCGCCCCCCTCCCTCCGTCCACACGTCGCGCCTGCCGACCGTCTCATCCGGCCTCAACCTGGCCCAGATGCGCGAACACAACGTCGACACATCCGGCTTCCAGCGCCACAGCGTAAACTACCAGGACATGCGTCCCCCTTCCAACGAGCTCGAGCGGCACAGCTCCCAGCCCAACCTGACCGCCTACGAGGAGGATTCGCCCACCAGTCCCCAGCCGCCTGCGCGGCAGGCATCCCTCTCGCCCACGGAGCAGAAGAGGCGGCACAACCTGCTGGGCCACGGCTTCCTGCGCCCCCTGACCCGAGCTGATGCGGGCGGCTTTGCCCGGACGCGCTCGAGCGCCCAGCTCACGACGCATACCTCGCCCGACGGGTCGCTGTCGCCCAATGCGACCCGGCAGAACCCGTACGCCCACCTCCAGGCGCCACCTATGGTGCGCTCCAGCACGGAGGGGCAGACGGAGCGCGAGCGGCGCAAGGCCCTTTCGCGCCGGTCCGAACGGACGGATACCGGGTATCGGTATCATGGTTGGTAGGCGCCGGGCGAGCGAGGGCGCGAGTAGCGGAGTGCGCGGAGTGCGCGGAGTGCGCGGAGAAGCAAGTAAATCAAGAAGAACAAGTCAGCAGTAAGCGAGCAAGCGTCACAGGAAGAGAATCAGAAGCAACACATAGTACCTCGCATCCCATCCCACATCCACCTCCGTCCCATTCCATAATCCACTTCTGCATGGCGTCCGCCGCTTGTATTTAGCATTAGGTTGTTGTGATTGCTATGCTACGCTTGACGAATTAAGAGTGGAGTGTGGAGTTTTGGCGCTGGGGTTTCGGACTTGTCGGTCTGGGGTGCGGCGGCTTGAGACGGCGTGAGACAGGGCCGCGTCCATAGCCGTGCTGATTCGGCGCGGGACGGCTGTGGGACGGCTGACGGACTCGCTTATGCGTCTTAGTCATGTTGGTCGGCTCAATGCTCAAGCATGCTCAAGCGAGGTAGGAGATCCTCTGTTGACTTGGAGAAGTGGGGAGGAACTTCCGCTGTAGGGGGGAATGTCAGTGGCGGCGCCTACAGCACGGTTCATTTACAACTCTGAACAGTGCTATTCGTCGAATTCGCGTCGAATTGACCTCGAAATGCTGCGAAAGTCTCGAATTCGCCACGAAGTTGATGTTTTCGTCACCCTGGAGACATGGCCCGAAAAGCCCACCGTACAATCAAAAGTTCAGAATCCGATTTGAACCGTGCTGTGACGGGGTATCTGCGCACCCTCTTTTTCAGCATCGTTCCCGGCCACGACTGGATGTGATCACATGCATTGGCGTCACTGGCGTCACCAGCTGATCACCAGCTGATCACAATCATGCATTCCTGTAGCACATGTCTCCTCACCTTGTTATGCTTGTCGTCGTGGTTCTCTCCATCGGCTTGGCAACACCTGTCCTCCTTCAAGGCGCTGGAGCAATTATAGCAGCCCTGTCACAACTAAGGTGTACATCGATGCAGTATACTCTTACAACTGTCAAGATGTAGCGAAGCGTCTAAGCAATGTACATATGCACCACTAGTGGCTGGCGAGGCGCTGCGCGACTGCGCTGGCAGAGGGCGGCGTGCCGTGGTGCACGATGGGCGGGGCGCTCTGCTCCGGCCGCCGGCGTACAGAAGAGGCGCGCGACATCGCGCTGCCCCGTCTGCCCCGCGCCGCAATGACGATCCCGTCGTCGTCATCCTCGGGTGCGTCGGCGAACGCCTCCGGTGTCGTGGGCAGCGCAGGCGTGCCGACACCCGGCGTGGGAGTGTGCGTCCCCGGCGCGTGGGGCGGAGACGGCTGGTGCGGCGTCGTCGGGATCCCGCCCAGGCCGCCCAGGCTCACGCCGGAGTCGTGGGGCGAGAGCGGCGATTTGGCGCGCACATTCGAGTGGGAGAAGGAGTGGGCAGAGAACGCGGAGGGCGGGGCGCGGTGCGGCGACGCGCTGGACGTGCGCAGGTGGCTGAAGTCCACGCCGGCGCCGGGGCGGAGGAGGGAGCGCGCGGGCGTAGGCCGGACGGGCGAGTGGCGGAGGCGCTCGCGTCGCTCCAGCGCCTCGATGCATTCACTGAGGTTCCAGTCGGCGGGGGCTGACGTTATACCGTGGCCTTTGGGGAGGCCGTCGCAGCCGTCCGAGCTCTCGTCGTCAGAGTCGGGGACCGCGCCGTTCCAGTCCACCTCCTCGTCCTCCATCACGGGACAAATGTCCTCGCTCAAGGTTGATCCGCGGCGCCCAGGCATGCCGCCTCTGTCCGAGCCGCCGCGGAAGGAGGAGGGCCACGCAACTCGCTCAGGGCTCATGTGCCCGAATGCGCTGTGGCTGTGGCTCGAGGGCGAGGACGGCTCGAACGTGTCTACTGACTGCCGTCTCCCGAGCTCGTCGAAGCTCCGTCCACGAAGGAACTCGGACGAGGGTGCGCGTGGAAAGTTGCCCCCAGTCGAGGACGCGAAGGAGCCGACGAAGACGTTGTCCGTGTCCTCGGACGACTGTGTGTAGCCGCGGTCGCGGATCCCGTTGGCGCTGCGCTGAGATCCCCGCTTGCCCATCTCGCCACGAGCGAAGATGTTGCGGCCTAGCGCGCCTAAGACCGACCCAGCGGAGGACGAGGCATGAGATGCGTTTGAGCCAGTACGTGGCCGCAGGTCGCCGGTGAAATCTGATGACTGTCTCCGTATTGGCGGTGGAAGGGAGGGTGAGTTTGAGCGGAACGAGTCGGACCTGTACCTGTCGAGCGAGGAGGCGGAAGGCATCAACCGCGGTGTGGCCTCGCTAGAGCCCGTGCCAGCGGGTGGCAGCCGCAAGTGAGCGTCCTCGTGGTGGTTGTGACCCGTCGGCGTCGCTGGGCTCGTGTTACTCGCAAAATGCGAGGCGAGCAGACCGGGCCTCGGAGACTCGGCTCTACTCCGATCGCGGGAGAGGACCGATAACCGTCTGGCGAGGTTGCTCTGAGCGGGCATGTTCGACCCGTTGTCGGACGCCACACGCCTGGTAGCGGTGTCTCCACCCGAACCCCCGGAGTCGCCAGTCGCATCACTCGCGTCGGTGATGCTGTGGCTGCGGTGACGACCAAAGCCGAGCCGCCTCGAAATACTGTTGAACCCGCGCCGGAATTTTTCACGAATGCTTCCTCCACGAGTAACAGCAGCAGCGACCTCTTCGTTGGTGACTGTGACGTACGACTGGGCGTGCGGGTCGGTTGCAGTAAGCCAAGCATCTGGGTCAGGCAGATCGCGGAGGGTAAAGGCATGATGCTGTGCAGTGTCAGCGTCACGATTCCAGTAACACCGAACTCTAATCTGTCGTCATGGTGACGTACCTTTGCTTGGTCGACCGTGATTCGTTTCGTTGCGTCCTTTTCCAGCAATCGGCTTAGGAGGTCCAAAACTTCGTTTGCCTCGGCATTGGATCCATCGGTAGGCAGGGCATCACGACCGAGCGTTGCGGGAATTGCGTACTGGGCAATAGGAATTTCCTGCATGAGGAGGTACTCATTTGCAGCGTCAAAGGGAGTCTTGCCGAAGAGGAGGCAGTAGAGGGTCACACCGAGCGCCCAGACATCGATGGCGTTGGTGATGGGCAGCCGTTGTTTGCGAGGGATCGACGCTGTTGACGTTGTCCGCTGTGGCACCGCCTTTGGTGTGCTGTTGGTGTCCTTCAGCGAGGTGAAGCCGCCAATGGTCTTCTTGTCCTCATTAGTGCCTGATGGAGGGCGCACCTTAAACGTAGGCACTGCGTCCTTTGCTTGGTCGTCTGGGATCTCCGAGTAACACATCTCCGGCGCAAAGAAGGCCGGACTGCCCGCCGTCTTGGCCAGCTCAATGTCGTCAACGTAGTGCTCCTCGCCGGGTTGTGCGGAAGCGCACAACAGAGCCTCCGAGAAGTGCGAGCAGCCAAAGTCGGAGATCTTGTACTTGTCGCCCGACTTTAACAAATTGCTGGGCTTGATGTCGCGATGGATGATGCCCTGGTGATGGAGATACTCAAGGCCCAGGAGGGTGTCTCGGAAGATCTGCCGTGTTTGGGAGAGCGTCAGAGCAGGGCCGCCGCCTTCAGCCTTCCACTCGACCTCGCCGCCGTCGCAGTACTCGAAGATCATGAACAGCTTGGACGAATCCGGGCTGTCGATGATCTCCTTCATTCTGACCACATTCGGGTGGTGCAGCTTCTTCGCGATGGCGATCTCCTTGCGGATCCTGTACACGTCAGTTCCCGCCGTCACGCCGCGACCCACTCGTTCTCCGCGACCAATTTGGCCGCGTCGCCACCGCTGCGCGCGAGTGCACGCTGCTTCCCCAATCCTGCTAAGCGCTTCGTCTTGGGGTTGCGCTCCACGATCTTGATGGCGTAGAATGGGCCAGAGCCAGTCGCGAGGTCCGCCTCCAACTCTTCTGGGGGCACGTCAACGGACATATCCCGTCCTAGTCGGACGCGGCCGTGCGTGCCGTGGCCAATCTCGTGGAGAACAAGGTACTGGTTGATCATTTTGCGTCCAGTCTCTGGATCGCGGTCCATCCGCAGCTCGGCCGTCTCGATGCTGCCACTGTCAGTATTTCACACCGTGGAGCGTACTCACACTTCCTCCTCTGGCGATCCGCCGGGGTCAGAGTGCACCGCGTGGCTGTCCTCCTTGCCCTTGCCCTTCACCATGTCGGCAGACTGTGATACAGCCATAGGTCGAGAGGCGGCGTCTCTCGTGCTCCCTCGCCGAGACAGCAGCCGTGGTGTACCAATGAAACTACTGTTCTTCGACCCGGATGCGGAACTGGGCACGGAAGGGGGGACCGATGCGGACCCTCTCCGATCGCGTTGGTCGAACCAGCGCTCGCCACCGCGTGACCTATCCGCGCTCACGCTCTCGCGATTGCTGGAGGTCGTGGCCATTGGGAACGATGTTGGCTGTCGTAAGGGATATGTCCCCTCCTTGACATGGTGCTGACGGTGGTGGTGGTGGTGGCTATGATGGCCTTGGTGGGAGTGGGTTCTCGATGGAATGGAGAACTGGCCGGCCATGTTGTTGAATGATAATGAATCGCCATGCCGCGACGAGGGTGGAGATGGGGGGTTCATGGCCAGTTGGCCCAACGTCACAGACGCGGGGCGCGGGGCGCGAACAGTCATCCGAGCGGCGAGGGGAGGTCGTCGTGCCGGAAGCGCACGACGCGAGCGCGTGTGATGAGCCGGGGAGGGGAAGGGGGAGGGGGAGGGGGGGGGGGTGGGGGAGGGGGATGTGGGGCGGGGCGGGG